>OY728130.1:1303342787-1304592787 GCA_963277665.1 Viscum album | reverse complement strand
TTTTCAATCTTTTTAGAGAACATGTGAAAATCACTAGAGGAACTCTGGTTTGATTTTGTGATGTAAAGACAACCTCAGTTGTGAGTGTAGAATGAATCAAGAAAAAATCCATTGATGTGATTGTTTTTATTTATAATTAACTATAAATTATATTTTATGTTCATGTTTAATGATTTAGTGTTATTCTGTCGAATCTTTATATTTTGATGAAATTTATTTAACTTATTCCACTAAATTTAATAAAATTCTTAAACGAATCCTTAATTTTAAAAAAATTTAAAAATATTACACCATTGAATTTATAAACTATATTATTTAAAATCAAAATGTATTATTATTCTAATACTCATTACACTCTTGTGTATTTCACTTTCTAGGGATATTTTTAGAAATCTACCTAGGTTTCTCTTCTTCACTATGTCCACACTTTTTTTAAAGTGATTTTTTTAATTATTTGAGGGTTTTGACAGTGTGAGAGTTACTCTAATTTTTTCATTTATTCACTAGTTTTGGATTTGGGAAAATAAAATATTTTAAGATTTTGAAAGGATTGCACCTTTAGACAAAATTTATAATTTAGGCTAAGTTTTTTATATCATCCACTTAGATGAGTGTATGAGATAAATAGAAGAATTTAAGATTGGGGTTGAGTAAAATTCTAGTTAAATTGATTTAACTAAATAATACAAAAAAAATAAGATAAATTGTTTTTTATATTTAAATTAATTTAATTTTGATATTGGTTTATGCCTGTTAAGTCAATTGGTTTTTATTTTTTGAATTGGAAAACTAAATTATCTGACTTAATTGACTACATTTTCTATATAGAGAGAGAGAATAATATATATTTATATTAATTTAAGAATATTTAATGGAGTTTAGATGTTATTATTTTTCAAATATTATTTTCAGTAAATTAAAAAAATATTATGTTTATTCGGTTGAAGGTATTACAAACAACAAACAACTCACACACCCAAACACCCAAGTGGGTCAAACCTCATCCCTCACCACTAGAAATGACCACTAGACCTATTTTATTTCATATTACTAGAATGAAGGATCGATATCTTGATGACCTAAAATCCCAACTTAATGTGGTATGGAGACCCTTGGAGAAGATGACCTGAAGTCCTAAGTGATAAGTTTACATCATGTTGTGTCACTAGTCTTAGCTTCATGCCCCCTATTAGTGGTCATCGCACTATGTTGCCTGTCTAAGAGTTATTTTCCCCCTAGTCATGAAATATTTAATCATTTCAATGCATTATGGCATATCACCCCTCTATACAATGTGTAAAAGAGGGTAAGATGATATGTGAAAGAACACCCATCTCTCTTTCGAGCCGACAACCCAATGATGGTTGTGCGGCACCCCGCTGCAACATCTATCAGTCATGACACATAATCATATTAATGCCACTAAGTAGATATTCATGTGGAAGGTAACTCATCCATCACACATCAAAAATACATGAGGGTGAGAGTTTGGTTGATAGGCACCAACACACCCATCCTTATTTCAAGGACACCCACTCAACGATGCATGTGTGTCATCAAGTTATACCACTAGTCTGTTATAATGAGACGTTCATTTGGTCCCTCCGTGACTTCTTCTTCTCTCTGATGATGGTGATGGGTTTTTTATGATCACCATATTACCATATTCAATGGAATAAAACCCAAACATAAATAGATATATCATCAATAATCAATGCACAAATAAAACTGTAAAAATATAGTACCAGGAAAATGCCAATAGCAGTAGTATTATTCTTCCTTAGCGAAGCAGAATGCTTGATAAATATCACCAAGTAGTAAATAGAAGCACCCTAACTCTAAGGGGGGGAACACTAGACAATGTATATATAATTATATCACGAGGATACCTGAATTCTGAAGGGGTTCTAGAACCTTCATCTCAGATGATGAACAATAGTATGGGAGGAGGAGAAAATTTTCCATACCCGATAGAAGAGGAAACCATCCTCTTAATATAAATCCATTAAAATATTCATAATGGTTTATAACTGATAATAAAACCACTCAAGAGAAATAAATATATATCATATAAATTTATTTATTATCGCATGTATATTTAATACATGAATCAAAATACTTGCATCACATACATGTATTAAATATATAATTATATATATAATATCATATTATATATATATATATTATAGTTCACATCCAATAATATCCCTCTTTCACTAAAATTCTTTAAGGAATTTATTCATAACTTTACAATTCTTTTTGAATCCATCCAAACTCTTTTGGATATGGTTTTTCATCAAACAATCTTCATTTTGAACAAAGAATTTGTCCAAAATTCTATCCTTATCCAAGGTCATAACTGTGTGACCCTGTGGGACTTATCGTTATAGAAAACAACTATTAAATCTATATTTTATAGATGTAAGAAAAGAGATTCCTCTAGAAAAACATTAGTGATACTCAAGCTACTAAGGGGTCTAGTGTGATCTATAACAAACATACTCATATATCTATATGAACATGTCCACAATAATATGTATCATATATATCTTATATATCTTATATAATCATTTTTTTCATGACATTGAGTGAAAACTAAACATGGAACATGTCAATCTAGTATAGACCTCTCGTTATTTACTTGATTCTCCAAGAAAGACTGACCAAGGGGATGAATACATCACATGCCATTCATCTATTTGATTAGAACATCACATGTAATGTATCTTATTAGTTAAATACATCATATATGAAACATCTAATCATGAACATGAATTTTCTTAGTCTAATTAAATCAAGGGAAAGATGTATTTTTTTCATACAAGTGGACAAATCCGGTCTTGGTTTTACTCCAACTGATGACATGATCAAAAACATACCTAAATAACCCTTGATTAACTAAGTTTATATGGTGAATTTCATATATAGAGTATAAAATTATAAAGGTTATCATACTAGTTATCTCACTAACCTCGGGTAAAAATGACTGATAATAAGCATACACCCTAAAGTATATTCATGACCAAATGACATTCCATGAGATATACTTTAGCAGATCTATCCAAGTGATAATTATCGAATTATTACCTCAAGAATATATTCTTAAATATATCATATAAAACTATTTGAAATGAATATAATAATCTATTCATGATAGCCTTTATATATCATCAAAACCCTTTATACTCTATGATGAACATCGGTTAGGGACAACTCAAAGTATGTACTTTGAGGGGATATTTATCATTTGGATATTTATGTAAAATAAATTGTAGCAAACATGAATGAATGATAAATGTAGATTTTATGTATTATAATAACATGATACATTTACAACTATTATAACCAATATTTCATGTGTTTAACACCCATAGATTCTACATAACCCTTATATTATTGTTGTAGTAATGGTTTTGTTGAAAAATATATTACATTCTCCTTTATATCCATCCAAATGATCTTTACATTCCTCTTATAACTGATCTCCCATATGAGATGGTATTTTATAAGGATTTTTTTGTTCCTTTGATGATATTAGAGTTCGTTAGCCTAAGAAATAACACCATTGTTGTCATGATATAGTTCAAATGCTCCCTCGATGCTAGGAACTACTCCATGTTATAATATTAATTTTATAATTTAAATTGCTTCATTCATAGTATCTGATGTAGTGGTTTATTCTTCCTCTATTGTTGAGTCCTATATAGTTTCTTGTTTGGAAATTTTCCAACTATTTTCTCTCCTATTTAGGCAAAACAGAAATCCCGATTGAGATTTCATATCATCTTTTTCAGATTGGAATAATAGAATCTTTGTAACCCCTTGTACATATCTAATATTCTCCTCTAAAGAATAAGAACATATCCTTATTATTTATAAGTAATTAAGGAAGTTATTCAAAACAATTCAGTGACTTTCACAAGGATTGTATTGGTATCCACTTTTTTTTCTCAAAGAATATGAGACATCATGTCGCGTACATAACAAGGCATGCATGATAGATCCTATGGAGGATGTATAACGAATCATATTTATCCTATATAACTCTATAAAAGGATCTTGAATCATCCTATGATTTATTCCTTAAAAAACTGGTAAAGTCCCCTTTTAGATTTCTCCATGCTAAATCACTTTATCACTTTACCAATATATGTGTTTTGACTCAGCCTAAGATTCTTCTTATATCTATCTTAATAGATACTCATACTGAGTATGTAATCTTATTCACCCATGTATTTCATTGAGAAACATTTACCTAGCCATATATTTATAGAGTGAAGTGTTGGGACATCATTTCCAATAAACAGTATTTCATCAACATATAGTATTATCAATACTATTATGCTCCAACTAAGTCACTTGTATATATAGGAATAATCTAGGTTTTTTATGAAACCAAACTCATTAATTACATCATCAAACTAGATATTCCAACTCTGGGATGATTTTTTCAGTCCATAAATATACCATCGTAACTTGAAAACCTTATAATTCTCATTTGAAACTTCAAAACCCTCAAGATGTATCATATACACTTCTTCAGATAAATTATCATCAAGGGATAAAGTTTTTTACATCCATTTGAAATGTATCATAATCATAATGAACTATTATTGATAGAAAAAAACTAAATAGATTGTATCATTACAATAGGTGAAAAGGTCTCTTAATAGTTAATTACATGAATTTGTTTATAAAAATTTTCCACCAAGTTTTCTTTATAGGTAGACATTATACCATCCATATTAATTTTCTTGCTGAAAAACCACTTTCACCCTAATAATTTCACCAATTTAGTTGCATCTACCAAGTTCTAAACATAGTTAGTGTACATGGATTCCATCTCAGATTCCATAAATTTTAACCATTTCTCATAATCTAAACTCTCAATGGAATCTCATTAGGAATTATTTTTATCTCCTATGAATAGTATTTCATCATCATTTTCCATGAGAAATTCATATCTCTTGGGTATCCAATAAATTCTACTAGACCTTTGAGGTACTTGTGTAACTTGAGTTAGGTATTCTTCCATAACTCTTTGTGGAATGGGATCAACTTCCATCTTAAGAAAACTTCCTATTTTTTGGTATGTAACTTCCACAAGTTCAAATTTCCTCCCACTGGATCCTCAAATTATATGTTTTTCCTCAAATAAAATAGAATTTTTGGCCACAAATACTTTATGTTCAATAGGGTTATAAAAATAAACATCCCCTAGTTTCCTTGGTATAACCAAAAAATAAGCATTTTTCAGACTTAGAGTAAAGATTTTCTGAAGCCGGTCTTCATGCAAACTATTCATAACCCCAAATCCTCATAAAAGGAATTATGGGATGTTTCCCAGTCCATATCTCATATGGTGTCTATATGAAAGCTTTATATTGAATTTGGTTAAGTAAATATGAATTATTTTCCATTTCATATTCCCAAAATGAGATAGAAAGGTCACATAAACTCATCCTTGATTAAACCATGTCTAATAAGGTGTGATTTCTCCTTTCAAATACACCATTCCATTATTGTGTTCTAGGAGGAGTTATTTGTGAAAAAATTCCACAACCTCTCAAATGAGTTATGAATTCTTGGATCAAGTATTCACCACATGGATCTAAATAGAGGACTTTAATACTTTTGTCCAGTTGATTCTATAATTCATTCTGAAACACTTTGAACTTTTCAAAAATTTCATACTTGTGTTTCATCAGAAACAAATACCCATACTGATTAAATTGATTGGTAAAAGTAAAAAAATAATTATAACCAATATTTTCTTTTATACTCATTGTTCCATATACATCACTATTTATAAGATACAATAGTCCACTAGCACTCTTATATTTTCTCTCAAAAGGTGAATTTTTCATTTTACCCAATAAATAATATTTTAACATATAAAACAATTAATAATAAAATTATTCCAACAATATATATTTATGTATTATTTGAATGTGTTTCTTGTTTAGGTATCTAATGTGAAAATTACAAATCTATGTGGGATTAGAATCAACCCTGGCCTTATTATTCTGAATGTTATAAATAGTATTATTCATATCAAAAATATATAAATCGTTCATTATATTATGAATTCCATAAAAAATTTCATTATTAAATATAGAGCAACTTTAATTCTTAATAATGAATGTATAAACAATTTTTTCCAAATAAGATACAAAAAATCAAATTCATGTTCATGGTAGGGGAATAATAATGGTTTTTCAATTCTTGGATTAATCCACTTGGTAAAATTAGTTCATAAGTTTAGAAAAATAATGCGTCAACTTTTTATTCATTATCAACATGAAAATATGATTCACCCTTAATCAATTCCCTACTATCACTGAGTCTATTTTTGTTAGCACAAATGTGTGACACACACCTGGTATCTAATACCCATGAGTCAGATTTAGAGAAATTGATTTCTATAACATTCATATTTGGTTACTCTGAATGTATCACCTTGAGAACACTTCTCAATCCTAGATATAAATATTAATTATTTTATAGGTCATACCTACTAATGATTTCAATATGATTAGTTTGAATTATTCCATAATTTATAATAAAGACATATCAACATGTGAGTATTGTGTATTATATATTTTCATTAAGGGCTTTAAATGGAAGTGTTCCTAATAAAAATGATGACCCTAGACATAATATCCATTTAGTGAGACAAGATCCATATTTCACTAAGAAATGAGTTTTCTTAGGTGTTTATCTCACTAATTAGTTATTTAGGTCTAAAATCATCCCAAAAAAATAGTTGTGACTCTTGGATAGTTGAGAGGATAAACACTTATCTAAAACAATCATATGAATATACTCAACTATATTCCTCTGGTGTCCAAAATGTCAGGGCTTCCCATCTAATGTAACCCAAACCAAATTCCAAAAACAAGATAACCAAATAAAATTCAGGGGAACCTATATTAGGCATAAAACTGCACAATAAGACAAATCAGATTCACCCATTACTTTATTTCCTTACATAAGATAATCTAGGGGTACCCTACATAGGCATAAAACTACCTTATTGGATGATCAAGGTATTTACAAGTGTTTCTTTGGAAGGAATCTCACAATTAGTATTTTAGGGGTTTTATTCTCATAAATGTAATATATATCATATGTATATTAAATTAATAACTATTATATAATATGTAATCATTATCTTTTCATGTTTTATTTCCTTTTTTATGCATTGTTCTATCTATTTAGTTTTTGAAAATCCCTATTCCAACCACCAAATTAATATGTTCATGCCACATTAATGTTTAACTCTTTACACAACCCAAAATTCTGTGTTAATCATCCAAAAATAGAATTTTATTATATTCATACATATTCAAATGCATCATATGCATAAGGTATATAAATTCTTCATGTAAACGAATAGAGTTATATGAGATATAAAAACTCTACATGAGTAAGATGGGAGTGATAGATAGACAACCCCATTCACTTTCCTAGCCAAGTAAATCCTTCAAGAACATAGGTGGTCTGAACCTAAGTCCCTCTACTCAGGGAGACTTCACTCAAGAGAGAATTTAATTCATGAAAACTCTAACACCTAATATGCAAAAACTATGCCCAACAACTATTCTCAGTCTCATAACTCCAATTACAAATCGAGGTCACCATATATGAAAACTAAATTTTAAGATATCGAACATATCATGATACGTAAGGATATATCCTATAATAAATTTATAATATAAATTGGCATAAAAAATATTCATATTTCATAAACAATTTACAAAACATGAATGCCAAGTAAATTTGACAAAAAAATAAAAAAAATTATTTATGTTCCAAAATATGTAACATTTATAAAATATTAAAAAAATGATAATTACCAAAAAAAATATAAATTAGAAAGAATAGAAAAATTTTATATCCATTTCAATATTAACCCCTTTATATTTTATATTAAATATAATTTATTTGAGATTTCATGAATTATAAACATTTTATAATTCAATATCTATTATATAAATATTTTTATATAATATAAATATCATATATGTTGTGATTTATAAACAGTTTATAAATCAAATTTTATGATTTATATACCATGAATAATTCTATTTCATTTGTTAAAAGGTACTTTAAAAATATTTATCAATTAAACATATACATTTTATAGTTAATTAATTTACAAAACACTTTTATAAATTTTTATAAATATTTACAAATATATTTTTCATTGTTTATAAGTAATTTATAAATAATATAATTCAATTAATAATTAAATTATCTTGATTAAAATAAATAATTTATTTATTATCATAAACAAGAAGAATAAATATGAACATTTTATATTTATTTCTATACTTGAACAATCTCATTTTAAAAAATTTAAAATATTTTTTTTCATAAAATAATAAAGACATTGATTCTATAAATAATCCTATCATTTGATACCACATATGGATTTCCTATTATCATAATATTACCATATATAGTATAATACAACCCAAACACTGAAAGATCTATCATTAAGAATCAACCCTTAAATAAAACTATAAATATAGAGTACCTGGAAAACGCCAACATCAGTAGTGTTCTTCTTCCTTGATGAAGGAGAATGCTTGATAGAGATCATGAATTAGTGAACAAAACCTCCCAATATTTGAGGGGGGGACACTGACTGATGGATCCACAATCATATTGTGAGGATAATTGAATGTTGAATGGGTGTTGTCTCCTTCATCTCAGATGATGAACAACAGTATGGGAGGAAGAGAGAATTTTCCACACCCAACAGAAGAGGACATCGCCCTCTTATATAGGCAGGGGCCATGGCTCCTTACATCATATTATTTTTATAATTTTGGTTTGATTCATTGAAAATTTTCAATGAATTAATATAAATCCATTAAAATATTCATAATGGTTTGCAACTAACAATAAAATTATTTGCTATAAATAAATATATATCATATATATTTATAATCACATGTATTTTTAATACATGCATAAAAATAATTGCATCATATGAATTTATTAAATATAAACTTATATATATATTAGTGCACATACAAAAATCTCCCACTTACACTAAAATCTCATAAGGAATTTATTCTTAACTTCACAGCTCTTTTTGAATCCATCCAAACTATTTTGAATACAGTTTTTCATCAAATTGTCATCATTTTGAACATACAATTTTTCCAAAATTTTATCCTTATCCAAATTCTTGACTGTGAGACCCTATGGTCCTTATCATCATTGAAACAACTATGAAATATCTATTTCATATATATGTAAGCAAAGAGCGACCTCTAGCAAAACATCAGTGCTACTCAAGCTACTAAGGGGTCTATTTTGATCTTCATCAAACATACTCATATATATATACAAACATGTCCACCAAAATATGTATCATATACATCATATGTATCTTATATAATCCATTTGTCCATGAAATTGAGATACCGCTAGAAAACGAACATGTCAATCTAGTATAGGCCTCTAATCAATTTATTGATTCTCTGAAAATGATTGACCAAGTGGATGAATACATCACATGTAATTCGTATATCTATTAATCACATCACATGTCATTTATCTAAGTAGTTGAACACATCATATATGAAACAAACAAGAATGTCCATGCATTTACTCATTCCAATTCAATTAAGGTACAAATGTCTTTTCTTGTCATACAAATGGACAAATCTCATCTTGGTTACACTCTAACTAATAACATGATTAGTAACATACCCAAAAACCCCATAATTATCTAAGTTTATATATTGTCTTGTGTAAGTATGGTATAAAAGTATGAAGTTTATCATGTAAGGAATCTCACCAAACTCAAGTAAGAAGGAATGATAATAAGAATACACCCCAAAGTATATCCATGACTGTATAACATTTAATGAGATATACTTTAACGGATCTATCTAAGTGATAAGTCTTTACTTATTACCTCAAGAATCTACTATTTGGTATCTTATATACATCCATTTGTAACATATATAAGAAAATATTCAATCTAACCTTTATATATCATTATAGCCCATTATACTCCATAATGATCATCGGTTATGGAAAACTCAAAGTATGTAATTTGAGGGGATATTTATCATATAACCGTTTATGTAAAATAAATTATAGCTATAACGCCCCGACCCCAGTTACCCAGAGTCGGTGCATTTTTGAGTAGAATTGGCATGATCACAAAAGATCAAGTCTCGAAAGACCGATTAGTTTAGTAGCCTTGGAAACACTAGATACATTCAAAAACGTTACATTACATCATAAAGTGAAAAACTACAATAACAAAGTCTCCACAGTTCACACTCATATCCTCTTCTGACTATCCCTGCAGGTCATTCATAAGATACTTCTTCACATCCTAGAAAATATTAAAACATTGAAAGGGGTGAGCTCAGATTCTCAGTAAGGATAACAATATAACGGAAGCTTTTATAAATAAACATTAACATTTAAGACAATGTATAACTAAAACAAAATCCTTTTAAACTTGAAATTTAGCATAATATGGAAAAAGTAAAATGAAATAATTCCATTTACTTACTCACATGGATATTCTACTAGTCTAATAATCACATGAAATATCAATAACCGCTTTCATAATGATGGAATGCATAATGTCAGACTATCATAACCACGTAGCCAAGGCCTCGTGCCAAGTCTACAATAAGATTTTGTCAAGGCCTCGTGCAGAGACACTAGTTTGTCTCATGAGACCTACCAATGCATCGAGGAGCTATAGCGGGCTCCACCCGTCACTTATTAAGTCCAATGCATTCCTCATATGAACAGGTTTAAACATATCATAAACCATAACATAATTGTATCACATAAAACATTCATAAAGGAAACATAACATTTCCACATTTCAATCACAAGATATCAATACAACACATTGATATAATAAAAACACTTTCAAAACCATTTTCAATACCAAAATAAAATAAAATTAAAACTTTGTATTTATTTTTCATTTAAAAAAGTTTATGGCTTGTAGAGGAAGCCGAAACACAAATAATGGTCACGGCGGCGGAGAAGTCGTTGTCGCCACATACGTAAGACAAAAACATTACTTTTTCCATTTAGTAAAATTCTTTTTAAAAAAAGATTCCTTTTTAAATAAAAGTAAAAGTCAAAGGGGTTTATACACCGTATAAAAGAAAGTTGTGTATAAAACAAAATATGCCTCAATGAAAGGAGATTGAGATGAAGACCCTTACAAAGATCATTTTTTTAAATAAAGTAGATCTATTATGTGTATTCAATATAAGTACACATAAATAAAGTACAAATACAAGATAGGACATAATAATATCATGACATAATTTTAAAGTATGAGATTAACCCAAAGAATATAAATTGGGTTAAGAAGTTCCCTTACCTTGCGTCCTGTCTTGACTCGACCATTCTTTAACCTCCTGAATAATAAACTAGAGTTAATTTATAATTGCTTAAGAACATT
Organism: Viscum album; assembly: GCA_963277665.1. NCBI lineage: Eukaryota > Viridiplantae > Streptophyta > Magnoliopsida > Santalales > Viscaceae > Viscum > Viscum album. The sequence continues at coordinate 1,304,581,320 of OY728130.1, read as the reverse complement.
TTTCAAGTTTTTTATTCCTTTTATATCACTTATTACCATGTTATGAACAGTATGTAATTATTTAAGTTAATAACGGTCGTTTTGTCGATCGTTGGTACGTGAGTCAAAAATAAACTTCTTATAATTACAAGTTTTTCATGTGGTGAAATATCCATTATATCCAGAATTATATTCATGATATAGATATCATATATCTCATATATATCCAGTATATACATGCATTTATAATATTCCATAACGTTTAGAGGTAAGAAATGAAATGCACCGTTCATGGAGACGGTAAGTCGTACGTACGCATGAACGCTACTTTCATTTCTATTTTGTATTTAATGAAATCATAATGATATAAAGGTATATTATAATTCCAGTATAATATCATATATAATATCATTTACTCCATCCTTTATACATCCCACATATGGCATTAACGATTCAAATCACTTTGAGGGGGCGGTAGTCTGCACTTCCTAAAATAAAAATATCGTGTTTACCCATAATGGAAACAATAAAGGTATGCCATAAATGAAAAATAAAGAACCTTAAGTAAAACATAAACATATTATATATTATTTATAAATAGAGTGACATATTAATGTCCACCTTTGAAGGTGTTATATGAGTGTTGAACAATCGTCATTTCGTGAGGCAGAAATTCTCCATCCACAGAAACAATATGTTCTTTAACCATTAGATGTAGGTGTGTGTAAGTGTAGCTCGAATAATTCTTATAAAAAAATCCTAGTATATTGAGTATACTGGTGTTGTTACAAAATAAATGAATAAAAAGAGTTTAGGGGGTTGGATAAGCAAAATAAAACAAAATAACATAAGCGAAGACATTACCTTAAAATCGGGTAACTCTTTTGATTTGAGCCAAAGGCTTCCTTGGAAAGAATTCTGCTCGAAGTGAGGCTTCTAGGAGTAAGGGAAGGAAGTTGTGAGAGTATTTGGGCAGAGTTTGGCCGAGCCAAATGGCTTGAAGGTTTGAATAAGGTGGGAGTGGTGGGGGCCTTTTATAAGTGGAAAGGAGGGGCACTCTTGGAAAGATTGAAATGTTACTTTATTATGAAATGTTTTTCGGATTCTAAAGGTCCCAAAATGATATATTTCTAGGATAAGGTGATAAGGGTTCTAAATATACTCATCCAATAGGTTTGTGACAAGTTTAAGCCTTGGATTTTACATTATATTTTCATTTTATTTAAATTGTTAATTAATGAGGTAATCGATGCATCATCATTGTGTCATAAAACTTTTAATTTATTTAATGTCTAAAAATTATAAAAAAATATATCATGATTTAGGAAATAGTTTTATCTTTCTAATGAATATTTATAGTCGAAAATATGACTTTTATAACCCCATTTAAAAATTCTTTTATTAAAATAACTCATGTTTGTGACATTTTTATTTTAACATTAAATAAAAGTTTTTAATGTCATTTTCCTACCAAAGTGGCTCCATGGGGTCCCCAAGTTGACCCATGTATTGTCTTGGTCGGACATGACTCATTCAATAGAGGTAGGACAAGTTTAAAGGTCATTTCATATTTTTATAATACCATTTTTACCTTAAATTTCACTAATTACCTTTAATCGCGATTAATTAAACTTAAAAGTTACTATTCACCAAAAATTATTTTAATCTCATTGAACCACATTTTACTTCCTAATGACAACCATGTATGTCGGATTTTTGAAAATCAAATCACAGAAGTTGTAATATTTCATTTAAATGAAAAAAAATCAGTTATTTAACTACCACTTAGTGGTTTCACTATTCATCAAAAATTGAAGTTTTTCAGAACAATGCCAAAATTTCACCCTAAGATATAATTGATATTCCAAATTCAAAAATGATGTCTATTTTACAAAATTCCAAACATATAAGCTGAATTAATTAATTTTATAATTAATTCCCGCTGTCACAACAAATAGCGTGTTTTTAAGAAACAATATATATCAAAAGATTGACAATTGTTTGTGTCCAATTTCAATGTTAAATTAATTCTAATGACCACCATTGGATAAAATAGTAAAAATATATTCTAATTATTCTTTAAAACCACTCTATAGTATAAGTTATCACTATAAATTATTTTGATTAAAAAAGTTGTTTTTAAGTATTTTTCACTATTCATAAAAAATTGGAAGTTCTCAGAAAAATACCAAAAATTCAACATAGGATAATTTCGATATTACGAATCCAAAAATGAAGTCCATTTTGAAATGTAAAATATATATAATTTCAAAAGGTGGTTATTACTATTCATAACTGCTACTTTTATTGGTCGCGGTGTGTTAGAACTCGAGGTTGCGTACAACACACGTTGCTCTATTATTCAAAGAGGAGCGTACCATGGAAGCTTGGGGAGTTACATTCTCCCCTCCTTCAATAAATTGCATCCTCGCAATTTGATATTTTTCTTTGAAAATAAAAGGTTGAAAATAGAAAATACCTTTGTGGAAAACCCACATCAAAAATAAGGTTAATAAAATTTAGCCTTAATAAGAGGGAAATGGAAATGAAAAAGTCACCACCAAATTATGATCTCGATAAGGAGAACATTGGTGGAAATTAGAGACATATAATTGGAGGGAAAACATAAATATTTTTATGGAGTGATTGAGGTCATCAATCACAAACAAGTGTAAAATTGAGGGCCTCAAAGCCTTCAATCTATGTTGATTTAAAATATTATCAGTTCAGCAAGACATAAGGTATTAGGATAACACTTTTTTTTTGTTTTAATATCCCTTTACTAAAGTTTAAGAATTAATTTATTCATAGAATAAGATATAGGTATATATATATATATATTTATGCTTGACAAGTAGAGTTTCAACCTTCAACTAATTTCTAACACAAACTTATCTTTCACTCAAAAAGATAATAGAACTCAAAAATATTATATTTATTCTAATCGTACATGGTTCAAAATATTAACACATACCATTTAGATTACGAAAACTATTTTGTAATAACCAGGGACTTCCTGTAGGCTAGTGGTAGGTCATAAAGGCCTGTTGCACTATGGTTGTGGGTTCGATTCCTACAGCTTTGTTCGACGCGACGGGTTATCCCCCAACCTGCAGGTTGTCCTTTTCCTAAAGCTATAGTATTATAATATTCCAAAAATAATCTTCATAAATGTTTTAAACTTAAACAATACTATCCAAAGTTCAACTTAATCCATTCCAACCTTTATAGTTATCCAAAATACCTCCGTCCAAACTTTCTCTAAAAGGTCCTTAAATTCCAAAATCAATTGTAACATCAAATTCCCCAAACAATGTAAAGTTTCTCTTATTGTCACATACTAAAAATATGATTACCTTCATCATATTAAATCCTTAACAACAAGTACTGCAGTACAATCCTTATATATATATTACATTATCCTTATAACCAGAATATAATCCTTGAGTCCAAAAGCACCAATACATTAATTATTCCGCTTCAACTGTAGTCACAGCATAAGATTGGCCCTGATCCCTTGGCCTTTTCTGAGGTAAGTTTCCCTGATGCTTAGGACATTCATTTGCATAATGATCCATTTCTCTACAATTGTATCATTCAACATTGATATCCTCTTTCTTTCCCTTGCAATCACGCGCCTGATGACCTTTTTCTCCACATTTATAACAAACTCTCATTCCTTTTAGGCAAGTACCAGGGTGATTATTCCCACAATTATCACATATTGGAAAATACTTATTTCCCTTTTTCCCTTTATCTGTCTCTTATTCCACTGTTCTCTTCTTCTCTTGCTTTACTTTATTGTCATAAGATTTAGAGAATTCCTTTTCTGTCTTGATAGCACATGAGACAATGTCTTCGTACGACGAGAAGGTTTGTGAGACTAATTCTAGACTAAGAAATGGTTTTAACCCATCAAAGAAACAATCAATCTTACTTCTTGGGTTACGTATATAATATGTAGCATGCCTCGCTAACCTTGTAAAGTTGGCCTCATACTTTGCGACATTCTCATCCTCCTTTTGTCTCAGACTCAAAAATTGTCTTTCCATATCTGCTCGATGGTCGTGAGGATAGTATTTTTCTAAGAAAATATCTTTGAACTCTCTCCATTCCATATTTGATACTTCATCATCTTCCTTTGTGTTTTGAATCAATTACCACCATTGATCGGCATCTCCAGTGAGGCGGTAGACTGCCATGACAACCTTCTCCCTTTCGCTACTCCCCAAGGCATGGAATATTTTCTCTAAGGAGTTTATCCATTGCTCAGCTACTAATGCATTTGTACCCCCATTAAATGTTGGTGGTTGTTTCCTCATGAATCGGTCTAACATTGATCCTCCACGTTGCGGATCAGGGTGCTCCATACGAGTAAGGTTATTATTCATAACCTGAGTGAGTTGTCCTAGTATGGTAATAAGTTGATCGGCACCAGTTGTATCTCTAACTCCACAATAATTATCTTGAGCAGGAGGGAAATACCTACACGGAGTGTGTGCATTGATACGGTTTCCATTCCTTCCACTAGGCACCATTTCTAAACAATGGCATAAACTAGATTAGTTTATGAATCAAAATACATAATTCCATACTTGTAAAATACTTAACATAAATTGAACTATTTATGGATATAATCCATAAAAATGTTTTCTTTGAGGAAGTATATACTCATAACCCTTCATATTGGTTTGTAAAGAAAATGAGAATTATCCTAAGCATATCCCCCGGGAGTGTCGTAACCAAGAGTGCAGCAAGGCCCGTTGTCGTGCACCAGTTCTCGTTCGAGTCTAGCTCAAAGCGGTGTTTTCGGGTTTTACCCCTAGGTACATCTATGCCAGAGCCGCCTCTACCTGATCGTATCCATACAGGGATCTATTGCTTGGAAAACTCAAAAAATCTCTATAATACCAAAATTCTAGGAAGTTCTTCTATACTAATCCTGATATTCTATCTTAGGGCTATATGATCTAATCAGAGTTTATCTAAATCTAGCTTCCAAGGTTAGTACTAAACTGCCTCTGATACCAACTGTAATGCCCCGACCCCAGTTACCCAGAGTCAGTGCATTATTGAGTATCATTGGCATGATCACAAAAGATCAAGTCTCGAAAGACCGATTAGTTTAGTAGCCTTGGAAACACTAGATACATTCATAAACATAACATTACATCATAAAGTGAAAAACTACAATAACAAAGTCTCCACAGTTCACACTCATATCCTCTTCTGACTATCCCTGCAGGTCATTCATAAGATACTTCTTCACATCCTGGAAAATATTAAAACATTGAAAGAGGTGAGCTCAGATGCTTAGTAAGGATAACAATATAGCGGAAGCTTTCATAAATAAACATTAACATTTAAGGCAATGTATAACTAAAACAAAAGCCTTTTAAACTTGAAATTTAGCATAATATGGCAAAAGTAAAATGAAATAATGCCATTTACTTACTCACATGGATATTCTATTAGTTTAATAATCACATGAAATATCAATAACCACTTTCATAAAGATGGAATGTATAATTCCAGACTATCATAACCACGTAGCCAAGGCCTCATTCCAAGTCTACAATAAGATTTTGTCAAGGCCTCGTGCCAAGACACTAGTTTGTCTCATGAGACCTACCGATGCATCGAGGAGCTATAGCAGGCTCCACCTGTCACTTATTAAGTCCAATGCATTCCTCATATGAATAGGTTTAAACATATCATAAACCATAACATAATCGTATCACATAAAACATTCATAAAGGAAACATAAAATTTCTACATTTCAATCAAAAGATATCAATACAACACATTGATACAATAAAAACACTTTCAAAACCATTTTCAATACCAAAATAAAATAAAATTAAAACTTTGTATTTATTTTTCATTTAAAAAAGTTTATGGCTTGTAGAGGAAGCCGAAACACAAATAATGGTCACGGCGGTGGAGAAGTCATTGTCACCGCATACGTAAGACAAAAACATTCCTTTTGTCGTTTAGTAAAACTCTTTGTAAAAAAAAGATTCCTTTTTGAATAAAAGTCAAAGTCAAAGGGGTTTATACACCGTATAAAAGAAAGTTGTATATAAAACAAAATATGCCTCAATGAAAGGAGATTGAGACAAAGACCCTTACAAAGATCATTTTTTTAAATAAAGTAGATCTATTATGTGTATTCAATATAAGTACACATAAATAAAGTAAAAATACAAGATAGGAAAAAATAATATCATGACATAATTTGAAATTAGGAGATTAACCCAAAGAATAGAAATTGGGTTAAGAAGTTCCCTTACCTTGCGTCCTGTCTTGACTCGATCGTTCTTTAACCTCCTGAATAATAAACTAGAGTTAATTTATAATTTCTTAAGAACCTTTTTCAAGTTTTTAATTCCTTTTATATCACTTATTACCATGTTATGAACATTATGTAATTATTTAAGTTAATAACGGTCGTTTTGTCGATCGTTGGTACTTGAGTCAAAAATAAACTTCTTATAGTTACAAGTTGTTCATGTGGTGAAATATCCATTATATACAGAATTATATTCATGATATAGATATCATATATCTCATATATATCCAGTATATACATGCATTTATAATATTCCATAACGTTTAGAGGTAAGAAATGAAATGCACCGTTCATGGAGACGGTAAGCCGTACGTACGCATGAATGCTAATTTTATTTCGATTTCATATTTAATGAAATCATAATGATATAAAGGTATATTATAATTCCAGTATAATATCATATATAATATCATTTACTCCATCCTTTATACATCCCACATATGGCATTAATGGTTCAAATCACTTTGAGGGGGCGGTAGTCCGCACTTCCTAAAATGAAAATATCGCGTTTACCCATAATGGAAACAATAAAGGTATGCCATAAATGAAAAATAAAGAACCTTAAGTAAAACATAAACATGTTATATATTATTTATAAATAGAGTGACATCTTAATGGCCACCTTTGAAGGTGTTATATGAGTGTTGAACAATCATCGTTTCGTGAGGCAGAAATTCGTCATCCACAGAAACAGTATGTTCTTTAACCATTAGATGTAGGTATGTGTAAGTGTATCTCGAATACTTCTTATAACAACATCCTAGTATATTGAGGATACTGGTTTTACAAAATAAATAAAAAAAAAAAATTTAGGGGGTTGGATAAGAAAAATAAAACAAAATAACATAAGCGAAGACATTACCTTAAAATCGGGTAACTCTTTTGATTTGAGCCAAAGGCTTCCTTGGGAAGAATTATGCCCAAAGTGAGGCTTCTATGAGTAAGGGGGGGAAGTTGGGAGAGTATTTGGGAAGAGTTTGGCCGATCCAAATGGCTTTAAGGTGTGAATAAGGTGGGAGTGGTGGGGGCCTTTTATAAGTGGAAAGGAGGGGCACTCTTGGAAAGATTGAAATGTTACTTTATTATGAAATGATTTTCGGATTATAAAGGTCCCACAATGATATATTTCGAGGATAAGGTGATAAGGGTTAGAACTATACTCATACAATAGGTTTGTGACAAGTTTAAGCCTTGTATTTTACATTATCTTTTCATTTTATTTAAATCATTAATTAATGAGGTAATCGCTGCATCATCATTGTGTCATAAAACTTTTAATTTATTTAATGTATAAAAATTATAAAAAAATATCATGATTTAGGAAATATTTTTAGATTTCTAATGAATATTTATAGTCTAAAATATGACTTGTATAACCCCATTTAAAAAAAAATTAGTAAAACAACTCATGTTTGTGACATTTTTATTTTAACATTAAATAAAAGTTTTTAATGTCATTTTCCTACCAAAGTGGCTCCATGGGGTCCCCAAGTTGACCCATGTATTGTCTTGGTCGGCCATGACTCATCCAATAGAGTTAGGACAAGTTTAAAGGTCATTTCATATTTTTATAATACCATTTTTACCTTAAATTTCACTAATTACCTTTAATCGCGATTAATTAAACTTAAAAGTTACTATTCACCAAAAATTATTTTAATCCCATTGAACCACATTTTACTTCCTAATGAAAACCATGTATGTCAGATTTTTGAAAATCAAATCACAGAAGTGGTAATATTTCATTTAAATGAAAAAAAATCAGTTATTTAACTACCACTTAGTGGTTTCACTATTCATCAAAAATTGAAGTTTTTCAGAACAATGCCAAAATTTCACCCTAAGCTATAATTGATATTCCAAATTCAAAAATGATGTCTATTTTACAAAATTCCAAACATATAAGTTGCATTAATTAATTTTATAATTAATTCCCGCTGTCACAACAAATAGTGTGTTTTTAAGAAACAATATATATCAAAAGATTGACAATTGTTTGTGTCCAATTTCAATGTTAAATTAATTCTAATGACAACCATTGGATAAAATAGTAAAAATATATTCTAATTATACTTTAAAACCACTAAATAGTATAAGTTATCACTATAAATTATTTTGATTAAAAAAGTTGTTTTTAAGTATTTTTCACTATTCATAAAAAATTGGAAGTTCTCAGAAAAATACCAAAAATTCAACATAGGCTAATTTCGATATTACGAATCCAAAAATGAAGTCCATTTTGAAATGTAAAATATATATAATTTCAAAAATTGGTTATTACTATTCATAACTGCTACTTTTATTGGTTGCGGTGTGTTAGAACTCGAGGTTGCGTACAACACACGTTGCTCTATTATTCAAAGAGGAGCGTACCATGGAAGCTTGGGGTGTTACAATAGCACACATAAGTTAATGATAAATGAATATTTCCTTCATTAACATGATACACTTACAACCATTACAACCAATCTCTCATAATTTAAACACCCAGAGATTCTACATGACCATCATGTTGTTGATGTGGTAATGGTTTTGTTAATGGGTCTGATACATTCTCCTATGTATCCAACCAACTGATCTTTATATCACCCCTCTCAATGATCTCCCGTATGAGATGGTATTTTTAAAGGGTGTTTTGGTCCTTTGATGAGACTGGGGTTCCTTAGCCTGAGAAATAGCACTATTGTTGTCAAAATATAGTTCAATTTTTCCCTCAATGCTAGGAACCACTCCATATTCAAAAATGAAGTTCCTAATAAAAATAGATTCATTCGCATCATATAGTGTAATGATGTATTTTTTATTTATTGTCAAGTCCTCTATGGTGGTTTGTTTGGAACTTTTCTAACAAACCGCTCCACCATTTAGTAAAAACACAAATCCTAATTGAGATTTCATATCATCTTTTTCAGATTAGAAACTAGAATATTTGTATCCCTTTATGCATAGATCATACTCTCCTCCAAAGACCAAGAGCATATCCTTAATATTCTTCAAGAACTTAAGGATGTTCTTCACAGTAATCTAGTGACTCTCACTAGGGTTGGATTGATATCTAATTTTTATTCTTAAATCATATGAGACATCAGGCTGAGTACATAACATGGCGTACATGATAGATCCTATAGAGGATGAATAAGGAATCACATCCAACCAATCTAACTCTTTAGAAGGGTCCTGAATCTTTATAACATTCATACCATGAAACATTACTAAAGACCCCTTTTGGAGTTATCCATGCTAAATCACTTTATAAATTTACCAATATATGTATTCTGACTCAGCCCAAGAAGATTCTTATATCTATCTCTATAGATCCTCATACCGAGTATGTAAGCTTATTCACCCATGTATTTTATTGAGAAAAATTTACCTAACCACATCATCACAGTGTGAAGTTTTGGGAAATCATTTCCAATCATAAATATATCATCAACATACAATATTAGAAATACTACTATGCTACCACTAAGCCACTTGTATACATAGTAGTCATCCATGTTTTTTATAAAACCAAACCCTTTAATTGCATCATCAAACTATATATTCTAACTCCAAGACACTTTCCTAGGTCCATAAATAGACCATTGCAATTGGAAAACCTTAACATCCTCATTTAGAACTTAAAAAACCCTTAGGTTGTATCATATACACGTCCTTGGATAAGTTCCCATTAAGTAATTAGATTTCACATCCATTTTAAATATCTCATAATCCTAATGAGTTATTATGGATATAAAAATCTGAATGACCTTTATCATCACAATAGGTGAAAAGGTCTCTTCATAGTCAATACCATGAATTCGTTTGTAACACTTTTCCACCAAGAGTTATTTATAGGTTAACACTCTACCATACATTTAATTTATCTTATAGAAAATTCAATTTCACCCTATGTGTATCACCCGTTTAGCTAAATCTACCAAGCTCCAAACTTGGTTAGTGTGCATGTATTCCATCTTAGATTCCATGGATTTAAACCATTTATTGAAGTTTGAATTCTCAATAGTCTCTCAATATAAATTAGGTTCATCTCCTATGAACATTATTTCATCATAATTTTCCAAGATAAGTTCATATCATGCAGGTATCCAATGAATTATACAATACCTTAAAGGTTATTATGTTACTTTAGTTGGTTCTTATTCCACATCTCTTTATGTAACCAGCTTAACTTCCATCATAGAAACACTTCCTATTCATTGATATTGAACTTCTTAAAGTTCAAATTTCCTTCCAGTAACTCTTTGACTTATATTTTTTTCATCAAAAAAACAACATGTCGAGTCATAAATACTTTGTTTTTGATAAGGTTATAAAATTAATATACCATAGTTTCCTTGGGATAACCAACGAATAATCATTTTATAGACTTAGGGTCAAGTTATTATGAAGCCAGTCATCGTAAAAATGCTTCAAAACTCCAAATCCTCATAAAATATATTATGATACATTTCTAATTCTATATCTCATATGGAGTATTCATGAATACTTTATATGGAACACAGTTAAGTAAATATGCAATATTTTCTAGATCATAATCCCTAAATGAGATAGGAAGATCACATAAACTCATCATCGATCGAACCATGTATAACAAGGTATGATTCTTCCTTTCAAATAAACCATTACATTATCGTGTTATGAGAGGAGTGAGTAGTGAAACAATTCTACAACCTATCAGGTAAGTTATGAATTATTGGCTCAAGTATTCACCACCTCGATCTGATCAGAGGACTTTAATACTTTTTCCCAGTTGATTCTGTACTTCATTCTAAAAAATGAACTTTTTAAAAGTTTTGTACATGTGTTTCATCAGAAACACATACCCATACTAACTAAATTCATCAGTAAAAGTAAGGAATTACTTATAACCGCTATTTTATTGTGTACTCATTGGTCCACATATATCACAATGTATTAGATCCAATATCCCACTAGACCTCTCACCATTTCTCCTAAAAGGTTCCTTTGTCATTTTACCCAATAAACAAGATCCACATGTATCAAATGATTCATAATCTAATAACTCAAACAATCCATATCTATGCAGTCATTGAATGTGTTTCTCATTTATGTGTTTAAGGTGAAAATTCCAAAGGTAGTTGATATTAGAATCAACCCGGACATTCTTATTATGAAATTTATAAACAGGATTATCCATATTAAGAATATATAAATTTTTCATTATACTCCCAATACCATAAAACATTTCATTATTATATATAGGATAAATACTACTCTTAATAATGAATGAATAACCCATATTGTCCAAAAAAGATAAAAAAAATAAAATTCCTGCTTATGGTAGGGACATAATAATAGTTTTCCAATTATAATATCAATCCACTTGGTAAAATTAGATCATAAGTGTTGACCTCTAATGCATCAACTTTTTCTCAATTACCAATACAAATATATACTTCACCCCTAATTAATTATTGATTATCCAAAAAATTATGCTAATATTAATTGTTAATATATATAATATTCATGTTATTTATTATTCATAAACACCATTTTAGTGCATTTTACACTTTGAACATCATTCCACATTATGATTGTAATACCTTCTTAAAATGCACTATTATGTGGTACATTTTTTAACATCATTTAAAGTAACCAATGATTAATATGATTTTAAGGAATTTAATTATCCATATTTTAATTTTATATTTTGGTAAATTTATATACACTTCAATATGAACATGTTTCATTCAGGGATCAATGGAGAATTCATGGAAGAATATGGGAATATTTTGTGATGAAAGGAAGCAATTTTAGAGAAGGCAGATTGGACACCAGCCCACTTATGAGAATGTGGGGACCAACATACAAACCCAATGAAGCCCAAATTTCGTGATATGATATAATACATATATAGGAACAAATAATTATTAAGGATCCAGTGCTAATTCTTCCTCCATTTTGGTTATTTAGGCGGCCCAAGTTAGAGATAAAATTCTGGGCCAGATTCTGCAGCCCAGAAAAATATCCCAATAATCTGATCATATCTCCGAATATACAACTCCAAATGGGACCAACTTTTATATGGGGTTAGGATACATCAGGGTATCAATTTTCTTTTTCTATGTCCCACTATGATTCGTCCATATAGAAGGCCTTACAATCTCATATGTTAGGTGGATGAAAGCTGGATGCCACCTCGGGTCAAATGTGAACAATTCTAAGTTCCACAAGCTTTCCACCACCCTAGGCCTACCATAATCAAGTGGTATGATTTTTAATATTGGAGGATAGACCCAAGGATTAAAAGATGCCTATTTAAGGCAGTGGTTTTGGAGGAGTTTAAGATCTTTGAGCTTTGTTTTCATCTTAATGTTATGCTGCCAATTTCTCTTTGTAACGTTCTTCCTTCACATGTAAGTTGTTTTAATTCATCCTAGTTTCTTAATAAAAGTTCTTCTTATACTCTTATTCTATTTTTATACATATAATGTTGATACTTTTGGTTAAAGGTGTGAATTTATTCACACCATACTTTGTGATATTTATCACACAACGGTGGAGTGATCGATTTTTGTTGTTGTTTTTTTTTACTTCTTCAATTCCACCCTCGTAAGTCTACTTCCCGCTTCCATTGAAGACATGTCATCAATGGAGGGATAAATATTTTATGGGTTGATACAAGTGAGTATAAAGGGGATGTATTTTATGTTATTTCTCACTCCATTAATGGCTAATAACTTCTTTTAAATGAGATTTTTATTTGATGATTTTAAAACATCTTCATCCTTATTGAATTTAAGGTCACACATTTCAAGTGCTAATACGAACATTTACCTTGGAGTGATCAATGATTTGATCCTTTAAGTGTATGGGTGATTATTATTAGGGTATTTAGGAATTAAACCAGTAAGTTATGATTATTTTTGATCTTCTTAAATTAACTCATCTCAATTATAAGAAATTGAAATCATTAAAAAAAAGAAATTCATCCAATCCACCTTGAGCGATAACCTAGGATCAAGTCATTACCTTAATTTGAATTAACTTAAAACTATTATTGATACCTTAAACCCATCTAAAATCAACCCAAGTTGGACACTTCATAGCCAAAAACAATCCATAGAATTTATGTGTCTATAGGTACTTCTTAGGTCTCTAAGGATTCGATAACCCAAGCTAAACTACAAGGACCATTCTACCTTCATCTCTTGGGTAAATTTGAGCGTGAATTAAATTTTGGAGCTGTTTCCGGGGACCAAGTAAGTACCATAGACCAAAAACCTTCTTGACTCACCTCCATTCTTCTATTCTCACCCAATATCACTTATCTTGTCCCTTTCTCATTTTTTTTAGCGCATGTCCACCTACACCCGCGATAATTCAAATAGACTAGTTAGGGTGGAAAGTCCTAGGATAGGGGAGTCAAGTGAAAATAGGGGATTGTATCCATTAGATATTAATCTTCATAATACTCTAGAATCAAAAATTTAACTAATTCTAATATAGGGTCTTCCAAGAAATCAAATTGTAAATCCTGGGGGAAATCAAATGGGGAACCAAAACCAAGAAGCTCAAAACCTAGGTAATGTAGTCGATCAAAACATGAATGACTACCTCACTCCATCTTGGACCAATGCCCCCTCATGCATTAGACACAATTCCCTAGGTGATTCAAATTACATCTTTAAACCCCATGTTCTAAACCACCTTCCAACCTTTCAAGGGATGGAGTCTGAGATTCCCTACCTTCACATTAAGGAGTTCAATGAAATTGTAGAAACCATGTGTCCCCCACATCAACTAGAATCATCTAAGATGAGGATATTTCCTTTTTATTTAAATTATTGAGCTAAAAATTGGCTAAAAAATTTGAGACCATCATCCATAAACTCTTTGGACCAACTACAAAGAGAATTCTACAAAAAATACTTTCCTCACCACAAAACAATTGCACTTAAAAAGAGTATCCAAAACTTTTTTGAAAAATAGGGAGAGTCATTCTATGAAACATGGGAGAGGTTCAAAGACACTCTAAACATGGTTCCAAACCATGGTTTTTCTATTCCTGAACAAGTTAGAATTTTCTATGAAGGGTTGGGTCTGCGGAACAAACAATTAATTGACATGATGTGTAATGGAACCTTTAAAAACAAAGCCCCAAATGATGCTTACAAGTATCTAGAAAGCCTTTCTAAAAAAACAAACATGGGGAACTTCACCTTATTCTAAAAAGCCACAAAGAAATATTGGAATTCATACACTTAGAGAAGAGTAAAGCCTTAGGGCTAAACTCACAGCACTCTCTAAGAAGGTTGAAGAGATAGACCTTAGGAAAGTCCATGAAATCAAAACTGTTGACCCTGTTTTCACAATTTGTGACAAACATGACCATAAGACAAACAACTTCCCAACCATTCCATCCATCAAGGATGTTCTTTTAGGAGGACCCCCAATGTAAGTAAATGCTTTGAACTTTCAAAATCCTCAATACCAAAACACCTTCAACCCAAGGTATAACGACTACCCAGGCTTCCGCTGAAAAGATAACCAACAACCTAGCCAACCACAATGACAAAATCATTACCCCCAACAGAACTACCAAACCCATAACTAGTTCCAAACCCAACCTATCCAATACCAACAGCCATCGGTCCATTTTCAACAAACCATCCAACCTCCAAAATATCCCCCTAGGATAAACCAATCTTCTAAAGAACCAACCCAAACTGTTCCACAAATCCTACTAGAACAACTGTGCAAACAAATGGAGAGGATGAACTCGGAAGTTTCTTCCATTAAACAAGAACTTCAAACCATCAAAACTGGAAAGGAACCCATGCCTACTCAGGTGGTACCATCCTCAACTTTAAGGGGAGAGTCAAGTTGTACTCAAACAACTCATGAACAACTAAAGGTTGTGACTATTTTAAGAAGTGGGAAATCAATTGAGAAACCTGAAAAACTAATTCAGAACCCACCTGAAGATTCAAACTTGGATGAAAATTCAAATGAACCAAATGATCAAACTGAAAAACACGATAACATTGTCAAAGAAACAACTCTTCAACAAACAACCCCACAACCTGCACCATTTCCTCAACGCATGAGGGGGAAAACCAAGCCTGAATTGAGTGAAACATTAAGATAAATATTCTCACAAGTCAAGTTGAAAATTCCCCTTCTTGATTCCATCCAAACCATACCTGCCTACTCAAAGTAACTTAAGGACTTGTGCACATTTAAAAGAAAATTTTCACATAAAAACCAAGTCCTTTTGGCTGCTAATGTGAGTACCACCATTCAAGGGACCATTCCTCCTAAGTTGAAAGACTCGGGTTTCCCTTACATCAATGTTGAACTAGGAGAGAGAAAAGTTTTCAAGGCCTTGTGTGACCTAGGTGCTAGTGTCAATATCATCCCATATGTTGTGTACTACCAGTTAGCCCTAGAAGAGCTCTAACCCACATCTATCACACTTCAACTTGTTGATCATAGCATTAGGGTTCCAAAGGGGATTTTAAAGGACGTTCTGGTAAAGGTTGAAAACTTCATCTACCCTGTTGACTTCATTTTCCTTAACAACCATCCAAACTTAGGAAATAAGGAACAAACCCCAATCATCCTTGGTTGTCCTTTCCTTGAAACAATCAAATCTGTTATCTGAGTCCAAAATGGGAACATGACCATCACCTTTGGGAACATGAGTCTAGACTTGAACATCTATAATTCAAGCTCAAAAATAGGGGATGATGAGGAAATTCATGAAATAAACATGATAGGAAGCATTGATAATGAATCCATAGAACATCAAGGAATATTTGATGGATGTTTAAGTCAGGATGAGATTGATTTCCTTTGTTCACATGAAGGAATTTTATCTCCTTGGCTTGAATCATTTTCAAATTGCTCTTATGATGAAGTCTTAGGTCCAACAATCAGTGAAACCTTTCAGTAAACCACATTCATGGAGACCAATCAAAATTCCTTCCCTAAATCTGATCAAACCAATCTTGTAGCTGAAACTTCTATATGTGGAGAATAAATCCTATCTGAAACTCAAAAAAAAGAAATTGATATTGATCCAATGTCCCAATATTCTACTGAAATTCTGAACCAACCTGATCTTGAATTGAAGGAACTTCCCGCTGCACTCAAGTATGCCTTCCTTGGGGACAATCAAACACATCCTATTGTCATTTATTCTTCTCTTAAATCCAATCATGAGAGTATGCTTCTATATGTCCTTAAGAAACATAATAAATCCATTGGTTGGACCCTGTCTGATATTCCTGAGATTAGACCACTTATTGGGACTCATAGGATTGTTCTGGAATCTAATTCAAATCCATGTCGTCAACCTCAATGGAAAATCAATCCTAATCTCATGGAGGTAGTAAGGAAAGAACTTCTGAAATTGTTAAAATCTGGTATCATATATCCCATAGCTAAGAGTGAATGGGTGATCCTAATACAAGTGGTTCCAAAAAAGGCTGGAATCATAGTGATAACCAATGAGGATGGAGAGATTCTTCCAACAAGGGTGAGTAGTGGATGGAGGGTCTGCATTGACTATAGGAAGCTAAACTCATTCACCAA
Organism: Viscum album; assembly: GCA_963277665.1. NCBI lineage: Eukaryota > Viridiplantae > Streptophyta > Magnoliopsida > Santalales > Viscaceae > Viscum > Viscum album. The sequence goes on along the minus strand of OY728130.1, from coordinate 1,304,564,423 downwards.
GAAGAACCATTTACCCTTACCATTCATTGACCAGGTCCTTGAGAGAGTGGCAGTTCATGACTTACACTGTTTCTTAGATGGGTACTTAGGGTATAATCAAATTGAGGTCTCCCTAGAGGATCAAGGGAATACTATATTCACATGTCCATTCGGTGCCTTTGCCTTCAAACACATGCCCTTTGGTTTATGCAATGCTCCTGGAACCTTCCAGCAGTGCATGATGGGAATCTTCTCAGACATGGTAGGGGAATTTCTAGAGGTCTTCATGGATGACTTCTCTATGTTTGGGGATACATTTGAGGGATGTCTGAGGAATGTGGAGAGAGTCTTTTCAAGATGTGAAGAAAAGAATCTTGCCCTAAACAGGGAAAAATGCCATTTCATGGTTAAAGAGGGACCAGTTCTAGGACATCTGGTCTCGGGTAGGGGGATTGAAGTTGATAAAGCCAAGGTTGACATCATTCATAACCTTCCATCACCCAAAACTTTCAAGAAAGTTAGGTCTTTCTTAGGACATGCTGGTTTCTATAGAATATTAATCAAGGACTTTAGTTCAATCTCTCGTCCCCTTTGTGCTCTGCTAGTAAAGGATGCTCCATTTGTTTGGACAGAAAGCTGTGAGGGTTCATTCTAAACCCTCAAATCCTCTCTCACCTCTCCCCCCATCATGAAATCTCCAAATTGGAACCTTCCTTTCAAACTTATGTGTGATGCCAGTGACTTTTTTGTTGGATCTGTGTTAGGAAAACGTTGTGATAAAACTTCTTATGTCATTTCTTATGAAAGAAAATCCTTAAATGATGCCCAAATCAACTACACCACTACTAAAAAGGAGTTACTTACTATTGTGTTTTCATTAGAGAAGTTTAGGTCCTACCTATTAGGATCCCCCATCACTGTGTTCACTGACCATTCTGTACTAAAATACCTCTTCCAAAAACAAGATGCTAAGGCTAGACTGATTAGGTGGGTCATTCTCTTACAAGAATTTGACCTCACAATCAAGGATAAAAAGGGTGTTGAAAATGTTGTAGTTGATCACCTCTCTAGGATGGAATTTAAAGACAACTCAAATCACATTTATGTGTCTTATTCATTTCCTGATGAACACCTATACTCTGTGAGCGACTTCCCTTGGTATGCCGACATATCAAATTTCTTAGTTACAGGAGTCATTCCAAAATTCTTAGGGACTCAAGCTCGAAGGAAATTCCTTTATGATGTTAGACACTATGTGTTTGATGATCCATACCTCTATAAGTTCTTCCCTGACCAAGTCATTAGGAGGTGTGTCCCAGAATCTAAACAAGAGTCCATCCTTAAATTCTGTCATAGTGAGGCATGTGGAGGTCACTTTTCCTCTAAGAAAACATCTTCTAAGATTCTTCAGTGTGGTCTCTTCTGGCCCACCCTCTCAAGGTACTCCTACACATTTTGTCAAAGTTGTCATTGGTGTCAACAAGTATGGTCCATCACAAAAAGAAATCAAATTCCACTCACTCCCATCTTAGTGATCAAAATCTTTGATTGTTGGGGAATCAATTTAATGGGTCCTTTCCCAAACTCTAGGGGATACCTCTACATTCTCTTAGCTGTTTATTATGTCTCAAAATGGGTTGAGGCCATTCACACAAAATCCAATGATCATAAAACTGTGATTAGATTCCTAAAAGAAAACATCTTATCTAGATTTGGAATTACTAGGGCTATAATCAGTGATCAAGGAACCCATTTCTACAACTGTCCATTATCTTCACTCATGTCTAAGTATGGGATTTCTCAAAAAGTGTCCATTGCTTACCACCCACAGATCAATGGTCAAGATGAGTTAGCCAATCATGAAATCAAACAAATTCTTGAGAAAACTATCAATCCTTCTAGGAAAGATTGGTCTGAGAAACTCTTGGATGCTCTTTGGGAATATCGTACAACATACAAAACCATCCTAAGAATGTCACCATATAGGTTGGTTTATGGAAAAGCATGCCATTTACCTGTTGAAATCGAGCATAAGGCCTTTTGGGCAATTAAGAAAATAGATTATGACCTCTCATTGGCCAGAACAAAAATGAAATTAGATCTCAATGAACTGGAGGAACTAAGTATGGAGGCTTATGAAAATTCAAGGATCAATAAAGCTAGAGTTCAAGCCTACCAATCTAGGAATATCAAGGTCAAATATTTTGAACCAGAAAAACTTGTGCTCTTGTATAGTTCAAAACTTCATCTACACCCAGGAAAGTTGAGGTCCAGATGGTCAGGCCCATACATAGTGCATAAGGTGTACCCCCATGGGGCTGTAGAAATTCAAAATCCCACCAATGGTCAAACCTTTAAATTTAATGGCCATAGAGTCAAACCATTCATTGAACCATTTCAAAAATAGGAAGTTATTGAAGACTTGTGTGAACCAACCTTAGATGAGGAAAATACTTAAACAATTAGGGGTCCATGTCGAGATAACGACATTAAAAAAAGCGTTTCATGGGAGGCAACCCATGGTTTTCAAGTTTCATATCATTTTTTTGTTTTAATAAAATTTATATTTTAAATAGGATTAATTAATAATTTTATATTTTAAAAAAAATATAGATTTTTGACCTGTTCTTCTATTATGAGTATGGATGGGTATAAAAGGGGAGCATTATATTCATCTGTGTCACATGGTGTGATCCTTGAGTAATGCCTTACCCAGAAATTTAAAAAGAAAACAATGTTTCATCTGTTTATTTTATTTTAATGTTTTTGTAGGTTAAAATAAAAATACAAAAAAAAATATAATAATAATAATAAGGGACACGTCATTGTTCGTGGGTCAAACCCCGTCACAACCGGCGAAGCTGTAGGGATTCGAACCCTAGACCAAAGGGAGACAGGGGTGCATGCTTACCACTGACCTACAGTTTTTTGTGCTTCCTTATTCTATAATTTTTATATATGTACTTATATTTTACTTTCTTTATTATATATATATATATATATTGTTTTTTTTTGTGTTGTTTGTTTTGTTTTTCCTTTTTCTACTAAGGAACTCTGCAATTGACATGGGTATCAAAGGATTAAAAGAGAGCAGTAATAATTTCAACTTCAACCACTAGGTGACTTCATTCCATGGCCCTCATTTTAAATTTCCTTTTTGAACTTTCATTCTCTACCTCTACCCCTTCTAAATTTTCTTTTCTTTAAACACTTGGGATAGTTTTGTTTTAAGTTGGGGGGGATGATAAAATAAAAAATGCTTTTGTATCAAAAAAATGAATGATTTGAAAAAAAATGTGTAAATGGAAGAAAAAGTTCTTTTAACTTTGAACATGGAAATACACATTTCACACTTTGAAACTGAATATCAAATAATTTAGCATGCCCTGATTCTGATTTTAATCCTTTTATAATTTCATGAGCATAGATTTTGGAAAGTGTGGCTGTCCAATGTGATATTTCATCATTTATATTTTCATCCAAATAAAAAAAGATCACAATGCACATCCTTTGGATAGTGGGGTATTAGTTTGAGTTCCTGGGGTCCCCCAAATAAATAGCATAGGTTTGGTGATCATTTTAGTTTTAATATGAGTATTCAATAAAAAAATTGCGCGTAGAGAAATGAAATGACCTAATTCATGGATTTCGGCACTTGGGGATCGTGACTCCATAGTTTTCTGGTCCAGAGTTAGTAATTTTATCTCTATTTTTGGTAATTTAAATTTGTTTTTGACTGAGTTAACTCAAGATGATGCCCGAGTATGTGGGATTCACTTGGTTCCCTAAGGTCTTTGAGCCTGGGATTCATCGGTAGAGTCTCGCTACAGGGGTTGACTCTTTTGAGTGCAATTTCAATTACCATGACAAAATTACAAAAAAATAATAATAATAACAATAAAAAATTGAATACTCATCTTAATATTGAAATGTGATTCCACCTAGCACTTCCATCATTTCCCCCCTTGAATAAAGATGAACCCCCATGTCTATTGTGATGCACAACACATCCTCATACTTAATTGATATTGGATGAAATATGGAAATGAATTTGAACAAAGGAATTGGCTTGGGATTGGGATCTGCTTATGAAATTATCTTGTATTAAATTATTTTTATTGGTTTCATGATTGTTTGGTATAAGTGTTTTTGGTGATCATTGTGTATTAAAATGTTTTTGAAAAAAAAAGGGAATTCGAATTTCATATTGTTGAGATATATTTTGCTCGGGACTAGCAAAACTCAAGTTAGGGGTGTGATTAGCCACAAAATTAGGATAATATTAATTATTAATATATATATAATATTCATGTTATTTATTATTAATAAACACCATTTTAGTTCATTTTACACTTTGAACATCATTCCACATTATGATTGTAATACCTTCTTAAAATGCACTATTATGTGGTACATTTTTTAACATCATTTAAAGTACCCAATGATTCATCTGATTTTAAAGAATTTAATTATCCATATTTTAATTTTATATTTTTTAAAATTGATATAAACTTCAATATGAACATGTTTCATTCAGGTATCAATGGATAATTCATGGAAGAAGATGGAAATATTTTGTGATGAAAGTAAGCAATTTTAGAGAAGGCATATTGGACACCTTCCCACTTATGAGAATGTGGGGCCCAACATACAAACCCAATGAAGCCCAAATTTAGTGTTATTATATAATAAATATATAGGAACAAATAATTATTCAGGAGATAGTGCTAATTCAGCCTCCATTTTGGTTATTTAGATGGCCCAAGTTAGAGATAAAATTTTGGGCCAAGATTCTGTATCCCAGAAAAACATTCCAATAATATGATCATATCTCCGAATATAAAACTCCCAATGGGCCCAAATTTTACAGGGGGTTAGGATACATCCAGGGATACATTTTCGTTTTCTATTTTCCACTCTTATTCGGCCATCTAGAAGGTCTTCCAAGCGTTTCTATTCGGTAGACGAAAGATGGCTGCCACCTCGGGTCAAATGTGAAAAAGTCTAAGTTCCACAAGCTTTCCACCACCATAGGCCTACCATAATCAATTGGGATGCTTTGTACTGTTTTATTCTCGACCCAAGGATTCAAAAATGCCTATTTAAGGCAGTGTTGTTGGTGGAGTTTAAGATCTTTGAGCTTTGTTTCATCTTAATGTTATGCTGCCAATTTCTCTTTGTAACGTTCTTCCTTCACATGTAAGTTGTTTTAATTCATCCTAGTTTCTTAATAAAAGTTCTTATTATACTATTATTATGTTGTTCTACATATAATGTTGATACTGTTGGTTCAAGATGTGAATTTATTCACACTATACTTTGTGATATTTATCATACAACGGTGGAGTGATCGATTTTTGTTGTTGTTTTTTTTACTTCTTCAATTCCACCCTCATAAGTCTACTTCCCGCTTCCGTTGAAGACATGTCATCAATGGAGGGATAACTATTTTATGGGTTTATTCAAGGGAGTATCAATGGGATGGATTGTATTTTATTTCTCACTCCATTAATGGATAATCACTTCTTTTAAATGAGATTTTTATTTGATTATTTTAAAACATCTTCATCCTTATTGAATTTAAGGTCACACATTTCAAGTGCTAATACGAACCTTTACCTTGTAGTGCTCAATGATTTGATCCTTCAAGTGTATGGGTGATTATTATTAGGGTGTGTAGGCATTAAACCAGTAAGTGATGATTATGTTTGATCTTCTTAAATGAACCCATCTCAATTATAAGAAATTGAAATCATTAAAAAAAAGAAATTCATCCAATCCACCCTGAGCAATAACCTAGGATCAACTCATTACCTTAATTTGAATTAACTTTAAACTATTAGTGATACCTTAAAACCATCTAAAATAAACCCAAGTTGGCCACTTAATAGCCAAAAACAATCCATAGAATGTACGTGTCTGTAGGTACTTCTTAGGTCTCTGAGGATTCGATAACCCAAACTAAACTACAAGGACCATTCTACCTTCATCTCTTGGGTAAATTTGACCGTGAATCAATTACCTACTATCTATAAGCCTCTATTTTTTTAGTATAAATTTGTAACACACACCCGTTAACTAATATCCATGAGTTAGATTTTGATAAATTTATTTCTATAACATTCAAATTTGGGTACTCTGAATGTTTCTCTTTGAGAACACTTCTCAATCCTAGATATCAATCTTTAATAATTTTATAGGTAATAACTATTGGGTATGTATTTTCTCAATAATACTCTATATTTTATGATAATTTTTATGTTCACAAAGACCCTTATTTGTTTCCTAATAAAGTTTTGTTGAGATATTTTTACAGGAATTTATATTCTATTTTAAAGGAATTTAGCGTTACATAAATGATTCTAGAAACACTATTTTCATCCCTACGTTACGATGAAAAACTAATGTTTGTGTATGGTATCAACCCTAAGTTATGTTAAAGAGTTTTCATTTGGATCTTCATCCTTATGTTTGGAAAATTTACACACATATGGATCAGCAACCCTACATTGGAGTCTGGATTTACTGTTTGCAACCCTACGTTCAGGAAAAATGAACGTATGGTTAATCAATGCTACGTTCGAGATTTTATACTGAAAAGGATAAAACATAGGGATCATTATCCTTACTCTATGAAAAGGAACCTTATTCTATAAAAAATAACCCTACGCTACACAAATGAACCCTACGCTATGCAAAGGAACCCTACGCTACACAAAGGAACCCTACACTACACAACTCAACCTTACGTTGTGTTCTAAACAATGAAGTTATTCAAACCACATTTTCAATATGATATTTTTGAAACAGTCATGACAGAAATAATTACCGATTCAAGGATCATTTTGGTTGTTTTAAAGAACCGTGTTCATCAGAGAAAATATCTCCTATTTATAAGGGAAGTTATGACTCTCCTATTTAATTGAAATTTGAATTTATGTGGCCAATAAGGAAATTATTTTGGATTCAGAACACCAAAGAAATTCTTTTATTTACTATATATTTCTTCAGAATAACTCTTCAAAAATATGTGGGATAAGTTATTCATATACAAGAATGCCTTATTAAAATTATTTTTATAGTTCTATAGAAAACAAACAAATATATTAAAGGACTACATTTTGGAGATATACATGTTCTATCTTGTTTTACTATAATTTTATGAATGCTCTATTTTTTTCTGCTTTTATATTTAAGATCTATATGAAAACTGGGGCGCTTCAGACTCATTATCTCTTGAAGACTATTATTTATGAAGAAGAAGATCCATCAACTGTTAATTGCATGCTGCAGTAATTGTGAAGTTTAACCTATTTCAAGAAATCAATATATTTTTATTTATTTGAGTTTCAACTATTCGTACTCAGTTGTAGTAGAGTATCATCTTTTCTATATAAGCTGTGGATAATCGGTTCTTTATTATAGAACCATAAGCCTTTGTATTTTGTCTTGTTTGTAAGGTGTCAACTACCTGCACTCAATTTTGGATTCTTGGTCTTGTGATAAGAGGACCATCCTAGTGTAATTTAACAAGCTCATTGAGAGAGTGATTGTTAGAGTAGACTAGGGGATATGTGTGCCCTAAACCACTATAAAAAGATATGTTCTTTATTTTTATTTATCCACTTCATATTTTCATACAGAAGAATAACACTTCATATTCGCATAAATTATAGTGGGTGTTAAAAGTCATAATTGAGGAAGATTTTGAAAAGACATAATTAACCCCCCCCCCTTGTGTATTACTTTGTATATTTCAACCTAAAAATTGGTATCATATGAGAGGTTTTCGATAATGCTATAGAAAGATAAAAGTAAAGGGTATATACAAAGATATAAATGGTTGATCTAAGAGAAAGGATGTCTATGGTCCGTGCTCCGTACTTCAATGGTGAAAATTATTTTTGCTAGAAATCAAGGATGGTTATATATCTAAAAAATCTTGGATTCAGAGTCTATTATAAAATCACTACTCCCTATAAGATTCTTGAGAAACCAGAAACATGGGATGTTGCAACTGAAGCCGAATATGATATGAATTCAAAATTTATGAATAAAATTATTTGTGGTCTTGGACCATATGAGTTCAATAGATTTTCACAATGTCCTACTGCTTATGAAATGTGGTATACTATAACGGTTTCCTATGAAGGGACAGATGATGTGAGACAAATTAGTTATGCTATATCTAAGCTTAAATTTGAAACATTTAGGATTTTTTATGGATAAAGAATCACATAGATGAATGGAAGGCTTATAGAAATTATCAATAATATTACAGCCTTAGGTGAACCTATCAAAAAATATGGTCAAGCATTGAAAGTAGTGAGAGTACTCCCTTTTAAATAGAATTTCATATCTTCTGTTATTTGAAAATCATCACATGTCAAAGATCTAATAATTAAAGAACTAATTGGGACATTGATGTTGTATGAAGCTGAAATAAAGGATGAAACTAAAAATCATATAATAATTATGAAAAAGAATAACACTTATCTAAAGGTAACATCTCAAAATCTAAGCAGAAAAATGAAACAAGAAGATGGAAAGGAGAATAATTCAGATTCATCTAATTCTAAAATAGAACTGGAAAAGTTAGCTAGAAATTTTAGAAAGTTTTATAAGAAGAAAAGAGGATTCAAAAAAACCCTTCAAGAAGGATTAAAAGGATTCAAAAGAGGTCATATTCTATGAATTCAATAAATTAGGTCAAATTAGACCTGATTTTCCTCATCTAAAAGATGAAAATATAAATCTAGAAAAGAGATATCATAAAAATGATGATTATGAATGCCAAGTCAGAAGAGCAATGAAAGAAACATGGAGTGTTTCTGAAGACTCCAATAGTTCATCTAAATTTGATTCAGAAAAAGAACAATCAAATTTGAAAGCCAATATATGCTTCATGGAATAAAAGGAAAAGGTACAAACCTATTACTCGTTCAATTCTGATTCTGATTCTACTAGTTTCTCAAATAGTAAATTAGCTTCCCGCTATTCTATGTTAGAATAGAAATATTATTCTTTATTAAAAAATAAAAAATCTTTAAAGAATGTTCATAATACTATTTTAGGTGAAAGAGATACCTTGTTGAAATAACATCAAGAGTTAATTGAAAATTTTAACTCATCTACATTAAATTATGTTGATCATGAAAAGAAGATCAAAGCTTTATAGGATTATGTAGAATAATATAAGAGTGATGCCCTTGTTTTTACTAAAGGAGAAAATATCTTAAATAAAATCCTTTGAAATAATTTTATTAAAAGGGAAAGATTTGGTCTGGGAAGTAACGGTTATAAATATAAACCGTACAAGAATTATTTTGTCCCCAATTCAAAAAATGAAACTTGTTATTTTTGTGGAATAAAGGGAATGTGACAAATAATTATTATTTAAGAAATCCTTAAATCAGTGGAATTAAAATAGCCTTTTTTTCAAAGAGTTTATCTGAATCTAATGATATAATATATGGAAAAACAAAGCAGGTTTGGATTCTCATATCTCTACTAGCTAACACTGCTAGACCCAAGATAGTGTGAGTACCAAACAAACATTTGTTTAAATACTTTTTTAAGAAACAATCCACAGCAACAGAAATTTTATATGGTATATAGATAGTGGTTTTTTGAGGAATATGAGTGAATATCCATCAAATTTTCATACATTGACTTAAATGGATGGAGGTCTTGTCACTTTTGGTACAAATTCCAATGGAAAAATAATGGGAGTTGGAACTTTTGGAGATCCAAAGACAATCTCAATCAAAAAAGTACTCTATTTTAAAGGGTTAAAGCACAGTCTAATAAGTATTTCACAAATTTATGATGATGGATTTTATGTTTATTTTTCTAAAAATTGTTGTTCTATCTTTAAATACAAGTTACTTAAATTTAGATCACCTAGAACTAATAATGTTTGTACTTTGGATTTAAATTCCTTGTGTAAACAGAAAGTGAATTTTTTAACTACTAAGACAAATGAATCGTGGATTTGGTATAGAAGACTTTTACATTGTAATATTTATTTTTACATAAATTATCTAATAAATAGTTAGTTTCTAATTTTCCTAGTCTTAAGTTTGATAATGACAGATTCTGTGTTTCATGCCAAATTGGCAAGCATCAAAAATAATCTTTCAAATCTATTAACAAAATTACTACATATAAACCTTTAGAACTTATCCATATGGATTTTTTTGGACCATAAAGTATAGAAAGTTTGTCTGGTAAATTATATGATTATATTTTAGTATATTATTATACTATATTTACTTGGTTTTATTTTCTAAAATTCAAAAGTGAAGTTTTCACTATTTTTGAATGTTTTCATAAATTTGTTCAAAATTGAGAAGGTTTTAAAATAATTTCATTAAGAAGTGATCATGGTGGAGAATTTGAGAATCAAGAATTTAATTCTTTTTTCTCAAATATAGGTATTAAACACACCTTCTCTTCACCAAGAACACCTCAACAAAATGGAATTGTAGAAAGGATAAATAGAAATATTCAAGAAATAGAAAGAACTATGTTGAATGAATACAGTCTTCCTACCTATTTTTGGGTAGAAGCTGTAAGCACAGATTTCTATATCATGAATAGAGTTTTAATTAGGCCTATTTTCAAAAAGATTACTTATGAACTTTGGAATAACATAAAACCAAAAGTAAAGTATTTTAAATTTTTTGGATGCAAGGTGTATATCTTGAATACTAAGGACAAACTTGGTAAGTTTGATCCAAAAGCTAATGAAGGAATATTTTTTGGATATTCTATTACCTCTAAAGCTTATAGAGTGTTCAATAAAAATTCAAGTATTATTTAAGAATCAGTTCATATGAAGTTTGATGAAACTGACCCTTTCATTAAAGAGAAAGATCAAATTGATGAAGTCACTGACTATTTTGATAACATGAGACTTAAAACCCTTCAAATGATTTTGAAAATGATATTGATAAAACTCAATATAGTTCACAAGAACATGATAATGAATAACCTGAAAGTGTCTTGCCTAGAAAATCTAGAACCCTAAATAACTATCCTTTATAAATTGTAATAGGAGATCTAGATACAGGAATTAGAACTAGAAAAAATATAGGAAACCTAGCATAATTTTCTACCATTCTATCTTAGTTAGAACCTTGGACTATTGAAGAATCCTTAAAATATGAGAGCTTATTGTTAGCCATGAAAGAAGAGCTAAATCAATTCAAAATAAATGAAGTTTGGGAATTAGTAGAGAGACCAACCAATTATCCAGTTATAGGAACCAAATTGGCCTTTAGAAATAAACAGGATGATCAAGGGATCATAACCCAAAATAAAGCTAGATTAGTTGCTAAAGGGTATAATCAGGAAGAAGGTATATATTATGATGAAACATGTTCCCTTGTAGCAAGATTGGAATCCATTATAATTATTTTAGCCTATACATCTCATATGAATTTTAAATTATATCAGATGTATATTAATTCTACCTTTTTAAATGGTTGCTTAATGGAGGAATTTTATATTGAACAACCCCTGGTTTTGAAAATTCTCAAAAACCAAATTTTGTTTTTAAATTTACCAAAGATCTTTATGGCCTTAAACAAGTACCTAGAGCTTGGTATGAAAGATTAAGTTCTTTTCTTTTGAAAAATGGTTTTACTGTTGGTTTGGAAGATCCAACACTATTTAAGAAACTAGTTTGTTCTAATATTTTATTAGTTCAAATTTATGTTGATGGTATTATTTTTGGCTCAACTAATAAAAAATTTTGTCCTGATATTTCAAATTTAATGAAAAAGGAATTTGAAATGAGTATGATGGGAGAACTAAATTTATTTTTATGATTTCAAATTTATCAAAAAAAATTAGAAATGTTTTAAATCAAAGAAAGTATATTATTAATTTATTGAAAAAGTTTCTACTTGAGAATAGAAAGACATATACAACTCCTATGTGTACCAATATAAAACTTGATTTGGATGAATCTAGAAAACTAGTTGACAACAAGTTATATAGAGGTATGATTGGAAGTTTGTTATATCTTATAGCTAGTAAACTAGACATTATGTTTTCTGTATGTATTTGTGCTAGATTTCATTCAAATACAAAAGAATCCCATATTAATTTTGTTAAAAAAATAGATATTTAAAGGGAAATATTTTTCAATCTCTTCTTTACTGTAGAACTTCTGATTTTAATTTAATATCATATTTAGATGATGACTTTATAGGTGTTATAATATATAGAAAAAGTACCCCAAAAACTGTCACTTTTTAGGAAATTATTTAGTTTCATGGTCTAGTAAGAAACAACACTCGGTTTCCCTATCATCTGTTGAGCCAGAATATGTGTCTATTGGAAGTTGTTGCGCACAAGTATTGTGGATGAAAAATAATCTACTGGAATTTAGACTAAACATTAATAGTATTTTTATTTTATGTTATAATACTAGTGTTATTAATATTTCTAAAAATCCTATAAGTTATTCTAAGACTAAGAATATTGATATAAGACATCATTTTATAAGCGATCATGTCCTTAAAAAGGATATTTATTTAGAATTTTTTAATAACGAATATCAATTAGCTGATATTTTTACTAAACCACTTCTCAGTGCTAGTTTTTATTTTATTAAGGGGGTTAAGAATATTTGAGATCAAGTAATTATTTATTAATTTATTTTCAGTTTCTATTCTTTTATTTTAGTAAGTTTTAATAAATATTTTTTATTCAATTTCATTTTAATTTATCCTAAAAATAATTTCATTTAGACTTTATTTTATTTTTATTTTCAAAATTAAAAACTTAATGAGTACATCCTTAATCAGCATGAGAAAACTATTTTCTTTCTCCAGCTCTCGTACTCCTCTCCATTCGACTCATAGAGTACCTCTCTCTTTCGATTCCCATCTACCAAAAACCCTAAACCTTCAATCCCTTCTATTTAGAAATCTTCCAAGATAAAAAAATCATGAAGATCTGTAGATGTTGAGTTGGATAATAATGTTTATGCCTCAGGAAAATCTTACAAGGTGTTGCAAAGAAAGGTAATAGATTTTGGCTATCTAGACTCAACAAATATATCACTCAAGGAAGCGATGAATTTTTAAGGTCTGGCTTGTGAATTTGGTGAAGATAACATGCCAATGGTTTATGAAATATAAGTAAAAGAGTTTTGTAAAAATGATTCTTTCAGTATTCATTTTTATGAAGACGCTATTATCTATTCGATTAATAATAAGGATTTTTCTTTTTTCTCTGTTTAAATTGATGAGATGCTTCATTGTCCCCATGAGGTGGAGTTTCAATTAAATTTATGGAATATCAGTAATGGAATACATACATCTAAGGATATTATGTTTTATTTTTTTGGTACAAGAACTATTAAAAAGGTGTTTATGAAAGAACTTTCTACTGACCACCGTGTGATGATGAAGTTTATTCAATCTGGAATTTTTCCTAGGACTGTTGAGCTTTATAGGTTCTCTATCCAGACATGTATATCATGTTTCTAATTCTAAATAGTGTATAAAGTTTAATTCTTCTCAGTTTATGATAAGATATCTAAACCATTGATTCCATGAGGGTGTGAAGATGGGATATTGTCCCTATGGTAGGATTATTTCTTTATTTATGCAAAGAAAATGAAAGATTGTGAATATGGTTTTTGGAAAAACATGTACCAAAGCAACACATTGAATGATGAAATGGTAAAGAAGCTTGGTTTTTTCTGGAGAAACTCATGTAACAGTTTGCTTCTAGTTGGTGCAGAGTAACAACACAGGTTGTAAGCATTTGCTCGGGGGGAGCAAAGGGTTATCCCTTCAGTTGACTCATTTCGTTAGAGGCCTAATGAAGAAGGCACTTCAAGGATGGATAAATCTCTTATACAGAAAAGAAGAAGAGTTTTAGTCAATTTACCAGAAGTTGTTGTTGAAACTGATATTGGAATAGTGGATTCAACTCCACTTGATGAGAAAAGAGAAGCTATGAGTGGGGCTCAAGTGAATGATCAAGTTGATCAGGAGGATCAAAGTCAAGAACTTCATAGGGAAGATGTCCCTGACCCTAGAAATCAAATTGTTTCTGATCCAGGTGTTTTGGGAGGTTCTGATTTAGGAAATAGACTAGAAGGAACTAGTGATCCAAACCTGGCTATAATTGAAGTTGATCAAGTATGAGCAATTCTCCTAAATCTGTAGATTCTGAGGCTAATTCTCAAGTTATAAAGATACAGTTTTCGAAGGCTTAGAATTCATTTTTAAGAGAAAATTTGGAAGCTAAGAAGAAAAAGTTTAAATAATACAAGGTTGTTTTAGTACCAAGATCATAGTTTAAAGCTTAAAAGCTTAATTTAAGATAATTCAAAGAAAATATCATTTCATTTGGAGATATTAAGGAGCGTATGGATAAGATGTCAAGAGAATTTTGTTCATTAAATGATGAGTCTGTCAAGAAGACAGAGTTTGATGAATTTAAGATGATGATTGAGAGAGAGTTTTAGTCTCTCAGAGCAAGAAATCAAGTATCTACTTTTTCTCAACAGACACCGCCATAATTACTTAGCAAGTTTGAAGCAATTACCTCTGTATTGGGGGATTTTAAGGACAGAATACACACTATTCAGTGTGATAGCATACCTTTAAATGTTTTTTTGGAAAATCAGAGACATCTGGTGATTTGACTAACTTCGAATGAATCCTATTTGGGACCAATTATTAATCAAGATAAAGACAAGTTGAACTCTTTCATTCAATCATAAGAAGCTGTGAATGCATTTATAAATGTCAATTTTGTTGAAAGTATAAAAGTTGTAAATGATTTGAAGAAGCTACTTTAGCACTAGATAGAAGTGTTCAACAACCATTTTCAAAGCCTGTTGTTAAAGTTGATTGATCTCAGTAGTGATGTTCATGATCTTCCTCATTCATAATAACCCTTTGTCCCTACCAAACTGAAATTTGGCCAATAATTTTGAATACCTTTTTTGATTGTGGATTGCACTATAACCTTTCAAAGCATTTGAATATCTTTTTAACTTCAGTTTATTTATCTTAAGATTTATTTATTTTTATTTCAATTCAATACTTCTCTATCAATCTTAGATTTATTTTTCTTATGCAAAAATAAAAAACTATTCATTTATAGTTCTGTGTTATGTTAAACTGGGGTTTATTTGATTTATTCTTTCAACCCGTCGTTTTGATATCACAAAAAGGGGGATAATATCTAAGTTTATGGAATGGACACTATCTCAGGGGGATATAGGGAGAATATTTTCAAACACAAAATTTTCTTTTGAAATTTTTCTTTATTGAAATAATTATGTGAAATAAAAATTTTGAGAAAATTTATATATCTACTTTTTTGTTTTAAAAATCCTATATATTTTTTAATTTTTATTAAGGATTATGTTATGGGTTTTGTGATCATCAAAATGGGGGAGATTGTTGGGCATGTATTGTCTCAACAATACTATATTTTATGATAATTTTGATGTTCACAAAGACCCCTGTTTGTTTTCTAATAAATTTTTATTAAGAGGGTTTTGCAGGAATTTATATTCTATTTTAAAGGAATTTAGCATTACGGGAATGATTCTAGAAACACTATTTTCATCCCTACGTTATGCTGAAAAACTAATGTTTGTGTATGGTATCAACCCTACTTTACACTAAAGAGTTTTTGTTTGGATCGTCATCCTTACATTCGGAAAATTGACACGCATATGGATTAATAAACCTACATTGGAGTCTAGATTTACTATTTACAACCCTACATTTGAGAAAAATGAATGTATGGTTGATCGATGCTATGTTCTATATTTTATACTAACAAGGATAAAATGTATGTATCATTATACTTACGCTACGCAAAGGAACCCTATGTTTGGGAAAAATGAATGTATGGTTAATCAATGCTACGTTCTAGATTTTATGATGACAAGGATAAAATGTAGGGATCACTATCCTTACACTACATAAAGGAACCTTATGCTACACAAAGGAACCCTACGCTATGTAAAGGAACCCTATGCTATGAAAAGGAACTCTACGCTATGAAATGGAACCCTACGTTACGCAAAGGAACCCTACTCTACACAAAAGAACCCTACACTACACAAAGGGACCCTATGTTATGCAAAGGAACCCTACGCTACATAGCTCAACCCTACATTATGTTCTCAATGGTGAAGTTCTTCAAACTGTGTTTTCAATCCAAGATTTCTGGAATAAAGACCGATTCAAGACGGAAATAAAGACATAAATAAAGAATGAAATAAAGACCGATTCAAGGATCGTTTGGATTGTTTCAAAGAACCGTGTTTATTAGAGAAAATCTCTCCTATTTATAAGGGAAGTTATGACTCTCCTAGTTAATTAAAATTTGAATTTCCATGACTAATCAGGATATTCTTTTGGATCTGGAACACTAAAGAAAGTATTTTCTTTGTTATATATTTCTTCATAATAACTCTTCAAAAATATGTGGGATAAGTGATTCACATACAAGACTTCCTTATTAAAAATATTTTTATAGTTCTACAGAAAACGAACAACTCTGTTAAAAGACTACATTTTGGAGATATACATGTTCTATCTTGTTCTACTATAAGTTTGTGACTACTCTATTTTGTTGTTTCTTTTAAATTAAAGATCTATATACAACCTGGATTGCTTCAGACATGTTATCTCTTGAAGACTATTATTTCTGAAGAAGAAGATCCACCTTCTATAAATTATGTGTTGTAGAAATTCTAAAGTTTAACCTATTTCAACAAATCAATATATTTTGATTTATTTTAGTTTCAACTACTCGTACTCAGTTGTGGTAGAGTATTAGCTTCTCGATGTAAGAAGTGGATAATCAGTTCTTTATTATAGAACCAGAAGGCTTTGTATTTTTTCTTGTTTCTAAGGTGTCAACTACCTGCACTCAGTTTTGGATTCTTGGACTTATGATAAGAGGACCATACTTGTGGAATTTACCAAGATCTCTGAGATATTTATTGGTAGAGTGGACTATGGGATATTTGTACCCTGAACCACTATAAAAATTTGTGTTCTTTATTTCTGTTTATCTACTACATATTTTCATATAGAAGAATTACACTGCATATTTTCATAAATTATAGTGGGTGTTAAAATCTAGAATTGTGGAAGATTTTGAAAAGACACAATTCACCCTCCTCTTGTGTATTAATTTGTATATTTATATCTAACAATACCTATTAATTATTTCAATATGATTAATGTGAAGTATTTCATAATCTATAATAAATTCATATCAGTAGGTGATCATCATGTATTATATATTTTTATTAAGGTATTTAAATGAATTTGTTCCCACTAAAAATGATGACCCAAGACATCATATCTATTTAGTGATCCAAGATCCATATTTTATTAAGAAATGGGTATGCTTGTGCGTTCATCTCACTACTTGTTTATTTAGGTAGGGAATTATCCTAATCACAATAGTTTTGACTCTTGGATAGTTTCACGGATAATTATTTATCCCAATCCATCATATATATATATATATACTCAAATCCATTCTACTAGTATCCTAACCATTAGTTATTCTAAGATAGTGTAACCTAAAGAAAATGCCAAAAACAAGTTGACCAAGGAAAATCAAGGGAAACCCAACATATATATGAAACTATCCAACAAGACAATATAGAGCCTGAATGGCCTGAAGGCCTTCATTTTTATTGATTTTTGATAACCCCCCTTTCAAGGGATGAGGGGGAACCCTTACAAGGACCATAGGCTCATAGATTACATGGCCCGTAGGCTTAGGAGATTACATGACCCGAAGGTCTTAGGGAATTCAACCAGACTATCTACAAGGAACTGCCCCTCCCCAGCATCTGTATCATGATAGTAGCTCTCCACCTTCGTATGGCCATCTGGCTAGGCTTCCCGTGCAAGCACAGGCTGGTCCCGATGGCATAGTCATACCCTCTCATTCTAAAAAATCCATTTGGCTATGCTCTGGTGAGTGCACCTGCTCTGAATCCTCTTCCGGGGCTGCTCCTTTTTTGTAGTGTGTCTGGGGAAACTGCATGTGGCCCGAAGGCCTTGAGGTGGCCCAAAGGCCTTAAAGGAGGCCCAAAATCCCTACTGACCCGAAGGCCTGGGTGGCCCGAAATCCATAAGGACTCCAAGCCCAAACTGATGGCCCAAGTTGAATATTTCCATCTGCTTCAATACCAAACAGTACCTGCTACAGTACCTGCTACAGTTTCTACACAATGTACAGTTCTGCTACAGTACCCACACGGTGTATTGTATAGGGTAACCCTGGATTAACTTGTGTAAGGCAATCAAGTAATGATTAACTCTCTCAAAAAGAAAATATAGAGTGAATCATTACTTGATTTCCTTACACAAGTTAATCCAGGGTCACCCTGTATAGTCACAAAATAACCCAATCGGATGATCGAGGTCTTTATAATTGTTTCTTTGGAAGCAATATTGCACTTAGTATTTGAGGGGTTTTTATTATCATAAATTTAATATACATAATATTCATATTAAATCCATAACCATCACATCATATGTAATCATTATCTTTTCATGTTTTATATCCTTTTATGTATACATTCTTCCAATTATTTAGTTTTTGGAAATCCCAATTCCAACCACCAAATTAATGTGTCAACATCACATTAATGTTTAAATCATTACACAACCCACAAGTCTGTGTTAATCACCAAAAAATAGAAGTCAGGTATATTCCTACATATCCAAATGCATCATATACATAAGGTGTATGATCACTTCATGTAAAGGTATAGAGTTATATGAGATTGAAAAAATCTATATGAGTAATCCCGGAGCAACAGATAGTCAACCCCATTCACTTTACTAGCCAAGGAAATCCTCTATAAAAGTAGGTGGTCTAACCCCAAGTCCCTATACCTGTGGATATTTTTCCCATGAGAGAATTCAATTCATGAAAACTCTAATACCTAATATACATAATCTATTCCCAATAATTATTCTAATACTCATAACTCAAATGAAAAATTGAGTTCATGGTTGATGAAAACTAAATTTTATGATATCAAACCTAGCATGATATGCAAGGCTCTATCCTAGAAGAAATTTATCATATAAATGGGAATACACAATATTCATATTTCATAAATAGTGAACTAGATATAAATATCAGGGAAATTTAAAAAATAAATAAATAATTTTTTTATTTTCCAAAACATGATACATTTATGAAGTATTCATAAATAAATTCTAATTATAAACATTTTATAAATTATCAAGAATATAAACATCTTTTTATTAATTTCAATATGAACCCATTCATATTTTATATTAAATGGTATTTATATGATATTTCATGAATTATAATCATTTTATAATTCATTATTTATTATATAAATTTTTTTATATAATCTAAATATCATATATGTTGTAATTTATAAACACTTTATAAATCACCTTTTATGATTTCTAAATAAACCATTTATTTCTATATCATAAATCATGGAATTTAATTTTTCAAAGGGTATTTTAAAAATATTTATCGATTAACCATAAACATTTTATAGTTAATTACTTTATAAAATAGTTTTATAAATTTTTATAAATATTTCAAAATTTCATTTTCATTATTTATAAACAATTTATAAATAATATAATTTAACTCATAATTAAATTATATTGATTAAAATAAATATATTATTTGTTTTTTTATAAATAATTATAATAAATATGAACTTTTCATGTTTATTTATAGGCTTGAAAAATCTCGTTTTACAATTTGTAAAACATGTTTTTCATAAAATAATAAACACGTTGATTTGTAAAAGAAGACTACCCTTTGATACCATTGATAAGTTTTATATGATCATCATATGACCATATGAGGTAGAATAGAACCCAAACATAGACGGATCTATCTTCAAGAATCAATGTGTAAATAAAGCTATAAAAACAAAGTACTTAGAAAATTCTAATAGCAGCACCCTTCTTCTTCCTTGGAAAAGGATAATGCTTGATAAAGATTGTGAAGTAGTGAAAAAAAGTACCCTGAATATGAGGTTGGAACACTAGACAATAGATCAATGACTGTATCGCAAGTATACTCAAATACCGAAGGGTTTGTATTACCTTTATCTCAGACAATGAACGGTAGTATGGGAGGAAGAGATAATTCACCACAACCAACAGAATTGGACACTATCCTATTATATCAGAAGAGGTCGAGGATCCTCACATCATATGTGTTTCATAATGTTGGTTTAATTAATTTAAAATTTTAAATGAATTAATATAAATCCATTAAAACATTCATAATGGTTTGTAACTGATAATAAAACCATTCAGGAGAAATAAATATATATCATATATATATATATATATATATATATATTATCATATGTATATTTAATACATGCATAAAAACACCTACATCACATGAATGTATTAAATATAAACTTATATATATAATGTCATATTATATATATATATATATATATATATTATTGCACATATAATAATCTCCCGCTTTCACTAAAAACCCGTAAGGACTTTATGCATAACTTCACAACTCTTGGTGAATCTATCCAAACTCTTTTTGGAATAGGTTTTCATCAAACTATCTTTGTTTTGAACAAAGAATTGTCCAAAATTTTATCCTTGTCCAATGGCATAATTTTTTGACCCTATGGGCCTTAGTATCATTGAAAACAACTATGAAATCTTTATTTCATAGATATAAGAAAAGAGAATCCTATAACAAAACATCAGTGCTACTCAAGCTACTATGGGGTCTGGTGTGATCTTCATCAAACATAATCATATCTCTATATGAACATTTCCACCATAAGATGCATCATATACATCATATATATCTTAAATATTTCCTTTTTTCATGACATATAGAAACCAATAGACATGGAACATGTCAATATAGTATATATATCTCATCATTTTCTTGATTCTCATAAAAATATTGACCAAGTGGATGAATACATCACATGTCATTCATCTATCAAATAAGAAAATAAAATGTCACTTATCCAAGTAGTTGAACACATCATATATGAAACAACTACTCATGGACATGTATTCTCTCAATCTAATCCTATCAAGGGCTAGATTTGTTTTCTTTTCATACAAATGGAAAAATCTCATCTTGGTTTCGACTCATGACATGATCAACAACATACCCAACCACCCCTGATTATTTAATTTCATATGGTGACTTTCATAAGTAGTGTATCAATGTGTGAAGGTTATCATTCTAGGTATCTCAAAAACCTCAAGTAAAAAAGGATGTATAATAAGCATACACCCAAAAGTATATTCATGATCATATGACATTACATGAGATATTCTTTAGAAGATCTATCAAAGTGATAAGTCTATACTTATTACCTCAAGAATCTATTCTTTATCATCCCATATATAACCATTTTCAATGTATATAATAATCTATTCAAGATAACATTTACATATAATCACAACCCATTATACTCCATGATGATCATCAGTTAGGGGCAACTCAAAGTATGTACTTTGATGGGATATTTATCATTTTATGGTTTATGTAAAATAAATTGTATCACACATGAATGAATGATAAATAGATATTAACTTTATTATAATAACATGATACATTTGTAACCATTAAAACCGATCTCTCATGAGTTTAAAACTTAGAGATTCTACACGATCCTCATGTTGTTGTTGCGGTAATGGTTTTTTTAACAAATTTTCTACATTATTCTATGTAGCAACCCAACCAATCTTTATATCATCCCTCACAATTATATCCCATATGAGATGATATTTTTTTAGGATTTTTTTATTCCTTTTATGAGACTAGGGTTCCTTATCATGATAAACAACACCATTTTTGTCATAATATAGAAAAATTTCTCCCTTGATGCTAG
Organism: Viscum album; assembly: GCA_963277665.1. Lineage (NCBI taxonomy): Eukaryota > Viridiplantae > Streptophyta > Magnoliopsida > Santalales > Viscaceae > Viscum > Viscum album. Next base: position 1,304,542,528 of record OY728130.1, on the reverse strand, counting down.
GATCCACTCTGAGTTCAGAAATAAAGTTCCTGATTCAACTAGATTCCTTCAATGCATATGATACAGTGATGTATTCTTCCTCTATTGTCGAGTCCACTATGGTGGCTTTCTTGAATTTTTTTTAACTAAATTCTCCACTATTTAGGAGAAACAAAAAACTCGATTTAGATTTCATATCATCTTTTTCGGATTGGAAATTGTCATCTTTGTAACCTATTACTCATATCTCATCCTTTCCTCTAAATACCAAGAACATAACCTTAGTCTTTCTTAAATACTTAAGGATGTTCTTCAAAATAATATAATGACTCTCACTATGATTATATTAGTATCTACAAGTTATGATCAAATCATATGATACATTGGGTGTCGTACATAACATGTCATACATGATAGATCCTATGACGGGCACATAAGGAATCATATCTATCATATCAAACTCTTTAGAAGGATCATTAATCTTCCTAATATTTATGCCATGAAACACTAGTAAATACCCATTTTGTATTTATCCATTCTAAACTTATTTATCAAGTTACTAATATATATGTTATGACTCGGTCTGAGAATCTTCTTATATCTATCTCTATAGATCCTCATACTGAGTATGTAAGCTATTTCACCCATATCTTTCATTGAGAAACATTTACCCAGACACATCTTCATAGAGGGAAACATAGGGACATCATTTCCAATAATTATTATGTCATAAACATACATTATTAGAAATACTATTATGATCCCGATAATATTATTGTATGCATAGTAATCATCCACATTTTTTATGAAACCAAACTCTTTAATTACATCATCAAACTGAATGTTCCAACATAGAGACACTTGCCTCGGCCCATAAATAGATGGTTGTAACTTACAAACCTTATCATCCTAATTTGGAACTTCAAAACCCTCATGTTGTATCATAAAGACATCCTCAACTAAATTCCCATAAAGGAATGAATTTTTGACATCCATTTGAAATATCTCATAATTATAATGAGCTGTTATGTCTAGAAAAATCTGAATAGACTTTATCATCACAACAAGTGAAAAGGTCTTTTCATAGTCAATACCATGAATTTGTTTTTAACCCTTTACCACAATGTGTGATTTATAGGTAGACACTCAACTATCCATGTTAGGTTTCTTGCATAAAACCCACTTTCACCTTATGGGTATCACCCATTTGGGTGCATCTACCAAGTTCCAAACTTAGTTATTGTACATGGAGCCCATCTCTAATTCCATGGATTGTAACCATTTCTTAGAATTTGAACTCTCAATGGACTCTTGGTATAAAGTTATTTTATCTCCTATGAATATTATTTCATCATCATTTTCCATGAGAAGTTCATATCTCTTGGGTATTAAATGAATTCTACCAAACCTTCTAGATTCTTATGTAACTAGAGTTTTTTCTTCTTCCATAACTCTTTATGGAACTATCTCAACTTCCATATTAGGAACACTACATGTTCTTTTCTTAAAATTATCTAATTTAAAACTTCCTCCCACTGAATCCTCAACTTATGTGTTGTTCCTCAAAGAAAATAGCATGATGGGCAATAAATATTGTGTGTTCAGTAGGGTTATAAAAGTAATATCCCCTAGTTTTCTTGGGATAACCAACAAATAATCATTTTTTAGACTTAAGTTCATGTTTGTTCTGAATACAATAATCATATGAATGCCTCACAACACCAAATCCTCATTAAATACATTATATGATGCTTCCCAGTCCATATCTCATATGATTTATTTATGGATTCATTAAATAGAACATATTTAACTAAATATGATTTAATTTCTATAGAATAATACCCAAATGAGATAGGAAGGTCACATAAATTCATCATCAATCATACTATGTATAACAAGGTATGATTCCTCCTTTCAGATACACCATTCCATTATGGTGTTCTAGGAGGAGTGTGTTTTGAAACAATTCCACAACCTCTGAGATGATCTATGAAATCTTGGCTCAATTATTCACCACCTCGACCTGATCGAAGTACTTTAATACTTTTTCCTAGTTGATTTTGTACTTTGTTATGAAACTCTTTAAACTTTTGAAAATTTTAATACTTGTGTTTCATCATAAACACATACCCATTCTGACTAAAGTCATCAGTAAATGTAACAAAGTACTTATAACCACCATTTTCTTGTATAGTCATTAGTACACATACAGCACTATGTACATGATCTAATAGTCCACTAGCCCTCTCACCTTTTCTCCCAAAAGGTGACTTTTTCATTTTACCTAATAAACAAGATTCGCATGTATCAAATGTTTCATAATCAAATGATTCCAACAATCAATATCTATGGATTCTTTAGACATGTTTCTTATTTATGTGTCCAAGGAGACAATGTAAAAGGTGTCTGGGATTAGAATCAACCCTAACCTTCTTATTTTGAATGTTATAAATAGGATTATCCATATCAATAATATATACACCCTTCATTATATTTCCAATGCTATAAAACATTTCATTATTATATATAAAACAACTCTTATTCTTAATAATAAATGAATAACCCATCTTTTCCAAAAAAAATATACAAAAATAAAATTCCTATTTATGGAAGGTACATAATAACAGTTTTTCAATCATAAGATTAATCCACTTATTAAAATTAGAACACAATTTCTAACCTCTAATATAGTAATTTTTTCTCCATTACTGACATGAAGATATACTTCACCCTTCATCAATTCCCTCTTATATTTGAATGTGTGTTTTTCCATATAGATATACGATGTACACCTGGTATCAATACCCATGAGTCAAAGTTGGAGAAATTGATTTCTATAACATTCACATTTGGCTACTCTGAATGTTTCTCCTTGAGAACACTTCCCCAATCCTAGATACTAATCTTTAATTGTATTATAGGTCATACCTATTGATGATGTCAATATGATTAGTATAAAGTATGTCATAATCTATAATAAATACATATCAGTAGGTGAGTAACATGTATTACATATTTTCATTAAGGTATTTAAATGAAATAATTTCTATGAAAAATGATAACCCTAGACATCATATTCATTTAGTGATCCAAAATCCATATTTTACTGAGTAATGAGTCTTCTTGGGTGTTCATCTCACTACTTAGTTATTTAGGTAGGAAATCGTCTCAATCACAAAAGTTGTGACTCTGGGATATTTGAGTGGATAACCACTTATCCAAATCCATCATATGGATATACTTAACTCTATTCCTCTCATATCCTAACCATTAGGGCCTCCTAGCTAGTGTAACCCAAATAAAACACCAAAAACAAGATGACCAAGGAAAATTTAGAGGAACCCAGCATGAGCATGAAACTACCCAACAATACAATCTAGATTCACCCGTTATTTTCTTTATTTACACAACATAATCTAGGGGTACCCTACATAGTCATGAAACTACCTAATTGGATGATCGGAGTCTTAACAAGTGTTTCTTTGGAAGGAATCTCACACTTAGTATTTGAGGTGTTTTTAGTCTCGTCAATTTAATATAAATCATATGAATAGTATATTCATAAATATTACATCATATGTAATAATTATCTTTTCATGTTTTGGTTCCTTTTTTCTATTCACACTTCTAACTATTTAGTTTTGGAAATCTCGATTCCAACCACCAAATTAATGTATTCACACCAAATTAATGTGTAACTCTTTACACAACCTATAAGTCTGTGTTAATCACCCAAAATATAAATTAAGAATATTCATACATATCCAAATGGATCATATGAATAAGTATTATGAATGCTTCATGTAAAGTAATAGATTCATATGAGATTGACAAACTCCACATGAGTAAGCCCAGAGCGATAGATAGACAACTCCATTCACTTTCCTAACCAAGGAAATCCTCAAAGAAATTAGGTGGTATAATACCAAGTCCCTCTACTCAGGGATACTTTACTCAGGAGATAATTCAACTCATGAAAACTCTAACACCTAATATGCACAAACTATGCCTAAAAACTATTCTCAATCTCATAACTCCAATTAAAAACCAAGGCCAAGATAGGTGAAAACTAAATTTTATGATATCCAACCTAGCATGATATGAAAGGATCTATCCTAGAATAAAGTTATCATATAAATTGGAATACACAATATTCATATTTCATAAATAATAAACTAAATATGAATATTAAGGAAATTTTAAAAATAAATAAACAATTTATTTAGTTTCCAATACATGAGGCATTTATGAACTATTCCTTAATAAATAAAAATTATAAACATTTTATAAATTAGAAAGAATATATTCAATTCAATATGAACCCCTTAATATTTTATATTAAATATAATTTATATGATATTTCATGAATTATAAACATTTTATAATTCAATATCTATTATATGAATTTTTTATATAATCAAAATATCATATATATTTTAATTTATAAACACTTTATAAATAACATTTTATGATTTCTAAATAAAGAAATTATTTTTATATCATAAATCATGCCATTTAATTTTTCAAAAGTTATTTTAAAAAAAATTATCAATTAACCATAAACATTTTATAGTTAATTAATTTATAAAACACTTTTATAAATTTTTATAAATATTTAAAAATATTTTTTTCATTATTTATAAACAATTTATAAATAATATAATTAGTATCATAATTTAATTCTCTTGATTAAAATAAATACCTTATTTATTTTCATAAACAAGAATAATAAATATGAACTTTTCATATTTATTTCAAGGCTTGAAAAATATCATTTTACAATTTGTAAAATGTGTGTTTCATAAGATAATAAACGTGTTGATTCATCAAAGAAACCTACCCTTTGATACCACTGATGGATTTCATACAATCATTATATGACTATATGTAGCAAAATATAATCCAAACATAGACAGATCTATCTTCAAGAATCAACGCATAAATAAAACTATAAAAACAGTGTACTTGAAAAACACCAATAGTAGTACTCTTCTTCTTCCTTGGTGAAGGAGAATGCTTGATAAAGATCATGAATCATTAAACAAAATCACCCTACCTTTGGGGGGAACACCAACCAATGGATCCATGATCTTATCGTGAGGATACCCTAATGCTGAAGTGGTTCTAGAACCTTTGTCTCCAACAATGAACAATAGTATGGGAAGAAGAGATAATTCACCACACCCAACAAAAGGGGACATCATCCTCTTATATAGGCAGATACTGAGTCTCCTCGCATCATATGTGTTTCATAATGTTGGTTAAATTCATTGAATGGTTTCAATGAATTAATATAAATCCATTAAAACATTCATAATATTTTTTAATTGGTAATAAAACCTTTTGAGAGAAATAAATATATATCATATATATTTATTATCACATGTATATTTAATACATGTATAAGAATGCCTTCATCACATGCATGTATTAAATATAAAATTATATATAATATCATATTTTTTATGGCACATCCAAAAATCTCCCACTTGCACTAAAATATCATAAGGACTTTATTCATAACTTCATAACTCTTTATGAATTCATCCAAACTCTTTTGGATACAGATTTTCTTCAAACTCTCTTCATTTTGAAAAAGCGATTTTTAAAAAAATTTATACTTATACAAGGGCCTAAATGTGTGACCCTATAAACCTTAGTAGGGTTAAAAATAACTATGAAATCTCTATTTCATAGATATAGGGAAAGAGCAGCCACTATAAAAATATCAGTACTACTCAAGCTACTAATGGGTATGGTGTGATCTCTATCAAACATACTCATATCTATATATGAACATGTCCACCATAAGATTTATCATATACATAATATATATCTTATATAAACCCTTTTTCCATGACATCAAGTGACCACTAGACATGGAACATGTCTATCTAGTAGATGTCTCTCATCATTTTCTTAATTCTCCAAAAAAACTAACCAAGTGGATGAATACATCACATGTCATTCATATATCTGATAAGCACATCACATGTCACTTATCCAAGTAATTGAATACATCATATAAGAAACAAATAAGCATGTCCATAAATTTTTTTGGTCTAATTCAATCAAGGGCATGATGTCTTTTCTTGTCATACAAGCGGACAAATCCCATCTTGGTTTCACTCCAATTGACTACATGATTAACAACATACCTAACCAGCCCCTAATTATCTCAGTTTATATTATGAATTTCATAAGTAGGGTATCAAATTATGAAGGTTCTCATACTAGGTATCTCACTAACCTCAGGTATAAAGGATTAATAATAAGCATACACCCCTAAGTATATCCATGACCATATGACATTCCATGAGATATACTTCAGTGAACTTATCCAAGTGATAAGTCTCTACTTATTACCTTAATAATATATTCTTAAATATCTCATATACAACCATTTTCAATGGATGTAATAATCTATTCAAGCTGACCTTTAGATTTCATCACAATTCATTATACTCCATGATGAACATTGGTTAGGGATAACTCAAAGTTTGTACTTTGAGGGGATATTTATCATTCATCCATTTATGTAAAATAAATTGAAACACGCATGAATGAATGATAAGTGTAGATTTTCTATATTATAATATCATGATACATTTACAACCATTAAAACTAATCTCTCATGTGTTTGACACCCAGAGATTCTACATGACCCTCATGTTGTTGTTGCGGTAATGGTTTTGTTAATGGGTCTACTACATTATCTTGTGTATCCATCCAACTGACATTTACATCCCCCCAATGATCTCCCTTATGAGATGGTATTTTCAAAGTATGTTTTTAGTCCTTTTATGAGACTGGGGTTCCTTATCCTGACTAATAACACCATTTTTGTCACAATATAGCTCAATTTATCCCTCGATGCTAGGAACCACTCCAATTTCATAAATTAAGTTATTGGTCCAAACATCTTCCTTCATGGTATCTGATGCAATAATTTATTCTACCACTGTTGTCGAGACCGCTATGGTGGCTTATTTAGAACTTTTCCAACTAACTTCTCCATCATTTGGGAAAAACACAAATATTGATTGAGATTTCATATCATCTTTGTCGGATTGGAAACTGGAATTTGTGTAAACATTTACACATAGCTCATCCTCTCCTCCAAATACTAAGAATAAATCCTTAATCATTCTCAAGTACTTAAGGATGCTCTTCATAGCAATCTGACTACTCTCACCAATAATGGATTAATATCTACTTGTTATTCTCAAATCATATGAGACATTAGGTCGAGTACATAACATGGTGTACATGATAGATCCTATAGAAGATGTATAAGGAATATTATCTATCCTATCTAACTCTTTAGAATGATCCAAAATATTCTTAAGATTCATTCCATGAAACACTAGTAAATACCACTTTTTAGAGTTCTCCAGGATAAACTAATTTAGCACTTTACCAATATATTTTTTTTGACTCAATCTAATCATCTTCATAGATCTATCTCTATATAACCTCATACTAAGTATGTAAGCTTATTCATCCATGTCTTTCATTGAGAAACACTTACCCAACCACATATTCACAGTTTGAGGTGTTAGGGCATCATTCCTAATAATATTATGTTATCAACATATAGTAATATAAATAATACTATGATCCTAGTAATATACTTGTATACATAGGAATCTTTTGGGTCTTTTCTGAAACCAAACTCTTTAATTTCATCATCAAACTAGATATTCCAACTCCAAGATGCTTGCTTCAATCCATAAATAGACCATTGTAATTTTCAAACCTTAGCATTTTGGAACTTAAAAACCATTTGGTTTTATCATGTAAACTTACTGTGCTAAATTCCTATTAAGTGATGTATTTTTTACATCCATTTTAAATATCTCATAAACATAATGATTTTCTATGGATAGAAAAATCTGAATCGACTTTATCATTAAAAAATGTGAAAATGTATCTTCATGGTCAATACTAAGAATTTATTTTTAACCCTTTGCTTATAAGAATGATTTATAGGTATAAAATATATCATTTATATTAGTTTTCTAGTGGAAAACCTACTTTCACCCTATGGGCATCACTCGTTCAGGTGAATCTACGAAGTTCCAAACTTTGTTAGTGTATATAGTGTTCATCTCATATTCCATAGATTTTAACCATTTCTCAAAACCTAAACTCTCAATTTATACCAGCTCTATCCTTTTACACATAACATTACATGATTTTATACATAACTAAACATCATATTACAAGCCAGGGATTGTAAAGTCTAGTGTCTTGGAAGATTAGGTACATAATTAAACATCATAAAAATAACTTTTATTTAATCTCCAAATTGAGCTCCTAACTTCCACAGTGCTCAAAAATTTTTATAGGATATCTTGGGGATAACATGAACAAAGGGATGAGATAAAAACCCTAGTAATAAAATAATCATAAGAATAAATCTTATCACATGGGTTAGAAGGCATAACATAATGATATAAAAAGGCATAGAACATAAGGAATCTAAACATATAGAACATGGGATCTAATAATCATGGAATCATGTAATGTGGTAGCAACATAAAACATGAATTTAGCATTATTCAAGGATCATCGCACATACAATATCACGATTCAAGGCTCATTGTACATAGAGGAACACGATTCATGGCTAACCACCAAGACTGTTGCACATGGAGCACGAGTCAAGGCTAACCACCAAGACCATTGCACATAACTTCCCATGAGACAAAACTTTACCCAATTAATTGGAGCACTATATGGGTTCACCCATAATAACATGTTCATGATTATTTGTTCCACATAAATAATTATACATAAGGAATCAAACATAAACATAAAGTTTACCCATGGAAAGAAGCGGGTATCTTAATCATGTCATAAAGTATAATAAATGGGCGTAACATAAAAGTTTCCATGAAAGAAAGTAATTAAATAATACATGGAAAATAATAAATTATAATAGGCATATATCATGATAAATTATTTCAAACTGAAGTGATAACATGTAAAAATATTATTTAAGAAACTTTAGAATTAAAACATTTTAGTGTGATTTAAGGAAAATATCAAAGATCATTTAAAACAGAAAAGGCATAATATTTTATATAAAACTAGATGTAAACCAAGATGGTTATTATAAAAAAAATTAGTGTTTTTATAAAAATGGTATCTTAAAATAGGTTATGGAGTTCACTTGAAAATGTGTAAGAATTCAGGAAGTTTCATTAAAACGGTTTGCTTATCGAGAAGTATCAAGAAGAGAACCACTTAAAACATTTATATCCCTAAAGAAGGAGGATGAAAAGATCTTGATAAATGATTTTGGAACATGTAAATAGTATTTATAATATTTAAATAAAAATAAAATATAATTTCATTTGGGTAAAAATAGAGGAAGAGAAACCCAAAGGAATAATGGAGGTTCAGATAGAATCCCTTATCTTAAATCTGAAGGTGTCCTTCACTTGATCTTAATGTCCCGAATAACCAAATTATATTCATTAATTAATAATTAAAGAACATATTATACATGAATTTGATTTATTTTCATTTTATTAAGTCATTTTATTTCCTTTTTGATGAGTTATAGTGTTCAATTTCATCGTTCGTGAGTGCTCGTTTTCTTAGTTTTCATGATCGGTTCACTTGAATAAGAGTATGGAAGTTCATGTAAAATGGTAATGGTTTCCCAGAATAGTAATTATATTATATTAATGAACTTAAAAAAGATAAAATATGTATACCATTCATTTTATTAAATGGTATAAGGATGAATCATTAGATAAAATTTTAATGATAATCGCTTGGATTAATTTGGCGGTTTTTTGATCACAACGAACTCATTTTGTTTTATAAATTAATATCATGTATAAAAAATGATTATAGAACCTTAAATAAGTTATAATACAGATATTATAATCTAGTTTGACCATAAAAATGGTTTCATGACCAGACTTGAAGATGGTAATAGAAATTTAAAACTCATCATCCTTGAATGTGATAAATTAACACATCTCGGATGGTGTTTTCATTTTTAGTATAAAAGAAGATAAAAGAAGAGATTGTGATGAATTATTCCATTAACATAACAAAATTCTAGTTTATTTAAGGTAATGGAGTTATAATACCATTTGGATGAGGGTATTTTAGGAGATAAAAAGAAAATAAAGGAACTTGAAAAGAAAATAAAATAATCAAAAAGAGGAATTTACATCTTGAATTTATCCTCCTTGAGAGCCCCCTTAGGGAAGAGGTTTTGGAATTTTGATTAGGAAAAGAGATATTGAACGTGGGGGGTCTTGGGAAGATATTTAATCATAATTTGGATAAGTAATAAGGCTTGAGAGGTGTGAGGAGAAGAGGTGGTGAGGGGTGGTATTTATAGTGGAGGAGGGGAGTATTTCTCAATATTTAATTCATTGGTTTATTATTTTGCTCAAAAAAAGAAATAGTGATTATTATTGAGAATAAATATAGTAATTAGATCATTTTACTTCAAACCAATGGTTCTTACATCATCCATGACTCAATTAATAGCGTATTTAACTTATAATGTATATATACCATGAATTACCGTATTTTACTATTCACCAAAAATTCAAGTATTTCAGAATAATACAAAAAATTCACCCTAACAATTTTTCTACATGTAGAATTCAAAAATGAACTTAATTTTTTTAAAAATAATTTTCTAAATATGATAAATTTAATTTTTAATTAAAATCATAATTTACTTGAAAAATACAAATTTTAAAATTAAAACTGATTTTCTAACACTTTTAAAAATTAATTAAAGTCTCATAAAATTATTTTATAATCATAATAAATAAAAATATTATTTTATAAATACATTTTATGAAAATAAATTTTCTTTTAATTTATTAAATTAATCATAAAATTGTAATTAAATATACATGACTTACAAAAATACCAACACTTAATTAATAATTTTTAAAATATTTATTTACTTATACCATAAAATAATTATATAATTTTGACACTTATAAGATGGAAAAAATTATTTATTACTTCATTGGTGAGGTTACTATTACATTGGCTAGTTTACTATTAATAAGGGTCACATTACTATTCCAAATGTCAAGTTACTATTTCATCGGTATGTGTTCCTTAACTTCAAGAGATACCTTTTATTTCACTCGTTCTTTATTTATAAATTTTGTATTGTGATCTATATGTAATATTATTGATTATACTATAAGACATAATTATAATAATGTAAATCCATTGATAAAACATTGGGTTGTTACATTCTTTCCCCCTTATGAAATTTCTGCCTCAAAATTTCAATTTACATTCTAGGATGAAAATAGGTGTGGGTACTTCTCCTTCATTACTTCGGTTCCCATGTTTCCTCTTCATACTTATGGTTCCGCTATAGTACTTTGACCAGGTGAGTAGTCTTGTTGTATATAACATTATCTCTATGATCCAAGATCTTCACTGGTTGCTCCTCATAAGAATGATCATTCTCCAACTGTACAACCTCTGAAGACAGTACATGTGAAGGATCTGGTATGTACTTCCTTAAGAGGGATATGTAGAATACTCTGTTTACATTAGACATGGTAGGTGGAAATGTTAATTGATAGGTCATATCTCTGACGCGATCAAGAATCTCGAAGGGGTAAATGTACCTAGGACTTATCTTTCATTTCTTCCAAAATCTCATGACCTTCTTCCATGGAGATATTCTGAGGAATACCATGTCTCCAACATTGAACTCAAGGTATCGACGACGACTGTCTGCATAGCTCTTTTGCCAACTTTGGGCTGCCTTGATGTGATGCTGGAAGGTTTTCACCTTCTCTACCATTTATTTGACCATTTTAGGTCCTAGAAGATTATAACCACCAACTTCATCCCAGCATGTTAGTATTCTACACCTTTTCCCATAAAGGGATTCATATGGATCCATTTGGATGCTGGAGTGGAAATTGTTGTTGTGGTAGAATTTGACCAGTGGAAGATGTTGGTCTCATCCTCCTTTGAAGTCCATAGAATAGAATATAAACATGTCTTCTAGTGTTTGAATAGTTCAATCAGATTGGCCATCATTTTGAGGATGATAGGCCATACTGAAGTTCAACTCAGTGCTTAGAGCATGTTGGAGACTTTTCTAGAACTTTGAGGTGAATCTTGGATCTCGATCAGATACAATCAATAGTGGCACTCCATATAACCTTACCACCTATTTGATATATATCTGTGAAAGTTTATCCAATGAGAAGTCCTCTCAAATTGCGATAAAGTGAGTTGTCTTTGTAGGATGATCCACAATGACCCATATAGCATTGTTTCCTCTGGATGTCCTTGGAATTCCAGTGATAAATTCCATGGTAATGTTCTCCCACTTCCATTTTGGTATGGTTAGTGGTTGCATCATCCCCTTATACTTTTGTCTTTCAGCATTCACTTGCTGACACACCAAGCACTTTGATGTATATTTAGCAATCTCCTTCTTCATATTGTTCCACCAATAGTTCTCTCGGAGATCTCAATACATCTTTGTGATCCCTGACTGAATAGAGAAGGTTAAGCTATGTGAATCATTCAGAAGCTCCTTCTTTATCTCTGGATCAGATGGTACACATAATCATGACCCAAATATTATAACTCCTTTCTCATCAATCTTGAACTCATAGGATTTCTCATTTCTAATAGCTTCCACCCTTTTTAGAATTTCTACATATTTTCTTTGAGAATCCTTTATTTTCTCCATGAGGAATGGTTGAGTAGTCATTTGAGAAAGGATTGATGATGTTACTCCCTTAATGATTCCCATGTCTATCTTCTGTAAATATAAGAAGATTGGATCCTTCTCAATTCTCATCATTGATAAAGATATAAGATATTTTCTACATAGAACTTCTGCTACCTTATTTTCCTTACTAGGTTGGTAGTGGATTGAGTAGTCATAATCCTTGATGAGCTCTAACCATCTTCACTGACACATATTAATCTTCTTCTATGTGAATATATATTTGATACTCTTGTGATCAGTATATATCTCACACTTCTCCCCATAAAGATAATGTTGTCAAATTTTCAATGCAAATATCATAGCTACTAACACCAGATCATGTGTGGGATAATTTTGATCATGAATTTTCAACTGCCTTGAGTCGTAGGCTATCACTTTATCATTTTACATTAGTACATATATTAATACTTTCTTTGAAGCATCGTTATACACCACAAAGAGTTCTCCACCTATCAGGAGTGTAAGTAATGTCACGGTGATAAGCCTCTTTTGAGCTCCTTAAAGCTTTCCTCGTATTCTTGAGTCTAGAAAAAAATCACTCCCTTCCATGTCAGCTTAGTCATTGGGCTTTAAAATTGTGATATATTCTTCATAAATAGTCGGTAATACCCAACTAGGCCAAGGAAACTACGGATATCCATTATAGATGTCATCCTAATCCACTCTTCAATTGCATTTGTCATGGAAGGGTCCACATATATCCCTTTTTTGGTGATAACATGCCCCAAGAATGATACTTATTCCATCCATAACTCACATTTATTGTACTTTGAATAAATTTAATCCCTTCACAAAGTCTTTAGCATAGTATTCAAATGCTTCTCATGTTTCTCCTTACTCTTGGAGTATATCAGAATATCATCGATAAAGACTACCATAAATTTTTCAAGGTAATCCCTAAATACTATATTCATTAAATCCATGAAAATAGTTGGAGCATTAGTGAGTATGAAGGGAATCATTATGAACCCATAGTGTCTATACCTCGTTCAAAAGGTAGTCTTGGGAATATCTGTCACGACCCGACCCTACCCGGGCTCGAACCGCAACTACCCCAAGCCCGCCTCCATAGGCCAGGGGCTGGCGACCAGCGCCGAAGGCACAACAACTCGGGGAGGCCTTTGCCTAAGTACCTGTACACACCCACACGCAGCACACTCAATGCAAAAGTGTAGAGTAAAAGAATAGACAAGCAGAGTAAAAAGAACAACTGCTGTATATATACCACAAAGTGCATCGACCTCTACAAGTACAAGCAAAATGCTGAAAAGGAAAAAAAGGGGCAAAACACGCGCCCAACCAAAAAGTGACACAACCCGGCAACAGGTAAACAAAAAGAAACTGCTGACGGGTCTCCCACCTGGAACTCGGCCACGACCACCGCACGCGGTCCAAGATCCCAAGCTCCTATGATCCACCGAAGTCACGCTCCACATGTCCGCCGTCTACAAGGGCACACGAAGTGCGGGCAAAGCCCAAGCAGGGGTGAGTATAAAAATACTCAGTAGGATACCCCGAAGGCTCGAGGGAGCAACAAAAGAAGGTACCGAAGGGTGAGTAGTAGAGCGAACAGGGAAAGTAAAGGAGTACAACCGAGGGTGCAGTAAAGAGTAACAGCTCAACCCAATAAAAGAAAGGAAGTAGACTCATCCAGGCACAAGGAGATGGAAACGGTGAGAAGATGAACTTCCCGTCGAGTCTTCGCTGCCTATAGCAGGAGAGTAGACTCGTCCAACCACGAGAAGCTAGACACGGAAAGCACGTGGCATAACTCGCGCGTCTTCAGCTCACCTAGAAGGAGAGTAACCAAACCCAAGAAGTGGCTACCAGAAACAAGGTATATAAATATCCTTATGCTCTGCCAAGAAGCCCGAACAAACTCGTAAGGGGATCTCCGTCCCGTAGCTCAGCCCAAGAAAGGTGTCGCCAACAGTCCCAGACATAACCATCATCATCACCCAACATCCCGCATGTCTTCCCCGAACTACAAGCCAAGGGGCTCAATCACCACACCTTGACACTATCCGCTTTGGGCGGCACTGACTCGCCCGCACGGTTTTAGATCGCGTCACAAGGATGCGTCTCGGTGGGGAAAGCGCCCCTCGTACTTGAGAGTTCTAGGAAAGTCAAGCCACACCCCATCACTACCCTGCAGTCGTGAGGTCTCCTCAAAGTCAAGGTCGTCACAACACTGACCCGTATAACCAAGGGTCCCGCTCCGGTAACCACGGAGGAAAGCCTCAGACTAGCCTAGTAGGAAGGACTGAGTCTGGAATGCCAACCGGTGTCCCCACTGCCCAGCCCTGCTGGAGGGTAATTCATAACCAAATATCAGGTGACCCACTGCCCAGCCCCGCTGGAGGGTAAACCATAATACATCGTCAGGCAACCCACTACCCAGCCCCGCTGGAGGGTAAACCATATTCAGATATCGGGTGACCCACTACCCAGCCCTGCTGGAGGGTAAACCCTAATACATCATCAGGCGACCCACTGCCCAGCGCCGCTGGAGGGTAGACCTGGAATAAGTCGACAGGCGACCCACTGCCCAGCCTTGCTGGAGGGTAGACCTGGAACTAGACAACGGGCGACCCACTGCCCATCCCTGCTAAAGGGTAGGCCCTAAGAGGTCGTCAGGTGACCCACTGCCCAGTCTTTGCTGGAGGGTAGACCCTAAGAGTGTCGGGTGACCCACTGCCCAGTCTCTGCTGGAGGGTAGACCCTAAAAGTGTCGGGTGACCCACTGCCCAGTCTCTGCTGGAGGGTAGACCCTAAAAGTGTCTGGTGACCCACTGTCCAGTCTCTGCTGGAGGGTAGACCCTAAAAGTGTCGGGTGACCCACTACCCAGTCTCTGCTGGAGGGTAGACCCAAGAATCTGATGAGTAACCCACTACCCAGCCCCGCTGGAGGGTAAAACTCAGAACTGCTCTGGCCATATCCACTGAAGAGTACAACAATGGCCAACTGAACATGGAGTGGGCATCACGCGATCACCCAACTCCAGCACAACTCACCCAAAGGGGTTCAGCACCTGTTCCGTCACTAGGTGCCATTGGCCCCGCTACCGGCCAAACCATCGAGAGCAAAACCAGGGGGAGACCACTCAACCCTGTTGGTCAACCACACAGAGGGACCCTCTACGTCGCGAGAGGTCAAGTACGCAAAGCAGATCACGGCACGCACGTGGGGCCCACAAAATGTGTGGCCCTTAGTCAACCCCAACTGAGCGCACAAACATCCTCAAGTACAATCAACCACACGTACCTCCAAGCGCTCCCGTATACTCCCGGAGTATACCTCATCCTAGTCCAAAGGCTATCGTGCACACGGCACCCAACGTCAGCGCGAAGGCGTGACGTAAAAACTCCACCTCAAAGGCCCAGGCACGGCCAACCACGTCACCTCAGGCATTTACATCACTCACACGGGAGTGCACGCGATCACTCGCCAAAGGTCCGCTACAAGCTAGTAGGGCGGACAACCACTGGAGCACCTTTCATGCTTCGACATTTCTCAAGATCACGCAAGAGGCTCCGTACAGCCAAGTGGATCACACCGTTGTAATCCTTGCGGAAAAACACACGAGTTAGACTACTCACTCGCTCGAAACGGTCAACAGGTGGAAAAGGGTACTATTCACTGTGACCAAACCCGTGTGGGGCCCACCCCAAGATCCCGAAACTGAACCAACGGATCACGCCACTGCGATCCCCTCAGAAAAACACACGGGATTGGGTACTCAATCGCCCAAAACAGACACCCAGTGAAAAGGGCACTATTCACCGTAGCCGGGTCGGGTGGGACCCACACCACGTCCCCGAAAAAGGTCGGGCGAACTGCACCATCGCAAAGCTCTCGGAAAAGCACATCAAATTGACTGCTTACTTGCGTGGGACGGGTACCCGGAGAAAAAGATGCCTTCTGGCGTAGCGCACATGAGCGGTGCCACGTGGGACCCGCAACCCGGTCCCGAAACTCAACGAACGGATCGCACCGTTGCAATCCTCTCAAAAAAGCGCACAAGATGGACTACTCACTTGTCCAAAACGGTCGCCCGGTGATAAAGCTGGAAATCACCGTCAAAGCCCAAAACGGCCCTCGCGGGGCCCGCACCCTCGTGCGGAATTACAGCGGGCAGACTGCACCAACGCGTTTCCCTCGGAAAAACACCCAACATCGACTGCTCGCACGCCCCGTACGGACGTCCGAGGAAAAAGCCGCTAAAAGCTGCCCGCAGCTCAAAAGACGGGTCGTGGGGCCCACGCCTCAACTCCGGCTTCAACACCCGGAACCACCTTGGAAACCTCCGCCTCAGTGCCAAGGTCACAACGCCGCTGACGGCGCTCAAAACGGATGCCGGATGCGTCTGCGCCGTCCAAAACAAGAATTTTCCGGAAGAACGCTCGTCCACTTAAAGACGCGTCGTGTCTCCGAGACCCCTCGTTTCTGGAATTAAAAATTCTCTAAACCATCTCAAAATCTTCGCCTTGACGCAAGCTCCGCGCTGCCACAGACGGCGCGCAAAACGGACGTCCGTAGCGAAAGCTACGGACGTCGGGAGTCGGAAAAAAGGGGGGGGACCCCCTTGGGCCGGACCAGCCCGGTCCGGCTGGTCCGCACACAGCCGGCCCGCGGCCCGGCCGCGGCCTGCCGACACCCGACCGCTTGAGGACAGTTGGTCTCGCTGTGCCCCCGCGGAGACCCGCGATTCGCGGGTCTCTGTCCGCCGAGGTCGCGCCGCGCCGCGACCCCGGGTCGTCGTCCGGTGCCGGCGTCCTCGGCCTGCCGCCGCCGAGTCGAAGGCCGCCGCCCACCGCCAGCTGAAGCCACCGCCTACGCGCCGCGCGAAGCCACCGCGGCCGGGGCTTGCTGTCACGCCGAAGAGCGCCTTCGCCAGGGAGGGGAGCCGCCGCCAGCCGCCGCCGTCGAATCCCACCGGACCACCGTGCCGCCACCGCCTGGAGATCGCCGGACCACCGTGCCGGCCGGAAAACCCCAAAAACCCGCAGATCTTCTCCGAGCCGTTGCAGAGGCTTCGGAGGTCGGATTTCGAATCCAAAATAAGCATTGGAAAGCTCGGATAACGTACTACGTGACCATGGGAATAGATCAACTATCGGATAACAGTTCGATGCTATAAATTGGGCTCAAAGATTACGGGAAATTAAAAACGAAACGAAAACGACTCCTACCTCTTGGGCGATGCCCGGGGCTTCACGGGGAGTCCGCCGCCGCTCCGCTGCCTTTCCGAAATTGGCTCGCCGGAGGTGCCTCGCCGGAGTGCTTTGCCGGAGCTGGAGGAGAGGAAGAAGAGGAAGAAGAAGAAGGGGGGGTGTTTAAGTACAAAACACTTAAACGCCCGCCCGACGGCCCCGAACCCGAACTCCCGACGGGGTCGGGATTTAGCCTCCCCTAGGCTAAGAACCACGCTCTGAGCGCAATGGAGGTCTCGGAATTTTATTCCGAGACCCCATTCAAAAGTTACTAAACTTAGCGCCCGAGGCTGCCAAATTACGAAAACGCCCCTGGGGCCATTTTTCACGAATGGTCTGCGCCCGCGAAACTTATACCCCTCCTAGGGTAAACGGCACGCTCCAAACTCAACGGTGCCCTCAGTTTTCCAATCCGAGCCACCGTTTAAGATATACTAGGATTTCTCCATTAAACGAATTAATTAATTAATTAATTAATCCGTTTAACGTTCCAGAAGCGGGCGAGGGGTCCAAACATCCCGCGCCGACAAGTTTTATGTCGCTCCTAGGGTAAACACCCCATTCCTGACCCATCCGTACACTCAGATCCCTGATCTGGATCACCATTTAGGAGTTATCTCATTTATTTAGCATTTCCAGTGTGAACGCACTGAAAATTTAATTTCGGCCACTCCGGGGCTCGGAATCGCACGCCGTCTGATGGCGCTGCTCTGGAATATCATCTAGAATATTCCAAAGTCTTTCGTAGCAAAACCCGGGTTCTTAAATAATTCCCTCCTTCAAACTTTTCATCCTCAAAAAGCAAAACTAGGGAGCAAAACAGGGTACTAAGCCCACACCTGGCTTCCTCATACCAAGAAGAACCCACGCACAGCTCTGCGTCACTGCGCACAGACCAAAGGATTGATTTGTTCACGCTAGGTTGGCCCATGCCGACATTGTGCACCCAGTCTAGACTTTGGGGTTAGGGAAAGGCGGTAGGGTACCTCGCCATCCCTTTGCACGGTCTCAAACGGCCCGAAGGCCCTCGGGGGTAGCTCACCTCCCCGAACGAACCTCTATGCCGCACGCCGCGACTGGAATCACCGCCCGCACCTGAAACAAGGCCCGGTGATTCCCTCCTTCAGAATATCCATATGGTGAAACACCCAAGGATATCTGGTCACGCTAGAGGCTCCACAGTCGATGCTCTCTTACACGCTCAAAAGGTGAAGGAGTCAACACCATCGACTAAAGGAAAAGGTCTCACGCCTTTTTCCTTACCAAAACAGGGTTACACCGACGCCCTGCGTCACCCTGGTAACACCACAAACAAGGATCAGGGAGTAAAGGAGTTCACACACAGAGTCTAACAATTCTACTGCAATAAGTAGAAGAGTCTCAAGGGGTACCTCTCACCATCCCATGCTCTGCAGGATCGTAGATATCCCAAGATCGTGGTTGTTCGTGGTCCCAACTGTCAGCTCCCAGAGCCTGACGTGGACGACCTAGTGGTGATGGGAAGATATCGCAACGTCATCCCCCACTACTAGCTCCTCCCGCTCCTCTGCTAGCACCACCTCGCTGGGCGCTACTCCGATCACGGCGCTGCCTCTGTCGTGGTGGTGTGCCTGCTGCCTGCCCAAAGCTCCCAGCAACTCGAGTCGGGCAGTCTCGTGCCAAGTGACCTCGCCCGTCACAAGCATAGCACCGGCGCTCTCTGGGCTACCCTGGTGCCCTCCGGCGCCATGGTGGTGTACAACCACGGCCTGGGATCCACTCTCAGAAGGGAATCCTCGGCTGAGGCCTTGCGCCTTTTCGCCACAGTGGTATACGACCACGTCTCCGAAACTGACAGTAGGAAGGCCACCTGCATCGAGGTCCTGTCCTCCGGTGCCTGCTAGCTACGACAGACGTCCCGACTCTGTTGTGCCCACTGCCACTACCAACCGCAAAACATGACAGGAAGCCCTCTGTCACCAGCGCCTGCTCTAGCACCCCAACATACGTGGAAATGCCCAAGGGTACTATGAAAACACGAATCTCTCGGCAGAGACCCTGCTCAAACTTCCACGCTCGGAGGTCGTCATGGACCAAGTCCGGGTAAAAGCGTGCACGGTCTGCAAAACTAGCTGCGTACTCGGCCACCGTCATCCCTCCCTGCTGAAACTGCAGGAGCTACTGAATCCGAACGGAGCACAAGCAGGAGGGGAAAAACTTTTCACAGAGCAACAACTGAAAGTCGCCCCAACGAAAGCGACGACTCGTCAAAAATTGAGTCACCAGACTCCACCAACGCCGAGTTGCTCCACGGAAAAGGGTGTCTGCCAAAGCCACTCTCTGATCTGTCGGCGTCTGCACAAGCCTGAAAAGGCAAACCACTACCTCTAGCAAACCCTCTACTACCCGAGGGTCTGGCTCACCACTGAACCTCAGCGGTCTCTACCACTGGAACTCATGGAGCGCGCTCAACCTACGCTCAAACTCAGCCTACTCTGTTGAAACTGTCTGCGGCTCAACAGGTGGGGGTGCTGCTACCGGCCCACCCGGAGAAAGGGGCTCACACGATGGGTCCTGGACTGTGGCCTCGTAGCTCACAGGGTCGTCGTCACAGACCAAAGCTGGTATCCTGGCTGGCTGTCCTCGCAGAGAAATCCTGAATATTATCAAGGAGTGTCGCGGTCAGATGAGCATATATGTATATACCAACAACAACAATGGGGAGCTGACTCAAAAAAAGACAATCAAAGACTCAATCCTACGTGATGCACAAACAAATTTCCCTGCAACAAGTGTCTCAGCATGCCGAGTCGACAAGCGGGTTATCAAGGTCCTGGTGAATGGATACGTCGACCGCCACACCATCACTGGACTCCCTGGCCTGAGAGCCGCTCTCGAGAAACGTTAACATTGTTTCCCTATATCCCAACCAATTCCTCTTTTAGGGACATCCGCACAACACCCTAAGGAACGAACCACCTTTGATACCACTTTGTCACGACCCGACCCTACCCGGGCTCGAGCCGCAACTACCCCAAGCCCACATCCATAGGCCAGGGGCTGGCGACCAGCGCCGAAGGCACAACAACTCGGGAAGGCCTTTACCTAAGTACTTGCACACACCCACACGCAGCACACTCAATGAAAAAGTGCAGAGTAAAAGAAAAGACAAGCAGAGTAAAAAGAACAACTGCTGTATATATACCACAAAGTGCATCGACCTCTACATGTACAAGCAAAATGCTGAAAAGGAAAAAAGGGGCAAAACACGCGCCCAACCAAAAAGTGCCACAACCCGGCAACAAGTAAACAAAAAGAAAATGTTGACGGGTCTCCTACCTGGAACCCGGCCACGACCACCGCACGCGGTCCAAGCTCCCAAGCTCCTACGCTCCACCGAAGTCACGCTCCACCTGTCCACCGTCTACAAGGGCACACCAAGTGCGGGAAAAGCCCAAGCAGGGGTGAGTATAAAAATACTCAGTAGGATACCCCGAAGGCTCAAGGGAGCAACAAAAGGAGGTACCGAAGGGTGAGCAGTAGAGAGAACAGGGAAAGTAAAGGAGTACAACCGAGGGTGTAGTAAAGAGTAACAGCTCAACCCAACAAAAGAAAGGAAGTAGACTCATCCAGGCACAAGGAGCTGGAAACGGTGAGAAGATGAACTTCTCGTCGAGTCTTCGCTGCCTATAGCAGGAGAGTAGACTCGTCCAACCACGAGAAGCTAGACATGGAAAGCACGTGGCATACCCCGCGCGTCTTCGCCTCACCTGGAAGTAGAGTAACCAAACCCAAGAAGTGGGTACCAAAAACAAGGTATATACATATCCTTATGCTCTGCCAAGAAGCCCGAACAAACTCGTAAGGGGATCTCTGTCCCGTAGCTCAGCCCAAGAAAGGTGTCGCCAACAGTCCCAGACATAACCATCATCGTCGCCCAGCATCCCGCACGTCTGCCCCGAACTACAAGCCAATGGGCTCAATCACCGCACCTTGACACTATCCACTTTGGGCGGCACTGACTCGCCCGCACGGTTTTAGATCGCGTCACAAGGACGCGTCTCGGTGGGGAAAGCGCCCCTCGTACTTGAGAGTTCTAGGAAAGTCAGGCCACACCCCATCACTGTCCTGCAGTCGTGAGGTCTCCTCAAAGTCAAGGTCGTCACAACACTGACCCGTATAACCAAGGGTCCCGCTCTGGTAACCACAGAGGAAAGCCTCAGACTAGCCTAGTAGGAAGGACTGAGTCTGGAATGCCAACCGGTGTCCCCACTGCCCAGCCCTGCTGGAGGTTAATTCATAACCAAATATCAGGTGACCCACTGCCCAGCCCCGCTAGAGGGTAAACCATAATACATCATCAGGTGACCCACTACCCAGCCCCGCTGGAGGGTAAACCATATTCAGATATCGGGTGACCCACTGCCCAGCCCTGCTGGAGGGTAAACCCTAATACATCATCAGGCGACCCACTGCCCAGCGCCGCTGGAGGGTAGACCTGGAATAAGTCGACAGGCGACCCACTGCCCAGCCTTGCTGGAGGGTAGACCTGGAACTAGACGACGGGTGACCCACTGCCCAGCCCTGCTAGAGGGCAGGCCCTAAGAGGTCGTCGGGTGACCCACTGCCCAGTCTCTGCTAGAGGGTAGACCCTAAGAGTGTCGGGTGACCCACTGCCCAGTCTCTGCTGGAGGGTAGACCCTAACAGTGTCGGGTGACCCACTGCCCAGTCTCTGCTGGAGGGTAGACCCTAAAAGTGTCGGGTGACCCACTGCCCAGTCTCTGTTGGAGGGTAGACCCTAGAATCCGATGAGTAACCCACTGCCCAGCCCCGCTGGAGGGTAAAACTCAGAACTGCTCTGGCCACATCCACTGGAGAGTACAACACTGGCCAACTGAACACGGAGTGGGCATCATGCAATCACCCAACTCCAGCACAACTCACCCAAAGGGGTTCAGCACCTGTTCCGTCACTAGGTGCCACTGGCCCCGCTACCGGCCAAACCATTGAGAGCAAAACAAGGGGGAGACCACTCAACCCTGCTGGTCAACCACACAAAGGGACCCTCTACGTCGCGAGAGGTCAAGTACGCAAAGCAGATCACGGCACGCACGTGGGGCCCACACAACGTGTGGCCCCTAGTCAACCCCAACTGAGCGCACAAACATCCTCAGGTACAATCAACCACACATACCTCCAAGCGCTCCTGTATACTCCCGGAGTATACCTCATCCCAGCCCAATGGCTATCGTGCACACGGCACCCAACGTCAGTGCGAAGGCGTGACGTAACAACTCCACCTCAAAGGCCCAGGCACGACCAACCACGCCACCTCAGGCATTTACATCACTCACACGGGAGTGCACGCGATCACTCGCCAAAGGTCCACTACAAGCTAGTAGGGCGGACCACCACTAGAGCACCTTTCTTGCTTCGACATTTCTCAAGATCGCGCAAGAGGCTCCGTACAGCCAAGCGGATCTCACCGTTGTAATCCTTGCGGAAAAACACGAGAGTTAGACTACTCACTCGCCCGAAACGGTCAACAGGTGGAAAAGGGTACTATTCACCGTGACCAAACCCGTGTAGGGCCCACCCCAAGATCCCGAAACTGAACCAACGGATCACGCCACTGCGATCCCCTCGAAAAAACACACGGGATTGGGTACTCAATCGCCCAAAACGGACACCCGGTGAAAAGGGCACTATTCACCGTAGCCGGGTCGGGTGGGACCCACACCACGTCCCCGGAAAAGGTCGGGCAACTGCACCATCGCAAAGCTCTCGGAAAAGCACGTCAAATTGACTGCTTACTTGCGTGGGACGGGTACCCGGAGAAAAAGATGCCTTCCGGCGTACCACACACGAGCGGTGCCACGTGGGACCCGCAACCCGGTCCCGAAACTCAACGAACGGATCACACGGTTGCGATCCTCTCGAAAAAGCGCACAAGATGGACTACTCACTTGTCCAAAACGGTCGCCCGGTGATAAAGCTGGAAATCACCGTCAAAGCCCGAAACGACCCTCGTGGGGCCCACACCCTCGTGCGGAATTACAGCGAGCAAACTGCGCCAACGCGTTGCCCTCGGAAAAACACCCAACATTGACTGCTCGCACGCCCCGTACGGACGTCCGAGGAAAAAGACGCTAAAAGCTGCCCGCAGCTCAAAAGACGGGTCGTGGGGCCCACGCCTCAACTCCGGATTCAACGCCCGGAACCGCCCTGGAAACCTCCGCCTCAGTGCCAGGGTCACAACGCCGCTGACGGCGCTCAAAACGGATGCCGGACGCGTCCGCGCCGTCCAAAACAAGAATTTTCCGGAAGAACGCTCGTCCACTTAAAGACGCGTCGCATCTCCGAGACCCCTCGTTTCGGGAATTAAAAATTTCCAAAACCATCTCAAAATCTTCACCTTGACGCAAGCTCCGCGCTGCCGCAAACGGCGTGCAAAACGGACGTCCGTAGCGAAAGCTACGGACGTCGGGAGTCGGAAAAAAAGGGGGGGGCCTTGGGCCGGACCGGCCCGCGGCCCGACCGCGGGCCCGGCTCACCTCGCCGCGGCCAGCTGGCCGCGGCCTGCCGACACCCGACCGACCCGAGGACGGTCGGTCTCGCTGCGCCCCCACGGAGACCCGCGATTCGCGGGTCTCTGTCCGCCGAGGTCGCGCCGTGCCGCGACCCCGGGTCGTCGTCCCGTGCCGGCGTCCTCGGCCTGCCGTCGCCGAGTCGAAGGTCGCCGCCCACCGCCAGCTGAAGCCACCGCCTCTGCGCCGCGCGAAGCCGCTGCGGCCGGGGCTTGCTGCCGCGCCGAAGAGCGCTGTCGCCAGGGAGGGGAGCCACCGCCATCGAATCTCGCCGGACCACCGTGCCGCCACCGCCTGGAGATCGCCGGACCACCGTGCCGGCCGGAAAACCCCAAAAACCCGCAGATCTTCGCCGAGCCGTTGCGGAGGCTTCGGAGGTCGGATTTCGAATCTGAAACAAGCGTTGGAAAGCTTGGATAACGTACTACGCGACCATGGGAATCGATCGACGATCGGATAACAGTTCGACGCTATAAATTGGGCTCAAAGATTGCGGAAAATTAAAAACGAAACGAAAACGACTCCTACCTCTTGGGCGATGCCCGGGGCTTCACGGGGAGTCCGCCGCCGCTCCGCTGCCTTGCCGGAATTGGCTCGCCGGTGGTGCCTCGCCGGAGTGCTTCGCCGGAGCTGGAGGAGAGGAAGAAGAGGAAGAAGAAGAAGGGGGTGTTTAAGTACAAAACACTTAAACGCCCGCCCGACGGCCCCGAACCCGAACTCCCGACGGGGTCGGGATTTAGCCTCCCCTAGGCTAAGAACCATGATCTGAGCGTAACGGCGGTCTCGGAATTTTATTCCGAGACCCCGTTCAAAAGTTACTAAACTTAGCGCCCGAGGCCGCCAAATTACGAAAACGCCCCTGGGGCCATTTTTCACGAACGGCCCGCGCCCGCGAAACTTATACCCCTCCTAGGGTAAAAGGCATGCTCCAAACTCAATGGCGCCCTCGGTTTTCCAATCCAATCCACCGTTTAAGAGATACTAGGATTTCGCCATTAAACGAATTAATTAATTAATTAATTAATCCGTTTAACGTTCCAGAAGCGGGCGAGGGGTCCAAACATCTCGCGCCGACAAGTTTTATGTCGCTCCTAGGGTAAACACCCCATTATGGACCCATCCGTACACTCGGATCCCTGATCTGGATCACCGTTTAGGAGTTATCTCACTTATTTAGCATTTCCAGTGTGAACGCACTGAAAATTTAATTCTGGCCACTCCGGGGCTCAGAATCGCACGCCGTCTGATGGAGCTGCTCTGGAATATCATCTAGAATATTCCAAATTCTTTCGTAGAAAAACCCGGGTTCTTACAATATCTTCCTTCCTTACCTTTAATTGGTTATATCCTGACCGAAGGTCCACCTTAGAGAAATAACTGGCCCCACATAGTTGATCGAACAAGTCATATATCTATGGTATGGGATACTTGTTCTTTATCATGATTTTATTGAGCTCATGATAATCAATGCATAGGCGCATTGATCTATACTTCTTCTTAATTAAGAGGACTGGTGCACCCCATGGTGAAGCAATCATTCATATAAAACCCTTCTCCAAATTCTCCTATAACTGCTTCTTCATCTCTTCCAGCTCTATGGTGTCCATTCTATAAGGCGTCCTTGATATAGGTAGAGATCTAGGAATAAGTTCAACTGAGAACTCAACATATTGATTAGAATGAAGACTAGGAAACTCTTTAGTAAACACATTAGTGTAATCCCTCATTATGGGCATGTATTCTAGCATGATTATCTCTATTGTCACAATTATTTGAGCTAGATATGCTTGCTTATAAGGTAGTAGTATCCAAAATTGAGACAATGATTCTAAAGAAGATTCATCATCCTCCTTACACTTGTACAAGATTGAAGGATGATCCGAGATGTGAATAGTGATCTGTCTTTCCCGAAAATCGATGTTGTCTTTGTATAGAGATAGTCAATCCATGCCCAATATAGCATCAAACTTCACCAAAGGGAGTATGAAAAGATTTTTTGGGAGGTTCAGTCCACAAACTTTAACTGGAGAGGAGTTATATACTTTGGATGCAATAATTTCCCCATTTTCTTTTCTCACAGATAACTCAACATCCAAATTTTGAGGTGGTGATTGAATAGTTTTATTAAACTTTCAAGATATGAAAGAATGTGTAGAACCAGAAACAAATAGTAAATTCTCTATTATTGAATGAATAACTAGAGTACCTATCACCACATCATTTTCTAGATCCACGTCAGCAGTAGTGATAACATATTCCCTTCCTTATTGTCTTGGAGTTTGTTGTTTATTTCCTCCAACAACCCTAGGCTTAGGGAATTGATTTACAAAATGCCCATGTTCCTTACAGTTGAAACACTGCACTACAGGCTGAGTGTTGATATGAACCTTCCTTTCTTCCTCTAAATTAATGGAATTATTCATATCCCTTCAGAATTTCTTAGCTCGATTCCCCATTCTGCCACATTTAAAGCATTTCCTGGTTCCCTTTAAATAGTTCCCAGGATGCTTCTTCCCACAATTTTGACACATGATATGTTCGGTCTTCTTTCCATCATGGGATTTTTTTGTTGATCCACCCATGTTAATGTAATGACCCGAAATTTTTAAATAAATTTTGTTTCCTAATTTTATGTGTTATTGTAATACTCAACAAAAATGTTTTATTTGATAAACATGATTATAATTAAAATGAGATCAGTGGGTTTTGACTATTATATAACCATCGGTCAATATGACCACTGTGAACAAAATGTTTTGATTATTGTCTCTAAATATAAGTAATCTTGGTTAATTATTATAGAAATAAGATTCGATGGCCTCACCTAGTAGTCTTGGACCGATTGAAGCCCATCTAACAGAGCTTGGGAAAGAGGTAGCACCATTGGGCTTTGCTCTGGATCAAATCCAAGCCGAGCTTCATCATGTGAAGCTAGAACAGAATCGCCTTCGTGAGAAGTTCAAACTGATAGAAATTACTACTCGGGCAATGTTGACTGAGCCGCCCCAAGCTTCTATCACCCTAGCACACCTTACTCTTAGGTCCTATGCTGGTATTATAAGGGGTTATGTAACGAGACCGTAACTACCTTGTGTAATCCTTGTTTTAAATAAAAATTGGGATTTCTTCTTATGATGAAGTTTATGAATTTTGAAATGACCGGATAAATATAGTATGCATATTTTTGATGAATTTTATAAAAAGGTTATTTTAAAAATGGTTGTGTAAACCTTAAATAATTAAAAATGTGTAATGATTTTCAAAAAATGGTCTTCTGCAATTATGTTCAGTACTAAATTTAGAGTCTAATAAGATCAACTTGATTTTTGATGAATAGTAAATTATGAATAGTGATTTTATGATTAGGATTAGTAATATGACCAAATGGATTAGTAATCTCACTTAAAGAAAGTTTTAAAATAATCTAGGCACCTTGATTAAGTAATGTGATTCAATAAAATAGTTAAATAACGGTTTCATTAATTGTTATTCAAGTATTAGTTTTTTCGGGTGAATAGTGTTTTTTAATTAAAAATTTAATTAAAAATTATTAGAAAATTATTTTTATAAAAATGACTTTATTTTTGAACTCAGAGCATCCATATTATGTTATGGTAATTTTTGGGGTTTTTTCTGAAAAAAATGAATTTTCGATGAATAGTGTTTTTATTTAAAAATTAAATTAAAAATATTTAGAAAATTATTTTTATAAAATGGAGTTCATTTTTGAAATCAGAGCATTGATATTTGGTTAGTGTGAAATTTTGGGATTTTTCTGAGAAAGTTGAATTTTCAGTGAATAGTAAAAATGCAGTTTTAGGGTTTCGGTATGTTTAGTGACATCATAGCTGTGTCATGATGATGTCATGAGATATTTTGAGGGTTGGCCGGCCAAGGGTGATGAATTATTGTTGTGGGGGCCCCATGTAGCCTAACTCCATGATAAATGCCAAGGGAGAGCACATGGGTTTGAGAAAAGCACATGTGAGGTGTCCTTTGGCCATTAATGCCTTGTCCCCTCACTTTCCCTATAAATACCAAGCCCTCCTCTCATCCATTCGACTCCCCACTCATTCCCAACGAATTTCTGGTCTCATTACCTCCCAAGGAGTCCTCCCAAGGTGCCCCCAAGCCCTCAAGGTCCCAACCTTTGAGGTTTAAGAGTTACATTTTAAGGTAAGGGATCCGACCCCTCTCTTTCTTTTCAAGTAATCTCTTTTATGTCTTTTCTTTTATACTCCATGTTATTATGTTGGAGGATGTTCTTTTATATTCATCCTACTGCCTATCTCATGTTCATATGATGAGAGACCCCCATTGCTCTCATCAATTCGTTTTAAGAATGTTTAAGTGGCGCCGTTAGGCTGCCGAATTTTTAAGGGATTCTTTCACCTTCCTCGTTTTCAAGTTCTATTTTCATTCAAGTCTTTCATGTTCCTTTTTGTTATATTGGGGTATGATCTCTATATATATCATACTGGACTCTTATGTTCATATGATGAGAGACCCCATTTGATCTCTTCAATTCAGTATTGATGTTTTAAGTGGCGCCGTTAGGCTGCCGAATTTTTAAGTGGTTCTTCACCATTCTCATTTTGAAGTTCTACTTTCATGTCAATTCTTTCAAGTTCCTTTTTGTTATGTTGGGGAATTATCTCTATATCTATCATACTGAAATCTTATGTTCACATGATGAGAGATCCTATTTGATCTTTTCAAATCATTTTTGTTGAGGTTTAAGTAACGCCGTTAGGCTGCCGAACTTTCATAAGAGAAATCTAATTTTTTTTCTTCCTTCCATGTTTTTCATTTCAAATGGTATGTCCTTGAAATTTCATTACCATGATCATGTATCCTTCTTATTCTGTCCATGTACTATTTTATGGGTCATTTATGAATGTTTGACCCATTTTACCTCTCTTTTAATGTCTTCTAAAACCTCGGAACATTGCCGTTATGCTGCAGAATTTCTGTCTCAAAATGTCTATCTCTTTTTCTAAAGTTCTTTTATTTTATTAAGTGAATACTCAAAGATCTTTCTTCTAAAGGGGTATTCACATATATACCAAAATTTTCTATTTTAAATTCTGGTATTTACATACATGAGACCCACCTTCCTTTTCTGTGGGTTTTAAAGTGATATAAAGATCATGTCTTTAAAGCAGTTTTTAAAAAGTTATGATTATGAAATGAAACCCATTTCCTTTATGCTATATGGGTTATTTATGAAATTTTTGATGATGATATATGTGGCTCACATGATAATAAAGGCAAATTTAAGGGTGCGCCCTGATAGCGCTCCAATGCATTGGGTAATGATGTAACCACTAGAGATTACAATTTTCACGATACCTTGGTGAATAACCTTGGTAATTTTCAAATGACACCTTGGGGATGGACCTTGGTGATATGTTCATGATTTTCTATGTTAAATGATGTAGCCACATATTCAAGTTATGAAAATGTTATTTTTATTATGATATGACACATGATTTTTTTTATCATGCCTTAAAGTTCTTGTTCATGACATAGTTGATGTATCTCAAGTTCACATGTTAAATGTTTCCTTTGTTTCCCTTACTGGGCCTTCTGCTCACCCTTTCTTTTGATGTATGATCCCAGGTTATGTGATGCCGTAATGAACCTAGGATGAACATGAGGAGAAGCCTTTCAAGTCTTTTAGAAGAATGTTTTATGTTTTCATGTTTTAAGTTCCTGGTTTCCAAGACACTAAACCTTAAAGATCCTCAGTTTTGTATAATGTAATGAAATTTTATGTGATAAAAAGGCGGGATGCTATAGTTAAACTCCATTTTCCTTTTTTTGTCATCAATCCCATGAGACCACTGAGAGTCTCTGATCTCCATTTCAACCTTAAGCGTATAATAGAAAATCACCTTGTAGCTATCAAATTCTCAAATCACCAACTCTTTTCGCAGACTTATCTTTAGTCCACTAAAGAAGAGATCCACCTTGCTTTCGGTGTTCATGACAAAGCAGGAGGCATACCTTGAAAGCCTTGTAAATTTTTCTTCATACTCCCCAATAGACTCATCTTATTTTTTCTTAAGTTTGAGGAATTCCATTTCCATCTTGAGATAGAGGGTTTGGGGAAAATATTTATTGAAAAATATTTTATTGAAATCTTCTCATTCCATGGAATCAATTTCCTCCATGGACTTTGTGTTCTTGATCAGTTTCCACCACTTATCATCTTTCCCTGTCAAAACGATAGACCACTAGTACAACTTTCTCTTCTTCTGAGCACTAGAGGATAAATAATATATTTTCAATGGAGTTAATCCATTGTTTTGCAAGGAGGGGATCAGAAGATCCATTAAACATGGGAGGCCTTTTCCACATGAAAGATTAAATAGAAACTTTATCTTTCCTTGGAGAAGGAGGGTGTTACACACGAATCATGTTATTATTAATAACATGAGCCAGTTGAGCGATTACTAACATACATTTTTTAGCACCTATTCCCATCATATTTGGCATATCATTAGGGAAATCATCACATTCCCTATCACATTGATTAATGGAACGTGTTCTTCTATTTACTTCAATTAACTAAGAAAAATAAAGTTCAATTAGTGGGCTTTAATACTTAGCTAATAATCATAAAAGGAAACTTTAAACATAAAAGGATAAACTTGTAATGGAAAAGTATATCCTATCTTGTGATTCCCTATGTTTCAATCTAGGTTATCCATGATCTGTTTCCTAACATATATTCTTATGGGATTTTTTTATTCCCTTAAAAATGGTTCATAATGAGCTTATGAATTTATCAAAGCATATCCCCTGGGAGTGTCAAAACAAGTGCGTAGTAAAGCCCATTGTCGTGTACCAAGTTACCCTAAGTCAGGTCCAGAACACCTTGTCAGAGTTTTTACTCCTAGGTACATATGTATCAGAATCACATCTATTTGTATTATCTAGATAGGGATTTATTTTCTTGATAAAACACTTACTTTATACTTACCAAAATTTAGGGATGTTTTCTTATACTTAGTCTTATCCCTAAGGTTATTACTAAAGTGATTAATTCCTAATATTCAAGAATAAATAAGTTTTCCTCTGATACCAACTATAGTGGCCCTGACCTTTTACACATATCATTACATGATTTTATGCATAATTAAACATCATATTACAACCTAAGGATCGTAAAGTCTAGTGTCTTGGAAGATTAGGTACATAATTAAACATCGTAAAAACAACTTTTATTTAATCTCCACATTGAGTTCCTAACTTCCACTATACTTAAACATCTGCATAGGGTAACATAGGGATAACATGAACAAAGGGATGAGTTAAAAAGACCAGTAAAGGAATAATCATAAGAATAAATCTTAGCACATGGGTTAGAAAGCATGATATAATGATATAAAAAGGCAAGGAATATAAGGAATCTTAACATATAGAACATGGGATCTTATAATCATGGAATCATAGAAATGTGGTTGCACCATAAAACATGACTTTAGAATGATTCAAGACTCATTACACATTGAGGAGCATGATTCAAGTCTCATTGTACATAGAGGATCATGATTCAAGGTTAACCACCAAGACCATTCCACATAGAGAACAAGTCAAGGCTAACCACTAAGATCATTGCACATAATGTTTCATGAGACTAAAATTTACCCAATGAATTAGAGAGATATCTAGGAGAACCCATAATAACATGTTCATGAATATGTGTGCCACATAAATAATCATACATAAGGAATCAAACATAAACATAAATTTTACCCATGGAAAGAAGCAAGTATCTTAATCATGTCATAAAGCATAATAAATGGGCGCAACATAAATGTGTCCATGAAAGAAAATAATTAAATAATTTATGGGCATTAATAAATTATAATAGTAATATATCATTATAGGTGATATCAAACTGAAGTGATAACATGTAAAAATAGTATTTAAGAAACTTTAGAATTAAAACATTTTAGTGCAGTTTAAGGAAAATATCAAAGATCATTTAAAATAGAAAAAGGTATAATATTTTATATAAAACCAGAAGTGAACCAGGAATGTTTTCATAATAAAATGAGTGGTTTTATAAAAATAATGGTAGCTTAAAACAGGTTATGGAGTGCACTTGAAAATGGGTAAGAATTCAGGAAGTTTCCTTAAAACGGCTTGCTTATCGGGAAGTATTGAGAAGGGAACCACTTAAAACATTTATATCCCTAAATAAGGAGGATGAAAAGATATTTATGCAAGATTTTGGAACATTTAAATAGTATTTATAAGATTTAAATAAAAATAAAATAGAATTTAATTTGGTTAAAAAGAGAGGAAGAGAAACCTGAAGGAATAATGGAGGTTCGGGTAGAATCTCTTACCTTAAGTTTGAAGGTGTCCTTCACTTGATCTTAATTTCATGTATAACCAAATTAGATTAATTAAATAATAATTAAAGAACATATTCTACATGAAGATGGTAATAGAAATTAAAAAACCCATCGTCCTTGAATATGATAAATTAACACATCTCGGATGGTGTTTTTATTTTTAGTATAAAAATATGGGAAAGGAGGGATGATGATGAATTATTCCATTAACATAAAAAAAATCCAATATATTTAAGGTACTGGAGTTATCATACCATTTGGATGAGGGGAGTTGAGCAGATAAAAATAAAAGAAAGGAACTTGAAAAGAAAGTGAAAGAATCAGAAAGAGGAATTTACCTCTTGAATTTATCCTCCTTGAGAGCATCCGTAAGGAAGAGGTTTTGGTATTTTGATGAGACCAATAGCTCCTGTATGTGGGGGAGAGTCTTGGGAATATACTTGAGTAGAATTTGGATAAGTAACAAGGCTTGAGATGTGTGAGTATAAGAGTCGGTGAGGGGTGGTATTTATAGTGGAAGAGATGAGTGTTTTCTCAATATTTAATTCATTTGTTTATTATTTTGCTCAATATAAGAAATATTGTTGATTATTGAGAATAAATACAGTAATTAGATCATGTGAGTTCAAACCAATGGTGATTACATCATCCATGACTCAATTAATAGTGTATTTAACTTATAATGTATTTATACCGTAAATTACCGTATTTTACTATTCATAAAAAATTCAAGTATTTCAGAAAAATACCAAAAATTCACCCTAAACATTTTTAGATGTTTTGAATTCAAAAATAAATTTAATTTTTTAAAAATAATTTTATAAATATGATAAATTTAATTTTTAATTAAAATCATAATTTACTTGAAAAATACAAATTTTAAAATTAAAGCTGCTTTTCTAACACTTTGAAAAAATAATTAAGGACTCGTAAAATTATCTTATAATAATAAGACATAAAAATATTATTTTATGAATACATTTTATGAAAATAAATTTTCTTTTAATTTATTAAATTATTCATAAAATTGTAATTAAATATACATGACTTGCAAAAATACCAAAACTTAATTAATAATTTTTAAAATATTTATTTACTTATACCGTGATATAATTATATCATATTGAAACTTATAATATGGAAAAAAATTATTTATTCCTTCATTGGTGAGGTTACTATTACATTGGCCGATTTACTATTTATAAGGGTCACATTACTATTCCAAAGGTCAATTAATATTTCATTGGTGTGTGTTCCTTAACTTCTAGAGATACCATTTATTTCACTCATTCTTCATTTATAAAGTTTGTATTATGTTCTATATATAATCTTATGTGATTATACTACAAGACATAATTATAAGAAGGGAAATACATTGATAAAACATTGGGTCGTTACACAATGGCCTCTCGGTGGGAAGTATGTTCATCTCCTATGAACATTATTTCATCATCATTTTCCATGAGAAGTTCATATCTCATGGGTATCTGATGAATTCTACCAAACCTTATAGGTTCTTATGTTACTTGAGTCGGTTCCCCTTCCACAAATCTTTGTGTAATCTACTCAACTTCCATCTCAGGAACACTTCTTATTTTTTATTCTTGAAATTCTCTATGTTCAACTTCCCTCCCACCGAATCCTCGACTTATATGTTGTTACTCAAAGAAAACATCATGTCAGGCCACAAATACTTTTTATTCAGTAGGGTTATAAAAGTAATATCCCCTAGTTTCCTTAGGATAACCAAAAAATAAGCATTTTCCAGACTTAGGGCCATGTTTTTCATAAGTTAGTCATCATTTGAATGCTTCACAACCTCAAATCCTCATAAAATACATTATGAGACATTTCTCGGTCCTTATCTTGTATGGTGTCTTTATAATTTCTTTATATGGAACATGGTTAAGTAAATATACAGCTGTTTTCATAGCATAATCCCAAAACGTGATAGGAAGGTCATATAAACTCATCATTGATCGAACCATTTCTAACAATGTTTGATTCCTGCTTTCATATTCACCATTCCATTATAGTGTTCCGAGAGGAGTGAGTTGTGAAACAATTTCACAACCTATCAGATGAGCTATGAATCCCTGGCTCAAGTATTCACCACCTCAATCTGATCATAGGACTTTAATACTTTTCCCAATTGATTATGTACTTCATTTTGAAACTTGTTGTACTTTTCAAAAGTTTCATACCTGTGTTTCATCAAAAACACATACCCATATAGACCAAATCCATTGGAAAAAGTAACGAAGTACTTATAACCACCATTTTATTGTGTACTCATTGGTCCATATACATCACTATGTATAAGATCTAATAGTCAACTAGCCCTCTCACATTATCTCCCAAAAGGTGACTTTTTCATTTTACCCAATAAACAAGATTCACATGTATCAAGAAATTCATAATTGAATGAGTCCAACAGTCTATCTTTATGGAGTCTTTGAATGTGTTTCTCATTTATGTGTCCAAGGTGTCAATGCTAAAGGTAGGTGGGAATAGAATCAACCCAGACCTTCTTATTCTAAATGTTATAAACAGGATTATCCATATTAAGAATATATAAACTGTTCATTATATTCCCAATGCCATAAAACACTTCATTCTTATATATAGAACAAATTTTGTTCTTAATAATGAATGAATAACCCATATTGTCCAAACAAGATGAAAAAATAAAATTCCTACTTATGGCGGGGACATAATAATAGTTTTTCATATCTAAGATCAATCCACTTGGTAAAATAAGATCATAAGTGTCGACCTCTAATGCAGAAACTTTTTCTCTATTACCGACATAAAGATCTAATTCACCCTTTATCAATTCCCTCATATCTCTAAGTCTGCGTTTGTCACCACAAATGTGTGATTTACACCCAGTATCTAATACCCATGAGTTAGAGTTGGAGAAATTGATTTATATAACATTCATATTTGGGTACTCTGAATGTTTCTCCTTGAGAACACTTCTCACTCCTAGATTCCAATCTTTAACTATTTTATAGGTCATACCTATTAATGATTTCAATATAATTATCGTGAAGTATTCCATAATCTATAATAAAGACATATCAGTATGTGAGAATCATGCATTATGTCTTTTCATTAAAGGATTTAAATGAAAGTGTTCCCGCTAAAAATGATGACCGTGGATATCATATCCATTTAGTAAGCCAAGATCCATATTTCACTAAGCAATGAGTCTGCTTAGGCGTTCATCTCACTATTTAGTTATTTAGGCAGGGAATCATCTCAATTACAACAGTTGAGGATCTTAGATAGTTGAGTGGATAATCACTTATCCAAATCCATCATATGGATATATTAAGCTCTATTCCTATGGTATCCTAACTATTAGGGCTTCCCAGCTAGCGTAACCCAAAGCAAACACCCAAAATAAGTTAATCAAGGAAAATATAGGGGCACCTAGCGTAGGCACGAAATGACCCAACAAGACAAACCAGAGTCACTCATTACATGTTTGTCTTACACAATAAAATCTAGGGGCACCCGGTGTAGGCACAAAACTACTTGATTGGATAATCGAGGTCTTGACAATCATTTCCTTGGAAGGAATCTCACACTTAGTATTTGAGGGGTTTTAGTCCAATTGATTTAATATACACCATATGCATATTAAATTCATAACTATTACATCGTATGTAATCATCATCTTTTCATGTTTTATTTCTTTTTGTGTATACATTCTTCTAACTATTTAGTTTTGGAAATCCTTATTCCAACCCAAATTAATGTGTTCACACCACGTTAATGTGTAACTCTTTACACAACCCACAAGTCTGTGTTAATCATCCAAAAACAGAAGTCAGGTATGTTCATATATATCCAAATGAATCATATGCATAAGGTACATGAATGCTTCATGTAAAGACACCGAGTTATATGAGATTGACAAACTCCGCACGAGTAAGCCCAAAGCAACAGATAATCAACCCCATTCACTTTCCTAGCCAATGCAAGCATCCAGGAAAGTTGGTGGTCCAACCCTAAGTCCCTCTACCCAGGAAGACTTTACTCAATACATAATTCAATTCATGAAAACTCTAACACCTAATATGCACAAATTATGCCCAACAACTATTCTCAAACTCATAGCTTCAATTACAAACCGAGGTCAAGGTAGATAAAAACTAAATTTTATGATATCAAACCTAGCATGATATGCAAGGCTCTATCCTATAAGCAATTTATCATATAAACGAGCATGCACAATATTAATAATTCATAAACAATGAATTAAACACGAATATCAAGGAAATTTAACAAATAAATAAACAATTTATTTATTTTCCAAAACATGAGACATTTATGAACTATTCCTAAATAAATGCTAATTATAAACATTTTATAAATTAACAAGAATATAAACATTTTATATTCAGTTCAATATGAACCCCTTCATATTTTTTATTAAATAGCATTTGTATGATATTTCATGAATTATAAACATTTTATAATTTAATATCTATTATATAAACATTTTTATACAATCTAAATATAATATATATTTTGTAATTTATAAACACTTTCAAAATCACCTTTTATGATTTCTAAATAAACCATTTATTCACATATCATAAAGCATGTCATTTAATTTGTCAAAAGGTATTTTAAAAATGTTTATCAATTAATCATAAATATTTTATAGTTAAATAATTTATAAAACACTTTTATAAAATTTTATAAATATTTCAAAATATCATTTTCACTATTTATAAACAATTTATGAATAACATAATTCAATTCATAATTGAATTCTCTTGATTAAAATAAATACATTGTTTATTTTAATACATAAGAATAATAAATATGAACGTTTCATATTTATTTTCAGGCTTGAAAAATCTCATTTTATAATTTGTAAAATGTTTTTTTCATAAAATAATAAACACGTTGATTTGTCAAAGAAGCATATCGTTTGATATCATTGATGAGTTTCGTATGATCATCATATGACCATATGCAACGGGAGACAACCCAAACACAGACAGATCTGTCTTCATGAATCAACACGTAAATAAAACTGTAAAAACAGAGTACCTAGAAAACGCTTACAACAACAGTCTTCTTCTTCCCTTGGCAAAGAAGAATGCTTGATAAAAATTACGAAACAGTGAACAAAAACACATTGCCTATAAGGGGGGAACACCGACCAATGGATCCTCGATCGTATCGTAAGGATATCTGAAAGTTGAAGGGGTGTCATCGCCTTTGTCTTAAATGATGAACAACAGTATGGGAAGAAGAGAGAATTTGCCACACCCAACAAAAGAGGACACCATCCTCTTATATAAGTAGAGTCGAGACTCCTCGCATCACATGCACTTCATAATGCTCGTTTAATTCATTGAACGTTTTCAATGAATTAATACAATGCCACTAAAACACCCATAATGGGTTGTAATTAATAATAAAACCATTAGGGATAAATATATATATATCATATATATATTAGTGTACATCCAACAGATGACCTAGTGACACTGTGACCCGAATACATTTTTGATGCCCCGGAGGCCTCGTGACTTGAAGACTCACCATTTTGCTAGTCCGAAATCCCCTATATATGCTCTACTCTGCATCTATCGCCTGTGTCACCATATATCTCGTCTGTATCCCTGATTGCGTCACCACCTACGTCATCGGTCATAAATGACCAAAAGGGATGGTGCCGGGTTTGATATATTATATTTAATTTTTTTTAAAAAATAATTCCATTATATGAAATATTTTATAGATGATCGGTTATGCCTTGCAAAATATATATATATAAATATAATCGGTTATTTCAGTTTTCCGTTTTAGAGTACGGTCGGTTCAATTTGGTTATTTTTAAAATATAAGTGGTCTATTTTGGTTTTTGAAAAAATCAAATTGAAAAAATCGAAGCCCTTTACCCTCTATGCGCCACGAGTGCAAAATCTAAAACCAGAGGGCGCATGGCTCCGATAAGGAGCCTGCAGTTCCCCCCCGTCTCCTTCTTCCTTCCCCTCCGTTTTATGGTTTCAGTTGGCGATGGATCCAAACCCGAAGAAATTCCCGATCGTCTCCTATGTCATCTCTCGTCTCCCTCATCCGGGCCTCAAAGCTGCTTTCGATTCGGGCCCCACCTCATCCCTTCATGCCGACCTTGAACAGCCTCCTTCCCCGCGGCACACCGGTGTTTCCCCCACCGCCTCATCGCCAGGCACCCATCTTGTCGCCGAAATGCCCCACCTCAACGATCCCGAAGTCATGTCTTCAATGGCTCTCGCTGTCTCCGAGGTTGCCCAGACCCGATCCATCCTCCAGACCCTCGGCGACCGCCCCGACCACGAGACCGTCGACGGGGCCAAGGCCAAAATTTCCGAAATCGATGCCCGATTGGCGACGCAGCAAGAGGAAATCGTGTTATCGCCCCGCTCCCCCGATGTTGACCGCCTTCAATGGCGGGCTCACCTGGCCGACAAGGAGGATGAGTGCCGGCGGGCGACGGAGGAAGAGAGGCGGATGTACAAGGCGGTGATACAGCTGGATGAGATGCACGAGGCTTACCAGAAGCTGTTGAAGGATGCGGAGGACAGGCTGAGCAAGATTTATGATTCCGCTGCCTCTGGCGGCGTTGAGGAGGATTCGACGGGGATTCCTCCTGTGAAGGAAGAGGTGAATGAGGAAGTGGTGGGCATCTTGCAGGAGGCGACTGGGAAGGGAATAGAGCGGGTGGACCTCTCGGGGCGCCAGTTGCGGATACTGCCCGAAGCGTTCGGGCTGCTTCGTGATTTGGTTGTGTTCAATCTTTCGTCAAATCAGCTGAAGGTTAGATCCTTCTAGTTTGATATTTATATTTTGAAACGCTCTCTCCATCCCATGGCATGCTCCTTTTCTTTTATTACCCTCCATGGCTGGTGTAAGGAAATGAAAATGAGTTATCCAGAAAAAGAACAGATTACGACTAGGAAGATGTGGAAATGAAGAACACGATTATTTCCTTCATCTAAAACACGCTCTCTCATTCTGAGCACTATTACATATCCCTCCGTTGCATTTTATTGCAGATGATTTAAAACAAACTTACCCAAAAGAAGGAACCGGAATATGCACCAGGATACCCATTCCCCAACTAACGAATTCCCCAAAAAAATTACAAAAATTACTTTCAAGATGACTCGGTATTATTTTCTTTATTTTCATGCTCCAAAAGTGGTGAATCTTTATACTGCATTGTATGTAAATCACGGCATATGGGGAGGTTTCTTCGCTGAATTTGATTCAATTGGTTCTCTAAAGCGTTATTAACTTAGTTCATGACTTGGGTACGTGTTAGTCACGTGGGTGCAAAGATGGAAGCTTTTGCTGGGTCTGTATAATCCAACAATGATGATATCTATTGCCCACATACTGAAAACATATCTAGAATAAGAAGCTAGAAACTCCAAGAACCTATTTGATGTTTTTAAGCTTCTGGTGTGATCACTCTCCTTTTTTCCCTGGGGTGCTTTTACATGAGTTTTGTGGGACAGGACGTGCATGGCACATGATATGATGGTGATGCAGGGATATTCCTGAGGAAAATTTGACTGCTAAAAAGGGAGATTCAAATTTAGTGTGTTGTAAGTAAATTACGAATTGTGTTTTATTGTAGTGATATATGAATGAGTTAACCTTGACTCAACTTTTTGGGACATGGGGGTGTGTAGAGGTGGCAATTTGATAGGTACTTGGGGGGTGGGGCTGGGCAGTAGTGCTGGTCGGGAGGGGCTATACGCAAGTGGGTATGGGGTATTAATGGCCAGGGGTAGTATTGTAACTCTCTACGGGGGAGGGTTTTCGGGCTGGTTGGAGTTGTTGGCTACAGGAGAGGGTTTTAAAGACGGGAAGGCGTGTAGAGAGGGGGACCACGGGTATTCTGTTTTTGTGAGTCGGCCTATGGGCTTGGGCGAGAGATTCCGAGGAACTCTCGAGAACTCCTTTCTTCCTCCTCCATTTCTCTCCTTCCTCCTCCTCCACCTCCTGTAAGCTTTATACACATCTATACAAAGCAGCCCGTTCTTGTTAGTTCAATTGTGTGGGGCTTAACACAATTCAGGTTCACAGGTCTGGTTCGGGTTGGCCGCCTTGTGAACCCATTTAAGCTCAACCCTAACCCGATTCATTTGATTAAACGTTTTGACCCGACTCAACCCATTTATAAAGGGGTCAACTCTAATTCGACCAGTCAACCTGTTTAACTTTAAATATATAACATGGATTGCATCATGACATGTTCAACTAGCTATAATGTAACATAAAATGAACGACCTAGCCAAATTGAATTATCTCATTTTGGCTAAAAATAGCCTAATTAATATGAAACATATGCTATTCGTTTTGCAACTCGACTCTCTCAAACCATTTAAAATAACGTGTTATAAACATGTTGAATTATTTTAAATTAAGTTGACTAAGAATAAAATATATTATAAAATTAATTATTATATATTTTTAATAATTTATTTTATCATTATATTTTAAATTTGGTTACATGTTAGACAGTCTTGTAATAGTCGACCTGAACGTGACCTGAATATTTTTCGTGTTTGATTAATCAATCCGATTACAACATGAACCCATTTATATTTGACAAGAACTTGTTTAATTGTGTCGTGTTGGGTCATTGTGTCAGGTTCAAGATTGCCACCTCTAAGTGCGTGGATCACATTTGTGTGCGCGGGCGACTTGTCCTTGTTTCCTACAACTAGGTTTCCCTGGTATCAAGTCTACCATTTTGTGTTTTCATAGGTTTGCATGGCAGATGGATTTGATTTTGTTCTGTAACGTCCTGGATCCGGGTGCCACTCAACGGGTGCCCCGAACCCGGTTGGTCACATGACCTCAAGCGCATTTCCCCAAACGCCAGAGGCTGCCGACTAGCAGCGAGGACCCAGGTCTGATATGACCAACCAGTTAAACAACTGCAGTAAAAGATAACCAACCAGTTATATAGATATGATGCAACATGTCTCAAGTTCTAAGAAAACAGGCAGAACATGTTACACAACAGTACAATACAATACAGAGTACAACAAAGCAAAATAAAACAACCGACAACATCGCGAGTCTAAACTCGGTCCCATGCTCTCCTACTCCTCAGCAACAATCATGTATCTGTATAGGGACCCTTGTCCTTATCCACACCTGCAGAAACGTAATCTGTTTGGACCGAAGACATGACCCAAACAGGGTGTGAGAAATAAATCTCAGTAGGCACCCACCAAAGGCCCGTGCTCAACTGTGTGTAAACATGCAACAACAGTGTGCAAAAGTAAATGCAATAAACTAAGCAGTACTCAAAAGTAACTAATTTTACCAGTTATGTTGCCATTATAATATTCATTTAATCATTCAATATAAGAAAAACCACCACAATGAGTTTTCTATGTAAACAGTCAGTGTCCTCAGACACGCAAACCCTTACCCTCAGGTAATCAGAATCTTGCCCTCAGGCATCGCCTTCAGGCATAACAGATATTGCCCTCAGGCGTACGAAGTGTCGCCCTCAGGCACAGAAGTCACTGCCCTCAGGCATACGAAAAGTTGCCCTCAGGCGAAATAGGACGTTTCCCTCAGGCTAAGCAGTACCTTGCCCTCGGACTAAACAACCAATGCCCTCAGGCTAAAAAGAACACTGCCCTCAGGCGCAAGTAACCGGGCCATGCCTAACACGTAAATAAGCAATTCACATGCAATTCCTCTCAAGAAAATTTAACAAACATTATTACAATGACATACCCTCGGGTATGCTGGCCAAACGGCTAAACAGAGGAACGCACCCCCCGGGGTGGTCTTGGATTCAAGCAGCGATCCCAAACAGCAGTTTATTATCACATTTAATTACCTATACAATTCTAGGTATTTAAACATCCAAGGCCTCAGCCACATGACATCCCAACATGGATTCATGGCACAACGATACACACAAACGCACAACAGTTGGAAATTAAACACCAAGCCACCTACCTTAAACGCCCCTGAACGGTATACGCGAACGTCGCTCCTCGAATCGTCCAAGAACAACGAAGATCTGAGGTAAAAGAAAATCTCGTTCAAACTCAAATAACTTCCCTTAGAGGAAGAATTGGCAAGAACGACTTAAGGAGAGTGGGGGGCTTACTCGTGTGGTTCCAACGAGATCGTCAGAGGCGAAAACGGATTCCCGACACTCGATCTGGAGATCCTCGAAGATCCGGCCTCCTCTCCCGACTCCTTCCTCCGGTTCTAAGCCAATCTTGTGAACAGGGCTGCCCATTTTAAGTGAAAAAAACAAAATACACGGCGTATACTATTGGGCACACGACGTGTAGTTTTCATTTTTTAACTGTTCCTTCGGCGGCTTCTCGCTAGCGTGACACTGTTCATCTGTCGACATGAGTACACGGTGTGTGAAACCTGAGTACACGGCGTGTACTGCCGCACAGCTGGCCACCGCCTTACTGTTTGCCTGCCGACTGACTACACGACGTGTAAATACCCACTACACGACGTGTAGTTGTTTTTTACACCCCTTCTCGTCGACATGGCTACACACCCTGTGTACTCATCCCACACGGCCAAAGTACACGGCGTGTGGAAAAGTACACGGCGTGTAGTCCCAAAATTTAGGATTTTTCCCATTTTTCTTATTTTCTCAAAAACACTTAAGGAAAAGAGAAAAGAAGAAACCCGTACCTCAAAAATAAGAACCGGGTTCTTACATGTACACCTAAAAGTGGATGGAAAAAGAAAACACGGGAATTATAGAAGATGCCATTCAAATTACAATGGGGACTACTTCAAGAAGATGCAAGAATATCAGTCATTGAATATATCATGAAGGATATGGAGTTGTTGAAGAGCATAAAATGTAACATCCAAATGATGTGTGAGTGGGTTGCCGTGGTTCTGGGTCTACCAATATGGCAATGAAGGGCCATAGCTTATAGTTGTATCTTGGGTTTGTGGTAGAAAAAATTATTTTCTCCTGATAATTCAAATGTAAAGGGCACTACTACTGCAAAGGCAACATTTCGTTCTGTAGGTGGACTTCACTGAATTTTTCTAATCCCTTTTCCTCTTGATGGGCACTATATTACCTGTTAAAGAGGTAATCTCCATACCTCAAGGTGAGGCGGAGGCCTTTTTTTATAGATTGAAAATACGAAATACATAAAGGGGTATTCCGATGTGGGACTCGGAAATACCAAGAATAATAAAAACAGGGTTCAACACTCCCCCTCAAGTTGGA
The DNA here is from genome assembly GCA_963277665.1 of Viscum album. Classification (NCBI taxonomy): domain Eukaryota; kingdom Viridiplantae; phylum Streptophyta; class Magnoliopsida; order Santalales; family Viscaceae; genus Viscum; species Viscum album. The sequence goes on along the minus strand of OY728130.1, from coordinate 1,304,498,358 downwards.
AATGCCCAGCTTAGAACACGAGTCCCACAAAAGAAAGATAACATCAAAAAAAGACCAGACACACTTCTCCTCAAGCTGGGTCGCAGATGTTGTGGATGCCCAACTTGGAACTGAGCGAGGCGAGGCGAGGCGAGCCCCTGGGAGGCCTTTGGTGAAGATGTCAGTAATCTGGTCCGCCGTCGAGATGTGGCTAAAGCTGACATGATCATTGTAACGTCCCGAATCCGGGTGTCACACAACGGGTGCACCGAACCCGGTTGCTCACATGACCTCAAGCGCATTTTTCCAAACGCCAGAGGCTTTCGACTAGCAGCGAGGGCCCAGGTCTGTTAGTGGGGAAACTATGCCCTCATTTGTCAAAGTATAGCGCAACGGAAAAGATAAATAACATACAACAGCGGAAGCAGTAAACAATATACAACTGAAATGAATAACTGAAGTAAAAGAGAACCAGCAGTCATATATATATAAAGATGCAGCATGTCACTAATTCTATGAAAGCAGCCAGAACAACATACACTGCAATACAATACAATACAACTCAAAGTACAAGGTACAGTCAGACAAAACAAAACAGAGTAAACAGAACGCAGCAGCATCGCAAGCCTAAGCTCGGTCCCATGCTCTCCTACTCCTCTGTTACAATCATGTATCTGTATAGGGATCCTTGCCCCTGTCGACACCTGCAATAATATAGTCTGTTTGGGCCGAAGACATGACCCAAACGGGGTGTGAGAAATAAATCCCAGTAGGCACCCACCAAAGGCCCGTGTCCAACTGTCGGTGAAAATGTGCAACAACAGTGTGCAAAAGTAAATGCAGTAAACTAGTAAGTACTCAAAAGTAACTATCACTACCAGTTTCATTGCTATTTTAATTATTACTTATTACCTCCAAGCTTGTGCTTCGGCTTGACAGGTATATATAGAAAATCACCTCAGTGAATATTCTAAATAACCGTGTCCTCAGACATACTATCCTTACCCTTAGGTAACAAAACCAATACCCGCAGGTGATTGCCATCAGACATAACGATCATTGCTCTCAGGCATACGTGAAATTGCCCTCAGGCACAGAGACTACTGCCCTCAGGCATAACGAATAGTGCCCTCAGGCTAAAAGAACCACTGCCCTCAGGCTAAACAGAACACTGCCCTCATGCTAAGCAAATAACCGGGTCGAGCCCAACACATAAGCAAACAATTTATATACAATTCCTCTCAAAGCAAATGCAATGCACAATATAATCATGGCATACCCTCGGGTATCCTGGCCAAACGGCTAAACAGAGGAACGCACCCCCGGGTGGTCCTGGATCTAAGCAGTGATCCCAAACAGCAGATTAAACTTATCATTAGATTATCTGCACAATTCTAGATATCTTTTCAGCAAAGGCCTCAGCCATACGACACCCTAAACATGGGCTCGTAGCACAACGGTGCACAAAAACACACAACAGTTGGAATTTAAACACCAGACCACCTATCTCGATCGCCCCTGATCGGTATACGTGAACGACGCCTCCCGAAACAAATGAGAATGTCGCAAATCTGAGATGAACATAATCTCGTTCAAACTCAAATGACTTTCCCTCGGGAAATAATTGGTAAGAAAGGCTCTAGGAGAAGGAAGAGCTTACCCGCGCGGTTCAAAGGAGATCGACGGTGTAGGAATCGGGTTCCCGGTGTGCGGTCGGGAGATCCTCCAAGGTCCGGCCGTCTCTCCCGCTCTCCTCCGGCGTTCTAAGCTTCCTTTGTGAACAGAGGAGGCTACTGCCCGTTTTAAGCGAAAAAAACAAACTACACGGTGTGTACTCTCAAGTACACGGCGTGTACTTTTCTCATTTAACTGTTCCTCTGGCGGCTACTTTTTCACCGCCGAACTGTTCACTTGTCGACATGAGTACACGACGTGTATTCCCGATTACACGGCGTGTACTGTCGCTCCGCTGGCGGCTGCCTCCACTGCCTTACTATTTACCTGCCGACTGAATACACGGCGTGTAAATACCTCATACACGACGTGTAATCAGTTTTTACACCCTTCATTGCCGACAGACCTACACGCCCTGTGTACCCATTCCACACGGCCAAAGTACACGGCGTGTAGTCACAAAATTTGGGATTTTCCCCATTTTTCTTATTTTCTCAAAAACACTTAAGGTTTAAGGAAAAAAAGAAACCCGTACCTCAAGAATAAAAATCGGGTTCTTACAAACTTCCTCCCTTAAAGCAATTCGTCCCCAAATTGCCCTTCCAAGGGTGGTGAAGATACAACTGTGAACAACTCTGGCCATTGAGCACGTACGTCGGTCTCCTGCTCCCAGGTTTCGTCCTACACTCGGCCATACTGCCATAGCACCCGTACGAGAGGAACTAACCGGCCTCAGAGAACCTTCGTGCTCCTATCAACAATACGAATCAGATGTTTCTCAAAGGATGCATCGATCTGTAGCTCAACCTCTTTGGGCTGAAAGACGTGAGATGAGTCTGAATGATAACGCCGCAGCTGAGATACATGGAAGACGTCGTGCATGGCCCGATACCTCTGTGGTAACTGCAACCGATATGCAACTGGCCCGACTCTCTCCAGAATCTCAAACGGCCCCACATACCTCGGTGAAAGTTTACCCTGTCTCATGATCCGCATGTGTCCCAACCTCGGTGAAACACGCAAAAAAACCTGATCCCCGACCACGAACTCCAAGGGTCGTCTGCGGCGATCAGCATAAGATTTTTGACGAGACTGTGCAGTAGCCATCCACTTCTGAATTAACTGGACCTGCTCTGAAGTCTCCTGCACGAGACGTGGTCCCAGTAAAGCTGCTTCACCTGCCTCCATCCAGCACAAGGGTGATCGACATGGCCTACCATATAAAGGCTCGTAAGGTGCCATCTCAATAGTTGTCTGAAAACTATTATTATAGGCAAACTCAACCAGGGGTATATGCTTCTCCCAAGAGCTTCCAAAGTCTAGGACGCATGCGCGCAACATGTCCTCAAGCACCTGTATCGTACGCTCTGACTGACCATCGGTCTGAGGGTGGTAAGCTGTGCTCAGAAGCACCTGTGTACCCAGTGCCCTCTGAAAACTCTGCCAGAAACGAGACGTAAAGCGGGCGTCCCTATCTGAAACGATAGAATGAGGGACCCCATGAAGACGCACTATCTCTCGGATATACAACTTCTCGAGCTCGTCAACACCGAAGGTCTCCTTGATCGGCAAAAAGTGAGCTATCTTTGTGAGTCTGTCCACAACAACCCACACGACATCATTGCCTCGAGGTGACGTCGATAACCCGGTCACGAAATCCATCTTGACATCATCCCATTTCCATTCCGGAATGGGTAACTGCTGTAACAGTCCCGCTGGCCTCTGATGCCTCCGCCTTCACCTGCTGACAGGTGGAACATCTCGTAACAAAACCAGCTACCTCTCTCTTCATACCCGGCCACCAATACTGACGTCTCAAGTCACGGTACATTTTGATAACCCCGGGGTGTACAGCCCAAGCCGAAGCATGAAACTCTCGCATCACCTCCTCGAGTATATCCCCTGGAACCCACACTCGTCCATGGAAATGCTGTACCTCATCATCGCCTATCGTCCATCCAGGAGGAGGGTCCTCACTTGCCACCGACTCCCGTAGAACTAGGCCTTCTGAATCCGATAGTTGTCTCATCCTCACTCTATCCAGGAGGGTAAAAGTCACAGCTAAGGAAGAAAGATAGGTTTGCCCCTGACTATCGTGCACCTCCAAATGCATCTCGGAGAACAAAACCATAAGCTGCCACTCACCACGCCTCCTGCACTGCCTGTGTCTGAGTCTTCGTACTCAGTGCATCAACTACTGCATTGCCCTTACCAGGTGTATAGGCAAGCTCAAAGTCGAAGGACTGAAGGTATTCGACCCACCTTCGCTGTCTTAGATTCAGGTCACGCTGGGTAAAGATGTATTTGAGACTTTTGTGGTCGGTGAAAACCACAAAATGCTCTCCCAAGAGATAATGTCTCCAACAGCGCAATGCATGAACAACTGCAGCCAACTCGAGGTCATGCGTCGGGTAATTCCTCTCATGTGGCCTCAACTGTCGAGACCCGTACGCAACAACTTGATCGCCCTGCATACACTGTTCCCAGCCCAATACCTGATGCATCACAGTAAACTGTATAACTCTTCCCTTGCTCTGGAAGTATCAGGACTGGTGCTGATGTCAACTTTCCCTTCAGCTCTTGAAAGGCTGTCTCGCAAGCTTCCGACCAAACGAACTTCACACCCTTCTTAGTCAAACCCGTCAACGGCACTGCTAAGCGGGAGAAGTCCTGTATAAAGCGCCTGTAGTAACTAGCCAGCCCCAAGAAACTCCGTATCTCAAACACGTTCTTAGGCTGCTCCCAGGAAACTACTGCTCTCACTTTCTCTGGGTCTACTGCAACTTCTGCCTCTGAGAGATGATATGACTCAGGAAGTGAATCTGGTCCATCCAAAAGTGGCACTTTGAGAGCTTAGCATATAGCTGATGCTCTCTCAGTGTACTCAAAACGATCTCAAGATGAGTGACATGGTCGTGTCGAGTGTGAGAGTACACCAAGATGTCGTCCACGAAGACTACCACAAAAGAATCCAAATAAGGATGGAACACACAATTCATCAGAGCCATGAAAACTGCTGGCGCGTTCGTGAGTCCGAACGACATAACCAAGTACTCGTATAGACCATATCTGCTCCGAAAAGCTGTAAGCGGTATGTCCGATGGTCGAACGCTTAACTGATGATATCCGGATCTCAAGTCAATCTTCGAGAACACTCGTGCTCATCGAAGTTGATCAAAAAGATCATCAATCCTTGGCAAGGGATATCGGTTCTTGACCGTCAACTGGTTCAGCTTCCGATAATCCACACAAAGTCTGAGGGTACTGTCCGCCTTCTTCGCAAAAAGGACCGGAGAACCCCAAGGAGAAGTACTGGGTCGGATAAAACCCTTTGCCTGCAACTCCTCTAACTGCCTCTTGAGCTCCTGCAACTCTGGTGCAGCCATCCTATAAGGAGGAATAAACACCGGTGCCGCTCCTGACACAAGCTCAATAGAGAAATCCACCTCTCGCTCCAGAGGTAGACCTGAAAAGTTGTCCGGGAAGACATCCCTGAAACGATCAATCACCAGAGGGAAATCTTTCTGACAAGTCTCCTGATCATCCAGATATAAACTCGCAATCTGGGCTGTCACACCACCACGCCTACGATGCTCGGGTCCAGCTCGGCTCGCCTGGACATCCCATTCGCCCTTGTATAGAAACTCTCCGCCTTCTGGTGACGTGAAACTCACCCTGCGACGATAGCAATCTACAAAGGCTCGAAAGGGTACCAACCAGTCCATCCCGAGAATGACGTCATAGCTCGTCATCTCTAAGACATAGAGGTTCCATATAAAGTGACACCTACCAACCTCTATGGGGCACTCCCTGCACTGACGCACACCAGCCGTTCTAATCCCCAACAGAGTGTCTAGCGTCATGATATCAGAAGAAGAAGAAGAAACGCAGAGCCCAAGACTCTCTACAACGAGCACAAATATAAAGCTATGTGTAACACCAGTATCGAAAAGTACTGTAGATAAAACAGAAGCTACTAAAATAGTACCTCTGACAGTAGAAAGTCCGGGATCCTGCTCCTGCTGGGTCTGTTGCACTGCATATGCCTGCCCAGTGCCGCAGCCCTGCAACACAGCCTGGCTACCCTGAGCTGACCCGCCCTGCTGTCTCTGAGATCCTGGTGTCTGGCTACCACGGCCACGACCACCATCTCTGTCTTTACGCCCTGACGCACCCCAATTCCCTGACTGGTAAGAAGCTGCTGGTCCTGCTCTCGCACGCGAAGTCTGCACAGAACTCCTCTCACTAGCCGCTGGTAGGAACACCCTGCAAAAGCGCTGCAGATGACCCATCTTGCCGCAAGCTCGACACTCCACTGGGTCACGCGAACACTGAGGTCTCTTGTGCCCCTCTCTACCACACTGGTAGCAAATGACCTGACCACCTGAAGAATTTTGCTGACTAGTACTGGCACTGTGAGAGAAACTCATCTGCCTCTTCCTCTTGCCAGTCAAAATAGTACCCGACACTGGTGTTGAACCGCCCTGGCCCACACCACTAGCTTCCCGCAGGTTCCGCTCTGTGATCAGTGCCTGGTTCACAATAGCGTGCACGGTAGGCAACCTGAAAACGTTCACCAGCGCTCGGATGTCACTCCGAAGACCATCCTCAAAGCGTCTAGCCCTCAATGCCTCATCACCCACCAGAACGGGTGCGAAATGCTGAAGCTCGGTGAAACGAGCAGAATAATCCATCACTGACATGACGCCCTGCTGCAGATTCATGAACTCTCGAGTTCGATCTGCCCGCAGCGTCTCCGGGAAGAAGAAGTCATAGAAGGTTGCCTGAGAATCTTCCCAGGCCATGTCTCGGTGATGCTTAGACTGGGTGGTAACATCCCACCACCTCTTGGCAGAATCACGCAACATGTATGTAATGAGCTTGACCCTCCTCCCAGGAGGCGTCTCCAGATGCTCGAATATCGTTTGCATCGAATCCAACCAAGACTCCGCAGCCTGTGGTCCGCCTTCCCCTGAAAACGTAGGCGGATGCTGCTGCTGGAAGATATGCGTTAGCTCTGCCATAGATGTGGCGGCCTGCGGTGCTCCCTGGAAGGTCTGCATAAACCGCATGAAGTCTTCACAGAACTGCGCCTCCGCGCCTGTGTTCCGGTATAACGGCTGGCGTCGCATCTGACTCTGCTGGAGGTTCCATTGGTAACCCATGACCTACCATCTCCGGAGTATAATCGTTGCCGCTCTCCTGGCGAACAACTCGAGGTCGTCTCGGCGACATGACTCTACAAGGTCAAACACACGCCTTAAATCAAGATTATCAAAGACTGAAAAAAAGAGGAGACCAAGGAAAGATCAGGAGAAAGAAAGCATTCAAGATTTACAAAACTTGACTACACGACGTGTATAAATACTACACGGCGTGTTCTCACATGCCATCCACATGGGCGTGTACTCCAGCTAAAACTGGTCGTGTAACACCCCAAACACACGGCGTGTTGTCTTAACACACGACATGTACTTGAATCCTTCTTCCCTGCTCGAGTCCTTCTACACGGCTTAAGCCACACGGTTCTCCTAAAACAAGACTACACGGCGTGTTCAGAGGTAGACACGGCGTGTACGCTACAAGCTTTCATCGGCCCGTGTTGTTCGTGACACGGCCTGTGTACCCAGGTAACACTACACGGTGTGTTCAAAAAAAGACACGGCGTGTTTAAAGAAGCCCCAGACCGACCCGTGTTGCTCACTACACGGCCGGCTACACGGCTGACACTACACGGCGTGCTCCAGGAGGACACGGTGTGTACTAGGAAAGATAACACCGACTCGTGTTGTTCGTGACACGGCCGGGTACCTGGGTCAGACTACACGGCGTGTTCAATGTAGACATGGCGTGCATGTCTTAAGGTTTCCTCCGTCCGTGTTGTTAGTTACACGGGTGGACACCGGGTCAACACTACACGGCGTGCATGTCTTAAGGTTTCCTCCGTCCGTGTTGTTAGTTACACGGGCGGACACTGGGTCAACACTACACGGCGTGTACAATCGATACACGGCGTGTTTCCCCAAGCCATTCCCTACCCTGTGTCCTTGCCCACACGGCCTATGACACGGGAAGAGACTACACAGCGTGTACTGGGGGTACACGGCGTGTACTTAAAAAGTTTTCATTTCTTCCCGAACAGAAGAACACACGACGTGTGTCCATAGAACTACACGGCGTGTATGCTGGGTTTTTCCAGACAGTAAGCCTCAAAAACTACTCCGGAACCCAGAAAAACACTGAAACCAACACCTAAGTGCCAAATTCCGATCCGTGAGGGCCCATACTCCCCGCGAATCAAAGCTTGACATCTTTATACATGTTATAACAAGGAAAACACGCTAATGATCCACCAAATTCCGGTCATTGAGGACCCATACTCCTCAAGAACCAAAGTTTGACGTTCATTCTATCAAAATCTCACACAACAATACCCTATCAAATAGCAGGTATTTATCAACGTAGTTATCACAACAACATGCTCTTCTAGCACATCAACTATCACAACAACATGCAATTTCTAATGCACCTACATGGCATGGAAAGAATGCATGACATGTGATTTATAACATGTGCCTAAATGATGCATGAAATGACACACCCTCATCTCATCGGAACCCTAACGCGGGGCGGCGATCGGTGACGCGACGGGGGGATGAGCAGGAGGCCGCGACTTCAGAGTCGGAGGATGTGGAATGGAACTCTATCACGACACCTACCTCGGCTCGGGACCCTTACGCGGCGCGCCTCGGGACGGGACGGGGGGGACCAGCAAGAGACCACAATTTCAGAGCGGAACCCTACCGCGCGTTCTTTTGGACGTAGGCACCCGGGAAACTTGCCAAATCTTGTCGACAGAGGAGGCGCCACTGAGTGCGGGGAGGTCAGACCAACGATTCCCCTGCTTTCGTTCGGATCCGATCTGCCGCGAACTCTTCTTGATGCAGTCTCTCCACCGGTCCTCCCAATGATTCCCCCGATTTCTTTTTCTTAGAAGGAACGATCTTCATTTATGGGCTCCCCGGGTGTTTGTCTTTCTTCTTCAGAGTTTCAGAATGCTACAACATTTCATTCCCGGACGCTTGTGGCAAGATTTGGTGCAGATCGACCTTCGCCGGAGGTGTTTGAGGGCTTCATCAACTCAACATGGGATCTTCGTTCCCGAGCAGCGGTTGGGATCATGGATCGCCGACACCTGAGCATTCATCTGTTTTCTGATGAGGATTTCGCCTGTGCTTGGTCGTCAGAATCGCGCTTGTGTGACAACAGACGTTTCTTTCTCTTCCGTTGGATAGTTGATTTCGATCGCGGACGCGACTGTAAGCGTGCGGCGGTGTGGATTTGACTTCCACGTCTTCCACTCCCCTTTCAGAACCCATCTGTTCTAAAAGGTATTGGTGACAGAATTGGTTGTTTTCTTCGGATTGACGATCATACTCTTTGCATGAAGCAATGTGGATTTGCTCGCTTATGTGTCGAGATGGACCTATCAGAGCCTCTCTCGAAACGTCTTCGTCTCCTGGTGGAAGGTATGTCTGGTTTTTGGCAGCACATTCATTATGAAGAAACCTTTGGATTTTGTTCACTTTGCTGTCGACAAGGTCACTGGACATCTTTTTGCTCTCGACGTGGGAGGAGAGGTTGCAAGGGACCAGCGGCCCAAACAACTGACACTCTTGCCCCCACGGTCCCACCGGTTGTTGGAACCCCTCCATCTGGTGGCAGGATGAGTCCACGTCCAGGTGGTCATCACTCCCCCCAGGCGTCCAACGAGATTCAACCATGTCGAGTCCTGTCAAACCCCCCTCAGCTTCTGGTCTACCTGGTTCAGCTGCTCTTGCTCCTCCATTTGTTCCGAAGGCGTTGAGTGGTGACAGTAAAGGTAAGGGCATCGCTTTTGTTTCGGGGGGTGCTGGACCTTCCTATGCCAATGTTGTGCGTGGTGCGATGGCTAAACCTACCACCAAAGGGAATGTCGTTGCTGTTGTCGGTTCGCCTGGGAAAATTGCTGCAGTCGTTTGCACTTTGCCCCTATCCACATCTGGTGGCATGGGGGCTCAGGCCGAATCAGATGCACCTGTGGTTGCCCATAATCAACTTGACGCCCTTGAGGATGACATTCAGCCGATACGAAAGCCAAAAAAGTGAGGACAAACAAGAGAGTTATCCAATCTTGATGTTTCCTCGAAGGACTTTGGTAGACAGGAGGTGACAGGCAGGTTGGGTAGGATGCGCACTCGCTCTTTTAGCCGCCAATCTAGTGTCGTGCCTGAGGATTCAACTCTCGACTCTGAGAGGGAGCAGGATGCTTCTGAAGGTATGTATGATGATGATTTTTGGGTGTAACTTCCTTTGGTTTCTCACTTTTTCCATAAGTGTTTCTATAATAAAAAAGTTAATTTTCAGTCAACAACACAATTACAGTACGTCACTTAACGGTGAAAATCAAATCAACTGTAAAATTGCAAAATCAGAATAATTGCAACATGAGGTAAATTGACTTTTCCCTATGCATGAGTTAGTTACTCCCGGGCACAACTTATTACCAACTACCCTTTCCGTCCTACCCCTGACTAAGGCTCTAAACAGTAAGTCAAAGAAAAGAACCTACCTTTGATACCACTTTGTAACGTCCTGGATCCGGGTGCCACACAACAGGTGCCCCGAACCCGGTTGATCACATGACCTCAAGCGCATTTCCCCAAACACTAGAGGCTGCCGACTAGCAGCGAGGACCCAGGTCTGTTAGTGGGGAAACTATGCCCTCATTTGTCAAAGTGTAGCGCAACGGAAAAGATAAATAACATACAACAACGAAAACAGTAAACAATATACAACTGAAATGGATAACTGAAGTAAAAGAGAACCAACAGTCATATATATATAAAGATGCAGCATGTCACTAATTCTATGAAAGCAGCTAGAACAGTATACACTGCAATACAATACAATACAACTCAAAGTACAAGGTACATCTAGACAAAACAAAACAAAGTAAACAGAATGCAGCAACATCGCAAGCCTAAGCTCGGTCCCATGTTATCCTACTCTTCTGCTACAATCATGTACCTGTATAGGGATCCTTGCCCCTGTCGACACCTGCAACAATATAGTCTGTTTGGGCCGAAGACATGACCCAAACAGGGTGTGAGAAATAAATCCCAGTAGGCACCCACCAAAGGCCCGTGCCCAACTGTCGGTGAAAATGTGCAACAACAGTGTGCAAAAGTAAATGCAGTAAACTAGTAAGTACTCAAAAGTAACTATCACTACCAGTTTCATTGCCATTTTAATTATTACTTATTACCTCCAAGCTTGCGCTTCGACTTGGCAGGTATACATAGAAAATCACCTCAGTGAATATTCTAAATAGCCGTGTCCTCAGACATACTATCCTTACCCTCAGGTAACCAAACCAATACCCGCAGGTAATTGCCCTCAGGCATAACGATGTTTGCCCTCAGGCATACGTGAAATTGCCCTCAGGCACAGAGACTACTGCCCTCAGACATAACGAATATTGCCCTCAGGCTAAAAGAACCACTGCCCTCAGGCTAAACGGAACACTGCCCTTAGGCTAAGCAAGTAACCGGGTCGAGCCCAACACATAAGCAAACAATTTATATACAATTCCTCTCAAGGCAAATGCAATGCACAATATAATTATGGCATACCCTCGGGTATCCTGGCCAAACGGCTAAACAGAGGAACGCACCCCCCGGGTGGTCCTGGATCTAAGCAGTGATCCCAAACAGCAGATTAAACTTATCATTAGATTATCTGCACAATTTTAGATATATTTTCAGCAAAGGCCTCAGCCATACGACACCCCAAACATGGGCTCGTAGCACAACGGTGCACAAAAACACACAGTAGTTGGAATTTAAACACCAGACCACCTACCTCGATCGCCCCTGATCGGTATACGTGAACGACGCCTCCCAAAACAAACGAGAACGGCGCAGATCTGAGATGAACATAATCTCGTTCAAACTCAAATAACTTTCCCTCGGGAAAGAATTGGTAAGAAAGGCTCTTGGAGAAGGAAGAGCTTACCCGCGCGGTTCAAAGGAGATCGACGACGTAGGAATCGGGTTCCCGGTGTGCGGTTGAGAGATCCTCCAAGGTCCGACCGTCTCTCCCGCTCTCCTCCGGCGTTCTAAGCTTTGTGAACAGAGGAGGCTACTGCCCGTTTTAAGCGAAAAAACGGCGTATACTCTCAAGTACATGGTGTGTACTTTTCTCATTTAACTGTTCCTCCGACGGCTACTTTTTCACCGCCGAACTGTTCACTTGTCGACATGAGTACACGACGTGTATCCCGATTACACGGCGTGTACTGTCGCTCCGCTGGCGGCTGCCTCCACCGCCTTACTATTCACCTGCCGACCGAATACACGGCGTGTAGTCAGTTTTTACACCCTTCATTCCCGACAGGCCTACACGCCCTGTGTACCCATCCTACACGGCCAAAGTACACGGCGTGTGGAAAAGTACACGGCATGTAGTCACAAAATTTGGGATTTTTCTCCATTTTTCTTATTTTCTCAAAAACACTAAAGGAAAAAGGAAAAAAAGAAACCCGTGCCTCAAGAATAAGAACCGGATTCTTCCAATCAAGCTCCAGGTGGTGGTGAAGAAAGTGGCAGTCCACCTCAATATTCTTCGTGCGTTCATAGAAGACGGGATTCGAAGCAATCTTGGTAGCTGCTTGATTGTCACACCAGATGTGAGCAGATGTCTGCGGAGGAAAGCCAAGCTCCTGGAGGAAATGTCGAAGCCAAATGATCTCTGTAGTGACGGTGACCATGACTCAGTACTCGGACTCCGCATTGGAGCGGGAGACGATTGTCTGTTTCTTGCTGCGCCAGGAGATGAGGTTGCCTGCCAAGAACACGGCAAACCCAGAAGTAGATTTCCGGGTAGCAAGGCAACCAGTATAATCAGCATCAAAAAAGGCCTCAATATTCAGATGAGCATGATGGGAGTAGCGAAAACCACAGGTAGGATCTCGTTTGATGTATTTGGCGATGCAGAGGACAACATCCCATTGAGAGGTGGTTGGATGCTCCATGAATTGGCTCACTTTGCCAACAACGCAGACAATGTCTGGACGAGTCATAATGAGATAATTGAGTTTGCCCACTAGTCGACGGTACCGCTCTGGGTGTGAATACGGTTCTGAGGAGTCATAGAGAGACCGTTCCCCAGGCTCCAGAAGAGTGTCCACAGCAGTGGTCTGTGTCAGCCCAACATTCTGCAGAATATCCAACGCATATTTCCTTTGGCAGAAGAAGATAGTGTCCGGAGAATAGGAGACCTCGATGCCTAGCAAGTATGTGAGAGGACCGAGATCCTTAGTGTGGAAGTGCTGGTGAAGATATCCCTTGAGGTGGGTGATTCCATCGGAGTTGCTGCCGATGATGATGATATCATCCACATAAACGACCAACAGGATGCAGCCAGCGAATGTCGTCCTGTAGAACACTGCGTGGTCCTTCATGCTGCGGGAGAGCCCAAAATCGGTGACGACAATGCTGAATCGGCCAAACCAAGCACGAGGAGACTGCTTGAGGTCGTAAAGAGAGCGGCGAAGTCGACAGACTTGAGACTCAGTGCCAGAGGCACAAAATCCAGGGGGTTGCTGTAGATAAATCTCTTCCTCAAGAAATCCACGGAGGAAGACATTCTTGACATCCAGTTGATGAAGAGACCAATGATGATGGGCGGTCGGAGATGAATAATCGAACGGAGGCCATCTTGGCAACTGGAGAGAAGGTATCAAAACAGTCAACACCATAAGTTTGCGCGAAGCCCTTTGCCACAAAGCGGACTTTGAGTCGATGGAGAGTGCCATCGGGATTCAACCAGACTGTGTAAATCCATTTGCTACCAACCGCCTTTTTGCTTGTTGGAAGAGGGACAAGATCCCAAGTATGGATTTCTTCCAGAGCCTGCAATTCATCCCGCATTGCTGCTAGCCACCCCGGGTGAGATTTTGCATCACCAACTGTGCGAGGAATAGATACTGTCTCCAGAACTGACAGACCCCTGTATGAAGATACAAATAGAGGAGTACGCTGGCAAGATCAAGTACCATTCCGCATTGCAATGAGCAAGTCGTCTGGTGCCGGGGCAGGAGCATCGGACGAAGCGGGGATGATGATGTCCTTGGCCGGGACAGGGGGTACAGTTGATGGGCGACGAGAGTAGACCGTACCAAAATGGTGATCAACAGCAGGGGGAGACACCAGTGGAGGGTGGATAATGAGAGGAAGACAATCATCAATGTCCGTGTCTGGATGGGGAAAGGGATGTGAAAATGGAGAGCTCTCAGCAAACAAGACGTCAGCAGAGATGATATACCGCCGTAGGTCCGGAGAGAAGCATCAATATCCACGCTGTGTGCGGGAATAGCCGAGGAATATGCAGCGGAGAGATTTAGGAGAGAGCTTGGAGAGCTCGGGTTGAGTGTCACGGACATAACATAGACATCCAAAGACACGCAGTGGAAGCGAGTGAGGAGGGAGAGAGGAGAACAAAGTCCGAAAAGGAGTCTCTCCTTGAAGGATAGAAGAAGGGAGGCGGTTAATGAGGTATGTAGCAGTCAGGACGACATTGCATCAAAATTTGAGATGCACCTTCATGTGGAATAGGTGGGCATAGACAGTCTCCAAAATATGGCGATATTTCCGCTCGGCCATTCCGTTCTGCTGAGGTGTATCGGGGCAAGATGTTTGGTGAATAATGTCTTTATCCTTGAGAAACTGCTGAAGGAGAGTGGATAAATATTCCCGTTCATTGTCGGAGCGGAGACATTTCAGGGAGGTTGAGAATTGAGTATGAATCTCATTGTAGAAGGTTTGAAAGGTAGAAAACATTTTAGACTGATCACGAAGAAGGTAGAGCCAGGTCATACGGGAGTAGTCATCGATAAAGGTAATATAATATTGGAACTTGAGCTAGCTAGAAACCCTGCAAGGACCCCATACATTGGAATGAACAAGGTCGAAAGGATTTGTTGCACGCGGGTCCAATCGAGGAACATATGTCACCCGATGATGTTTTGCAAACTTGCAGAGTTCACAATAGAAGGAAAGGTTAAGACTAAATTGGGGGCAAAGCTTATGTAGGACGGAAGCCGGCGGATGACCAAGGCCAGAATGAAGGTCAAGGGCACGGGCTGAGGCGGATGAGCAAGCAAGAGGTTGTGGGATATCGAGTATGTACATCCCGGCCTGTAGATGACCTCAACCAAGTTCCCGATTCGTCGACCGCTCCTGAAAAACAACACCCGAGGATGTAAAAATAGCAGCACAATTTAAATCTTTTTTGGTGAGTTTGCTGATGGAGAGAAGATTAAACTGGCTGGGAGGAACGTCAGCGACTGAAGACAGACTAATAGACGAGGTCACATGGCATGTGCCAAATCCCGCAATGGGGATTGTTGATCCATTGACAACAATGATTGGAGAAGCACGAGTAGATGCATGGTAGGTAGTAAACATACCAAAATCCTCGGTGAGATGTTTGGACGCACCGGAGTCGAGCATTCAGGCTGGCGCTCGATGAGATGAGGACGGGTGCTCAGGCAGGGTCGGGAAACCACGGGAGGTGGGCCGAGAGACCGCTGAGGAGGGCAGGGGCCGGGAGACCGCATCAGATCCAGTAGCCGGGAATAGGCGGGATTGCTAGGAAGAGGCGCCTGGAGACTGCGGAGGGAGGCGGGCCGGCAAGGACTGACCAGCCGGGGAGACCGCAGGGATGCGGGACTTTCTGCGGGAGGGTGTCGCTGATCTGGTTAGTGCCGGACGCAGACGGAGTTGGGAGGCCGCCTGAGACATCGGACCGCAGCCGCGATGAATGGGTCGCAAGAAGGCGGGCAGCGCCAGGAGCCGGAAGCACCTCTGGGAGCCGACGTAGGAACCTGGAGGATGCGCAGGGAGCTGCTGGTGAATCGGGCCGCCGGTGGAGGGGTGGCACCGGCGTAAGAGGGCTGGCGCGGAGGCGGCAGGTTGCCGGTGACGTCGCGAGGGAGCCGCCTGAGGTAGCGCATAGGGAGAGAGCCACTTGGTGAGTGCCGCGCGCAGAGGGATCCGGGAGGACGCCGTGATGCCGCTGGGAAGGGAGGGTCGGTCGTCCTGGAGGATGCCACTGGGAGAGGCGGAGCCGGTGGAAACCGGTTAGCCGCTGGGAGAGGAGTCGGGGCTTGGTCCGTCGGGGACGGAGGCTAAGCGGGAGGCGTGACTGGGCGCACGTCTGGACGAGGAGGGTGCCAACGTCGGGATTGTGCAGGCGACGACGGGTGGAGCAGGAGTTTCGCCGGGTGCTGCGTCGGGAGGGACGCCGCTGGAGGACGCCAGGATGCCGCCTGGAAGGGAGGGTCGGTCCTTAGTCGCCGGGATTGCCGGGAGAGAGCCCGAGAAGGAGCCGCGAGGGAGGGCCGTGGGACGCGCAGAGGTGGAGGGGTGGGGGTGTCGTCGCGAGGGAGGGGAGCCGCGAGTCGTCGGAGGGGCGCAGGGAGGCATCGCGAAGGAGGGGCGACGCTGGGTCGACGCCGGAGAGAGCCGCATGAGGGAGCCGCCGGGATGGGAGCCGTCGGGGATGGGAGCCGCCGGGATTATGTTACCTCTGATACCATGTTAAAGAGGTAATCTCTATGCCTCAAGGTGAGGCGGAGACTTTCTTTTATAGGTTGAAAATACGGAATGCATAAAGGGGTATTCCAACGTGGGACTCGGAAATACTCAGAATAATAAAAACAGGGTTCAACATTACCCTTCAATCTGCGGGCAATGGGATCTCTATAAATTTATTAAAAACAAAGCGATGTCATATTTCCTTTTACCACCGATGGAAACTTTTTTTGTTTTACCTAATTAGGGTTTGTCTTGAGCATATTGTTTGTGTATTTTTTATCTCAAGAGGGCGAAACCAAGCTATTGTGTTTTATACCAAATGGAATTGAACATTCATGTCCATGTTCAAGTTATTCTGTCTGACTTTACTGTAACCGCAAGTGGGTTTTGTATTGATTTCTATCTTTTACCCTCTTTGCCTGATACTAAATTCTTGGAAACAGTCAATTCCCGATTCAATAGCAGGACTGCAAAATCTTGAAGAACTTCATCTTTCTTCCAACCTCTTGGAATCACTTCCAGACTCCATTGGGCTGTTGCACAATCTGAGGATTGTCAATGCATCGGGAAACAAGCTAAGCGCCTTACCAGACAGCATCTGTCATTGCAGGTAATCTTGGTTTACTAAATACAAATTTACCATTCCATGAATGTTTTACAATTTTTGGTGTCCAGAATTATGACCGGCATTGTCATTTACTGTTATAAACTTCATGTTTTGATACTGAACTGTCATTTTCCCAGACCCTTGATCTTGCTGATCTTGGTGATATGATGTTCAGGTCACTGGTTGAGTTGGATGTCAGTTTCAATTGTCTGACATTCTTGCCAACAAACATCGGCCATGAATTAGGGAACCTAAGGAGGCTCTCGGTTCAGCTGAACAAGATCCGGTCCCTCCCCACTTCCATTGGAGAAATGAGGTCCCTACGCATCTTGGATGCCCACTTCAACGAGCTCCATGGCATGCCCATCACTATCGGGAGACTCACCAGCCTCGAGGTCCTCAACCTGAGCAGTAATTTCAGCGACATGACAGAACTGCCCGACACGATCGGCGAGCTGACCAACCTGCAGGAGCTTGACCTCAGCAACAACCAGATCCATGCCCTCCCGGACGCTTTTGGCAGGCTTGACAGCCTGGTGAAGCTCAATCTGGACCAGAACCCGCTTGTGGTCCCACCAAAGGAGGCTGTGGATGAAGGGGTGGAGGCTGTCAAGGCTTTCATGGCCAAGAGGTTGCTCGACGTGTTGCTGGTGGAGGAAGAGAGGTGCAGCATGATGGAAAGAAAGGAGCAGGTGCAAACCGGGTGGCTGTCACGCAGCACTTCATGGTTGAGTGATGTTGCTTCGGGTGTTTCCGAGAGTGTCACAGGTTATTTGGGGTCGCCTCGGAAGGCTCCTCGAGACCCATATCTCGATCAATCGCTTTGATTCTGGTTCGGAGAAGCCACTATTTCCTAGAAGAGCCAGATGTTAATCCGAATTTTGTTCACCCACCGGCTCTGGATTGATGCTGGGCATTCTGGGTTCTAGTGGTTTTTCGTGTTCACTTTGGTTGACTTCTTGTAAGCAAGTGATTCTTTCTTGTTGTGGTGTGCACCGCTGATGATGGTGTTGTTTTTAGGTGTTGGCTTGCTTTTCAATAATGGAGGGTCTTTGTATGATCAATACAACCTCTCGACACTATCATTGTAGGAAATGCTTTTTTGATAGCAACTCGTAATGATTTTAGATCATATCATTTATAAACGTAACCTAATGGTTGTGGAACAACCAGTCATCTGAACGGAACCTCCAGGTAACAGTTTGAACCATGGTGAAACAACCTTCTCCAACCAGCCCATATCTCCTCCATTTTAGCTAATGTTTTTAACCACATTTAAAAAACATGAATAAATTAAAAGATGTTTAATTTAAATACATTTTTTTTAGAAAATGAAGTTGAAATTCCCAAATCTACTCAATACAACCTCTGGACACTATCATTGCGACCCTTTCTTGAATCAACGATAAAAACGAGTGTGTAACTTGAAGTCCACCTCCAATAGTCTAGGGGTTGACAACAACATTGATAATAACAATTTAGTAATGGGAGACATTACCCTCTTATGTATTGAAAGACTGAATAATGCAAATCTCGAAATACGAACAAAAGAATTATCCATGATAAAGATCATAATCAATATGCATGTCATGCAACATCATAAATGCAAAGACAACCATTATTGGCATAACAACCACAAACAACAATCCTAAAAGATATAAAATTATCAAACTCCAGTATACCTCAGTGGTATATAGAAAACAATCACCAACTCCAACCTATAGCTAACACCCTAGTCATCTGAGCTAACACCTCCCGACATCTCCACTAACTCGATCATGGATGTTTATAAAAATGATATATGAAGTAAGGGGTGAGTATAAACACATACTCAATGGGTTGCTCCTTAGAAACATCCAACCATTTCAATCTGAATAGGTCATACTAATGAATTCGTGTATACCAGCTAAAACATGAAAACCCATTCCAACCTATGGTGAATTCCATATCACTAGATTTACCCACAATCATGCTAACACCAATATAATAATAAGGGCCACCACACACCAACTCTTACCAACTTAGTCGTCACAAGGCCTAACATCATCACATAATGCCATCCACCAACTTTAATAACATAATCATATCCACTCATAACTGTAATCACCGTCATAACTATATATGTATCCAATTTGTATCCATAATCACAACTATATCTATAAGTGGGGTGGGGAATGAATTTACTAGTTGGTAATTCGATAGCTGCCCTACTATTTGGATGTTGGGTCGAACCCGAGAAAATCACCCTCACTTAGTAGTCATGTAGTGAATGCTACTCCCATTACTTCAAAATACCATATAATAATAATAATAATAATAATAATAATAATAAGGATAACTCAAAGCTCCTATAACGTAGATCAATCATATATCATAGCATCCATCATAAGTATGCGGTACTCTCACGATAAGTTGTGACACTCCCATGATAAACATAAGCCTAAGGCACTCCCACAGTAAACACCCTCCATTCTTGAGCCCCAAGCAAGAGAAGGGAAACAAGGTACACATGCCATATATTGTCTCAGGGTTTCCCATGTCAATGAGTTTTGTATGGATCCCGAGACATCCCAAAAAGGAAAACACATTACCCTCCACCTAGACCTAACCACAAGTAGCCCCGAGGAGAAACAATTTTCATCTACCCCATAGATTGGGATTCATCAATCTATGAGTTAAATATATCAATCTCATAAATATCATAATCAAGGATTTCACTACTCTGTAAGCTCGATATATATCAATCTATTTCCATACTATCATAATCATCATCATCGAGGATTTAACAAATCTCCTCCATCTGAATCTACCCATGAATACTCATCATTCAATCTAAGATATTACAATTCCATTAGAGAGAACTTCTAGGGCCATGGATAGTTATAATCTATAAACATAAGTGAAGTAGTGCCTTGACTGCTTAGCATAAACTAGTGCTAACACGTGGAGACAAAAGAAAGAAAATAGTAGGTGGCATGACACCCGTGGAGATTAGGCATGAACCCATTCTACTCTAACACGACTATCATGTAAGTCTCCAGATGGAAGTTCATCACCACCAAGGAGTGGCATGAAGCCCATGTTGATTTGGCATAATCACATTCCATCAATCGAAAACAAGAATCATCACCCTATATATCTATTTAAGTTAATGTTTAAATACTCACATGATAATCATTTAATAATTATAATCATTAATAATTACATTATCATATGATAAAAATACGCATTAAATCCATAACCACGACGTGGTGGTATTAACCACATTGTGTTTTCTATTGGAGTAAACCTTGTTTTAGTGAATGTCACTACGTCATGGTTTAGTGCACAACACTACATGCATTATGAGATAACTCTCTACTTGGCTTATTCTATAACTACAATCTATCATTTTTGGAGGAAACATCATGTGATGATGTTTAAAATGTTTCAAATATCCAAAATGGTTGTTTAAACATTAAACATTTGATGAAAAAACTAAATTGAATGTTATAGAAAATTATAATGTTTTGAAATGTTTTGTGAAAGATTTTAATGATAGATGAACATTTATGACAAGTTTGGAAGTCCAAGGAGCATCCTTAGTGGCTGTATAAAGATGCACTAGTAGGAAAAGTTGATTTCACATTGGGGATTTAAACCCTAACCATTATGTGTTTCATGTTGGTTATATTAATAACCCATGTTAAAGCCCTGTTGGTCATGATTTCTACACCAGTTATTATTATAACCGTTGTAAAAACCCTAATCGATGGGATTTTAATATATCATAACTAAACAAATGCATGAAGAACTAGTGATGAATATGAGTAAGGGGTTGACGATTTCTTGGAATTTGTTAATCGAAATCTTGACATCAGAGATATTTTTCTATCTATGCATAAAGTGTTTGAATATGAGAAAATTAGGGTCCATAAAAATCAAAGACCATTTGATTTTCTATGGTTTTAATCATAGTTATACACACTGGATATGGCATGGTGAAATAACAAAAATTCAAGATCTAGCATTGTTAAAGATGTTCAGTATGAGACAGAGGATCACCATGATAAATTAATTCATGGTGTAGGCGTTGAAACCATTGAAAAAACAACAAGTTTTGAATGATTGTATAGAGATGCAGAAAAAACCATTGTTCCTAAGATGTACTAAATTTATAGTGTTATCAAAAGTTCTAAGATCGGTTTACTTAAAAGCATGAAATAGTTGGAGCAAAAAAAGTTTTATCAAATTTCTTGAACTTTTGAAATAGTTACTTCCAGAAGGCAATGAGCTTCCATATTCCAAATATGATGAAAAAATATTATTTCCATTGAGATCGAGGTATACTAAAACACATGCTTTCCCCAAAAACTATGTGTTGTATAGAAATGAATATGGATGTTTATCAAAATGTCCTAAATGCGGGACATCATAATATAAAATGGATGAGTGATCTAATTATGATTCATTCTCAAGGACATGCACCAAACCTCCTTCCAAGGTAATATGATATCATCCAATAATTCCTTGTTTGAAGCATTTATTTACAAATTCAAATAATACAAAGAGGTTGAGATGACATATAGATGAGAAAATATGTGATGGAAACCTATGTCACCCAGCTAATTCACTGAAATGGGAGAGATTTGATCAATAATTTCTTGATTTTGGAGATAAAGTTAGAAATATCAAAATGAGACTAGGCACCGGTTGAATGATTCTATATTAGAGCCTTTGTAGCCAACATAGTTCATGATCTGATATGTTGGTAGTTTATAACTTGTCCCCATAGTTATGTATGAAGAATAGACATGTTATGATGAGTTTTATGATTTCTAGACCAAAATGACCTAGAAATTATATTGATGTTTATCTATCACGATTGATTGATGATTTGAAATTTCTATGGGAGGTAGGTTTTAAGGTTTTTGATGCATACAAGAATGAGTATTTTCTTTTATGTGCTATGGTAATGTTCACTATAAATGAATTTCTTGTATATGGAAACTTATCAGGATATAGTGTCAAGGTAAATAAATCTCATCCAATTTATGAAGAAGGGACTTCATATCATCAATTTCAGAATGGGAGAAAGTCAGTATACATGGGTCATTGAAGATTTTTGTGAATTAATTACCCTCATCAAAGATTAAAAAGAGGTTTACAAGAGTTTTATTTTACCCCACAACCTTTTTCAACTGAATATTTTTAAAACAAGGTGAAAAACACCGATATCAGATTTAGGAAGTAAAAAAGTTCATACCATCAAAGAAATACATGGAAGAAATGGTCCATCTTTTTCGATTTACCTTATTGGATATTTTTAGAGGTAAAACATAACATTGATGTTATGCGTGATGATAAAAACATATGTGATAGTTTGATCAAAACTTTGTTAAACATAAAATTAAAGAAAAGAGATGGATTTAATACATGGTTAGACTTAATATCAATGGGAATAAATTTAGAGTTGGCTACCACTATGAAAGGAAAAAAGAACATATTTACCTCCAACTTGTCACATATTAAGAAAGAGTTAGAAGACGAATTTATGTCAATGTTTGCATGGTATTAAGCACATAGTGGGTATTCTTCAAATGTGAAAATTTTTATGGAAATGAAAGATTTGAAATTACTAGGGATGAAATCTCATGGCTATCATGTTTTAAGGAAATAACTACTACCAATTGCACAATAAGAAACATTGTTGATGTCTGTCTAAAAGTCTATCATTAAGTTGTGCTACTTTTTCAATTCCATTTACAACAAAGTCATAGATCAAAATTTGTTAATTGTGTTAAAAAATGAAGCAATAATCATACCTTTTCAACATGAGATGTATTTTACACCATCATTTTTTGATATAATGGTTCATCTGGTGATTCATTTAGAGTAAGAGATAAGTATATTTAGGCCTATATATTTACATTGGACATATCATTTTGAATTATATATAAAAAACATAAAGAGGTATGTTAAAAATACACATCGACCAGATGCCTCTATTGTTCAAAAATATATATTAGAGGAGGTGATTGAGTTCTTTACTAACTACTTGTATGAAGTGGAGCATGTTTGTATCACTATATCTCATCATTTGGAAGTCAATACTAACTATAAGGGGAGTTTTGGATTAAAAGTAAAGCTAATTGCACATGATGTAGTGATGTGGGTGTTGGAAATCCCTTTATCTCTCCTTTCAATAAAACTGTTGGAAGTTGTCCTCTTAAACCAATAGAAGTACCCCACTAGAAGAAAACAACCAGAAGAGGTGCATCAATACCAAGTCATTCCAAAGGACTCCCATGACTAAGTATACCATAAGTAGGAATTCTTCACACCCTAATCACCACACAAAGTCGACCTTGACAAAAAAATCAATCAAACTCACAAGCATTAAATAACAATAAAGAGGCAATAGAAGAACACAAGAAATTAATGTTCTTCTAACAACAGGTCTTATGTGCATGAGCGAAACACTTCTACTAGATTTACAATATAATCAGAAGTTACAAGAGTTATAAGAAAAATTACTAACTATGAGTAATATTCACAAGAAACCAATTTAATCACTTTCTCTTTTCTTATCGTCATTGTCAATCACCTCTATTTAGCACCAAGGTCCCACTCACTTATATAATAAGTCTCATTTGACAACCAGTTAAACCTGCTCCTTTGAAATCACGATCAACCAAAAATGACCGCTATAACTAGAATATCAAATCGGTGACCATTATTTTTTGCAAAACTTTTGGTCCTTAATCACTTAATTAGAGGATGAAAACATCCGATGGATCCACTAAATCCTATAGAGGTTCTGTTTCCACTATCTGTACACCACATTGACTCAACTTTTGATGACAAAAAAATATAGTGACCTGAATCTGTTAAACATCTGGTAAATTGAAATAGAATTCACATACCAATAATCCCCCACTTAAATATTATTCCATGGATCCTTTTGAAATTATATAAAACTTTAGAAAAAAAAGACTTGCTTCATCTAAAATATGCAGTGTTCTCCATCCTCTTTCCATTCACCAAAGTCCAACTAAGGGGCAAGGTTCCCTCAAAATTTCTTGAACTAATGTTTTAGTGAATATGTTAGTTGGATTTTGGATTCCAGTTATCTTTCAAATATATAACATTTTTTCCTATAACATATTCCTAATGAATTGTTACTTTAGGTCAATATACTTCATCTGTGCATAGAACACCGGGTTTTGATCTAAGTAAATCACACTCTGATTATCACAGAATAAAATTACACCCTCCTAACTTCTCTTGAGCTCCTTCAATAAATGAATAAATGAATCAATGAAACCATATCCTTATCTACTTTTGTTGAAACTATATAATCTACTTTTTTATACTTAAAATGACAATCCTCTATAGCTATGGAATCCAACTAATCAGTATTCCTCCATAGGTGAACACAATGTCGGTCATGCACTTATAGGTTTATGAGTCTCCAGTATAGTTCGCACCCACAAATCCTTGAAGTAGATCTTAATCCCAAAAACATAGAGCAATATATTCTGATACTTTCAATTATTAGATAATACATTTGATGGATTCCTAGTGTTCACTTATAGGTTTTAACATAAAGTGTCTTACAACTACAATTTTAAAAGAAATGCATGTTCATTTACAAATCATCGCATACATCAAACTTCAAAAAACTGATACAAAAGGAACTTTCTCTATGTACTAACTCTCATCTTCCATTGCTGGTGCCTACACTTAGGGAAATTTGAAGTATCCAGAAATATGGGTTGAGATGGGCTTACATCTATTCATTCCAAATTTTTAATGATATTTCAGATGTATCATTCTTGGGATAACACCAAAGTACTGATTTTCATATCCCTCTAAATCCTCATCCCCACAATTTTCTTAGCATACACAAAATACTTCATTTTGAATCTTCTAGAAAACTTACTCTCCAGCTCTGGAATCCATAAAACCTCCAAAATCACCAAAAAAATGTCATCCGCATACAAGAAAAGTATGATAAATGCCTTATCATTCCATTGTTTCTAGTAAAATTAATGATCTACATTGAACCTTTTGAATCCCTTTTCTGAAATAAAACCATAGAAATTTTGATTCCATTATATTAGAGATTTATTTATTCCATATAAACTTTTCATCAATTTCATCAATTTAAAAACAAAATCTTGGTTTCCTAATTCTATGAAACCTACTAGTTGCTCTATGTAAATTTATTCCTCTAAATCTCTATAAAGGAAAACCTTATTTACATTTATCTGTTCTAAGTATAGATCATCCGATGACACTTTTCTCAACACCATCCAGATAGTTACATGTTTAACTACCAGTGTGAATATCTCTAAAAATTCAACTCCTTCATTTTGCTAAAATCCCTTTATCACCAGCTACACTTTGAAACACCTCTTTCCATAAACTACTTCCCTTAACTGGTAAACCCACTTATTCTTAAGTTCTTACTTCCCTTATGGTAATTTATTAAGCTCCCAAGTTCCATTAAACTTCAATGAAAAAAATATCTTCATCCATTTCTCACTTCCATTATTTTGAGTCATTGAGTGTCATCACTTATTCTACAAATTCAAGTTCCCCTATATCTATCAAAGGTATAAAATTCATGTCAGCCCCAAACCTATGAACCAATCTTATAATTTTGGTCGATATACTCAACTGAATTGTCTGCTCTGTACTTATAGGACCAGCTCCATCTTCCAGAGCCCTAACTTCTAGTGCTCTCACTCAAGCTTCATCATTTCTATAAATTTCTAGCACATCTTCCACTGGACTCACTTCCAAACTATCCATGATCCCATTTTATTTCTCTTAATTTTCCTCCATTCCATTTTTCTTACTTCTATTAACTTGGACTTTGATAGTTGATTCATTTCCCTCAACTTATTTATTTTTAATTTTTTGGCCCTTCCATAGGACCTTCTCATTAAATAGAAAATATTGAATCCTGATGGATTTCTGTCTATCATCATCCCATAGTCGAAATCCAAAATTTTCTTATCTATATCCAACAAGAAAACACACTTTGGATTTTTCCTCAATCTTGTCTAGATACTTGAAATCAACATGAATATACACTAAACTTATGAATAATTTAATGTGGCTAAATTCCATTCATTCACTGGACCATAAATCTTTCAAAAGTTTTTTCCCAACCATTGATGCTATACTCATATTGAAAAGTCACACCGCTTGGTTGAGTACCTCCACCCAAATTCCCTTAGACATTTTAGAGTGTAGTCACATGATTTGAGCCTTTACAGTCAATGTTCAGATCATCCTTTCTGCCACACCATTTTTTTTGTAGTGTTCTGAGCACTGTCTTCTCATGCCTTATCTTATTCTTCTAGAAAAATATCTAGAAATTGTGTTTAGTATACCAGAAAAGCCGTCAGAGGATAACCCTCTGACCATTTATTAAAAAGAGAAAGAAAACCGGTTTAGGGGTTGCTGGTACCCATTACAAAACATCCCCGCGCCATACATTTCAAAACAACTTTCAAATTTCAAACTCAAAAAACCATCCAGCTGTCCTCGATCAGCATGCCATCACCGCACACCTTTCTATGCCTCTACATCCCGCCAACACCAGAACGAAAAAATTCAAATTCACAAAACCCAAACCGCTTTCCATTTTTCTTGACCGCGTGTCCCCCTTCATCATTTCCAAGAGCCACCTCGAGATGCAAGCGTGGAAATCGTCACCCACCGCAGATCAAGTCGACGTCAAAATCCCCATCCAGTCACCAACCAGTCAACATCATCAGCAGTATCTCGGAACTACCACTGTCATCGTCACCGGGGAACCTCACTGTCATCGCCAGAGCACCATCACCAGAGCACCTCACCGTCATCACCGCCATCGTCACCTTCCCAACATCCCACCGGTCGCCGGAAAAAACCAATCCGACACCGTCGTCACCACCGTCATCACTCAAAAAATCATCCATTCGCAAAACCACAAAAAAAAAAACCACGCAAACCAAACAACCACACCGCCACACAGAGTGAAGAGCCTTAAATCCAGTAGGGAAAAGAAAAAACCCTAAAACGGGAACCCCGCCGCCACCGACTAGATCGACCGCATCAGACGCAATAGAGCCCCCCCTCACTCACCTGAGAAGAGTCGGAGCCCCCAAAACACCGACGCATGAGCGTAGACCTCAAACACTGAGAAACACCCCAGAGGATGACAGCGAGCTGCATAGAACAGAACCAAAGGCGCTCCGGAGAGTATGCCGTCGACGAGACTGGTCTTACACCCGCAGATCTGAACCCGAAACCACCGCCATCCTTAGTGCATCTCTACAGCCAGCAAGGAACCACGAAACGCAAGCCAGTAGCAGGAAACCTCCACCAGCCCACCGAGATCGAGAAGGAGCGTCGCGCCCTCCGCCGCGGAGGAGCCTGTGGCGGCGAGAGGGAAACCTAGAGAGAGAGCCCCTTACAGGCGCATCTGGATCAATTATTCATTTTGTTTAGTATACTCAACACCATTTTTATAATGAATTCACTTCAACTTCCATTTTCATTCCCCTTCTATCATGGATTTCTATTGAATGAAAGACTAAAAAACATCAGACTTATAATTAAAAAATCAAACATATACTTTCCTTGTAACATCATTAATAAAAGTTACAAAGTAAAGAAAACCATAAAGGGATTAAATAGGGGAAGATACTTAAAAGTTCAAGTGAACCAATTTCAACTTCCAAGATCTAAGCTTCCATCCATCTAAATTGAAGGACACCCTTCTCTGTTTCCCCATCACCAAAATTTTACACTTTCCAATTTCCATGTGATCAAGCTTTAGTATAAATTTAGATATTATAAATTTTATATTATTCTCACTAAGATGATCAAGATTACAATTCCAAGCCTACATATCTTCTGATGATATGTTTTTTCTATTATAATCTCATCTATGCTTCTGATAAAATAAATCATCCCATACTTTACTCTTCTTGAAACCACCATGGATTATTGAGTCACTTTCCAGAATCTATTTGAAAATTTTGTTCCAAAACCTTCCTCATAAATATATCCAACAGAAATAATATTTTTCTATAGCCTTCGGATGTTCTTGACTCATTTGTGTCTCAAGACTCTTCCATTCTTTATCTGAATATTCACATCACCCTTTCTGAAAACATCCAAGGATTCATCATCTACTAGATGAAATTTTCCAAAACTTCCACATATATAATTCACCATGCATCCTTGTTCTTCTATTGAATGGAAATAATAGTGTGTTTCTTATTTCCATCGTACTAATGGAATTTGAACCACCAGAAGTTGATTCCAATCTAGAGTTCTCCTTGTGTCTTTTTTCAATTCTTCTTGATATGTCCTTTCTTCCCAAAACTCTAGTATATGTAATGAGGACAAGATGAATTGTATCAGATATTTTATCAATATTTATATTTCAATGGTTTCTTGAGATATCTCCTCTGGGGTGAATTCCCTTATCCGTTAAAATTAAGAGCACTACCAGACAGTGCTTGGAATTCCCTCTGATGAATTTCTTCATTGAGGATCAAATTCCAGACATCCTTAAAAACTAATTTCATCCTTCCAAAAGAGTTACTAACAACAATTACCATCGCATCCTAGATCTCTAGTAATGAAGATAACATAAGTAACACACATAAATTATCCATGAATTTTACCTTCACCAATTTGATCTACCCTCATATCATATTGAAATCATTTACGTAATCTTATGCCGGTCTTCTTTTCAACAACCCCATGCAGAACAACCACTACATCATGAACACATTATTAAGTGACATTATTTTTTCCTATATATCCAATAGGAACATCATGAGATCCACCATTGTATTCACTTCATAGATGTTAAAGGAAACATTTTGTGCCAATGACATCCTCACCAATACCAGTGCCTTCCCATCCATCCATTCCCATTCTACTTTCTCTACTTTCTATGGTTGAATAGTAATAAGTGGAACATCCAAGTACTTTGAACCAGATGATCCTCCATATAAATTCACTAGAAGATAAAATATATTCCATAAAAATTATATATTCATACCTAATCTTCATCCAATGACATACCTTCTACTGATAGTAAAATCCCACTAAAAAAAATTCCATTAAGGAAAAAATGAGTGAAACATGAGATGCCTTAGAGTGTGTTGAGTGAGCATTACGTCAGAAGCTTCTAGTTCCATATGAATAAGAACCTCTAATCAGATACCAATTGTTTAAAAACCCTACATATCATATTTTTATAAAACTTTAAGAAGCTATCCTCATTAATCGATAGAAGTACCCCACCAGAAGAAGACCATTGGACGATGCACAATGATACCTACTCATTCGGAAGGAATCCCAATACTAAGTGTACAAGGAGTAATAATTCTTCACACCCTACTCACCAATTTTTTTTACCTTCACAAAATTCTCAATTAAACTCATATGCATTCAACAAAAATAAAGAAACAACAAAATAACACAAGAAATTAATGTGCTCCATACAAAGATTCCTACATGCACGAGAGAAACATTATGGGTTTCTATTATAATCAGAAGATAAAAGATTAAAAAGATATATTATCACACCCTAAACTTTATTTCCTTATTATTTTATTTTATTTATCAATATTTTTACTCCTGCGTTTGAATTTATGGTGTTTTGGTTTCAAATTTTGAGTTTTTTTACAATTTTTCCTTTTTTCGAATGGTTAGTGTGCAATGTTTAGGGGAAACCGCGTGATTACCATTATATAAAGTCTTTATAGTTCATTTTTTATACATATTTTTTCTACTTGGGGAGTTCAAGGTTGGATCCAAACATGAAAAATCTAGTGGAAACCATGCAATTTATTTTGTGATTAGAGGTATTGGCGCACAACTTGGCACACAATTAGTACAAACTATGCAACAAGCATGTGGGTGACCTGTAGTTTTTAGAAAAAATATTTTTCATAGTTAGTTAATTGTTTGATTAATCATGTTTCCAAACCATGTATCTCATAATATATGTCTAGTGAGGGGCATGTGATTGGTGCATATTTTGTTAAACCATGTAACCAAACCGTGCGACCTTCCTATTCTTTTTTTTTAAATTGGAATGTTTAAAAACACCCTCCCTATTTTTAATACATAAACCCTTCCCTATCCTCTCTATCACATGAACTAGCTGTGGTACACTAGGGGCGACCCCACCTCCTTCATCCTGTAATTTCTAAGGGTTCTTATTTTATTTTTGACAAGTTTCACTAGATTTGAGCATATTTTATAATCTTATTTTCCTTTATTCATGATTTCTTCTTCCAATCCTACCATGGGTTAGACTTGAAAAAACTCCAGGTGGTTTGTGGATCTAATATCTATAAGATTTGGTTCCCAGAGTGTGAAAATTACTTTTTAGACCTTCCTCTCTCTATTCATGAAGGACTCACTTCATCAATATTTGTTCCATGTAGGTGCTTCCATTATTTTTTGTTTTTCCTAATAATACATTTTATTCTTAGGTATACTAAATGAATTTCTTTAGAAATTATGTAATCTACATTCTTGAATAAATTACAAAGAGTATTTTTCAAAGGAGATCAATAATTAAAAAGGGATGTCTCCAATTGTAAGAGATTTTTCATGGGTCACAAATGGATTTTCATTGAAAGTCCTTTTTTAAATGTACATATGAGTGGTTTTAAATTATTTATATGTTTTTTATAGATTTAAAATTTTATGGTTATTTTTTAATTAGTTTTGAGGTTGTTCCTTATTTTTTTATGGTTTACATAAGCTATGTTGGTTTCAAAAAGAGGTTTTCTCGTCGGTCCTAAAAGTGTCCTCAATGTTGCATGATTTTGAATTGGTTTCAAATAAGGAACACACACACACATATATTTCTATGTACAAAAATACATATATATATATATATATATATATATACAAACATACTTACCTATCCATTCATATATATATATATATAAATTTATATATATAGTTATTAGTTTGGAATCTAAAGGCTCGTTTGGTATTGGAAAATGGAACTTCAAATATGATATTAATTTAGAAATGTATTCTCAAAAGAGATTTTGAAAATATATTATTAGTTTCAAAAACCCAGGCTAGGTCGGAACTTTTTCAAAACGGGTTTTACCAAATGAACCAAACTCTTAATCTAAAGCCCCATGGATTTATGATAGAATGAGTTTGATGATTGTATGTGTCATGAACCAACTCGGGTACCTTGGTAACCCAATAACCAAGCCGGTCCTAACATAGCCCGAATGGTGTTTCCGATCCCCATGGGTCGATGACTAGCACCTGAAATCATACAAAATGAAAGTGGGAATGATTTTTTCACTAAAAATGTGGAAGTGAAAGAGACAAGCCAGTAATGCATACAAAGGAAACTCCACTGGGAGAACTATATCAGAAATCAAATAGGCAAAACAACCCAAATTACTACAACCAAGTACCCGAAAATAGGAAAAAACTGCCCAAGTCCCAAAGGATGAAACTCACCAAGTCCATATACCAACAGCTAGAACCACCTCTAAATGGTGCTTTACCTCTACTCAAACCTGTAAGAAGATAATTTACAAAAAACTGAAGGAACAGGTAGGGTGTGAACTAAAAGCCCAGTAGGGTCTCACTAAGGATTCTATAATATATTCCAATACTAAATTAACCAAAGAGAGCTTTTAATTTAAAAATAAATAGTTTTTTTCATATAAAGATCACATTTCAACAAATCATGCTTTACATTTAAAATAAAGGAAATACTTTTAAAAAAAGCTTCACATTTCAATTGATGAAAATACTTTCACAAATTGTGCTGTACATAATCAAATTTTTTCACAAATGGATTAAATAAACACTTTTATATACAAGAATTTATATAAATCATAAGTCTTGTAAAAAAGTTTACAACAATGGAATATATTCATTTTAAATACAAACAAGTTAGCAACATGGTCATATGCCTAAGAAGGTATGATAATTCTAGGATATAGGTACCCCACACTCAAGGTGACATAATAATATGCACACACACCCCTATAAATTTAGGCCAAAGAGGACTTGTCACCATCGCCTAAGTGATGTGACATGATTCATTTATGTTTTGAAACATTGTAAATTGTAATGTTTCATTCAAATAATTCACTAACTACTTAAGGCTTTCATGTGCTCTAGTAAAAAAAATTATGGGCAGTTTATTTTAAAACTATTTAAAATAAAATTCATCCCATTCTCTATTTAAAATATTCTAATTTCCATTAAAAAATGATAACCAGGAATTTTTAATAAAAAACATTCCCTTTTTCCAAGATAGAACCCAAAGGTTCCTATCAAAACCATTTTAAGCCATTTTTACCAAATAAAATTTAAAATCAATTTTATCAAATTAATTTCCAAAATTTTCCATCAAACCAATTTCACAATTTAAATTCAACAATTTAAATTTCACCAATTTCCATCAATTTCTCAAACACACCCCAATTCACTGAATTGGGGGGTTTTTCCAATTTAATGCCAAAACCAATTTCCAAAAACCCCAATTCAATGGAATTGGGGTTTTAATAAAATAATTGAAAGAAATTTCATTTAAATCAACCAATTTCATTTAATTCAAACAATTTAAATTAAATAAATCAATTTTGGGTTAACATCAATTGATCATCGTAATAGAATCACCTACCTTTCACGGAAACACAAGGCGAAAAATGGAACCCACCAACAAGAACGAAGGCATAAAAGATCTTGGAACTAAACCTAGAAACAAGATTAAACAACATGGGGTTTAGATCCATCAATCCTAAGATGATTTATCAAATTACAAGGAGATAAATAAAAATAGATGAATATATAAGGAGAATTCTTACCTGGAAAGTCGCACCGAAACTGCAACAATGATCAATCGATGATTGAAATGACTCAGAAGGGTTTGAGGGATCCAAAATCGTATGGGAAAGAATCTTGGATTGATAGAAAATAAAACTGGAGAGGGTGACAAGAAAAATTAGTGACACTGCCTATTAAATAACAACCACCAAAACTTTATATGACGTGTAACCCAATTACACATCGTGAAATTGAAAGAATACCAAAATCACTGAAAAACCCATCATCTTTTGATAAAATTGGATTTATTATTATTTTAGAATTTACACATTGTGTAACCATATTTCATGTCATGTAAATCCCTAGTAGATTATAGAACAAATAGTTTTTATTGTGAATCCAACAAATCTTCGGCTTCACCATTATTGGTATCCTACCAATTCCATCTCGACCCTACCCAGATAATGAAAAAGAAAAATCATGAAAAGGTTTAAAATGTACCTGTCAGAAGAGTAATAGGATGTTACGACCTCCCAACTATAAAAACTTTCTATCCCCGGAAAGCCTGTTAAGAAGCTTCCATATCAAAAAGGTGAGGCCACTACTCTCTCATCAGTGCCTCACTTTACCATGTCTCATGAAAATCAAAACTTTTCTACCATATAACTCAAGACAATGGTATCGACCTCCCACAAAGTACCTTGGTTTTAGAATCAACTATCCTGAATGGTCATTCTTTCATGGATAAATCAGGTTCAATCTCAAGATCACTCCATCTCAAAACATGAGATGGATCAAATAGATAATTAAGTAGCTGAGATACATGGAACACATCATGTATCGACGTCATCTATGGTGGAAGTTCCGAATGGTATTCAATTTTCCCCACCTATTCAACAACCTAAAAAGGCCCCACAGAATGAGGAACAAGATTCCCTTGCCTACCAAGCTGTTGATGACCCAAACAAGGTGAAACATTCAAGAACATATGGTCACCAATTGAGAATTTAAAAGGTCTATGATGAAGATAAACATAAGAATTGTATAAGCTATATGTTTTAAACATCCTATTAGGAATCGACTAAATATTTATTGTCATATCTTGGATTAATCTTGGTACAACCAAGGAACGTACACCAATCTCTGACCAACACAATAGAGATTTACAAGGTCAACCATACAAGGAATAAAAAGGATCCATTTTGATCAAAGACTAATAACTATTGTTATAAGAAAACTCAACCATCGCAAAGTGATCATCCCAAGCTCCACTAAAGTTGAAAACAGAAGCACAAAGCATATCCTAAAGAATCTATATAGTTTTTTCTGTCCGGACATATGATTACGAATAGTATGCCGTGCTCAAATAGATGTGAGATCCTAGTGCCTTTTAAAGGCCTCTCCAAAAGGGACAAGTGAACCGATTATCTCTATAAAAAATATAGTAGAAGGAACTCCATGAAAATAAGTAATATCTTTCACATAGATATTTTATAAATCCTCAACTTTAGTTTTATCATGAATGGGTATAAAGTGAACCAATTTAGTGAGACTTTTGATCATAACCCATATCACATTCTTCTTTATTTTTATATTTTTCAATCCAAACAAAAAATCCCTAGAGATCTCATACCACTTCCAAGTAGAGACCAGAAGTGGATGAAGAAAACCTAAAGGTTTATGGTGCTCGGTCTTGATCTGTTGGCATATATAACAATGAGAAAAAAAATTCAACAATACCCCATATCGTTCCTAGAAACCAGAACTTCTGCCGCATGTCATAAAACATATTCATAGTTCCTAGGTTCACTTACCATAGGGAACTTTGAAAACCCCCCATTACAACATTCCTTACTAAAGATGGTACCAAAAAACAGTTCTGAAATCATAAAATTCCCTCTTTGGAGAATGACTAATCAATCATGGTCTCCACACTATTAAGAGACTCTTTAATTTTACAAAACTCATCATCATGCTGCTGTTTCTAAAAAAATCATCTTGAGAATAGTGGATTTCTACTGAACTCTAGCCATAGAAACATCATCCCCTAATTCCTAGACTCTAATATGAAAATGTGCAAAGAGATCAATCAAGTTCCACTCTTGCGATGATTCTTTCACTACCTGGGTTGGAAGTTTCTTGCTCAAAGAATCTTCAAGGACATTCCCTTTCCCTATGGTATAGGAGATGTCAAAATCGAAGGACTACAGGTATTCCACCCAATGCATCTAGTAGAGATTTAAATATTTTTGAGAGAAGATATAACTCAAGATTTTGTGGTATGAAAACATGGTTAAATTTTCTCCAAAAATATAGTACTGCCAACTCTTAAGTGCATGAATCACAACTGCAAGCTCATGGTCATGGGTTGGATAATTCTTATTGTGTGGCCTAAGCTGACGAGATCCATAAGAAACAACATAATCACCTTGAATAAGAATGCATCCTAGACCTAAAACTGATGAATCATAGAAGACAAAATAGCCCTGCCTGACATTAGTAATAGTTAACACTGATGCAGTAGTCAGAAGAAGTTTTAGCTTAACAAAATAATTCTAACATTTCTCATCCCAAGAAAACTTTACTCTCATCTGAGTTAGTGTAGTCATCAGAGAATCAAACTTTAAGAAGTCCTTGATGAACCAATGATAATATTCAAATAATCCCAAAAATCTCTAAATCTCTAAGAAATTCCGTGGTTTCTCCTAAGTCATGACAACCTTATCCTTCTCAGGATCAATTGATATTTCTTTTTTTAACACCACATTTTCTAAGAACATCACTTCTCGAATCCAGAAATCACATTTAGAAAGTTTGGCATAAAGTCAGCGATTTACCTATAAACTCATAACTATTCTCAGATGATGCACATAATCCTCCTCAGACTTAGAGTAAATGAGGATGTCATCTACAAAGAATACCCTGAAAGTATCAAGATACTCATGTAAAATACTTTTTATAAAAGACATGAAAATTGAAAGAGATAGAAAGAAGATCAATCATTTAGAACCACTTATCCCCTTTTAACTGATCAAACACATCATCAATCCATGGTAATAGAGATTTTTTCTTTATCGTAACTCCATTGAGCTTTTGAAAATCAATGCATAGGCCAAGTGAACCATTATCCTTCTTAGTAAAGAGAATCGGCACCGCCTAAGGTGACATGATCATGTGTATAAAACATTTATCAAGAATATCATCCAAATGGGATTTAAGCTCTTTCATTTCAGCTGGTGCTGTATGGTAAGAGGGAATAAATGCTGGTTGAGTACTAGGAATTAAGTCAACAGAAAACTCAACCTCCCTTACCAGGGAAAAAACAAATAAGTCAGAAGGAAACACATCAGGAAACTCAACGACAACTGGAGGGATATCATCACTCAAATATTCTCTCTTCAGATCAAATGAAAACAAAAATACCACTTTGCTCAACTATAGATAATAAGGTATGACTCTACTCGACCTTGGGTCCCATTCTTCTTGAAAGAAGCAACACACACCATTGGGTTTAGTGAAGGAGACATGTTGAAGATAAAAATAAATCCGAGATTTATTAGAAATGATCCAATCCATCCTGAAAATGATGTTAAGAGATTACATGTCAAGAACCAGAAAACTCCAAGAAATATCAACATCTGATAGAGAGAAAACACAAGTAAGACTATGAATACCATTTTCTCTCTTTATAACAAGGGGTGTAGTAATATCCATTTCAAAAGATAAATATCCATAGTAATATTAAGGAGATTAAAAATACAGGTTGAAATAAAAAAAATAAGATGCACCAGTATCAAATAGAACAGTCACTAATGACGAAGATATAGTAATGGTACCTCTCATGGTCACTGGACCCGTATCAGCTTCCTTTGGAGATTCTTCCACTGTGTGAAGAAGCTTCGTTCCGGATTCCTGTGGATAAACCTTTTTTCACACGAATCATCTGATTGCGACACAATTTTAGAAGGTGTTAATGATCCCATGACACTACATAATGTGGATTAAACATGGTAGAATCTATACAAGTGACCCAAATATCCGTAGGATCCACAGTTCTTGGGTGCCTCAGTGAAAAATATCTTCAAATTTCATAGCTTTCCACACTGGTAACAAACCAATGGACCTATTCCAGGAATTGTAGGAGGTTTAGAAAAACCATGTTGTTAAGAACCACCAGTAGAATCATCATGATTCCTCTTTCCCTTAGAGGAACATATATTGCCACTGGGAGTGAAAGAAACTCCCGATAACCCTGACTTTCTAGCTAGGTCCATCTCGACCATCAACGCTCTATCTAGTACATCAACATAATAAGAAAACTTCAGTAAGAATACCTAATAATGAATATCCTATCAATGTACCAACTCAAACCTTTGAGCGTTAATTTTATTATTCGATACTATGTTAGGTGTGAAATGCATGAGATCAACAAAATGTTTTGCATACTCTATCATAGTCCCGTTAGCCTACTTAAGTTTGAAAAACTCTATAGCATTGGCCAACAACATAAACCCTGTATAGAACTAGCTGGTGAAAGAAAATTTGAAGACTTTCCACTCTAAGACCACATGTTTCTTCACTGTCACCATTGTAAAGACCTGGAAATTTCAAGGAATTTTTTTTCTTAATTTCTTTGGGATTTTACAAGAACGCAGTTTCTGAAGACACCTAATTCTGAGGCCCGGTGTGCCCAGAATCAATTTCCAAAGTTTACCTCGGGTACGTTCAGTGAACGAACGAGTAGGTTTTTCTATATTTTGAACCGGTGCTTGGAATTGAAATCCGAGGGCACCAATGAACTCACAGCACCAGTAATTGCTTAAGGGGATCTTAAGGGAAGTTGCGTTTTGTCGCATGAGGTGGTTAATTTTTGGGGTTTAGTTGAATTAAATAAAATTTGTCGTGCACAAATTTTATTCATGGTAAGTGGTTATTTCCAACAAAGGGGGAGTTAAATGTGGGTCCCACACCCACCTAACCTCCCATGGGAGAGTTTAGTGTGGTAGGGCCCACACGAGACCCTAACTCCTCACCTCCCCCTCAACTCCCAAAACCCCCCCTTTATCACTCTTTAATTTAAATTGTAAACTCCTCCTTAATTATGTAGTCTACACACATAATTAATGAAGTGACTCATTGAATTAATTTGACTGGTTGGCTTTCCTTTTAAAATGGGGGAAAGCTCATTTTAATTTTTTTTTGGGCAAATATTGTGAGGGGAATTCTTGGAGAAATTAGAAGAGCTCCCTCCTTCTGACGAAGAACATTCTTGACGAAGAACGCCTCCGACGGAGAACGCGAAGTCACCAACGTCGTGCCTTCTTTTCTTCTTCCTCTGCATCAAGGGAGGAGACACCACTGTGGGGAACGTCACCATCAATGACGACTCTCCCTCCGACATCAACGGAATCGACACCGATCTTCCGCGACGTCTGATCATCGCGACGCTTGCCTCTTACCGCGGCTTGAAGATGTGCGACGTCTTTTCAAGGTAGGGTTTGATTAATTTTTGTTTGTGAAAAATCCTTTGTCGTTCTTCATCTTTTGGGCCGCTTGTTATCAACTTAACGGGAGGAGGTCGGACCGCACGAACACAGCCGACTCTCCTCCCCCTTTGTAGTTTTGTTCTTTGCGTAATGAACAAAGGCGGCACGGTGCAACGACACTGCGCGGAAACAAGAAAGAACGTGAGGAAGAAGCACGTCGCCGTCGCGCCGCGCCGTTGAGGCCGAATGAAACTGCGGCCGGAGTCGGTGCCGTGGAGGCGATTCGAAAACTCTGCTGGTTGATCGTTGTGCGTGGAATGACGAGTGATGAAAAACGGGGCCACAAAGTCAACTTGAAGCCTCCGAAGTGAAGGTCGGATCCCGGGAGTACCGTTGGCGAAGACAGAAAGCAAAACAGACCACCGGAGCGCGTCTAGTGGTCCGCGGAAGGGCCTGCCGGCGCGCCACGCCGACACCCGCCGGCCGCCAGGAGGCGGCGGTGCCCGGCGCGCCGCCAGGAGGGTCCGCCGCGACTTCAGCCACGGCGGCAGGCGCCGGTCCCACGGCCGCACGGGACCAGGGGAGACCGGGGGTTGTAACCCCCGGTAGTCAAGGGAGTGGCCCCCACGTGGGGGCCGCAGATCATTTAAGGGGGGCATCCGCCCCCCCTTTTCGCAACGGCACGTCCAGCTTGGCCGTGCGGGGCGCGCCGG
This sequence comes from Viscum album, assembly GCA_963277665.1. Lineage (NCBI taxonomy): Eukaryota > Viridiplantae > Streptophyta > Magnoliopsida > Santalales > Viscaceae > Viscum > Viscum album. The sequence continues at coordinate 1,304,459,435 of OY728130.1, read as the reverse complement.
CGCCGGGCCGCGCCCTAATGGGCTGGACCCGGACCCGGGTCAGGTCGATCCGGTTCGGGCCGACCCATGGCGGTCTCGGGCCGGGTTGGACCGGGCCCGAACCCCCTATTTTCGGGCAGTTTTCGTTCAAACGACCATAACTTGGGCTACAGACCTCCGATCGATGCACCGTCAGTTGCGATACAATCTTTTCATCGATACGGTGGTTTCAGTATATTACACTCAAGGTTTCGGAGAACTTTGGGTATGGCCTGGTTGGTTCGAGCATGAAACCAACTGGGCCCGTAGAGCGGAAACACTTATAACTTGAGCTCTGGACGTCCGATTGATGTGCCGTCAACTTTGTTGGATTCCTCATAATGAGACGGAACTTTTGGAATACTTATCCTGAGGTTTGGACGTAGTTGGATAGTGGCCGGGTTGGATTGAACCCGAAATCCAACCGGGCCCCTGGAACGGAAAAGCTGATAACTTTCAGACCGGACGTTCATTTGACGAACCGTCAGCGGCGTTGGTGATCACGTTGAGAAACGGTCCCTATGAGTATACCCTATTAGAGTTCGGGGTACAGTTGAGATGCGGTTAGGTTGGTTCGTACACGAAACCAACTGGGCCCCTGGGACGAAAATACTGATAACTCACAGACCGGGCGTCCGATTCATGCGCCGTCTGTTGCGTTGAGACCCCTATGATGAGGCAGTCCCTTGAGATAATTCTTCATGGGACTTTGTGATACTTGGAATATCGACCTGTAGCTCGTGGAGCGGACCCTCCCGGAGACGAGCGTATGGAGTACGGAGACCGTGTAGCCGGTTGAGACTTGATCAACTCGGTGTGTTTCAGATAGCCCAGTGGGGAGCACTTGGTTGTAGCGGCAGACCCATGGCGGAGGAGTGCTTGGTTGTAGCGGAATACCCGCATTACTCAACAGAAGGAGTACCTCTGTAGGCTATGAGGGGGAGCGCTTGGTTGTAGCGGCATACCCATGGTGGGAAGCGCTTGGTTGTAGCAGCAGGCCCACAATACTTGAAGGGGGAGCGCTTGGTTGTAGCAGAAGACCCATGGTGGGAAGCACTTGGTTGTAGCAGTAGGCCCATAGTACTCGACAGGTGGAGTACTATAGTAGTCCAAGGTAGTGGGAAGCGCTTGGTTGTAGCGGCAAGCCCACTGTACTCGATAGAGGGGGAGTTCCCCAGCAGTTATGGTTTCGACATCATGATTAAATCCTGGTTTGAGATGAGTCTATGACCTTTGTGTTTACCTCATGGTTGATATGGGTCACTTGATAACTTAGGTATATGTATGGGCATATACCTGGGTAGTGGTTATCCGTTGATTTCATAACCTTTGTGTTTCCTCATGATTGAGATGGGTTACTTGATAACTTAGGTATAAGTATGGGCTTATACCTAAGAAAGTGTTATCTATTAAGATCCCTATTTTTGGTTATCCTTGTTGGATTTAGTGAGACCTTGAGGGTCTCGGGGTCCCTACTGGGTATCGTTATACTCACCCCTACACGGGCTATGCCCGAACCTCGTTGTGTTGGTTGCAGATGACGGGCAACGCTGACAGAGGTCGAGTGTTCGAGGACTGGATGGTACCCAGAGGTGGACCTCATGACGAGTCAGTATCCGGAGGTGGACTTCATGACGAGACGATACTCGGAGGAGGTTGACGGGTGAGAGCGTTGTGGAGGCTATCTGTACCTACCCTTCAGGTAGGATCCATGGTGGATGATCCAGGAGCTGCGCTATCTGTACCTACCCTTCAGGTAGGATCCAAGGTGGATGACCTAGGAGCTGCTTCTATTCTTCCAGCTGCTTGTCTTTCTATTGCACTTTCATTCAGTTGTAGTTGTACTTTCGATTGAGTTTGTATTCTGGCCCATTTACTTTTTAGCACTTTCTTTTGTACTTAGTGTATTACTTCCGCTTGTACTTTGTGGTGTTTTGTTTACTTTTATAAAGGTAATTCCTTCTCAGTTATCGGGATTTACGCCTTTGGTGCTAGTCCCTAGCCCCTGGCCTATGGAAGGAGGGCTTGGGGTAGTCATAGCACGGGCCCCGAGGACGGGTCGTGACAAATTGGTATCAGAGGAGTCGGTTCTACTGTAGAACTTAGGACTCTGATATTTTCTTTCTGTGAAGCAATAGTGTTAAGGGTACTAAGTGTGGTCTTCAGTTCAGGGAGTCCAGTGTTGGTACGGCGGCCGACGTATCCATACACCAGGACCCTGACTACTGATTTCTGACTTAGTGCACGAAAACACTAATTGCGTGTGTATTTCCAAAAAATTTTAAAGTCAACTCAAACCAGGTCAGCTCACCAGGTATAAATCATTGACCGTGTCGCATCTGTTCAGGATGTCTCCACGTAGACAGTCAGTTGGAGTTCTTAGATAGTACACGATGACGACCCACCGAGCGACAAGGCTCTGGAGCGGGGACCTTTTTACTATGTTGGCTCCTTCGGGTGGTGTACCAGCAGCACCACCACCCGTTAGGTAGTAGATTCCACCAGTCGTACTAGTGGACGGTGCACGCTGGCAGAGCGCGATGCATGAGTTCCAGCAGTAGAGGCCTCCGAGGTTACGAGGCGAGGCAGATTTCCAAATAGCAGAGGACTGGCTGGAGGTGATTGCTAGAGTTTTCCGCCTAGCTGAGACACCAGTGGAGTGGATGGTAGACTTGACTACTAGTGTTTTCTAGTGAGTGACCATGAGGATGGTCCGCATAGTGATGAGGCTTCAGTACGTGGACCGATGCCTGAGATAGTGCCTCCGGGTAGTGTGTCATCTATACATCACTACCTGTTGGTCAGCAGTTACAACCGGCGGTACCAGTATGTGACACTTGTAGACTTACTGCCTTACATGCGTTCCAACATCAGATACCCTCAAGTTCCGAAGTGAGCCCGACTCATAGGCGGCTGAGGACTGGCTTGAGGAAGTGGCTGAGAGTTTTCTAGAGATTTTACAGCTTTGGCAGGATGACATATCGGTAGCTGAGTATTCATCGAGGCATACCGATCGTTCTTGGTACTTGATGACTACGATATGATCAGTTCTTTAGAGCTCGGACCTCAGAGTGAGGTGTGTATAAAGGATATCTGAGTAAGCACTCTTTCCTCTATGCATTCCTACTTATTCTAGGGTGTTAGAAAGAACCTTTGTGGTTGAAAATTCTTTTTCTGAATGGATGCAGTCAGTGAAGGTTAGCGGTGGTAAAGCTAGAAACTGGCGCCAGTCTCGGAGACTTGGGTGTGTAAAATATTTCAAGAAGAAGAAATGTTAAGGACAGATAAATCTGCAGAGCAGCAGACATGGAAGCAGAGCTAAGAGAGCATCATGGGGTGGTATACTTTTTGACATGTTACAATCACCCGCCTTTGTAGTCCCCTCTAGGCTCAGGGAGCTGGAGGGCAGGGAAAGAGAGTAGCTGCATGCAGTCAAGGAGTGTGACCCAATGGATCTAAGAATGATTCAAGGGACAGTATGTGTCCACTACTATCTGCCGTAGTAATAGACGTAGATATGAATCATTCCTTCCTTTCACGAATCACATCCCAGACCTAGAGTTTCCGGTAGGCCATAGACTTGACCCTCACGTCTGGAGATACCTTGGGAGGAGACTCGATAATCACACTTATGCCGATACTATGATCTGACCCACGAGACGAGAGTTTTGGTTGGAATCTCTTGGTGGTAGCGTCGAGGCCTTACGATGTTGGTCTAAGTATAGATTGGATACACAGTTCATACACAAATTGACTGTATTAGGCAAAAAGGTTATGGTCTAACTACAATGTCGGGATAGGTTTTCCTTGGTCGGCGAAAAAGAAACCCCAGGCATCACAGGATAAACTCATGCATAGGAAGGTATAGCCGATCACTCTTGAGTCGGCCAACTTCACCCACATGGAAGCAGGAGTTTTGAGTTTCAGTTCTAATCAGGAAATGGAGACCTCTAGAGTTCGAGGATGATGACCACGTCTTTATACGGGTCTCACCTCGACGAGGTTTAAGAAGATGTGGCCGAGGTGGCAAGTTATCTCCGAGGTTCAATGGACCTTTCTAGGTTCTTAGCAGGGTAGGTGAGGTGGTTTACCGCTTGACCTTTCCACCTCAGTTGCACCGGGTGCACGATGTCATTCACGTATCTCAGCTAAGGAAATACGTGCATGACCCTTCACACATCATCGACCGCAGGGAGTTGGACGTCGATGACGGGGCGACTTTCATAGAGGTTCTAGTGGAGAACGATGATCGACAGGAGCGAATCCTACGTGGACGAATGATTCTTCAGGTGCGCTTCCACTGGCAGCTCAAGAACCTCCAGGAGAGCACATGGGAGTGAGAGGCTCAGTTGCGTGCTCAGTACCGCTTTTGTATCCCTAGATTGTGTTAAAGCTTTACGGGGATGTAACGCTCTGAGGTGGGAGTAATGTAAAGACCCGAAAATTTCAAGGAATTTTTTTTCTTAATTTCTTTGGGATTTTACAAGAACACAGTTTCTGATGGCACCTGATTCCAAGGCCCAGTGTGCCCAGAATCAATTTCTGAAGTTTACCTCGGGTACGTTCAGTGAACAAACAAGCGGGTTTTTATATCTTTTGAACCGGTGCTCGGAATTGAAATCTGAGGGCACCGATGAACTCGCAGCGCCGATAATTGCTTAAGGGGATCTTAAGCACAGTTGCGTTTTGTCGCATGAGGTGGTTAATTTTTGGGGTTTAGTTGAATTAAATAAAATTTTTCGTGCACAAATTTTATTCATGGTAAGTGGTTATTTCCAACAAAGGGGGAGTTAAATGTGGGGCCCACACCCACCTAACCTCCCATGGGAGAGTTTAGTGTGGTAGGGCCCACACGATACCCTAACTCCTCACCTCCCACTCAACTTCCAAAACCCCCCCTTTATCACTCTTTAATTTAAATTGTAAACTCCTCCTTAATTATGTAGTCTACACACATAATTAATGAAGTGAATCTTTGAATTAATTTGAATGGTTGGCTTTCCTTTTAAAATGGGGGAAATCTCATTTTAATTTTGGTTGGGAAAATATTGTGAGGGGAATTCTTGGAGAAATTAGAAGAGCTCCCTCCTTCTGACGAAGAACGTTCTTGATGAAGAACACCTCCGACAGAGAACGCGAAGTCACCGACGTCGTGCCTTCTTTTCTTATTCCTCCGCGTCAAGGGAGGAGACACCACCACGGGGAACGTCGCCATCAACGAAGACTCTCCCTCTGACGTCAACTGAATCGGCACCGATCTTCCGCGACGTACAATCATCACGACGCTTGCCTCTTACCGCGGCTCAATGAAGTACGACGTCTTTGCAAGGTAGGGGTTAATTACTTTTTGTTCGTGAAAAATCCTTTTTCGTTCTTTGTCTTTTGGGCTTCTTGTTATCAACTTAACAGGAGGAGGTCGGACCGCATGGACACGGCCGAATATCCTCCCCCTTTGTTGTTTTGTTTGTTGCGTCACGAACAAAGGCGGCGTGGTGCAATGACACCGTGCGGAAACAAGAAAGAACGTGACGAAGAAGTGCGGTGCCGTTGAGGCCGAACGAAACTGCGGCCAGAGTCGGGGCCGCAGAGGCTATTCGAAGACTCCACTGGTTGATCGTTGTGCGCGGAATGACGAGCGATGACAAACGGGGCCTAAAAGTCAACTTGAAGCCTCCAAAGTGAAGGTTGGGTCCCGGGAGGACCGTTGGCGAAGACGGAAAGCAAAAGGGACCACCAGAGCGCATCCGGTGGTCCGCGGAAGGGCCTGTCGGCGTCGGCGGCGGCACCCGGTGCGCCGCGGCTTCAGCCGCAGCGGCAGGCGCCGGTCCCGCGGTCGCGCGGGACCAGGGGAGACTGGGGGTCGTAACCCCTGGCAGTCAAGGGAGCGGCCCCCACGTGGGGGTCGCGGATCATTTAAGGGGGGCAGCCGCCCCCCCTTTTCGCAACGGCATGCCCATCTTGGCCGTTCGGGGCGCGCAGGCGCTGGGCCAACCGGCCGCCCAGGCCGGGCCGGACCGCGCCAGTTGGTCCAGGCCGCGCCAGCCGGGCAGGGCCACGCCCTAGTGGGTCGGACCCGGACCCGGGTCGGGTCGACCTGGTTCGGGCCGACCCAGGGGGTCTTGGGCCAGGTTGGATCGGGCCCGAACCCCTTATTTTCGTGCAGTTTTCATTCAAATGCCCATAACTTGGGCTACAAACCTCCGATCAATGCACCGTTAGTTGAGATGCGATCCTTGGATTGATACGGTGGTTTCTCTATATTACACTCATGGTTTCTAAGAACTTTGGGTATGACTGGGTTGGTTCGAGCACGAAACCAACCGGGCCCGCGGAGCAGAAAGGCTTATAACTTGAGCTCCGGACGTCCGATTGACGTGCCGTCGACTTTGTTGGATTCTTCTTGATGAGACGAAACTTTTGGCATACTTAAACTTAGATTTGGACGCAGTTGGATGGTGTACGGGTTGGATTGAACCCAAAATCCAACCGGGCCCCTGAAACGGAAAAGATGATAACTTTCAGACCAGACGTTCGTTTGATGAACCGTCAGCGGCGTTGGTGATCACGTTGAGAAACGGTACCTATGAGTATACCCTATGAGAGTTCTGTGTACAGTTGAGATGCGGTCGGGTTGGTTCTTACACGAAACCAACCGGGCCCCTGGGACGAAAATGCTAATAACTCACAGACCGGGCGTCCGATTCACACGCTGTCTGTTGCGTTGAGACCCCTATGACGAGGCTGTCCCTTGAGATACTTCTTCATGGGACTTTGTGATACTTGAAGTATCGACCTGTAGCTCGTGGAGAAGACCCTCCCGGAGACGAGCGTACGGAGTACGGAGACCATGTAGCCGGCTGAGACTTGATCGACTCGGTGTGTTTCGGATAGCCCAGTGGGGAGCGCTTGGTTGTAGCGGCAGACCCACGGCGGAGGAGTGCTTGATTGTAGCGGCAGACCCATAGTACTCAACAGAAGGATTACCTCTGTAGGCTATGAGGGGGAGCGCTTGGTTGTAGCGGCAGACCCATGGTGGGAAGCGCTTGGTTGTAGCAACATGCCCACAGTACTTGAAGGGGGAGTGCTTGGTTGTAGCAGCAGAACCATGGTGGGAAGTGCTTGGTTGTAGAAGTAGGCCCATAGTACTCGACAGGTGGAGTACTATAGTAGTCTAAGGTAGTGGGAAGCGCTTGATTGTAGTGGCAGGCCCACTGTACTCGATAGAGGGGGAGTTCCCCAGCAGCTATGGTTTCGACTTCATGATTAAATCCTGGTTTGAGTTGAGTCTATGACCTTTGTGTTTACCTCATGATTGAGATGGGTCACTTGATAACTTAGGTATATGTATGGGCATATACCTGGGTAGTGGTTATCCGTTGATTTCATAACCTTTGTGTTTCCTCATGATTGAGATGAGTTACTTGATAACTTAGGTATAAGTATGAGATTATACCTAAGAAAGGGTTATCTATTGAGATCCCTCTTTGTGGTTATCCTTGTTGGATTTAGTGAGACCTTGAGGGTCTCGGGGTCCCTACTAGGTATCTTTATACTCACCCCTACACGGTCTATGCCCGCACCTCATTGTGTTGGTTGCAGACGACGGGCAGCGCTGACAGAGGACGAGTGTTCGAGGACTGGACGGTACCCAGAGGTGGACCTCACGAAGAGTCAGTATTCGGAGGTGGACTTCATGATGAGACGATACTCGGAGGAGGTTGACGGGTGAGAGCATTGTGGAGGCTATCTGTACCTACCCTTCAGGTAGGATCCGTGGTGGACGATCCAGGAGCTGCGCTATCTGTACCTACCCTTCAGGTAGGATCCGAGGTAGACGACCTAGAAGCTGCTTCTATTCTTCCAGCTGCTTGTCTTTCTGTTGTACTTTCGTTCAGTTGTAGCTGTACTTTCGATTGAGTTTGTATTCTGGCCCATTTAATTTTCATCACTTTCTTTTGTACTTAGTGTATTACTTCCGCTTGTACTCTGTGGTGTTTTGTTTACTTTTATAAAGGCAATGCCTTCTCAGTTATCAGGATTTACGCCTTTGGTGCTAGTTGCCAGCCCCTGGCCTATGGAAGGCGGGCTTGGGGTAGTCATGGCATGGGCCCTAAGGATGGGCCATGACAACCATCATGTCCCACAATCTCCTGCTCGTTCCTTCTAGTGCAAAGGTGGAACACTTCACTTTCATTTCATCAAGTGTGTCTAAGAACCCACAAAATGATTGATCTTACTCAACCATTTCTTAGCCACTTGAGGATAATTTGAGCCCTTGAACACTAGTGTCTTCAGGTTAAAGAACTCTTGAGAGTAATTCTTTAGAACATCCCTTTGAGTTTCCAAAACTAGAGCCTAAATGGGAACTAGAGGTGGTGCCTATCCTAAATCTTGGATAATGAGAACAATCACCTCAAATAAATTTGGATCCACAAGGGGATTCACTCGCTGAGGTTTAGAAACATCTTACTATTGGATCTAATTCATATATATTATCATAGGTAAGATGCTACAAAACATTATCTAACAACAAAAAAGACACCATATTAACACTCAAACAGGGTAACAAGGTAAATTTATCCCAATAAATAGAGAAAACAAGATTTGGATCTCACTCCATCCAAATCAAAACAAGGAAAATACTAGAACTAATCCTCAAGATGTATTTCCCAAAACACACCTTGATACTTTAGGTTCATTGCGATGAGAGTTGTCCAGGCACTCAATCACAACTACCTCCTAAGTCCCGACAAGATTACACAATGCATACTAACTTCAAGAAAAAAGCTCAACTTGAACCTTTGATACCACTTTGTCACAAACCAGCCCGATTAACCTGGTAACCCAATAACCGAGCTGGTATTAACATATCTCAAAGGGTGTTCCCGATCTCCATTGATTATTGACTAGCACCTATAATCATAAAAAATGAAAGTGAGAACAATTTTTCCACTAACAATGCGAAAGTGAAGGATACAAGTCAGTAATGTATACAAAGGAAACTCCACTGGGATAACTGTACCAAAAATAAAATAATAAAAACAACCCAAATTACTAAAACCAAGTACCATAAAATAGGAAAAAAATACCCATGTCCCAAAGGACAAAAATCACCAAGTCCATGGATTAAGAACAAAAACCAACTCCAAGTGGTGCTTTACCTCTACTCGAACTTGGAAGGATATAATCTACAAAACCCCAAAGTAATAGGTAGGGTGTGAGCTGAAATCCTAGTAGGGTCTCTGCAAGTATTCTTTAATAGATTCCAATATTAAATTTACCAAATTGAGCTTTCAATTTAAAAATAAATAGATTTGGAATATAAAGAGAACATTTCAAAAAATCATGCTTTACATTTAAAATGATGGAAATACTTTTAAAGAAAATATTCATATTTCAGTTGATGGAAATAATTTCACAAATAGTATTTCAAACAAATAACACTTTTAAAAAATGTCTTAAATAAACACTTTTATATAAAATAGTTTATATAAATAATAAAGTATATAAAACAATTTATAACAATGGAATATATTCATTTGAAATACAAAGAAGCGAGCAACGTGGTCACATACTTAAGAAGTTATGATAGTTCTAGGATATAGGGACCCTAAACTCAAGGTGACACAACAATACGTGCATATGCCCCTTTAAACTCAGGACAAAGAGGAATCATCACCATCGCCTAAGGGATGTGACATGATTCATTTTTGTTTTGTAATGTTGTAAATCGTAAAGTTCTATCCAAATAACTCACTAACTAACAAAGGCTTTCATGTGATCTAGTACAAAAAAAATGATGAACAATTTATTTTAAAACTGTTTAAAATACATTTCTTCTCATTCTCCATTTAAAATATATCAATTTATATTCAAAAACCACAATAAGTGTTTTTAATTAAAACATACCCTTTTTCCAAGATAGAATCCAAAGGTTCTTATCAAAACCATTTAATCCATTTTTACCAAATACAATTTGAAATAAATTTAATCAAATTAATTTCCAAAATTTTCCATCAAAAAAATTTCACAATTTAAATTCAAAAATTTAAAATTTTCCAACTTCCATCAGTTTCTCAAACACACCCCAATTCACTAGAATTGGGTTTTTTTCCAATTTCCTACCAAAACCAATTTCTAAAAACCCCAATTCAATGAAATTGGGTTTTTAATCAAACAATTAAAATAAATTTCATTTAAATAAATCAATTTAATTTAATTAAAAAAATTGAAATTAAACAAACCAATTTAGGGTTCACATCAATTGATCATTGTAACGGAACCACCTACCTTTCACGAAAACACAAGACCCGTAACAGAACCCGTGAAAAAGCATGAAGGTGCAGAAGGTCTAAGAACTCAAACTAGAAACAAGATTCAATAACTCAAGGTTTATATCCATAAATCCCAAGATGATATATAAAAATATAAGGATATAAAGAGAAATAAATGAAGAGACAGGGAGAACACTTACCTAGAAATTCACACCACAACCGCAATAACGATCAATCGATGATCAAAATGAATCAGAAGGATTTTAAGGATCCAGAATCACCCATGGAAGACTCTTAGGTCCAGAGAAAAGAAAAATAGAGTGGGTGAGAAGGAAAATAAGTTAGGTTTCCTGTTAAAAACAACCATCAGTACTTTATACGATGTGTAACCCAATTGGGAAATTGAAAAAAAAATCCCAAAATAGCCGAAAACCCATTGAATTTTGATAAAATCAGATTTGTAAATATTTTATAATTTACACATCATTTAACCTCATTACATGGAATATAAATCCCCATTATACTACCGAAAAAATAGTTTTCTAATGGGAATCCAACAAATCTCTGGGTCTACCATTATAGGTATCCTCCCAATTCCTTCTCGGCCCTACCAAGAAAATGAAAAAGGAAAACCATGATAAGGTTTAAAATGCACCTATCGGAAGAGTAACAGGATGTTACAATATGTGACTATATTTTTTATTCATGTGAGTTGAAATAAAGGCTTAGTGATAAGAGTGTGCGAGGGTGGGTTAAGTTTTTTTATGGGCATGGTTTTCCTTGAGTTCTATAGTTGGTGTGTTTTTGATAAGTCCACATCCTTTCTCAGCCTCTATTACTAGTATCATAAAGATCCAAGTCATAATAATGAGAGATTGATAGGTGGTTACTATATTACCCTGATGATACGTACTGGACCCCCCTTGGTATAGAATGGTCCTAGGCCCTGGGGGAGTTCCACCGGTGAGTCTAGTTGAGAGAGGCCGAGTGGTTATAGATTAAGAATTCATCTATTGGATGACAGATGGTTCCACCTGAGTACATCTAGGACCATATCACTATATGTATAGAAGTTTCCAATGATTTTATACATTTTAATTTTTCTTTTTATTTACTAAACCAGTTTAGGCCTTTTATTTTATTTATTTTATCTATTATTTCCCAACATGATTTAATTTATAATTCTTTTATAGATTGATTTATGATTTATATTTTGGTTTATTTATTCTATTATTGTTTCTTAATCTATTATCTAGTTTCCTTCTTATGAAGTTTTAAGGAAATGGTTTTAAAAAAGGGTTTCAAAGGAAAGTTTTTATTTTAATAGTAAAAAAATATTTCTAAAGTTTTCACAAGTTGTTTTGGGTTTTAAAAGAGGACTTGGACACTGTTTATGAGTTATATTTCTTAAAATAAAGAAAATTTTATTTTATAATAATGTATTTCAAACTAGTGTTTCTAGATTATTTTGAAAAAGGAAAAATTTAAAATCTTTGGTGAAATAATAATGGGATATTATGCACACACCCTACTTACACCACTTGATGTATGTAGATTGAGTGGAATTTTTGAAGGTATAGGTTCTTTCTTTTGACCTCACATGGAGAAAGAGTGTTATGGATGAAGAGCAACCTTGGAGTCACATGAAGGTATCACTGGGTATTGTAGTTTTTATTTTGTGTCTATATCATCTAGTTTGGATTATTACTATATCTTTGGATATGTTCTAGTTTTTTCTATTTATTTTAGTTTCCTCATTTGGTTTGTTTTTGTTATAATCTATTTACGTTGTTTATGCATGGACATCTAGTTTAGGAATGTACCTAGAATATTGTCTATATAATTCCACTTCTTGATAAATATTATTTATCTAGGTGAAATAATTCCCAATTGAGTTTATTCTGATTCCATGGCACTTGTTGCTATCTTGTGGGGATTGGGAACACCCCTCAGGTATGTCTCGGGCTAGCTCGAGTGCCTAGTTCAGTGGTGTCTCAGGATGGTTCATGAAAAAATGGTAGTTGATAATAGATTCTTGAGAGGGACGAGGTTGTTTAAGTACCCTTATTATTTGGGATATCTATTATATGGGAGATAAGATTGTCAAATCTCAATAGACAGGTCATGGGTGGGTGCTTTACCACCACTGGTTGTGAAGAAACCTAAGTTACCATGGGATGTCAGAATCTGAGTTTGATTCCAAGATTTATTTTGGATTCTTCTTGATGAATTTTTATTTAAATCAATTGTATTTTTATTTATGTGGTCATTTCATATGTCACTTTGAGTATTTTTGAGATTTTGAGTGGATAAGGGGAAATAACTAGAGGCACACAATTTTCCCACATGACTTGAAAAACTATGTGGTGTCCATGTGCATGTGTTTCATGAGGATTTAAGGTGTGGAATTGGTTTCAATCGACGGTTTAATTGTTGAGGAGTTTTAAGTACTCACTCAATCCCTCACATTGGGTTTTCCATTTGTTTTATCTTTCATAGAAACTCCCAATGATTCCCTCATCCTTAGCTAGGTACAAACCTACTTTTCAAAGGAAGGATTCTATGGGCAATGACTCTTGGGGACTTGCATTGGTCGATAGGATGAGAGGTTAGGCTCATTACACCCTTTTGATGGGAATTATTTTATACTATGGTACTCTCTTATATATTTAAGATATGTTCACGAATCTCTTCCTAATCTCGATACAGGACTGGTTACCCTAATAAAACAATCATTGTATAATTATATTTCATATAAAAAAGAGTGGGGTGGTTTTAGTGAACCCATATGTATGTATTTGAGGTTCCCCATCATTTTACAATAATGGGAGATCTGTTATGTTCTGAAGCCATATAAAAAACTTCATTGAAATGTGGTATCATGCAAGAAGGCGGTTGATATTCTGAGGAGGGGATTGAGCCATTATGAGGAATCCTACATATCCTGGTCATTACAAGAATCAAAACCCACATAGTTTTTTAATCCCATGTAGTTTAATTTCATGATGAGAGGATATATGTGCGGGTACTGAGGCACTAGATATTTAAGCTCGATTCTTGAGGAACTGTCCTATGTATCCTGGTTATAGAAGGAATCCGAGTTATCATAGTTTGATCACACCCTTGGGATTGGCCCCAAGGTGGATTCCCTTATATGAGGGATAGTTTGTATCATTACACTCATCAGGACTTACATACTAGGATTACCCTAGTCGGTGTAGATTCATGATGTCAATGAGGCTTTCATTGCGACTCCCTAATCCCACGTGAGCTGTGCTCGGTGTGAGAAACAAGAGGTGACAGATGATTAGTCTTACAACGTACTGATATGGGACTTGTGTATTGGGATAGTCTTGGGGATGTTTAAATATGGATCTTGGTCCTTAGGGAGGCATCCTACATATCATGGTTATGACAGGAATCAGAGTCACCACAGTTCAGTTTACATCGATGTGGATATTTATTAGATCTTAGGCCTTTAAGAAGGAATCCTACGTATCCTAGTTATAGAAAGATTCTGTGTTCTTATAGTTTAGTTGATTGGGGCTTACATAATGAAATTGAACTTGCATTTGTGATGACTTATAATGAAAATGATATGATTATTGAAACTCCTTAAGCCCATGTGAGCTATGATCAGTGTGAGAAACAAGGGATGGAAAATGATCAATCTCATTGATTATGAATGTAGAGCTTACATATTAGGATGGACCAATGGAGATTCAATATGGATCTTCAGCCTTGAGTAGGTTTCCTATATATCCTGGTTATTGTAGGAATCAGACTCATCATAGTTCCCTTAATTGGGGCTTACACATTGATGTTTCCCTATGGTTGGGGCTTACACACTGAGGGTAGACAAAGTTATCAAGACCTGGGATGCCCTTTTGACTTATCCTATTTTTCTATCTGACATGCATTGATTTTCCAATCAACATGACTTAGTTATTTTCCTGGTATGTCAGAGAGTATCTTCCTGATATTCTAAAAGTAAACCATGTGATCCAATTAACTTTTCCATATGGAATCACATATCCTGGATGGCATGTTTGAGGGTTGTCTCATGATCCAACTGACTTTCCCTGGTGTCATCATGAGAGCTGGTTGACACATATAGAGGGTATCATGAGAGTTAGTACAACCTATCTCAGAGGGCATCACATGTCCTAGTTGACATGTCATGACACCTGGATCGAATGTCCAGAGGGCATCGTGAGTCTTGGATGAATCATCCAGAGGTCATCACAAGAGATATTTTAACATACCCAGTCATGGCTACGAGACTTGTCTAACATGATCAGATGCCGTTATATGATTTATATGATTTATTTGAAGAACATCACAAGGGTTGGGAGATAGTCCCATGAGGACTTTTAGAGACTAAGGTGGTACACCCAAGAGAACTATATGACTTTCTACGACATGTATGAAATATTTCTCATAACCCAAATAGCATACTAAATGAGTGTCGTAAAATTGGGGTGACATTTCCTGATGCTTTTGTGTGTCTTGGATGGTTTCACATGAAGTGCACGAGGGTTAGAAAACATGTTTTTTGGTTTAAGTCTTCCACTTTTATTCATTGATCTAGCTTTTATATTTTGAATTCCTTAGATTTATTCAGTATCAGTTTATTTTGAGTCTTGCATGATCTAGAAGACATGTGGGATGTTCTTTGCATGCCCTTCTAGTGGTCCTTTGGGTGATCTATGAATGATCACGTGAAGTGATTTATTCTTGGTGCATGATTACTTCGGATGTTCATCAGTATATTACCTGACAAAAGACTCTCCGGTCACAAGATCAGCTACTTTGAGAAATTCACTATGGTTCTTGGGCATGCTGATGCACCTAGATGTGAAAAATCAAACCTTTTTGCTCAGGATTCCAACCCTTTATTTGAGTTTAGGGTAAGGAATTTATAGGCCTCACCATCCTGATTGTTCACTGGTTTTCATGACATATTTAGAATGGATTTGACAAAGGTCTCTAACACTACACATCTTTGTGATCTTTTTCTATAGATCGTTATGAGGGAATCACCTGATTTCCAGTGACCACAAGTCCCTCTATCAACATATCATTTATTAGATTATCACCAATCAATAGGTACTTTTCAACTGATGTGGTTACATCGAATGACTTCTATATTGTCTTGTTTGATATGTCCAAGGAATTCCATGAGATCAGAATGCCTGCTGAAAGGCCTTCTATAGATTCTCGATGCCCTGCCTAGGACATTATTTGAGGTAGGGGTGGCCTGTCCAAGGGTCTTGTAGGGCCATGCTCCGAACTTCTTCAATGCACCTCAAGTGTTTTATGATTGTGAGAGGCTTCTTACTCCTCCCCTTTTTATCCCCTTTGTTTTATTTTACAAAGTTTAGGGATTATTATAGTTTACATGAGTGTCGTTGAGAAAATTTTCTCTATTTTTAAGTGATGTGTTACATGACCAATATGGGACATATGGGAGTGTGTGAGCATTTCATGGGAAAATTATTCCATTTTATCCTCGGGGAGACAAAGGGGTTACACGTGGTTTCCAAGACATACTCGAGGATCTTTTCATGATGTAGGTGGCATGTTTATGGGATTTTTTGACTTGAGGCAGACATGACAGTAGGGACTCGTGATGTCTTGTAGGATGCCAATGACGCATCACATGTCTTTCAGTGACCACGAGTAGCTCCCGATTCCTCCCATTTCATTTCCTTTGTTTTATTTTACAAAGGCTCAGGGGTCTCATGAGTTGGATTGGATGTTGTTAAAGAAAATTATCCTTCCCATTGGTGATGCGACACTTGATCTTTACGAATTCTAGGGGCCTCCACCTTTAGAAATATTTCCTCCCATTTTGAAGGATTTTTGGATGGTTTTTTCAATCATCTGCTAGTCAAAAATTGCATGACCTGAGGGAGATTATACAGTTATATTGAATGATCTCTAGTTTTCTGGGGAGTCTTTGTAATAAAATGAAGGCTTATTGAAGGGGATTCCATAGGTTCTGCTACAGGATATGTTCTACTTATGGAGTCTTCACATGAACCTATGATGTTCATGTGATTGGGAGTCCCTTGGAGGCTCATGTGATCTGCAAGTCTCGACCACCTTCTCCTTACTTTGATTTTTTGGGGAAAATATTATACATATTTAGGTATTACTTTTTGATTTTTCTTATTTTTATTTGGAGGGTGTCAAAAAATCCCCCCCCCTTAGGAGTGGCATCCTTGGGGATAAGGATTTGGTTCTGAGGAAAACAAATTCCCTCCTGAGCCTTTAGTGGTGTCCTGAATCGGTGTCTTGGGTAATGTTTGGTCTACCGGGAGACGTTTGGTATTATGAAAAATATCCCTTTCATCCATGATATGCATGAAATATCATTTCTTCTATATTATGTAAATTTACAATGATACCCATCCTTTTTCTAATATCAAGGAAACCTGAATATCTAATTTACAGAAGGATAATCAGGTAGAATGTATGTCCTAGAGGAAGAGTGATCTATTGTTTTACCGAATATGATAGGTTTAGTGAAAATAGATTGATCTTTCTAAGGCAATATAGTGGATCTTACAAGATCTTGCAGACTAAATTGTTGTTATGTTTTAGTTTATGATCTTTTATCTTATACCTCATATTGTTTTCGTTTTAGATCTTTTAGCTCAGACCTGATATCACTTTAGTTTAGGGACTTTTAGCTCAGACTTGGAATCACTTTAGTTTAGGGTATTTTAGCTTGGACCTTATATTGCTTTAGTTTAGGGTCTTTTATCTTAGACCTTATATCTCTTTAGTTTAGGGTATTTTAGCTCGGACCTGATATCACTTTAGTTTAGGGTATTTTTGATTAGAACTTATATTGATTTAGTTTAGGTCCTTTTACCTTGGACCTTATATTGGTTTATTTAAGAGTATTTTAACTTGGACCTGATATTGATTTAGTTTAGGGTCTTTTATCTTGGACCTGATATTGCTTTAGTTTAGGGTTTTTTAGCTCATACCTGATATTGCTTTAGTTTAGGGTCTTTTATCTTGGACCTGACATTGCTTTAGTTTAGGTTCCTTTAGCTCGGACTTGATCAATGATCATGGGATGTGGTTCATACATTCCAGAAATGACCCAAAACACTTTGATGTGTTGGGTACTTCCATGGTGTTGCAAGGGCTCACAAGGATCAAAAATCTATTTTTGCAGAGTGTCCCATTTGGTTGACATCCATAGGTTCATATGCAGGAGCCATGGGCATGTATGCATAGTCAAGAAAAGGGTATTTGATGCTGGGTATCTTTTCTAGGGTCTATAAAATATTTATAGAAGTATTATCGGTTGGAGGGTGAAATACCAAGGATACTAGACCTACTTGGATAGTTGTAATATGGGTGATATAAATCATAACCCAAAATCTTAAGTATGTGAATATGAGATGATGTAGACATGCCAGGTATATCCCATGAAAATTTGAGATTCCAGGTTTTTTTGCTGTGTTTCTAGGGCTCACAAGAATTGAAGATCCTTTTTGGAAAGGAGGAGATCCCTTTAGTTGGAATGTTAGGGCCCTTATGCGTTAGTATCATTCTAAAAAAAGATGATCTCTACTCCTCTGTGAGGGACATAGAATATTTTTGAAGACTCAAACATCTATATTATGAGGTTTGGTATGGAATAAAGGCTATCTAAAAAGGGTTCTGGAACCCTAGGGAAATTCATCTTCTAATTTTGAAGCTTGATCCCTATGCCCTGTGGTTTTTGAATAACAAGGTGTGGGTCACAAAAGGATAGAGAATGAAGTGTCACAGTCCATCCTTGAGAAAGGGTAAAAAACACAGTGACATAATGTTTAGGACATTGAATCCACTTAGATAGTTTAGTGTAGGGATTATAAGTCACAACCTAGAGTGCTCGAGTTAGGATAATGATATGGAATAATCATACTATGAGAGGTTCAGATCACACTGAGGTGTTGAGTTCTACCATAATGGTGTTAGGGCTCACGAGGATTGGAAGACCCTTTTTTAGAGTAACACATTTGGTTGATGACCATATGAACATATGAAGGACCCATGGAAATGTATTTATAGTAAAGAAAAGGGTCTTTGAAGCCGGGTATCCTTTCCAAGGGCCATGGAAGGTTATGGTGATACAAGGCACCCCAAATCATGAAGTGTGATTTGTGTAAAGTGTAAGATCCAAGAAGGTTTTGAGTACCCTAAAATTTGTGCCACCACCTAGTGAACATATTATCATGGTGAGGAGATGTGAAAACCATTACTCTAACTTCTTCCTGAACTAGGGGGTCCATCAAGCATAGCTTCGCTTTTACTAGGGTTACTAGGTAGAATCTATGAGATTTATGCCTTATTTATTTGTGCCCTAATTTTTTCCTAAACTCTAAAGGTGAAGAGTTTAATGAGTGAAGAATTGACTTTTTCTCATGAATCCCTTCAATGTTTTTCAATCTAACAAGTTTTGTTTCTCTTTCTCCAGTAGTTTAAGGTCTTTTGATTTGGACCATTATAGGTTAGAGTTTTAGGTTGTGTAGATTTGACCAATAATATAGGTAGTTTATGGCCATGATGCAAATGGACCTAATATGGAGGATGATACACAAGATCCTAATCAGGATACTCAGGGTCAGGAGTACCCCATTATCCTTCTGAGTAGGATATGGAAATACTATAAATCATGGATCGAGGTTCTTAAGTGATGAGTGATGATATGGAATGGTTTTACTTGGATAGGTTCATATCACACTTAGGTGTTGAGTTCTACTACAACGGTGTTAGGGATCACAAGGATTGGAATGTACTTTTTGCAGAGTGATGCATTTGGTTGATGACCATAGGCACATATGAAAGATCCATGGGCTTGCATGCATAGTTAAGAAAAGGGTCCTTGAAGATGAATATCTTTTTCAGGGGCCATAGAAGGTTATGGTAAAATAAGGTTATCAAGTCTTGAGGTATGGTTTATAGATTGAGGTGTCTCAAACGTTGATGGATATAACCCAGATTCTAGTTGACCTGAGTAAGGTTATTGTGATCCTTTGACAAGGAATGAAATATGGGGAGTATTTACTTTTGTGCAATTTAAAGTCATGCGGTAAGGATGTGTTATATGCAGTTTTACTATCATGTAGTAAGGAAATTTTCTATACAATTTAACATCATGAAATATGGATATTTTCCATGTAGTTTAATATAATGTAGTAAGGGCATTTTCCATGTAGTTTAACTTCATGTGGTAAAGATATTTTCCATATAGTTTAATGTCATGTGGTAAGGATGTGTGAATCAATGTGAAAAAAGAAAATATGGCTGGGCCTAAGGATGGAAACCCAGTCATCACTATATATCCTATGTCTATAGTAATCAAGAAATACACAGTTCTTGGGATCTCATGTAGTTTAGCATCATGCGGTAAAGATATAGATGGAATGACATGATAATGCAGAAATTTTGTGGTTGGTCCCAAGGGTTGAAGATTGGGAATCACTACATATCTCATAATATTGAGAATCAATTTATACATAGTTATGAATGAGGTCTTTTATATAGGTATGACCCATATGAAAAAGGGAAAATTTTTATACTTTTTTGTTGGGACTGGGCTCAGAGTTGGAAATTCGGGCATCAATACATATCCTGTGAGGGCAGGAATCAAGTCACGCATAGTTCTTGAATGGGAAATACTCTACGTAGGTATGATCTATACATATAGGTGAGAATTATTTCCAAAAAATATTGTAGCCAGACCCAGGATTGGAGATCCAAGTGTCACTACATATCCCATGATGGCAAGAATAAATCCACACATAGTTCTAAAGGAACCATGCAGTTTAATTTTGTGTGACAAGGATGAAAATGGACCATCATGAGATAATGGTGGTGTTTTAGCTGGTCCTAAGGGTGGAAGAATAGGCATCACTACATATCTCATGAGGATGAGAATCAAGCTATACATAGTTATAATAGAATAGTGCAGTTTAACGTCATGCGACAATGACTCATGGTAGGCCTTTTAAGGTATTGTATTGAGGACCAGGTAAGCCTGTCGACAAATGTTATGCCTTATTTTTTTCAAGGAAACCCTTAATGGAACTCCTAATCCCATGTTATCCATGATCGATGCGAGAAACAATGAATTGGAAGGGGTTCCTCCTATCATGTAGAGGCACTTAAGGGAAGGACAAAGACATTTTGTATCATGTGGTGGAAAAAACAATATATAGGATTGAAGCATCCCTACATATCTCATTGTAAATGAGAATTAATCCATACAAAGTTCTATAAATCCTATGTAGTTTAATGTCATACAGAAAAGATATCTTCCATGCAGTTTAATGTCATGCGGTAAGGAAATAGGTGAATCGATGTGAAAGAGGAGGGATATTATGGATATGTGTAATTTTACATCACACAGTAAGGATGAGGGATATATTGACATGAGGGATCATTATTTCCATGCCCAAAACTAGAGGTTTGGGCTTCGATACATATCCCGTGATAGTAGGAATCAAGCCACAGATAGTTCTTAATGAATTGTGTAATTTAATGTCACTTGGAAAGGACATCTTTTGTGCAATTTAACGTCATGTAATTAGGATGAGCTTTTCCAGTTAAACTTCACGTAACCAGGACAAACTTGTAAAGTTTAACATCATGTAATGATGATGAATGGAGGGAATTATACTAATGTGGATTCCATTAAACTTACATCTATGAAAATAATTTCTTTAGGAACCTCACATTGGTGGGTGGTGTGACACACTCCCCATCCATTTTGGCCAATGAGTAAGCCCTGTTATGATAGACCTTATGTATAATGTAAGGTCCCTCCCATTTGGGTTCCAACTTTGGGGGATTCTTTCCTAGAATCATTGGGTCTTTGAAGACTAACACCGGTTCCCCTTAAAGGAATGAGAAGAAGGGAACCTTTTTATTTAAGACCCATTCAATACGATTCTAGTGGACCTCAAGGTTGTGTAGTGTGCACAACCTGTTCTCATCGAGTCGCTCCAATTTTTTCAGCTGCTTCTTCGTCTACTCATCATCTGAGAGCTATCTGCAGATAACTATTTGAAGTGAGGGTATATGGAATTCTATGGGTAACACTACCTTAGTCCCATATACCCCTGAGTATGGAATTGCTTGTGTAGTAGTACATGTGGTGGTATAGTAGGCCCAGAGAGCATAGATAAGCTTTTCTAGCCAAGACTTCTTATCCTTGATCACCATCTTCTGAATTATATTTTACAAAGTCTTATTAAAGACCTCTATATGTCCATTTACTGATTCATGATAACGAGATGAGGGATTAGACTCAATATTGTACTCCTGGTAGAGTTTCTTCAACTTTTTAGAATAGAAGTTGGTGTCGTTGTCCATCAATATTGTGTGAGGGACCCCAAACCTAGTGATGATATGGGAATTTATAAAGTTGATGATGATCTTTGTCCCAAATTCCTTGATGGGTATTACTTTATCCCATCTGGAAAATAAGTCAATAATAGTATGGATGTACTTGAACTACTTAGATGTGGCTGGAGGATATGGCTCCATGACATCCACCCCCCCCCAAAAAAATATCTAGGAATATTTAGTTGTATGTAGAAATTATATGGGTTGATGGATGAATTTTTCATGCATGAAATTTATTGGTGAATTCCATGAATTCGTTTATCATGGTTTCCTAATAATACCTCAACCTCATGATTTGGTGGGATAGATTAGTCCTAGATTGATTGGCACTGAAATATCCCGTATGGAATTATTCCATGATGGTAAAAATATCCTCCTATTCTATACAGACGAGGATGATCACTTTAAATCCATGCTTATAGATGGTTTTCTTCTCATTCAGGCCATCCTCTAGGGTAAAGTTCACTGCACGATGATGAATCTGTTCCCTTATGACTTTATCTATCAGGAGAGTCCTATTGTAAAGATAGCCTATTATGGGATCCATCCATCTAGGGGTGGAAATTGGTTCATCACATTATAGGGTGTTGTTGAACTAATTTATTTCTTTCATACCACAGATGATGATCACTGAGACCATTCTTTGATGGGTGATATAGAAGATTGCTTATTCCTGATTAGGTTTGGCTAGGTCAGTGGATACACTGGAAAATACATTGGGGTAAGAATTTTGTGATCAGGGAACATGATGAAATGTTGGATTAAAATGGAACTCTTCCATCAGTCCCCTAACATAGCCCATGAGAGGGGATGATTCTTCCCTTTTGATGAAATATTCGCCATTGATTTGATTTCTCACTGAATCTGAATCCCATTTGATGTTTAGGTAGGATATTTGTGATTTTAGTTCTAATTCCAATCCAACGATGAGGGAATGATATTCAAACTCATTATTTGTGAAACCTTCGAATAGTGAGAATGAGTAGGGAAAAACTGCTTTGTTGAGAGAGACAGACACGAACCCTAAGATAACTAATTGAGATTCAGGTTTTCCACCCTTATACTGATAGTAATTTATTAGGAACTATAAAAATAAATCTCCCATGTTCGGGGAGTGTCATAGGAATAAAATACCACCTCATCTGGAATCTTGGTGTCTTCCAGCGTATTTTTTGAGGCATGATTTTCTGTAAGTAAACCAGCTAGGGATTTCCCTTTCACTAATTTCTATGATACGAATTGAATTTCATATTTATGAAGAATAACCTCGCATCGAGCTAAATACCTAGTCAACATAGGATATCCAAGGATGTACTTGAGAATATCGATATGAGAGAATAACTAGATTTCGTGGTGTTTCAAGTAATGCCTCATCTTTTTCACTATGAATATCAGTGCAAGAAAATTATTCTCAACACCAGAATATTAGGTCTCAGTACCTAGAATAGTGTAGATGAGGTAGTAGAGACTATTATCTATCCTCACATAATTCTTCTGTGTGAGGAGGGTTACCAATGATAATTCCATATTGGTCACATATAAAATGAGTGGCCTCACTTCCACCAGAGGCATTAGGACCAGTGGGTGTAGGAGGTACTTCATGATGATTTCTAAGGATTCTAGGAAATCATCATCCCATTGATAGGCGATTCCCTTCATCATTATTCTGGTGAAGGGGAGAGATTTTCTATCCAGGTTTGTGATGAATCACCAAATGTAAGAGAGGTTCCCTTGGATCCCCCTCAATTCTTTGAGATTTCTAGGGGGTGACATTGTTATGATAGAACTAGTCTTATCTAGGTTGACCTCGATGTTGTGGTGGTGAACTAAAAAGCCAAGGAACTTACCTGATGTTACCTTAAAAGTTCATTTCAGTGGGTTCATCTTCAGACTATGATATTGTAGATTTTCTAAGACTGTTCGAAGGTCTGTGAAGTGATCACATCACTGTTGGGATTTGACCACCAAGTCGTCGATGTAACATTTGACTATATTTCCAAAAAATGCCTTAAATATATGATTCATGTCACATTTTTGTGTGGAACCAGTGTTATTCACATCAAAGGTCAAGACCTGATAGAAAAATATCCCCTGAGGTACTCTGAAGGTAGTGACTTCTTTATCTTTGGGGTCCATCTTTTTCTGATTGTACCTTGAGTACCCATCCATGAAGGAAAGGTCTTGAAAACTAGTAGTTGCATCGATAATGAGTTATTTCATTGGAAATGATAAATCATCCTTTGGGAAATTCCTATTAAGGTCTCTAAAGTCAATAAAGACCCTAATCTGTCCATTCTTCTTCTTGATAGGGATGATGTTGGCAAGCCATCTTGGGTATTTCACTTCTCGAACAAAGTTTTCTTTGATAAACTTGTCAAAATTTGCCTCTAAATTGGTGGAATGAGAGGGGTTCACCCTCCTGGATTTATACTTTAATCCCCGATGGTCATCTGGTACTCCAAGATGGTGCATAGCCACATCTGAATTTAGTCCAAGCATTTATGTTTAGTTCCAAGAAAACACATATCAATGCTATTTCAGAAATGCAATGTACATCTCTTTCTCTTTGAGGGGCACGGAGACACTAATCAGTGTAGGCCATGGGTCTTTATCTATTCCTAGATTTATCTACTTGAGTTCACCAATGATGGTGTAGAAACCTTCCTCGAATACTGGATGAGAGTTCTTAAGTCTATCCTCATCTTCTTCCATCTCTAAGTCTGTGGAGACATTTTTATATGAATATAGAAATATAGGGGATTCCCGATCACTATTGGGGTGAGAGAATCCATGAGAAGAGACATTATCATCCCCTGTTGATTGATTAGTTGTAGAGAGATGATGGATCCAATTTTATTTTATGCTCTCACTGGGGAAAGAAGGGGCTTGGACCTCTGAGGTCAAGTCTATGACCTCGAACAGATTTATGGGGAGTATATAATCATTGTCGATCATACTCCATGGATTCACAGGGGTAGTCACCAAATCATTTGGAGTTGCAACCTGAATATCATCACTTGCCACCAGTTTTTTTCCTCCCTTTTTATGGAAATCTACTTCAGCTTATGTGCCTCCACAAGTCTCGAAAAGATCAATGTCACCATATAGTATTCAAACCTTACCATCAATGGGATACTTTAAACACTGATGTAATGTTGAAGGTATCGCAAGGTGGATATGGAGCCAGTACCTTCTAAGCAAGACATTGTATACAGTGTCTTGCTGGATTACCATAAACTCATCATCTGACATGAGATCCCCAAACTAGGGTTCGAGATTGATCTTCTCAAGAGGTATTTTATCAAGCTTATCATAACCTTGGATGGTTATATTAGTGGGAGACAAATACCCTTATCCACATCCCTAATTTCATAGGGTTCATACTAGGATAAGATTGATCCCAGAAGAATTATCAATCAGAGCCCTTTGGAAATTGACATTATTGATTCTACTTAAGATATATAGGGGTTTGATGTGCCCTTGAAAGACATATTATTGATCTTGGTCAGTGAACGAGTTGGCGACACAAAATTTTGAGGACATGGTATCCACTTGATAGACCTCAGATTTAGTGACTTCTATCTCGAATTCCTATGGTATTTTTAAGGTTTCAATGAGTACCTCCCTGAGTTCTTTAAAAATATAGAGTACATCAGGGACTGATAGCTTGGTTGGGACTACCACCAAATTTTTTATAATTTCATACTATTATGCTAGAGTTTGGAACTTCCCGATATGGGGTTTCTCTTAGACATGCAGATCAGGATCCGAGGAATTTGAGGTGGATAGGTCTATTGCTTGTGCATAGGTCACGAGAGTATCTCCTACTGATGGAATGGGCTGTGTTGTCCTTCCCCATTGTTTGGGTTGATTGGACGATTGATCCCCTGCTAGGAGGTCATGTAAGACAATTGGGATTGAACAACTGTTAGAGTGTTATGAGACACCTTATTGTCTCTTCTAGGTCTATTAGATTTCTTTTCCATAGGTCTCAACTGCATATATATATTCTATATGGAGATATGTCTAGAATATTGGGTCCATCCATATCCATGATGTCCCCTATATCCTTGGTTTCGGCATGTGAGGCCTCTCGTTCCCCAATTATCTGCGGGAAACTCATGCTCTGGGACATACTCATTGTTGGGTGTATCTTGTTTACATAACAAAAAATAAACTATTTTTCTGATGATGATTCTATTTGGTGGGGCGGTTCTTGTGTTGTAGATTTCATAGGGATGAAATCTAGGAGATTCAAATAGTACTTTGGAGCAGAGTATGATTCTTCCTCTTCTACTTATTCCTGATTCCAGTGGTCATGCCTACCTTTGAGAGGTATATTTGATATTTCCTCCTTAGGTGTTGGATCTATTTCGGGTCTGCAAAACTATGTTCTTAGGGTGACATGAGATTGGTCAACTATTTTTAGAGTCATGCAGTTGTCAAACTTTTGTGCACACCCGACCAAGACCTTCTTCAAACCACCCTTTTCTTCTGAATGGGTCACAGTTATGCAAGCCACATAATCCGAGGAGTTATCTATCACCACCTATTTGGAATTAAAAAAGACTTTAAGGATGTATTTGAAGATGAAACAGTCCTGGATTTTATGACCCAACCTTCTATGGAAAGGGAAATAGTCTGGATGGTCAGTGAGGTTTACCTCCTTGGGCCTCATGGGATATGGTAATGTGAGATTGTTTTTATCCATGACTACTAAGAAATAACTATGGACTTATTCATTCTGAAAGTAGTATGCCTTATTCGTCCATTCCTCAAATCCTGGGTGACATTGATTTCTCTGTGCTTCTAGCTTAGGGAGACTTTATGGTTTAAATTGATCAAAAGGAAGTGATGGGCTATTTGGGACCTGCCTAGGTTCTTGGAAAGGTGATGCTATGGGCTTGAGAGTGACGACTGCAAATTATACTTTACCTAGAATTTTTCCCTATGTTTTGGGAATGAGTCTAGTTTTTGATTGGGTTTGGTAAATGGATTCTTCAAGATGTTGTGAAATTTTGAAAAAATCACAGTTTCCACTTGGATACTTCATTGAAACCATAGGCATTTACAAATCATCCCTGATATTTTTAGCACAAAGTTTCGAAATTTTCTCTTGTGAGAGGGGGATACTGAGTGAGTAGGTTAAACCCTCCCACCA
Source organism: Viscum album (assembly GCA_963277665.1). Classification (NCBI taxonomy): domain Eukaryota; kingdom Viridiplantae; phylum Streptophyta; class Magnoliopsida; order Santalales; family Viscaceae; genus Viscum; species Viscum album. The sequence continues at coordinate 1,304,432,564 of OY728130.1, read as the reverse complement.
TGCTATGATGTTAGACACACTCTATTTTTCATGTTTCTTGTAGTTTTTTAGGTCAATGATCATTTTTTCCTTAGTGTAGAACTGAATTGATAAAGGAACTGATGATGAAGGTCTTTCTATCCTATAATGAATCCTATTGGAATATTTCTATAACAAAAAAGGTTGGCCCTGTTAGAGTCTATAAAAAACACCTTAGCTTTATTTCCTCCTATTGATCTCGAGGGCCCATCATCAACCCACATTGGGATATGAAGTGTGTGAGATGTTGTTTGGGTTCACCCACACCATTAAAGGCAGAGAAGGTAGGATTATTGAAATTGGGTCAAGGTATGGTGTCATCCCCCCATTTAGGATATGGATTCTTCTTAGACTGCACAGGTGCACGTCACACCTCCATAGATTCCATTTGAGTATCCAGGGACTCGATGATGTTAATAAAATATGGGGGTACTATTTTCTAAGCTACATCCCTTCTATAGGGAGTTTGTGGGGGCTAAAAAGTTTACCCCACCTTTATCTCCCACTAATTTTCAATTCATCTGAAGATTGGATGATTTCCTTGATGAGAGACAGGATTTCGCCGCAATGGAGGGAAGCCATGATCATTTTCAACTTCCTCATTTATGTGGACTGACATTTTAGATCCGAAGCCAATCTAATGCTTAGATACTGCTATTTCTGGAGGATCAGCTATAGGAGAGAGAGAGTATTTATCTCTAGTTGAAGATGATACCCATTGGTATTATTTTCCCCAAGTATCTCCTCATTAAGTTTTCGAAGAGTTTTTATTTCACTCTCATATTGTGACAACTATTCCTATGGGGAAGGAACTTCAATTATTATGGGTGGCGATTGGGATGTATCTATACCTTTCCCCTTAGCCATGTTCTGACATGAAGGTGGAAACTCAATATTTATAGGTTCCTTATTTTGGAGCCTCCATTGGTTCTAGGTGCGTGCAACCTCATTTGGTGCCTTAGATCACCCTTATCCTAAGGTATGTATTCCGTGTTACGACCCTATACATTTTTTCCTTGATACATGACATATTTCATGTTAACAGTGACAACATTAAAAGAGGCATATTGGGAAATGGTGGTCATTCCATTACTATCGACACAATAGGATGATTCTGCACTATCTTCTTTAGGGTCGTTATTCAAACCCTTATCCATATTAGTCTGTTTTGGCTTGAAATTCCAATGGGTTTTATTCACCTTTTCTGTACGCTCCTCCTATCTTGGCCTACGAATAGTGGCCCTAAGGGAGTTTCTAGTTTTTATTTTAAAATAGGCTCCAAATAATAGTGGATTTTCTTGAATATAGAGGAATAGGTGAGACCCCCTGACCATTGATTGTTCTTTCCCAACCCAAAGAAAACTGATTCTCTCTATGGTGATAATGATGATGAAAATTCCCCCAACCCTATGGACTGGGGGTTATTTGGGGGTGCAATTATCATTGATTGGTATTGTTATTGAGTATCCAATGGATACATTTTGGGATTTAATGAATATTAGGATGAACATGAAGATATAAATCACCCCATACCATCGGGATGGGGTTGATTTGGGATGTCTATAGGGTCCTCTTAGGGGATGATGAAACTGGTGATGGTGATTGAGACATAAATTCACCCATCCTAGTGGGGTGGAGTTTGTTCATAGCTGCTACTGATGTGACCCAAATACTCTCATGAATTGATGATCTGAGAGGAAGAGGTGGTGGTAGATATTATCCCAGTCTACTGAGCTGGTTCCTCTCCTGGATGACTAATATGATAGCTTCCACTGCATCCCATTTGATGCTGTGCAACTATGCTTGAGTAGGAGCTAGGTGAGATGACATCCCATGATGAGAACCATTATTCATGGGAAGATGTCCGGGTGATCACAAATTCAACCTCCATGTTTCAAATGTATACCTATTGCTTTGAGGGGACTATTTTTAAATCCTTTTGGATATCATCTCTCTCCATTCATAATGTTTGGGAACTATTTAAGTGGAGGCATTCTGTTGTATTTACCAACTATCCCGAGCATTACTCGGTACCCAGAACTCACAAGAGACTATAACATTTCAGGATGCCATATCTGAGGGGTTATGCTATTCTAGGGGAGCGGTAAAGTGTAATGCTCCATACTATCCCCATACTTGAATATAAATTCATGATGTGGCTTCATATACCACCTTATGAAGAGTTGTGATGGAATGGCAGTAAGCGTGTTGTAGATTTGCATTGTGATTTTCCAGTTTTGGATCCCGATCCATGGAGATAACATATAGGTCTAGCTGACAATAGAGTATGTTGATGGTCTAAAGGTGACCCTTGTATCCATGATAAGGGAGGTGTATATTCTTCATCCACTAATGAATAGCCCACATATTTTGGCATATATAAGGTATGCACTCATTTTCTAGATCGTCTGGGATCTCATAGCTTGAAGTGGCGAGCATCCAGAACATGAGGGCGGGGGGGGGGGGGGGGGGGGGGTGTTTTCGGCTAACTCTCTCTATATGTAGATTTTGGACTCCTCTTCATTAAACTTACATGACTCCATCTAGTCAGACCATAGAAGATGATTCTAAAGGTCATCTGCTGATGAGAGTGGAGTGCTGCCGAAAGTTGATGGGAACTATATACCATTGACCTCGATCTTTTGAGCACTTCTCTATATGAAGGTGTCAGTGTTTGGGACACCTATCTATAAATATGTGTTTGGGAAAGGGGATTATTTCCTTTTCTATGGGATATATTTCCATGGCGAGGTTAAAAACATTGAATTTCAGGAGTAGAGTCTCTATGATTCATCTCCACACTACCAAAAGAAGTACTATCATGGTAATGGACATCTTCTACTTCTACTTTGATAGAAGAGTCAATAGACCCTTATGGTTTTTAGAACCCATCTCAAACTACCTGAAGGACACTGGCATTGAGAAGATTAGTAATATGGTCTTGATCTGCATCATGGTTGGAATATACTGACTTGCCTTTTGAAACTATGCAAGGATATGTGCCTACTGTATGATGGTTTCCATAAATTGCATATAACCATTTGGTGATGCAAGAGTATGATCCCGCTATTGAGAAGTTGTTGAAATATACCAATAATTTGTCTCATTATTGACAAGAATATGGTATTTTTCTGAGGCATGTTCCATTCTTACTTGGTGAGCCTCATCCAGGATGGAAGTATGAACCCAATCCCAAGCCTTTAGGAAATTCCCCTGGTCTTTCTTGTAGGAATATGATCCTGACCCAAGGCACATGATGCTATCACTTGGTGAGCCTCGGTTGGATTAGGAATATGAGTCTTGTCTGAATATTCATTCCCAATTGGAATATGCTGAAGGACCTCCAGAATGGGATAAGGGATATGAGCCTCCTCCTATATTACCTTAGAATAATGATGGTGTAGTCATTCATCGATAGAAGTAGGAATATGCAACTGGCTTCCGTGATCTATTGGAATATGAAAAGAAGATTTACTAACATGAATATAAACCTATCATGAGCCTTGTTCCATTATCACTTGGACATACACAACCATAAAAGATATATATTCCTGATCCTTGGACTTTGGAGTGTGCCGCTGGACTTCTTCAATAGGAATATGAGTCTGTACCGAGGATTGTTTCCCTCTCACATGGTGATACCTGATGAGAATGGGGATATAATCCCAATCCTAGGCCTTTGGAATATACCGCTAGACTTGTTAGATAGTCATGTACCCCTGTCTTGAGGCATGTACTACTCTCACCTAGTGAGCCCTGATTGGAACAGGAATATGAGCCTGGTCTGACACCTCACCCTTTATCAGAATATTACAATAATCCTCCTTGTAAGGAGCAAGAGTGTATGATTACTCAGGTACAAACACTTATTCATGATGATCAGAGTGTTGAGATATCCTAGTTGTAGGGATAGGAGTATACACCTATCCCTTTATCTGCAATAGTATCAGAATATGTAGGCGGAGTTCTTCAGTTGTTACTAAAATATATTGGCATTTTAGCAAAGTCTGTGCATGAATAAAAGCCTTCACATTTTACTTATCCATTATACACTATATATTTCCTCAATTGAAGCGGGAATATGAATCCAATTATACCCTCTATGTTCCATCGAAATATGATGGTGGGATTCATGCATAGGGGTAGGAATATGAGCCTCCCCCATGCGTGCTGTGGGAATATGCCTGTAGACTTTTTCCAATCGAGTAGGGATATGAGCCTCCTTGCTAGTTCCTTCCAGAATATACTGGAAGGAATAATCGATAGGAGTGGGGATATGGTAACTATCCTAGATATCCAATGCCTTCCTCCTATTATGATCCTTCCTTGTTTTCTGTGCATGGGCGTTAGAGGTGGTAGCGTGTCGGTAGGTACCCTCAGCGGGCAACTGGTGAGTACTAGATGGATGGTGTTGGTGACTGAGGTTAACAGGTGCTCTCCTTGGCGGAACTTGAACTAAAAGAGAGCTATATTTGGATTCTTAATTCACCTTCATCAGGTAATGAAGGTGGAGGGTTTTGTGTTCTGGGGATAAGCTCCTGAAGTGGTTAGTTGTAACTATTAGGGATACTGTCTTAGTAGCAGCATTTCCGAGGAGACGCAGACTCGCTAGTTTCCATGATTATAGAACCTCATGGAAAGATTCCATTTTCGGGATCATACTACATCGGTGGTACTCTTAAACCTTCATGTTCTCCACCTACCCTTGGAGATATCGAGCATGTGAGAGTGTTTTGCGACCCGTGGGGGTTGCAGTCATATGTGATTTATTAGAGTGAGTGCTAGATGATGAATAAATTATATCGAATTGGGATGTTGAGATCATTATCTACAATTATTCATGAGATAAAGAACAAGGTTACTGATTAATGAAATATCATAGTCATAGTATTCTCAATTAGATATGTGTGGTTAACACAATTGTTCTTTTATTCCCGATTCTTCCATTCTGCTCGTTTGGACTTGTCAAAACTAGGATGGACTTATGAGAACTCTGGTTACATAGGATCATCTATAAGATCATGTTGGTCCTACTGCTTTGTTTTTATAGGGTTTTCAAAACAAATTGGTCTGATGGATTATAACCCAATGATTTTGTTATTACAAATATTCACGTCGGGTTCACCATTTTTGTTTTGTGAGGATTTAATGTGTAAAATGGGTTTCTCTAAATGGTTTGATTGTGTGTGTGTGTGGGTGGGGGGGGGGGGGGTTAAGGAATTTCTCAATCACTCACATCGGGTATTCCATTTGTTTTGTATTTCCTAGAAACTCCCAATGGTTTCCTCATCCATAGACGGGTACATACCTGCTTTCCAAAGGCTGGCGACCATCTGGGTTTTCAGGCCCAATGTGTAATGACCCAAAGTTTTATCTATAGAAACTACCATATTATAATTATTTCATATAGTATAAACACATAATAGAACACAATAAAATTTTCATAAACAATTAATGAATTAAATAAGAAGTGTTTGTAGAAGTTAAGGAACCTATACCGACAAAATAGTAACTTGACCTTTAGAATAGTAATGTGACCCTTATGAATAGTAAACCAACCAATTGAATAGTAACCACACCAATGAAATTATAAATAAAATTTATCCATCTTATAAGTAACAATATGATATAATTATATCATAGTATAAGTGAATAAATATTTTAAAAATTATTAATTAAGTGTTGATATTTTTGTAAGTCATAAATATTTAATTACAATTTTATGAATAATTTAATAATTTAAAAGAAAATTTATTTTCATAAAATTTATTTATATATTAATATTTTTTAGGTCTTATGATTATAATATAATTTTATGGGACCTTATTTAATTTTTCAAAGTGATATAAAATCAGTTATAATTTTAAAATATGTATTTTTTCAGTAAATTGTGATTTTCAATAAAAATTAAATTTCTCATATTTATAAAATTATTTTTATAAAATGGAGATAATTTTTTAATTATAAATGTTGAAAAATGGTTAGGTTGGATTTTTGTGATTTTTCTGAAATACTTGAATTTTTGGTGAATAGTAAAATACGGTAATTTACGGTATATATACATTATAAGTTAAATACTATATTAATTGAGTCATATATGATGTAAGAACATTTTTTTCAAACTCACATGATATAATTACTATATTTAGTCTCAAGAATCAACACTATTTCCTATATTGAGAAAAATAATAAACTAATGAATTAAATAATGAGAAAACACCCCCTCCTCCACTATAAATACCACCCCTAAACACTTCTCTCCTCACACCTCTCAAGCCTTGATACTTGTCTATATTCTACCCAATACTCTTCCCAAACCTCTCACCCACTTCCATGATATTTTTTTCTTAACAAAATACCAAAAACAATTCCCTAAGGAGGTTCTCAAGAGGAAGGGATCAAGAGGTAAAACCTACTTCCATTTTCTTTCAATTTCTTTTCAAGTTCCTTTCTTTTATTTTTTTATCCTCACATACCCTCATCCAAATGGAATTAAAACTTTAGTATATTATATATAATATAATATTATCATGTTTTTGGAATAATTATTCATCAATATCTTCTCCTCTCTCTCTCTTTTATTTTAAGAATGAAAACATCAACCGTGTGGTGCGGATTTACCACCTTCATGGACAACATGCTTTAATATTTCAATTCCACCTTCAAGTTTGGTCATGAAACAATTTTTATGGTTGAATCGGATTATATTATATGTATTATAACCTATTTAATGTTCTGTAACCAGTAGATATAAATTATATTTAATAATATAACAAAACAATGTTATGATGATAAAAAATGCTAAATTAATCTAAATGATTATCATTAATGATTTATCTATATTAGAGCAGTTAGTGGTGGACCCACATGGAAATTGTCACATAAGATATTATTCCTTGAGTGCTCCATGATTTCACAATGTTGGGAATGATTGGCCTTATACACAGTGGATAAATGCTTCATCTTATAGATAATCAACCTAAAGAAGGGTAGTGGGCTTCAATTTATAGTTAATATCATCAGTAATGGGTGCACAAGATTTTGGTCATGAAATATACTTCGCATAAAAAGTTTTCTTTTTCTGTATAGACCATCTATGTTGGGCATTGATTTTTCATTTCCTTTGGAATACAATAGGTTTTCATGTGGATTGGACTTATTGCATGCAACTCTGATATCTTGTGCACAGTTTCCTTGGATGTTCAAGTGGACTTCGATTATGGAATGAGAAATGTCATCATATTTGGTGTGCAAGTCATTTTTGCATAGATTTTAATCTTTCTCACATTTATTGAATATTTCATGAACCACCCTTTTTTATTATTGAAATGCTTTGTTGAGTCAGATCTAGTTTTCCAAAAGTTTTTTATCTATAGGTTGACCTTGAATTTCAGTTCCAACAACTATTTAATGAAAAGGATAATGACTGAAAGGTCACGGAGTGATCCTGACTTGGATACGAGCATCAATATAACCTTTCATGATTTCAAAGAATTCTTAGTCCATATAATACTTTTTAGAATTAGTAGTAAGTAAGAAACTTCTTATAAATTAAAGATTATAAGGAGACTTGAAATAAAATAAAATATCCACAATAGATAGAACTTATTGAGTAGTGCATTTTATAATAGCACAACATAAAGATTGATGAGCATGACCTAAATGATTTCATAAAGAAAAAATATCAACCCAAGACCTGAATCTAACTGATTTCTTGAAATGCCACTTCCCCTCAATATCAATCCAAATATATTCAAATATAATCTTTGAGATGTAGGCATTTAAATATATTCTAGGATAAATGGGATTATAAATTGAATGAGTTCAAATATCATATCAGAGCTAGAGAGCCACTAAATTATGAAGAATCTTTAGGATATCTAGGTTTTGAATTGAAAATGGAATGCTAGGAATGAAATCATAATTTTCCATGGTAGGACGATTTTAATTCAACTAGATATTGAAATACCTTAGAAATAATGAGAACCAACACCCAATGAAGACATAAGGAGTGTTATACCTAGCTGAGATCAGATCATCTTCTACATTGGATTGAATTAAAACATGGTGTGAATATTAGAGACATAAAATATATCAATCTTATAAACCCAAAAATTCAGAAATTTTCTTCTTAAAAGAGTTTATTGAGGGATGATTCTTTCCATATAAAAATTTTAATGGAAAGTCCAAGAGTTCCAAAAATTCTATGAATTATAGTGAAGAAATCACGAGCTTGGGGATGTAATCATCCCATGAAAGCACATTATGCTAAAACAAGATATTAAGAAACAAGGATGAAAATAGTTTTTGGTGAAGGGGTTGAATGATCATTTTAAATTTATTATAAGTTAATAGGTGCATATTTTCCCCTTTATAGGGGGATAATCTAGTAGAGAGGCCATGCCACTTGGTCTATCTCTTTTGAGTCACTAATGTCATTAGAGTCTCCAATGTCTTGTTTAATACAAATTAATTATCATATTTAGTACATTATATATTTTTAAGCACTATATATTATTCTTATATAAAATTTATTTAGATCCATGTGTATGGATTCCTTATAGGTATATTTTATACTCACCCCTCATTTGACACCCATCTAGTATTGAGTTTGATTTAAGTGGGATTTATTTTTCATGGGAATGTTCTTGGTGTTCTAAGGTAATGGGGGTCCACAATATTATTTTTTTGGAGGAAATTCCCTAGAATATATTTATTTCATGATTTTTACAACTATTTGACTACTCATGTGTAAGGTTCTAGTTTAGGGGAAAAGTCATTTTTCATGTCTTGAGCACAATTTTACCAACTATGTGAGTTCTAGTAGTTTTCGTAAGGATTTAGTTAGTGTTCTAAAGGGGAGATCATTATATTCACATGGTTATTGAAACTATAAATTTTTATAGTGACTAGGGGTCCTGAGGTAGTGTCAGACACATAGTCTACGCACAGTTTAAAAAACCACATGAGACAACTGTAAGGCCTACCCATTTTAAGGTATTTTTGTCCTTTCCCCTTATTTTTAATATAGGATTTCACCATAAGCCTCCCCCATTCACCCCTCTAATCTATGGAACATCTCCAAGGGGTTATCCTCATTTCTCAAGATAAGGTATATTTGGTTTGTTTATTTGGTGATTCTTCTCCCAAATCAAGAGGCACGAGCCCTTTTTATCTCATTCATCTTGTTTTTCTCTTTCTATCTAACACCTATAACCCAAGTGGTCATGCTTGGAAAAATTTCTTATATGGTTGGTATAAATTGGGGATTTTGGTTTGAAAGGGTTTTGATCAATAGTAGGATTCCCCTTTTTTTGGATTTCTTCAAAGGCGATAATGTTCCACCAGTTGAGGTAGGCGTTTCTATTTCACTTTCTTGTATTTAAGAGTTTTATTGATGCTTTGGTTTTTTGATTTCATGTTTAACCTAGATAATTTTGTTTTGTATCATCTAGTATTGTTTTGTTAAATATTCCCTTTATTTGGTTTAGTTATCATTTTAAAATGGATGGAATTTCATATTTTAAATAGTGATTTTGTGTAAATGCATGTTTTATACATTTTTCATGTTTGATAAAATTTTTGTAATGGGTTTTAATGAAAAAATAAATTATTCATTTGGGTTTATGAAAAATGTGATATTTAAGTATGGATGCCCATTTTTTGTATAAATGGTTTTCATTTTATTCTAAAGGGTAATGTAGTTTATTAATGTAAAATGGATTTTCGTTGATTTGTTTTGTTAGGATTGTTGATGAATTGTTTTCATTGGATTTTTTATATTAAAAATTATTTTGGAAATGGATTTCCAAATGTGTATGGTAATATATATATATATTTCTTGAAAATTTAAGGCCTAGTTGGAACTTGTGAAGTGATGTTTATTGTGCCCTTGTTGAGCCCCCCTGTGCTGTTGATGGTTTTTATTATTATCCATGTGATGGATTGTTTGATGTGTAATTAATGTTGTGTTCATGGATTGGTATTTTTCTAAAGGAAATATGTGAGGTGTGAAGGATTTTATTATAGTTTTATCCCTCAGGGTGTTGTTATTTTCATGTCATGATGTTGTTTTTTCATGTCCCACTTACTGTAATTATTCCATGGGGAGACCAAGGATAATAAGTTGGAAGTATAAGGGTATTTTTTTGGTTAGTTGATATTTACACACTATATAGTCCCCATTTGTTGTACATAACTTCTAGCTTTGGGGCTATCACTGAGGAGACTGGTTAGATTGATTCGGTTGATAGATGTCTAATTGTTAACCACTGATAGTAGGTCCACTTTTACATGTCCCATGTTGTCCTATTAGCACCTTTTGTGATTTCTCATTCTATGTGTCATCTATTATGCCAGTTTAATACATTATAATTTGTGTTTCTTTTATTGTATGGACTTTATTAATTTGTTGATCCTTTTTTGGAATTGGTATTGATGTTGAATAGTTTTATTCCATCATTTTCTTGGTGTTATCTCTATCCTAACATGGTTGTGTTTAATTATTATTACCCTTGATTCCTTGGTTACCCATAATAATTATTTTTTCTTAGTTGAAACTTTTCAATTATTTTAAACCCTAAATGGGTATATTTTCAAAAGTGAAATGCTTTAATGATAAAGGATGGAGTTTTCCTTAGAATTGGCATTGTCTGGAAAAGCACAATAACACCTAGAAATTTTAAAATATGAATATCATATTCAATAGCATGTATAAAATGAAACACCAAGTGTAAAAATGAACATAATCTCCTAAAAAATTATGATATATTTAATATATGTTTTTGAGCCAAGGTTGAATTATGAGGGAATTTTAATTTTTGGCATTTATTAGATAGAGCGTTATTTGAACCGAGCATCGGAACGTAATTGTGATTATTGGAACACATAAAATTATTATTCTTGGGATTGGGTAAAGGAATGAGAGGTTTATCGGGTGATTAATTGAGTTTCTGGATTTTTATGCTCTGAAAAATCACAAACAAGAATCTCTAAACAGGGCACACAATTTGTATGAAACCATACAACCCACTAGAGAAAGTCGTATGAATGCAGCAGGTGAGTAGATGTTCCCCACATGGGCTATGCACAGTTTCCCAAACTGTATGCCTATCCCACATGATTAGTGAAACATTGGTAGCATCATTTCACTATTCATCACACAATTGACACATGGTTAGGGAAAACCATGTAGCATAGTCATGTGGAACAACCATGCAAGGTGGGTTTCCAAAGTAGGGGGAGCTACATGGTTGGCGCATGGTTTGGACAAACATTGCAGACAAACGGTGCATCCCAGTTTTAGGGTGAAATGAACTTTTTCCATTAATGATATCTTTTAAACTCTTTTCCCTTTCCTTATACTCCTCCAGCCACATGATCCTCATCTATTTACACCATGGGTTTCTCCTCAAGCCTAGACTAGGCCTTTAGTGATGTCCTCTGTCTGAAGTTGGAATTGAGAACTAATGATCTCTATGGATTCGTCTTAGTAAGACCTTCATTCCTTTTGAATATTTCTAAATTTAATGTTCTCTTAACAGAGTTATCATGATCCAAGATCATTTTCCCTATTCTTAGTGATAATGTTCATTTATTCTTTTAACTTCAAAACTAGACCTAATAAAAGATTGATATTGGGTGAGTAGATCATCTTGACCAGGAGGTTGTTGGTCTATGGTTTTTTAATCAAATTTTCATCTTTTTATAAATGTTTCCATTATTCTATAGGACAACTTTTTCCATGTGTTTCCTAAAAATTTATTTATTCATTTTAAATTGGAATATGCACCTTGTATTACTCTCATTGAGCCTTGTTTAGTAAATTGAGGATGTAAACCAAAACCAAGGACACCCCTTAGGTGTTTTGGCTTTAATTACTCCTTTATAAATTATTAAATACATTCTTGGAACCCCTTATATGAATTCTTCTTGGATTAATACTGGAATTTATCCTTGTAGTAAATCATCCAACTGATAATGAAACCTCCTAATATCCATGTTCAAACTATGTGTTTATGTTTCCATGTTTGGTAGTTTTTATAAAATGAATATTTAAAGTGAATTTATCTATGACTCTTTTATTTTATGCTTGATTATACTCAATAAATTATTTTATAATAAATTTATTGTATTTATAATAAAACCCCTCATATTATGTTAACTGTCTTTAGAATTAAAAATTAATGATTAGTGATTTAATACATGCTTGGTTGTATTGATTTGGTGTTTTCCTATGTTTTTATATATATGGAATGTTAAGAAATGCAGTTTATTGATGTCATAAAATGGAATTTTCCTCCTTATATATATAAATGTTTAACTGAACCAATGATACTATACATATGGTAGGCATGGAACACCTCGTCCCTTGTGAGTGTTGACATGATGTCGTACCCACTACTATTCGAGTGTTGACATGATGGAAGAATCACTATCTCCATTGATGAGCATGAAGTATCCCACTCATTATGATATGTTGGGATTGTACCCTTCTACTTGAGATTATAGGCTCATTTAGACTAGTTATGGATGTAAACTTATGCCCTGGTCCAGTTAGCACCTAGTATTCTAGGTGTATGGCCACCTACGTCTGCACATACTTGGTTCATATATGTGGATGGAGTTTATAAATAATATATATATATATATATATTATTACTATATATAAATAGTTTTGAATCATAAAAATCATCTGGCCATGTGATAAAGAAAATAGAGTTGGTTAGGTGTCTAATTTGAACCTGATCTGACCAATTTTATTTATTTATTTATTGATCACTATTTATTATTCTGTTTACCTGCATAATTCTTAAATTATATTCACATATTGGAATTATTCATAAAAACCATAGTGGTAACCAACTGGTAGTTATATCTCACACTTTGTTCGGGATTCCATTGTACTAGGGTACTTGAGGAGATCTCATGTTCGCATGAACATGGGTTATTGCATGTGTTGTTGTGCCTGTACCTATGAGTCAGGAGTACAAGACTAAGATGGAGCTTAGGAAACTCCTGGATAATTCCCTTAAGAATTTTATTTCTTTTCTATATTCATGTAATTTAACATATCTTGATTCCTTGCATATGTCTACTGTTAGTTTTATATCATCACTTGAACATGCACACATTCTTGTATACATTGGCATTGACCATCTTTTATTTAGTTTTCACTATTCTTATGATGCTCTATCGTTTATTTACTACTGATTATATTATTTCCTATTATTTATTATCTAATATACTACAGTGCGACTCTAATTAAGAGGTTATATTCTACCCATTTTCACTACCTTAGGCCCTCACTGCTATTCAACAAGCTCTAGCATACAGGGAGGTGTGATTGAGGCCATGTGACCCACCAGCCTAACTACTGGATTAGTGGTTAGTTGGGCTGGGATGTTATAAAGTGGTATCATAGCCTTTCTTTTTTTTTCTTTTGGATTACTATTTGGGGAGGGTATATGGGAGACTAGGAATGTGTTAGATCTTGGTAAGTAGACGTGTGAGAGAGTCATCAACCCACATATAGGGAATAGTCCATGTGGCCACTGATGGATTGTTGATCATGATATTTTCTATTACATTTGGTTATTATTTCACCTTGAGTGATCGATGTACTTTTTACTGTGTATTAATTTATGATAATTAAGGTATTTTTTCCTTTCCCTAATATGGTAATAAATTAGTATCACATGCATCATTATAGACACATGGAAATTCACATTCCTTGAATATTCCATTCCATGTAATTGCATTTTTAGTTTTCCCACTGTTTTTGATGATGTGATTTGTGAGTTTATTATCCTGGATGTTATATTCCCTATTAGGTATTATAGTAAATTTCTTAGTTTTGTACATGTTAGGTAATTTTATTTAGAATTAATATATATAATTGGATTTAGTGATTTATTTTTCATGTTAATTTGTGGCAATGCTTAGTGATTATATTTCATGTTGCCTGTTTATTTATCATGTTTTGTTTATGTATCATTCTTCTATATTTATTATCATGTTTCATTATGTTCAATTCTTTTGATTATATACCTAGTTTTTCTTATTGATATTTTATTGGTTTCATGGTCTGGATTTATTATTTATGATTAAATGAGAACCATTTTTTAGTTATAAGGTGTATGGAATCCTTATAAATGGGAAAAGGAAACTTGTTTCCTTGATCCATATTTAAACATGGTATATATAAAGACCATTGTTAAAATGAAATGTGTTAAAGTTTAGATTTTAATGTGATTTAGTTTTAGTTAAATGGGATCTAGATAGAAGGGTATAAAGTGTATATGCAATTTATAAGAAGGAAAATGGAAACCCATATAATCAAACCATGATATATGACCATGTAATATTTTTATAAGGTTATAAATGCCAAAATTGTTTAATTTTGAACTAAAATGTGTTGGTTAACCTTCCAAATGAAGAACTAGACCCAAGTATGTTATTTGGGGTATTATTATTATGAGTTAACCCTCTACAGGTGTTTTGAAAGTTTAATAATTAAGCAACTGCTATTGGGTTGCATTCTGATGAACCTAGGTAAGCTTAATGAGACCCTCATTGGTCACCTTATTTTTTACCAAGTGCTTTTGTTTTATAATTGTTACTTGATGTTATATTTTGAATATTTTAAATGTTTAAATATTGAAAATAAATAAATATAATTTATTGAAAATGTAACCTTATGTGGTATCATTAGTTTAAAACCTCAGGTAATGATAGTTTAAACTTCTCTTTGAGTTTCCTTGGAACAGATAAATGATAATTTTCTATAGGCCTCTTTAATTTTTTAGCACAAGATTAAATGATAGGTGTATGGCCCAGTAGAATCTTTTTTTGGCATGACCTAATATTAGTGTTAATTCTTATACTTTTATAAGGGGCTATCCTAAGGTAGGAATCACCCTTATAGCTTAAATTCATTACTAAATTCTACAAGTATTCTGACATATGATACTATTCGAGTGCATTTGTCCCTAGTAGGAAAATTATATTCAGATTAACACCCTGGTTGGGTGGGTGTTCATGGAATCCTTGACCTTGTTATGGGTGTGAACGCCAATTAATGTTTAGTTTACATAGGTTATACATACACAGGTAATTGTTTGATACTTATCCAGTCACGTAACCCTATATTTATTTCCTTGGGTGAATCGGGAGGTCATCAGTTTGCATTCTAGTTGAGTGAGATAGTATGAATTTGAGAATTTTTTTATGGATCACCTAATACATGGATCCATAGGGAAGAAAACATATGGATAATATCAAGAATGTGTCATCTTGCTTCTATAATCTTGGTGTGTTGTGCATTTATATATGTGGTACCCATTGAGTTTCAAACTGGTATAACAAATTGGTTGAGATTAGTGAAATTTTTGAGCCTTATTCTATTGGGTAAATTCTTGAGTCATCTCCATAGTAGAGTGACCTACGAGTTAAAGGAATCAATATCATACCAATTCTTGAGATGGTGTTCTAAGAGGATCATGTGTTTTGACACACTGGTTAGGTTCGTTTTGGTTTTCACGCCAAATGCTATGGCATTTGTGATCGTGATCTGGAGAAGTTTATCTCATTCATTTCAAGTGTTTTTGACCTAGAATTGTTATGAGAAGCTAGTCTATCACTCCTTTAAAAAACAAGAAAAATCCTAAGGTGGGGAGCATCACATCAATTCTAGTGAATGTGTTCCCTTCCAAGTAGAAGGAACAAAACCAAGTAGGAAATTTGGGTATAATCAGACTTTCTTGAATTCCCTTTAAGATTACATGCTTTGAATCATGTACATGCTTACTTAGAAGCATGATGTTGATGTGGTTGGATGTTTACAAAACCCTCGAGAAACTCCTTTGGTATCAAATAGACTTCAGTGGGTATGTTTGAGAAATCGTGGGATGCCTCAGGTGGTAAAAACTTGTGATCGGTTCATGATGATGTGTCAGCATGTGAAGCCAAGTTTGTTCTAAGAAGTAAACTAGTAGTGGTTCAACTATTCTTCTTTTGGGTGGTTGAAAACCACATCAAGCACTTCATTTGGGATGTGATTGAAACATCTTAATACTTCTTGGTATCCTCTTGGTGTAATCTTATTTAAGCAATGAGAATGTTCCTTATCTTGAAAATATCATTGGTGCACTAAGAGAGTGTCGTTCATATGTTTAGATAAAGGTTCCAAGTGTTATTATATTTTAATAAGAATGTTTTATCAGAGTGGCATGCTGGAATCATGTTTTTTATAGAGGCATGGATATTCCCGAGTGATACTTGGGTTCCCTTGTAGGGTCACCTTGGATGGACTCTTAGACACCAACTATTTACATTTGACTTGACCACAAGGAGGATACTGTTATGGGATCATTCAATAATCTGATATGGATGTCTTGACATTGTAATAACACCTCACTTGTATACATGAAGTATGGAATAACATTGTTTAGATACTTGGACTCTATTTTGATGAATCCAAGGTTATCCCAAACTTATTTTTAGTCTTGTAGGTGATGTTTAAATGGTGACGACTGCAATGGCCTGGATCTAGGTCACACCCTTTTTTGTACTTTGGTATGATGGTTTAAATGGTCAGATAGTGGTTTGATTAGGTAACGTCATCAAAATTAAGCTATGGACTTCAGTGATTTTGCAAGTAGTAAATCCTAGATGCCTTGAAAGAAGGTGTTGTGGTTCTTTTGTAAGATGCCAGCCATCTAATTAGGGTTTTTTTTGAGAATGATTAGTCATAGGTGGATTTACTTGTTTTCTATTTTCTTAAAAAATACTGTCGGTGGGGAACTATTTTAAGCACACTATCAGGATAAGGTAGTCATGGTGCAGGGGTCAGCAGTGCTTTATAGAAATCTTCTGCGACCAGTTTCAGTTAGGCCGATCAAGATTCAACCATTTAGTTTTGTTTTATTCCTTGATATGAGCTCATAAGTAATCAAGTTTTCTCAATTAAATAAATTAGGTTCATGGTGTTTTTAGAATTCTTAGAGTTGTTCTTTGTAAGGAAATTATGACAGTGGAGGTAATGTGTCTTAGAATTGGGCCCTTTTTTGTGTTAAGACATATGGTGGAGAGCACCATTGTATAGTTGCCTAAAGAGATGACGATGTGATCATGTATCTAGTAAATGATGTAGGTTAATCATTGTATTAGTGTTTCAATAAAAAACCGAGCATTAGATCAATATTTAGAAGATTAAATGTCATATGCTTAAATTACGATGGCTATTGTGTTGGGCATTTAGAAATGATATGTGACCATTCAAATGATAGTTCATGAAACTTGTAGCTATGTTGGTTTTTTAGTTGTTTGGAAAGGATTATCTAAGATGATAATTTCTATGTTAGGGAGGTTGTAATGACCCATATTTTTGAGATAAGGTAGAATTTCGAGGGAATTTGAATTTTTTACATTTAGTGTATTGAATATTATTTAATACATTATTTAGAATGTAATTATGAGTGTTGTAAAACTTCAAAGTGCTGTTTTTGGGCCTAGGTAAAGGTCAGAGAGGTTCCTTGGGTGCTCTTTCGAGTTTTGGGAGCATCAGGCTCCAAGAAATCAAAAAAGGAAAGATCTGATTAGGGAACACAGTTTGTGTAAAATTGTTTGAACCACTAGAGAAAAATGTGTGGCTGTAGTAGGTGAGAATATTTTCCCCACATGGTTTGGGAATAGTTTCCCAAACCATGCATCTATCCCACACACTTAGTTACACTTAGGTAGAATGCATTTACTATTCATCACATGGTTGACACATGGTTTGGGGAGACTGTGCATTACATCTGTGTGAGGTGGGTTTCCTAAGAAGTGGGAGTCACACGGTGGGTTCACAGCTTGGAAAAACCTTGTAACCCAATTTTAGGGTGAAATTATATTTTCCCCCTTAATGAGGTATTTTAAACTCTTTTCCATTTTCTTTCTCTTCTCCAGCCACGTGAGCATCCTCTTATGGCATCGTGGATTTCTCCTCAATCCTTGACTAGGATTTCTGAGATCTCCTCTATTCAAAGTAAGAATTGATTATTGATGGCCTCTATGGATTTTAGTTGGTAAGAAGTTCATTACTTTTAAATATTTCTCCATTTAATTTCCTCTCAACTTTGTTATCATGGTGAGATCTCATTTGCCCTATTTTTTGGTTGAATGCCTATTTATTTTTTTCTTCCAAACTAAACTAAATTAAAGCTCGATATTGGATGAGTATAGCATCATAACCCTGAGGTTGGTGGGATATGTATTTTTCCTCAATTTTCCATTGTTTTATGAATTTTTCCATTATTCTTCATGCCAAACTTTTCCATGCATTGACTTAAAATTGATTTCATAATTTTAAAATGTTATACACACATTTTATTACTCATGATGATACTTTTTTAGTAAATTGAAGATGCCAACCTCAATTCAAGACACCCCTTGGGTGCGCTAGATTTAATTTCCCATTTATAAATAATTCAATAAATGCATGAAACCCCTTATAAACCTTTTTTGTGGATTAATAATGGAATTTCCCCATATAGGAATTCATCCAATTGATAATGGAATCTTTTAAGTGCCATGTGAAAACTCTGTGTTTATTTTTCCATGTTTGGTAGTTCTTAAAAAATGAATCATTAAGGTGAATTGAGTTATGGATCTTGTATTTGATTATTGATTATGATCAATTAATTATTTGATAAACAATGTCATGTTTTATAATAAAACCCCTCAAATTTGGTGTGATATGTTCAAAATTAGAAAGTAATTATTAGTGATTTAATATATTATTGGTCTTATTTATTTGGTGTTTTTCTTTTTTTTCTTTTGTTAGATATATGGAATGTTAGGGCATGGCCTTTATTAATGCTATAAAATAATATTTCCCTCCATATATATATAGATATATTTTATATAACTAGGAACCTTGTGTTTTCTTGGTATGACTTATAAATATCATTTACCATGTAGGAAATTGCTCAATTATTGAAGGTATCTTTTATGTGCCTCCTTAAACTTGGTAAAAGTAATTTCTATGTTTAGTCAGATTAAATGAAATGGGTTAAACGAAATTAATTTTTCATGATGGGTTTCCTTCCTTAAATGAATTATGTGTTTTAATTGAAATGGAATTAAATTGGGTGGTAAGACCACGCCTCTTGTTATAATTAAATATGCACGGATTATGTGAATTGTTATTATTGTGAATCCCTTAGTAATAATTGGTCTTAATAAATGTAATGTATGTGAGGTAATGCCTCATGTATATTATTATGAATATGAAAATAAATTATATAGAGGTTATGTAATGATGGAAAGGGTTCTACTGAGAATGGATGTATCGTTCTCCCTTACATTGGGTGCTGGGCATGACATCTCACACCAATGATACTATGAGTATGGTTAGCATGGCGCACCTCATCCACTGTGAGTGTGGACATGACGACACACCCACTAATATTTGAGTATTGACATGACCACTCACTCACCATATCGAATGATATTTTCCACTAATTATGAGATGTAGGGAATTTACCCTTTTACAGGAGCTTATAAGCTCATTAAGACTAGTTATGGGTGACTGAGTTACACCTCAGTCCAGCCATCACCTATTATTCAAGGTACATAGCCACTTACGTCCGCACATACTTGGATCATATAGTTGGATGAAATATATAACTATTATATATATTATTAATATATATATTAATACTATATATATATATATATATTTACCGACCTTAAACTCCTTCCGGCCATGAGTAGAAGTAGGTAGAGTCAGCCAGGTGTCATATTGGAACCTTAGTTGACTATTTTTATTTATTTATTTATTCATCATTGTTAATTATTCTAATTAACTAAAAAATACTTACTTTATATTCATGGACTGAAATTAGTCTTATACACCCTCATTAGAAATCTACTGGGATTTATATCTCATGCCCTTCTTAGGCCGCGATTGCACTGGGTACCCAAGAAGATCTCAGGTTCATAGAACCATTGATTATTTCTTGTTCTATTATGCTTGTTCTAGGGAGTTAGGAAAACTAAGCTGAAATGGATCTCTGGATGCTCATGGATATCACCCATGGGGAATTTATTTCTTTTCTATATTCATGTACTTCACTATATCTTTTTTCCTATTGTATGTTTAATATTAGTTATGTACCATCATCTGGAAATTCAGACATTCTTGTATACATTGGTGTTGACCATAGTTTATTTAGTTTTCTTTATTCTTCCAATAATATTTATTTCATTTAATACTTATTCCACAATAGTAATGCAAAATGGGTGGGCTAGGGCAAGGCGGGCCAAGCCCATGCGAGTTTGAGCCCATGTGGGTTTGTCTATAAAAGTACGCATATAATACGAACAAAAAAATCCAAGCCCACCCCGCCCCACATAAGCCTACGGGTTGCCCACGAGATTCCCACATTTAAAAAAAATACTATTTATAATCATTTAACTATTGTATTTTTTTCTCATTCTTAATTTTAGTTATTGGGAGAAGTATGATTTTACAATAGCTAGAGTTTTAAGAGATGTGATGGAACATTTTTCTATGGGTTAATGGTGTCATGTGCCGATGCCGATGTGGTGGTGAACTGTTTCAATGAAAAGTAGGTGAGTGGTCAATGAGGGTTGAAAAATGATGATGTTGATTGTGTGGCGATGCGAATGGCTAGACCTATGAATGAATGACAACACTTCAAGCAATGATTGGTTTCAGAGGAGGCTATTAGGGTCTCATGAGGTCCTTTCATGTTTTCTTAATAACAAAATAAAATTAAGTAATAACAAAATTAAATCAGTCCAAAAAAATATTATAATTATAATAACTCTTTTAGAATTGAAACCAAGTGCAGGAGAGATGAGTTCCATTTTTTGAGAGGTATGGCGACACACCAAGTGAATATGGTTAATAATTACTATATAAATATAATAATATCATATTAAAAAAAAATATCAACCTATTTAAAATTCACATGTAAATGAATGTTGAATTTGTATGACCATTACAGTGAGAAATCACATGTCATGGTTTAATAATCTTTAAAAAAACTAAAATGAAAAAGAAGCATATATCGTACAAAAAAAAATTAAATTAGGCATGCGGGTTAGCCCGTACCTGCGCGGGCTAAACCTGCATTGGACCACGCTCTTTGCTGTCAAAATTTTTAGGCCCACCCCACCCTGTATCTTCCTATACCCGAAAATCCCACGGCCCGAAAGCCCGTTTTGAATCACTATTCCACAATTTCATATTATTTATTATTTGGTGTACCATTGTGTTACTCTGATCAAGAGGGTATAGTCTCCCTGCTATCACCACCATAGACCCTTGCTACTAGTCTGCAGCCACTGGAGTACGGGGATGCGTGCTTGAGGCCATGTGACTAATCGGTCTGACTACCCGTTAAGTGGCCATTAGGTACATGACATTACTATTTTAAATAAATTCAATATATTATATATATTTTAGTGTATGCAATATCTAGGTATCATTCATTACACGCAACAATGACTTTCTTCAATGGTTTTCATTACATACAAGACCATGTTCTGCTAAATACTATCAATATTATTTAATATCACCCTTGTCACCATGTCATTAAATTTTTTGTTTATAAATACAATTAACTAAATTATGAAAATATATGGTTGAATTCATTGGATACTAATTAATTATAAATTAATATAAAAACCAATTGAATATAAAGGATATGTTCTTATAAAAAACTATTTTTATGCGCCATGGGTGACTTATCTTAATAAATTAAATTAATAACTATTATTGCATCATATTAACGAAATTTATATATTATATATTAAAGAATTTTTTTTACATTCATCCAATATATTTTTTAGGAATAAGATAAGATTGAATCGAGTTTTATAGTAAAAAAGTTATATTTTTTCTAAAGGTGGTTTTTCCATCTTTTGATGGTGCGCATGTTTTGAAACTAAATTTTGAAAAAAATAAATTTTAAAGGAAAAAATAAAATTTATTTTTGATATCAGAAATTCAAAATTTGGTTAGGGCGATTTTTTGGTATTTTTCTAAGAACTTTCATTTTTTGATGAATAGTAAAAAATGCAGAATTTTAATTAAAAACAAAATTTTCATCTAAATAATTTATAATGTTAAATTATATTTTTAATTATTTTGAAATTAAAAATAGTTTAATTATAAATATTTTAATCTAAGAAAGGTCATTATAATAATTTTTATATTATATTTAGATATAAAAACATTGTAATCTTTGGAACATTTTAACTTCAAAAAACCGTTCTCTCGTTCCTTCTAGGGGATTAATTTTAAATTATTTTCTTCCAATTATTTGATTTGAATTTAGAAAAATTAATTCAATATTTGGAATCAAAATAATTTCTAAATTATAGTATGTTCAACATAGTTTTTGAAAAAAAATATTAGTGAAATAAATTAAAATTAATTACAGTGATTAAGTTAAAAATGAGTTTACTTAATGGTTATGATTTATTCGTAAGTGGTAAAATTACGTATAATGTTTTCCATAATATATTTTAGGAAATATTTTGAACATTTAAACTATTTTGTCAAGTCATGATCATTATTGGAGACACGTTATGTAAGGGATACCTCCCAATAATGTTTACTTTTTTATATTTACAAGAATTCCACTCTACCACTAAAAAAATTCACTCACTTCCCTCACTTATTCACACTTATAAATCCATTTTTATTATCCAAAACATGCACAAATAACTCCCCAAAGTCACTCGACTCATCCTTGATTCCATATATTTTTTATAATGTAATCCGTTTATGTTTTCAGTTCAAACCAACAGAATATACCTGAATAAGAGGTATTGTTTTTCTAAAACTGTTTTCATTTTATTTCCTTCTCAATAACCATAAATTATTATAATACCATGATTATATAATAACCTTAGTATATTAAATATATTAATATTTTTTATTTTAAGGGTATTCCACACAACCATACATACTTCCATCAAATTGGATACACAATCATCATTCATGTGTACAACAAACTACTACCTCGCGATCCAGTGTTGTTCGTTCTTCCATGATCACTTTTAAAGACTATTAATAAGGTTATATTTATATTTTATATATTATTTATATTAAATTTATGATTTATTTATGATTTTTTAATATTATGTTACACCTAACCTCATTCTTTTCATTTTTTGAGAACACGATAACGTCATTCGTCTATACAGAAGACAACCACCTCATAAAGCGATGTGATTCATTCACACTTTACATGGAATTTATTAAGGATATTTTTAATAAAATAATGTTATATATTTGACCTAATAAAATTATTTAATTATAATATATATATTTATATCATTTAATTTTCTTTCTTTCAATACAACAAGAAAATAGAAACAACAATCATGCGTAAGTATGACCTACTGTCTCCATGAAAGGGGTATTTCATTTCCTATCATTAAATATTATGGATTAATATAAATAAATATATAATTAATATATATGATATTTATATCATGGTTTAAAATCTGGATATTATTAAATCATGAATTATGTAAGAGTAAAAATAAATAATAAGTCAAAACATACTTGGAAAATAAAGCAGTTTTACCTAAAACAATAGAAATAATGAGATATTGTTAATAAACGAGTAATAATATGTCATAAAAGGATCATATAGGATATAATAAATATTAATATGGTTATTTTATAAGTTAATAAAATTATAAAAAACATTATATTAAATTTTAAATATAATTCAACCAATAGGAAGCTAAGGTAAGGGGATTTCAAGTCTCACTTTTATTTCTTTGAGACTTAGTTCGTATTCATAAATTGTTTATTTTATATGGTGTATATAATTAACAATGACATGATATGTCATGTATTTAATTTATTTAATTATATTAAAAGTTTAAATTTATGTTATTAATTAATGGATCTCATGATTCAAGTTACTCAAGTAGTAAGGGATTTCATCTAACTTGACTATCCATTACGACTTATTTGTTATTTTACACCAATTCACTTTTATGGGGAGTATATAATTCCCATTTGAAATTTAATATAAGGAATAATTCATTATTTATGGTATTTTATGTTCCACTTTGAGGTATATCATCTATGTTATTTTAATTAAAAACAACCAAGTGGTAAAATCTATTGTGAAATATTACTTTCTTTTACGATTGCTATATTTTTATTGAAGAAATCACTTTCTTGTAATAATTTTACATTGGAAATTACATTTATTCTAAATAACTATATTATTTTTTATGGATATGTTTATTTTTTAAACCATATACCATTTTTAAATATGATGTTTACTTTGATAGATATTTTATTAACTGAAAATATTGATAAATTTGTATCATGTAATCAATAAAAATACTTGATGATAAGGCACATTATTATGAACTAAATAGATTATTTAAAATATGAGGTATGATTTTTATATGTATGACAAGGATTTATGAATATTTAAAATAATACCCTTGATTCATCGGTAGTCTCATGAGATGAAATCAGGTTGGATAAACGATATGCATTTGTAACCAGCATGTTTTAAACTGTCTTGTGAATGGTCTTGATAGTAGAGATAAGGTTGGACAACCCAAATTGATTTGTAAATAGTATTTTTTAAACCATAAAGTTAAAGTTCTTAATAATAATGGTATCATTTACCTTGGAAACATGATATCCAGTAAATAAGAATTTTTTTATTCAGATTCAGTTATTAGTATCCATGATATTTTTACTGTGAAAAAAATCTATGGATTCATTTCATTATTTATTTATAGACTAAATGGAATGTGTGTTCAGTTATTTACCATTTTATAATGATTATTACTTATCTATTTATTTAAATGGAATGTTTTATTTATTTATTTATATTTTCATATTGTTAATTCATTATTGATTCATGGTAGCCTCTGTTGTACATAACCCTTACCAAGCATTTGAGATCCCCCTTATTTCATTTCCTTTCCTTAGGATTCCATGAAATTTATTATTATGGATATTTAGGGATACTCTATATATAATTAATTTACTTTTTTTTTAAAAATTATGTTAAAATTAGTGTACTCAAATGTAATGTAAAACTCATGTATGTATCCAGATTACCAAGACTATTAAACTATTAAGTCCTTCAAGATATATTTTCTTATATCTTATGCCAACATAATTGTAGTATGAACTATCTTCTAGATTACTGGGGTTGGGTCACTATAGTAGGTATCAAAGGAAGTTTAGTATCAACCTTGTAAACCATATATAGGAAAACATAGATTAGAAAACACAACCCTATGATAGATATTAAAGACAATATAGAAGAACATCCAAATTTTTGGGTAAGGTATATCTTATTTAAACTTTACTAGGAATACATCATTATCTGGATAGTATTATGGGAATACAATTTTAAGATTGAAGATATGTTCAAAGATATAAACAACCCTTTTTATGTTTTATGTGATGGGTGTCTACCAATATTAAGGATGTTTTGGATACATTTATTGAAATTACATGTTTTAGAGGAAATGTTATTTTCAGAATAAAGGTTTTAAATTTTAATAAATTTTGATTATAGGCGTGATAGCCTTTAGGGATAATATTATCACTAATGAAATTATAATAATATTCAAATACGATTATTATACTTTGGAAAAAATAGGTTTTATTGAAAACCTTATTAAAAAGGTTACTTAATGATTAAATTTCAAGAATTTACATCATATTTATTTTTGGAATTAGATTAATATGGTTTTAGAAAAAGTAAAAACTTCATTAAAAGTGAAAAGAAATCGTATCTGGCATGGTTGTGGGGCTTGAAACCACAACCAAATGACGATAAGGGTTTAACACTAACCACTATAAAACACAATTTCCTTGTTAATATGTCATGATTTTTAGTTAAAAAATTTGATGAATAAATATTATTGATGAAATAATAGTATTGCATATAAATTTTATAGATTAATTCATTAAAAATATTTGTTGTTGAAAATAGTTAACAAAAAAATTCTCATGTTTATGGATATTACGATATGTTAAAATAAATTTTACTATTTCAGACTTAAATAAAACATTTTTGGGTATTCATTTCGTGGAAGTAAAGGGATAAGTGGGATATTGACTAAAACACAAAAAATGGAGGATTTTTTTATTAAATATAAATATGTCATCTAAGTATATTTCTATATATACTTTTGTAGTAAAATAATTACTCAACATTAGGTAAATGATCAAAAAAATGTTATCTAAATAAAATAATTTTTTTTGAACCGATGGTATTTTAAATCATCACATATTTATGGATTTGAGTCTCTCAAATTTCCATTGATAATTCACTTTTTTGTGATCAATTACCTCAACCAATCACTGTATTTATTAATGTTTTTCCTCTAAGTCTATATTTTCATTTTCCACTAATGTTCTCCTACTTGGGAACCCAATTATATTTTATTCCATATAAGTTTTTTATTTACCATTCTATATTATTATGTTGAAATTTTACTAACCCATATCATGATGTGGGTTTTAAACAAAGGAATTTTTAAACATAAAAACCTAGATTACTATGATCATGTTTAAATTGCGAGGATACAATTTATTTAAGGTGGGGAGAAGGTAACACATCAAAATTTTAAAATGTGAATATAATATTAAATAGCATGTATGAAACAAAACACCAAACATAAAGATGAATATAAACTCCTAAAACATTATGATATATATACTATTTTAAAAAAATTTAGAATATTCTACAGCTTTCAATGCATGAAATACTGAGTTAGCTTAAATTACACACAATCATGACTTTCTTCAATGGCTTTTGTTATACGCAAGATCGAGTTTTACCAAATACTATTAATATTATTATTTGAAATTAAAATTTTCTCATAGACATTAAATTGGTGGTTATAAATAATATTATGAAAATTATGAAAATATTTGGTTGAATTCATTGGTAAATAGTTAATTATAAATTAATATAAAAACCAATTGAATATAAAGGAAATGTTTTTATAAGAAACATTTTTTATGCATGAAATGAATCTTAACTAAATTAAATTAATTAATATTAGTGTATGATATTACTAGAATTTGTATATTATATATTAAATATTTTTTAACATTCATACTATATATTTTATATTCATTAGATATGAAGGAATCCAATTTTATGGACAAAAACATATCTTTTTTTTCTAAAGGAATTTTTTTCGCCTTATGATGGACCACTTGTTTTAAAATTAAACTTTTATATTTTTATAAATATTATATGAAAAAAGAAACATAATTTTTGAAATATTAATGTTAAATTATCTTAGGGTTAATTTTTTATATTTTTTTGAGAAGTATCATTTTTTTGAGAAATAATGAAAAATACTGAATTTTAATTGGTAATTTTCTTTTAATATATATAATTTGTAATGTTGAATTATATTTTTAATTTGTTTTAAATTAAAAATAGTCCACTTATACATATATTAATCAAATTTATGTTATTTTAATCTTTTTTATGTTAAATTTATATATAAAATCATAGAAATATTTTGAACATTTTCACTTTAAAATACCACTTTCTCATTCAATCTATGGGATTAATTATAAATTAATTTCTCCCACTTCTATAATTTTAATGTGTAAAAATGGATTGAATATTTTGAAATATAATTATTTATAATATCTAATTATTCCAACTTAGTTTTTTACCAAAAATATTAGTGAAAAAAATTAAAATTAATTACAATGAATAAGGTAAAAATGAGCTTACTTAGTTGTTAAACAGTATTCTTATGGGTAAAATGATTGAGACACTTGTAATTTTTTTATGGCCATATATTTAAAATTTTAACTTATTTTATATAAATTTTTTCATTATTGTAGAATCATATGGTAAGAGTGACTTTTGAATAGTGTTTACCTTTTGGTATTTACAAGAATGTCGCTCTTCCCCCACTATAAAAAATAAATCACTCCCCTAACTTCTTCACACCACTTAATTAATTTAGAGCATCCAAAACCTACTTAAATAACATACAAAAATTCCTACACTATTACTATAATACTTATATTGGGAAGAAATAAATCCTTTGAAGGTTATTGTGCAGACCAAAGGGAGATACTTGAAGAAGAGGTATTGTTTTTTTAAGTGTTTTTATTTTATTTCCTTCTCCACCTCCTTAAATTAATATTATATCATAATTATATAATAATCTCAGTATCTTAAATATACTTAGATACTGTTATATTAAGGGTACTAACTAAAACCACATACACATCCATAAAATAGGATACACAATCACCGTTCATGTGTACGGCGAAGTGCCACCTAGTATACTAATGTCATTTTTTCATCCATTATCACTATTGACCATTAGGAATAGTGATGTATTTATTGTTTATATAATATATATATTTTATTTATGATTTATTTATTCTTATTGAAATATTATATAACACATATCTTCATGATTTCCATTTTGTGAGAATACGATAACGTCGTTAGTGTATAGGGCATACTACCACCTCACGAAGCTTTGTGATTCATTCATACTTTACATGGAATGTATCTATGATGGGTTTAGTAAAAATATGTGATATATATGAAATAATAATGATAATATATTGATAATATATATATATATATAATTTTATTTTATTTCTTTCAATAAAAAAATATGAAAACATTGTTCATGTGCACATACTGCCTACCGTCTCCATGAATTGTGTATTTCATTTACTGTCACAAAATACTATAGATTACAAAAAATAAATATATAATAAATATATATGACATTTATACCATTTTTTACTTTCCATATATTATTAAACTATGATCTAATAAATAGGAACAAAAAATAACAAGTAAAACATATTAAAAAAACAAAGCAGTTATTACTGAAACAATGAAAATAATGAGATATTATTAATGAATAGGTAATAATATGTTATACAAGAAACATAAATGATATAATAAATATTAAAATGGTTATTTTATAAGTTAATTACATTCTTAAAACCATTATAATAGATTTCAAAGAGTGTTCAACCAAAAATAAGCGTAAGGTAAGGGGGTTTCTACTCACACTTTTATTCCTGTGAGACTTATGTCATATTCAGCACTAGTTTCTTTTGTGTGGTGTATATAATTAACCATGACAAGTGATATAATTAATTGAATTTATTTAATGATATTAATGGTTTTAATTTATATTATTATTTTATGGATCTCACAATTCAAAAGCCACTCATGTAGTAAGTGATTTGATCTTAATTTACATTCCATCGAGACTTATTTTTCATTATACACCAATTAAATTTTATGTTGTGTATATACTTCCCCTATGAAATATAATATCATTAACACTTAATTATTCATGTAATTCTAAGTTCAACTCTAAAATATCTTATCTAATGGTATTTTACTTGAAAACTACCAAGAGTTAAAAGTTATTGTGCAATCTCACTTTCTCTTGAGATTACAGACTTTCTATTCAAACAATAACTTAATTGTAATAATTTTTAATTGGAAATTACATTTATATTAAATAAAAATATTATTTTTAGTTGGATATTTTTATTTCAAAAACCATATACCATTTTTTACATATGGTTTTAATATTGACAGTTATTTGATTAACTGGGAAAATATTGATAAATACGTATCATTTACTCAATATAGATACATTATGATAAGTCACATTGTAATGTATTAAATATGTTATTAAATATATTCGTAATTATTTTGATAGAAATGATGTGGGTTGGGTACCTTTTAATTTAATCCCCTCGATGCATTAGTATTCTCATGAGATGAAATTAGGTTGAACATAACCTATGTGTTTGTATCCAGTATGTTTTAAATTTTCTTGTGAAAGGTCTTCACAGTAAAGATATGGTTGGATAAAACAAATCAATTTTTACCTAGTATTTTTTAAATAACCTTCTAAATATTCTATATGTTAAAGGTATAATGTACCAGGGAAAAATGACTTTCGATAAATAATCATTGCATCAATTCATATTTAGTTATTACTATTTGTGATATTTTTACTATGAGAAAATATATGGATTCATTACATTATGAGTTTATTGATTAAATAGATTTTTTTTCATTTATTTTCCTTTACATATTGGTTATGCCTTATCCAGTTATTTAAATGGGATTTTTTTATTTATTTACCTTTCCATGTTAATAATTAATTATTGATTCATGATAACTTCCAATGTACTTAAACCTTAATAAGAATTTGATCTCACCCTTATTATGTTTATTTTTCCAAGTATTACATGATGTTTATTTTAACTGCTATTTGGCGACACACTATATGGAATTAAGTCACTTTTGTGAAAAAACATATGTTGTAATCTTTGTATTCAAATGTAATGTAAAAATCATGTATATGTGTGTAGTTTACCAAGAATACAAACCTATCTAGTCCATTGGGATGAATTTAATTGTATCTTATGCCAATGTAATGGAAGAAGGTACTAGATCTGAACTTACTAGGGTCAGGTCACTAGAAGAACCCTCCATGTGAAATTGTTTTACAAAATGGTACACTTTGAGAAAGAACACGTTTCGTGTATATTTTATTCCTCTTCTTTAGAAAGGAAACAAAAACCTATTTTGTCCATGACTTGATTCCTTTTTAACATAATTTTTTGGTTTCTTTTGTAAATGAATTTAAATGGACTCATGATGGTCCCCTACAATATTTACCTCAAACCACCAATACACATGATTTTGGGTATGAAACCTTAATAATTTTATTCATGTTCTAGGTTTCTAATTTGCAGGTTGGATCATTACCACTCTCCATTGATAAGTGGTTATAGTTAGGTTATGGTAGTGACTTGAGAGTCACATGGAGATGGTGATCCATCCTTTGGTTTCATGGAACCAATTGGATCATGCTTATATCATCCTTTTTTGGCCTTCTATTTTTTTTCTTCAATTGCAGTTTTATATTCTTATATTAAATGGTTTTTATTAAGATGATATTGTTTCACCTTGTTTTTACTTCCTCTTCAGTATGAAATGTTTTAAAGTTATAATTATTTTTATCTTATTGAGTGTTAAACCATTCCCATAAGCTATATTAGATAACCTTGATGTTTTTCTACAGCCTGAGGGGGGGGGGGATAGGGGACACTCTGCAGGTATGTGAAGGGATGGTTTAGGCATATTTTTAGGTGGCAGCCTAGGTTGGTTAGTTAGAAAACTGTATTAGATATTCAGTTCATTATTGGGGTATATGTTCTTGAGACCCACCTTATAATTATTTGGGGTTCCCTAGTAGAAAGGAGATAGAACTGTCAAGACTCGGGTGGTATTTCTAGGGAATTTCTTGGCTCAATCTTATTTTAGTGAGAACCCAAGTTTCCATGGGTGGCCACGAATTTTTATACCATTTCTATATTTATGGAGTCTTTTTATTAATTTTTTTTGATGTGTAGTGATATCAATTTGAGTTTTTGGAAGGTCTGAGAAGACAACCTAAGAAATTCCACATTTCAGAGTAAAATTTGAAGGAATCATAGGGGTGCATGGTTAAGGCACATAATATTTCCAGAGTTAAAAATACTATAAAAAACACTATGGAAAAAATCCAGTAGAATTCACATGGTTATCACACAATCTTACAAACAATGTGGCTAAACCATGAACCATAAATAATGTTTAAAAATGTTGTTATTTTACACATTTATTATAGATACCCCCTTGTGTTTGATTTGGTTTTCTTACGGATGTTTAAGTGAATTATTCTATATTTTAAATGTTTTGTAAAATTAATGTTTTATTAATTGATATTTGAAATAGATTTTAAAACCATGATTTGGTTTCTTTAGTTGTGTTGGATTTTTTCTGAACTCTAACAAATTATTTAAGATGAGATGGTTTCCAAAGAAATTAATTTAAATAATTGAAACGATGAAATTCTAGAAATGTTTTGGATAAATTAAAGTGTTTTTGTGAAAATGTTTTTAACCTCACTATAAGTGATTTGATAAAAGGAATATGGGTTTTATGTTGTGTTATTTTAAATAATTAATTGAGTATGTGTGTAGTATGAAACATTTCCAAATATTTTGGGTAGAAATTTTGAAAATGGGGTTTGTTATTTCATTTGGTTTTTCTTTTCTATAGTTTCTCTCTTTTTTAGAGTCTAAAATGGATTGATTGAGGTTTGTTGTGAATTTTTAGAGTCAGTACCCTATGAAAGATCTAGAAAAATGGGAAGGGAATTCCTTAGGTGGCTATCCAAATGTTATAGGAGCTATCTTTTTATATTCCGAGTCTGACCAGAATCATGATGAGGTAGCAGTGCCGTGCTCTTGTTAGCTTGAGGACTATACTCGAGGGTTTTTTTAACAAGTTTCCCCCAATATTCCATTTTGGTTGAGGATAATAAGTCACAATCTAGTGGATATCTATGGTTGAAAAGATCCTCAAAATTCTATGAATTCCAAATTACTCTTGGATGAGGTCCACCATTCCTTTTTTCAATGGTTTGGGAATGGAGTGGTTAGATATCTCTATATATGCCTAACCATTTGAGCCTCTATCTTGAGGATATTTCAAGGATTACTTAATTTAGTAGGTTTATCCTAAATAATTGATTGTTTTTAATGAAATAATGTTTGAGGGTATCCATTTGGGCAATTAGTTAGTGAAGGACTATGTTGATAATTTTTATAGCTTGGTGCCTTTATCACTAGAGTTTTTTGTTTATAACTCAAAGAAGGCATGGTTATTTTTTAGGGGACTTCTTCTGAATATACATTCATCAGTACTTCAGTTTGGATTAACTACCTACATGGAACTTATTTATAATTCCTTAATCATTGAATAAATCTTATCAAAAAATGTAACTAAAGATGTTTTGATTTCCAATGGAGATAGTATAGATGATCTAGAAATCATAATGCAGATGTAGAAAGGTTGGGGTGATGAGAAACTATATTCTCAACACTTCATTATTTTTTTACTAAAGAAGAATCCTAAGGTTTTTTTCTAGTGTGGAAAGTATGGTATTATTCAATATTCTTTTTATCCCTCTCCGAAGACCTGCTATCTTTATGGCTATCCTAGTCACATTAAGAGGTTTTGTGATATGGTTATGCATTAGAAGAAAAAGTGTCATAGAAGAGTGGATCTAGTCAGTGGTCAACATTGAAACTTCCATTAGAGATAGAAATATGGTATTTATTTTTGTAGAATCCTCATTATTAATCTTACTTTTCGTTTTGGGGATTGTCCCATATTTTTTTACTCCATTCCTTTATTTATAATGGTTCAGAAATGGATTTTTACTCTGTTCTTGTATCTTCTAAGATGTTCATGCCTTGTTAATTATCATCACTCGTGATGTTCTATATTTTTAGGATTTTATATAGGAATAACCTAGGAAATTTTATTGAATATTTTGGTTCTAGTTTTTTACTGGTTGGGATATAGATTCAACAGAGTTATGCTTTTCATCTGAATTTCCACCGAGGAGTAAGATGCAGACACCCTTGTATGTCAGATGTGACATATAGGATAGAGTCCTATCATTTATTAGTGAGGATTTTTTCGTATTATTTTTCTCTCAATTATTGATTGCTTCATTACCTTTATAGATTTATAGAATATGGTTACTCATGGCATCCTCTGTTTCTATGGAAAGAAATGTTGGTTATCTCACTATTTTAGATAAAATCTAAATGGTGGGGAGACCAATTCTATATATCCTTCTCATGGGGATTTATATTTATTTTGTTTTTATAGATTTTTTTTATCATGTATCTTTGGTGGTAATATTTCATTTTGTGTGCATGTAGCTAATGTTTCACTAAATTATAGAAATTCTAAATTATGGGGAGACCTATGATAGGTCTCCATAAGTTTTTTCTATTCCTATGAAGTGGTAATTTGGGATTAAATTTTATGGGATGTGTTATTGTTTATTTTGATGATCCATTTGTGAACATAGGTGAGCCTCAGGTATGGGACCATGTGTGTATGAGGCCATAGGTAGTGCCTGGAGGGCTAGGAATCGACAACCATGATAAGGTAAATAAGTCCATGCAATTAACATGGTCTTGTTGTTACATTGTTGAGTACCAAAATTTTTATTGTTGGTTAACCTAAGGTGGGGTTTTTTTTGGATCAGGCTCTCTTTTCTTAGGGTTTTAGAAGTTTTTTTTGAGTAGAATAGAATTAGTCTTCAAATTCATAGTTACCCTAATTTTTTAGGACTCTCTAGTGTATAAAGTGGTATAATGGGGAGTCTATAACACCCATCAGGTAAAAATATTTAATTAAGTGTAAATTATCTTTATGTGGGTATGTTCATGGATTTATGGGGTGAAATGGTCTATAATAAATCATTTTAGGAGGACATACCCTGACACATGGTTCACATAGAGTTTTTCCAACTACATTGCCAACCATGCATAGGGTGTTAGTTTGAGGATATATCCATTTTTCATGGCTTGGTCATGGTTTTACCAACCATTTGGGTATCAGTAGAAGTTTTTCGACATCATACGATGTGCTAAAGGGGTGAAAACGGTCTTCACATGGTTAAGTAAACTGTACGTGGAAACCATGAGAGGCCTTGTGGTCCTGAGGTAGTGGTAGACACACATTTTTTTTCACTTTTTAGAAAATAATGTGAGACAACTATGTATCCTCCCTGGTATTGGGTATTTTTGAATTTTACTCTTATTTATAATTGATTAATTCACCCTAAGCCTCCCACATTTGACCCTCTCATCTGTGGTGCCTCTAAAAGGTATTATCCTCCTTCATCCAACTCTCTAGGGTGGATTTAGAGTGTTTCTTTAGTTGTTCTTCACCCGGTTATAGAGGAAAGATCTCCTCTTCTCTCCTTCCTATAGTTTTATTCTTTTTCGAAAACTATTATAACCATAGTGTTCATTATTGGATGATTTTTTTCTTAGGGTTGGTAGAATTTGGGGATTTTAGTTTGGAATGGTTGTAATACATAGTAGGATTTCCTTTCCTATGGATTTAATCGAAGGAAACCGGGTTCCAAAACATGAGGAAGAGATTTATTTTTCATTTTCATTTATTTAATAGTTCAATTTATGTTTGTTTTTTAAATTCATATATAACTAATACAATTTTTCTATAGATTATCTAGTTTTGGTTTGTTATATATTTTCTTGATTTGGTTTGGGTTTCATATAAAAATGGATGGAATTTCATATTTAAAATAACACTTTGGTGTAAATAGTGGTTTTATGAATTATAAAAGTTTAATAAACTCACTAGAATGGGTTTTAATGATAAAATAATGTGTTCATTGGTTTTAATTTGAATTATTTTTTTTAAAGATGTATTCCCCTTTTTGTATAATGGTGTTTCGTTTGTTTCCAAAGGATGGTGTGGTTTATTAAAGTATAATTGAGTTCACTTTATTTGTTTGGTTGGGACTATTTATGAATTATTTTATTTGGAATTTTGTTTGGATTCAAATTATATTTGAAAATTGATTTCCAAATATGTATGTAATATTATATATACATTTGAAAATTGAAGGCCCGATTGGAACTTGTGAAGTAATGTTGATTTTTCCCTTGTTGACCCCATAGATTTGTTGATAATGTTTATTATTATACATGTTATGGGTTCTTTTATGGGTGATTCATGTTGTGTTCATGTATTAGGATCTATATAATGGTATTATGTGAGGTGGGAAGGACATGAGTATGGTTTTATCCCTTGTGGATTTGTTATTTTCATGTGATGATGTTTTTTGTTCATAGAACAACCCTATAATTATTCCATGGGGAGTCTACGGGTACTAAGTGGGAAGTATGAGGGTGTTGATTAGATAGTTGATATTTATGCACCAGCTAGCCCCCTATTTGTACGTAATACATGGATTTGTGATTGTCTCCAAGGAGACTGGTTAGAGTTATTTGGTTTATTGATGTGTGATTGTTAACCATCTGGTATTAGTTTCACTAGTATGTGTATAATGTTATCTTGTTAGTCCATATGGTGTTACCTCATCCTATATATATCATATGTTATTATTTTTTTTAAATTGGAATATGTTTCTATTTTATTATATGAAATTTCTTTATGTGTTGATCCTTTTATGGATTTGGTCTTGATGTTAACTAGATTTTTTCTATACTTTTAATAGAATTATTTTTAAATTTATATGGGTTTTTTCATTATTGTTAGCCTTATTTCCTTTCTTAACTTTTATTTTGGTGATTAAAATCATTTAAGGGGAAAATGGGAAATTTTTTCCAAGTAGTTTTCCTTAGTTGAAACTTTCGAATTATTTGAACCCATGTGTAGGTTTATTTTAAAATGTGTTATGTTTTAAAGATAATTGTTTTTGTCTTCAATGTAATTGGAATTGTTTTGAAAAGAAACCTACTTTTTAAATGGGGTTTCAAAATGGTACACTTTTAGAATGTGCATGTTTCATTTATTGTATATTCATATTCTTGGGATATAAAATGAAATCCTATTTTGTATATGGATTGTTTATTTTTAAAATGATTTTTTTGTTTTAATTTGTTAAAAAAATGAAATTTAGTCATGGTGTAATCCTTATAGATTTAAATAACACACTAAATACATTTGTCGCTGGTTATATAGCCTTCATGTTTCTATAAGAGATCCTAATTTAAAACTTTTTGGTTCGATTGTTACCTCTCTCATTTGGGAAATATTTGTAGTTTTGTGATGTTGGTGACTTGAAGGTCACATGTAGGTGGTGATCAATCATTTTGGTTTTCTGGAATTGGATGGCTTGAGTTTTTTTGGCCTTTTTGGTCTTCCGGTTTTTCCTTTTCTTCCATTGTAGTTTTTATTTTTGTATTAAATGGTTATTTACTAAGATGATATTATTTATCACTATTTTTCTTTACTCTTTGATATTCCATATTTTTATGTTATAATTATGTTTGTATTCTTGAGAGTGAGGCCATCCCCAATGGTTATGTAAGATACGCTTGGCACTTTTCATTAGCCCATGGGGATCAGGGATGCTCATCAAGTATGTGGTGGTCCTATTCAGGACGTGGCCCTGGATGGTTCATTACACTACATGTGAACATGAGCACACATAGAATATTATTTATTTTAGATTCATTTAGGAATTTTATTCTTATAGATCTTAGATGAGACTCATGATCAAGTCAATGTCTTGGAATGAAGCTATTACTTTTCAAGATGGTAAATAATTTCAAAATATTGAATTGTAAAATTATTAGGACTACTTTCCTTCCTATAGAGATTAACAAATTACCTATAGACTTTGTTCCACCCTTACTTCAAGTATCAATATATGAATCTTGGTCAAGATGATAGAAATATAGTGTCTTTATATACAATGAAATATAGAGTCTTAGATATAACTTTCATAGTGAAGAAGAATAAGAAGAGTGATGATGATAATGATATAGTGAAAGGATCACCAAAATTTTGAAGGTGTATTATAAATTATTTTGGTCATTTCCATATGTGTATTATGTATTAGTAATGAGAAAAACTAGAAAAATGAAATGAGAAAAACCTTTTTTTACTTGGAATTGATAATGAGTCTTCCCACTAATTTATATTGATAATCATTTTGATTCTAGTATAACAATGATAATATTATTTAGATCCCTCAAAACTTGTATGTATCCAATGATTGGAAAACCAGGTAAATATTGATTTGATATGTGTATTTTTATTTAATACCATAACAATATTTCACGGTGAATATTTTTTTATAATAAGATATAATAAAATATCCTTATATGAACTATATATTCATTAAGAAGAAGTGATATAAATTTAAAGACCTCATTTCCCCCCTCCCAGGGAATACATTGTTTTTTGAATTACCATTTTACCACTAATAATTAGTATAATCTTCTTAATTTCAATACCTTTATTTTTTTTTGATCTATATATTATTATTCTATATAATATGGATACTTTCTTAAATCACAAGGGGATACCTGTTTTTTATAGGAAGAAATTCAAACTATAGAATAATAGAATGTATCCCTACTTAAGGTAATAACTAATGGATGTGCTCTTTACGTCCATTTATGGAATATATAAGTTTAAAGAAACATATACAAGGATGAAAAAGAACAATAAGAATCTTTTGTGTGATACTAAACCTATTAATATCCTCAAATAAGCATGTAAAATATTATTTACCCTAAATTTATGGATTAAAACCCATGTAAATTTATGAGATATTTGTTTATTAGTATCTATAAAGTTTAATATATTGTTAAAATCCATGCTAAAAATGTTCAGAAACACTTTTAACTATATCAATATTCTTGCAGATATGATTGTAAATTTATTTCTTTATAGAGCGATTGATGTTGTTAGAGCCCTGAGATAGATTATATAAGATATTTTCAATATTTATATTTTTATAAAAATATATAGGATATTAAATTCTCATATATACCCAAAATATTATATAATTATGGTAAATGACCTTAACAATGTCCCACTTAATAATCTATAAAGACCAATGGATGATTATCAAATGAGGATATAAGAAGGTGTTTACATGTTTTAATGATACCTTTGAGAGGTTTCTATAAAATATATTGAGAAAAAATCTATGAAAGATATTTCAGAGGAGGAAGTTAATGAGATAATAAAATTTATTTCATGAATACTCAAAAGAGTTAGGTGAAGTTTAAGAATAATTTTCATTAATATTATTTCAAGTTTAGGAAGGTATAATGATGTGGATGTATTTTATACATGTTTAAAGAATACATTTTTTAATCTAATATTCCTATTCCCAAAATGTGTTTTAATTGAAAAATTAATTATTTATTATAATTATTTTATGAAAATCTTATTATTTTCACATTTTTGTGAAAATGTGGGTTTTAGTTCTGAATTATTAGTTATTCTGGGATTTTATTTTCATATGCTTTATGAAAAATTATTTTAAATACTGTTTTTGATATTTTTAATTTATTTTTCTAAATACATTTTGATGGTTTTTGGATTTGGAAATAAATTTTCATGTGTTATGATTTTTATTTTTATTTTTAGTGGAAATATTTTAATTGTATTTGTTAAAGTATAAAAATTATTAACTAAATCCAATTAGAAGTATTATGACATATTGAAATATTTATATTAAATATTGATGAATTTTTAAAAGTGTTAAAATATTCTTTTAATTTTTTGATACCCAAGAAATCATATTTATACGTCTGAATTTTTTAGGATCAATATTATTAGGTATCATTTCATAATTTTTGAA
The DNA here is from genome assembly GCA_963277665.1 of Viscum album. Classification (NCBI taxonomy): domain Eukaryota; kingdom Viridiplantae; phylum Streptophyta; class Magnoliopsida; order Santalales; family Viscaceae; genus Viscum; species Viscum album. The sequence continues at coordinate 1,304,393,261 of OY728130.1, read as the reverse complement.
AAATTAGAGAATATTATTATGGATGATGATACATATGTTTACTGAAGGGGGATGGATAAGTGTTGCACCATTTTCTAAATTTTTGATCCGAAACTACAGATTCAAAAGGTGATATGTACGGGTTTGACCCTTTGGTAAATTTTTGATTTTGTCACCAGATGTATAATAGATCTAATGAGTTCTAAAGGATATATAAGGACCACATCCTATGTAATATTCTAAACTAGAAAGGTGATATGTAGGGGTTTAATTCATTACAAAATTTTAGATCATCTAGAAGATTATATAAAAGGGTCCCACCCTTTACAAAATTATTCCAATTTTTAAGGGAAACATAATATTTTCTCACCAAGATCTTATGATGTGTAATATTTTGGACTTTCCTAACTTTAAATAAATTATTGTATTTTCCTAGTTTAAATATTGATTAAACATCTAAGGAACCATATTCTCACAACTCAAAATCCATGTAATGGGATTATGAGTATGGTGAGGTTGAGTACATTGGATGTTATTGGTGGTTCTTATAGATGTTTCTGATATTGAATTAGTACAGGATCATGAATAGATTCCTTTTATTTGAATATAACATGTATTATTTTTAATAATCATTTTCTAATAGTGTATTTTACTTGATTCACTAAGATGAAGATGATGAATATTGATAGCTACCATGTGAAGCTATTGGGTGCATGATAATGAGTCTATGACTATGAAAATTGATTTTGGGAACCTTCAATTTAGCTTAGAAACATAATTTCCAAGAGTAATTCATCCATTTAATAAAGGATGAGACAATGGGTAGTGATCTAGAGTTATATTTCTAAGGGATATTGAGCAATAGAGGGAGTAACTTTCTTATTATAGAAGATTCCCCTAATTATACACATTATTCCCACATTTTTTGTTTCCAAATGAAATTATTATTAATATTTTATGAATTTAACATGATTTTAAACTAAATGATTTAAGGTAATGAGAATGTTTATATTATTTCCATTTTATGACAATTTTAAAAAATTCTAGGTTAGATTATTGATATTTTTCATTTGTTCTGTTAATTTTTTTACAATGAACAAGAACTAATGAAACTTGATATTGATTTTATTTAAATTCAATAATGTACAAATTTAATTGAAAATTTTTATATAAAAAGAGACTTTTTATTAAGAATATTAGAATTTAAGGATATGTTAAAAATTATATTTTGAGAAAAGAACACTACCATTTAATTTTCTATAATGAATTAGATCTAGAAATAAAAAATTAAATATTAAGTCTATAACTAGTTCACATATTAAGAGAGTAATTGATATATTTTTTGTGATAGATGATCCTGTTAAAATATTCATTTTCATGAATGTATAAACATTTTTTACACAATTTAAAATAATCAAAACTTCCCATGATCACTTACTTCTTTTCCTCTATCACTATGTTTTCTTCCCATTCCCACTATAGTGTTTAATCATTCCCAGGATTATTTCATATTCTAATTCACATTACACCACTTTCAAATCATCACTATCTTGATACTATATATTTTGTTTCCTTTGTTGAGTTTTCTCTCTCTATTTTATGATAAATTCCTTCCCTATAATGATGTCCCTTCACTACTATACTGGGTTGGAAGAGTGTAAGATAGAAATAATTTTTTACATCCTTTTACGCCTAGGGAAGGATATAAAAAATCTTATTTTCAATGATCCCACCATTGTTTAAGACCAAGATAACATTTAATATAGATAATACCTTAAATGATTAAATATAACATTGTTTATTTAAGAGAGATATTGATGTTACCATAGATATATCAAATAATTATGATTTATTTTTTGTAAATACATATTGATAGTACTTATAATTTTATGGAAATAAAAATTTTCTATCTTTTTTTTTCAATATATATATTAATTTTATTCATTATGGAATAATTTGATGTATAAAGGAAACTTAACAATTGATGATATATGCTAAAGAAGAACCACATGAAGGAACGGTGATAAAACAGTAATTTAAGGACCAATATTTATATAAAGGAAAAAATATAGTTATTTTTATAGAGGATCATTATGAAGTATTGTGGGTCACTATGGAAATTCTTGGAGGATAAATATGGAGTATTACAACGGTCATGCTTATAGGATCATTATGTTGATGCTTGGAAGTTCATTGAAATATCTCTACACTACTTCGAGGATAGTTTAATTGGTTTTTTATCTTGATTGTTAAATTTTTTAATTTATATTGGAATTTTTAGAATACTGAATGAGTTTTAATAAAATTTTAATGAATCTATATAATATTTATGTTGAGCTTGTACTAATTACATAAGGGAACTAAGTTAGAGTTATTTGAAACTTTCACAATAGTGATGTTATGAATTAACTATAAACATAATGGTTGATTGGATAAGTGTATGAGTTAAGGGAAACATGTGTAATAATGATGAAAAGTTCATAGTAACCATGAAATTGTTAAATAAATGTTTAATAAGAGTGTACTGAAAAATTAATAGACTATGTAAATGCAGATCTAATGTTTTGTTACATTTAAAAAATATGAAATGATTTTCCATAAGAGTGAACTAATGATAACATGGATTGTATAATGGGTTTTATACTAATATAAAATAGGGAGAGAAATATTTTAAAGGCTGTATTAGTGTGAAAAATTATATAAAGGTGACATTTAAATATTTTATTAGTTTTAATATTTTTATTTTTTAAATATCATATAAAATTATAAATTATTTCAAACAAGTGTAAAAACTAATATTAGATGATGAATAAGTGATTTAAATCCTATTTTTAGGATCAAACAAGAAATATAAATCCAAAATAAATGTAAAACTAAAATGAAGAAATTCTATAAAACATATTATTCACTGAAGATTCCCTTTCTCACATTAATCATGGTTTAATATGTTTGAGCATGATCACAAAAGTTGAGAACAAATAATTCCCACTTCCATAGTGTATCCAAGAATTGTATTGGATCATCCAATGTTAATATGTTATTATTAATCCATTAAGGATGTCATAGAATCTCATATACAAAGAAGGAAGAAGAAGAAGAGATCTTTGGGTGGGGAGGAGTCTTGTATTGGCATGAAATAATCATATAATTACACTTCCATTGTAGGGTAGTGATTTAAATAACACACTAGGACACTCCATACATGTTGTTTCATTTTTTCATGAATTTAAACACATGAATATATGATATAGATAGTACATACATCTCACAAGTTAATGAAAATCAACTCTTTCATTACATCCCATGTAACACTTTAATTAACAATAGCTTTAAATGAGTTAGAATCATTCATATATTAACACACATAATATTTTGATTCTTATTCAATTAAAGAAAGTTCAATACATGAAATTTTATTTCATGCATGAACCTATGTATACCATGTACTTGATATATCCATGCATCGTATACATACTATAGCTTTAGAGAATATCTCATTCAATATCCCACTTGCACTAAAGCCTAAAGGTTGTGTTATTTCACCTTATATTGTATGTTATAAAATAACTTGTGAATCCATATCCAAAACTCATTTTGTATATCATATAATTTTTTTAGTAATATATCATTACAAATGTAATACCTTGAAAACACACATCCAAAATATTTTGGGATTAACTCTAAAATAATTTTTTAGAGTATCTCTATAAGTCAAACTCAATGCCCATTTAGTCAACCACAAAGTGTGACCCTAAAACCTGAAAATCATTTTTTTTTCAATTTTCAAAAGCCGGTTGAAGGGTACCGGTAACCCAAAACCGGTTTAAGGAAAACTGGAAACCTCACAACACTTCCCGAGATTACATCACCATTCAAAATTCAAAATTCAAAATTCAAACCAAACAAATTCAGCGCACACCACGTGTCCATCATCACACGGGCCCATCATCACGTGACCCCATATGTTTATAAAACAATAAAAAAATATGAATATCTTGATCTATATATGTATGAAAAAGAAGTCATATATCAATATATCAATGATTCTCAAGCTATAATGCTATCTCACATGAGATCCATCAAACAGATGTATCTCTATTCCAATGTCCACCAGTCTACATCATATGCAAATGCGCATTCTCATATTTTCCATTTTTCAAGGACATTAAGTGACCATGGGACAAAAAAATGTCAATCCATTATAAACAAATTCTCTATTCATGATCCATAGAGTACATACCAATCTAATTGATGAATACATCACATGTCATTCATCCTTATGGATATGTACATCACATGTCCCTTATCCTAATAGATATACTATATCTTGGTTCTTAAACACACTACCATAGTCTATCTCAGTTGAGGGATTATATATCATACCAGTCACATGAGAAGAAAAATGGCATCTTAATTAAGCTCTGACTGATGACATGTTCGACAACATACCCAACCACCCCCATATTAGCTATGTAAATATATAGACTATTGTAAGTAGGGTATCAATGTATAAAGGTTATTATACTAGGTATCTCACTGTCATCATGAAATAGGGACTAAAGTATGATATATGTACCCCTAGTATACCAACAATATCTGTATGAAACTCCATGTCATATACTTAGTAGATCATCCAATGTATAAAAATAATATTATTCTTTGTTTTATTCCTATGATAATATTTCATATATGTATACAAGAATATAACTCATCGTAGAATTAACATATCATCATAACCTATAATAATCCATAGAATATATAGGTTAGGGATAAACTTGAATTCATACTTTGAGAGGTTAATTCATGAAATTTATATCTATATATACATTATGTAGCCAATGTGAATGAATTATAAATTGGAGGTAGGATCTAATATGATAAATTTTAATATTCTTAAACTTTTTAATAATATTTAACAAAACCAACATAAGCACCAGTTTATCATATCATATATAATAAACTACCACAACAACCTTATGTTTTCTATATTTTTTGGGATTTTTTAAATTATTACATCATATGTATGTCTTTTCACATCCCTTTGTGAACATCTGATAAAACATTTCCACTGATTATTTAGTGAGAAGAATAAATAAAGTAAGCATGATTGAATAATGGTGAGATGAATGAATCATATTCCTAATTGTTCAATTATATAAACATATTAATACCCATTAATATAACAACATTAGACATAATAGTGTCAACTTATATTACCTACATAGAGATATTTCTAAGACCATCATCATAATTTTTTAAACCCTAATCTATCAAAATGTTTATTAAAATAATGTAACTACTTACATTATTATTTACCTCCCCCCAAAACTCTTTTAAGTTATGGTGAAAATTTGTAAGTTATGGTGAAAATTTGTAACAACTCGACTCCAGTAACCCAGATCCAATGGTTATTTTACTACATTATCATAATATATAGGAGATTGCAACCCAAAACATTTAATAGTTGTCTAGTCTTGGTAGAGTATATGCATACATGATTCTCAAATTACATCTAAAAAAATGAAATAAAAATTAAAAATTCAACTTAGAACATTATTATTTATTTAAGTAAAACCTTGAATCATTCAAATATACCTTCTTGGTATCCTAGTGAAAAGAAAACATAATAAAGGGTGAGATGAAATATTCAGTAAGAGAAATCATAAAAAAGAATTTGACATTGAATAAATAATCAGTGAATAATATTTCATTGATATAAAATAATCAAATATTCCATATAAATAATGTCATTAAAGGGTGAATAAATCAAGGATGACATGGAAACATAAATAATCTCATGGATAAAAAAAACTGGTTTAATAATGATGGAATACATAATTCTAAACATCATAATCTTAATATCAAGGCTTCATGCCAATACTTCATGCATTAATAGGTATTTTTTACACCAAATATCCAAAATAGTTTTTCTCATTAGACCTACCAATGAATAAATGGGTTATAATGGGTCCTCAAAGCACATATAAAGTCCAATGCATTCAGAATATGAAGGTGGTAAATAATAGTTTAATACATAATCAACATAAATATTTATATTGAAAAACCCAAAAACAAAATGTATATATTTTATAGAGAAATTAAATATAAAAAATCATCATAATATATCCAAAGAAATAAGTTAGTTGGTATAATTAGAGTATATCTATAATAAATAATAATATTTATAAGAGGATGTTGACATAGATGAAAATTCTTTGAAAAGATCATTTGAGAATTTAATGAGGAAAATGAACTTTTAATTTTGAAATAACCTATTAAAAATATAAAAAATTTTCTAAATATTATGAAGACATTTTATTTTAAAAAAACCATGGAAACTTTAAAAGTAATATTCATTGAAAATAATAGTCATAACAGTGGAAAAATCCATTCATTCGGTAAGTGTTAAATTAATGATTCTATTCACACCTTTGAAAAAAAGTGTCTTATTCAGAAAATGAAAAGAATATTCCTTTTGTACCTTTTTATAGAAAGTAAAATAAGGGTAAATATGAATTTAATCAATCATTATGTAATAGTAGAAATATTCTTTAAAAATTTAAAACAAAATATGGACAAAGAGGAAAAATATTCATGACTGAATAGGAAGACAAAGTCTTTTTTCCTTGTAAACATTTTTTTGGTATTTTTAGTACATAGAGAAAGGAAAATGAAAGTAAAGATTATAATTCCTATAAATAACCATTGGAGAGGAAAATATTTGGGGATTCCGATAGAAACATTACATAATTACCCAATTTATTATTAAATATAAATAATTCAGAAAAAGTATGAGATTGTGAAATAAACCCTTACCACAGGTTTGACTTTTTTCATAAGTGATTTTAAATTGAAATATAATATATTTAAATTTGTTATAAATATGTTATAAAACCATATAAATACTTATAATATCATATAGGATCAACAATGACCTCATTCCTGAGTGGTAAGGGATCCTGATTAGAATCCAAGAGAGCCAGGTTCAAAACTGGGTGGAGGAGAATTTCCTAGTTACTATAGTAGTATTGTACCAGTCACTGTAGCAGGAACTGTTTGGTACTCTAGAAATTGGAACTATTCACCTGATTTGGGCCTTCAGGCCACCAGTTTGGGACTATAGGTCTCAAGGCCTTTGGGGTATCAAAGGCCTTTGGGTATTAGGGCCTTAGGGCCATTGAGACCATAGAGTAGCCTAGTACACACAGAGCAGGCCCCAAAAGAAGATTAGAGGAAAGAGTAACAGTCACCAGAGCAGAGCTAACCAGATTGGAAGAATGAGAGGGTATAGAAACCACCATCGGGACCAGGCATTCTACAGCTTTGTATGGGGAAATACTAGCCGATCAACAATGCAAGATGCGGAGCTAGGAGATCAATGGTGCAGTAGCTAGGGATGGGTAGTTCTAGTGGGTTGGACCTATGGGTCATGTTATGGGAATGGTATGCCTCTAGGCCTATGGGTCGTGTTGGGCCTTGTGACTTTGGCTTACGGGTCCTGTAAGGGTTCTCCTTCAACCCTTAAAAGGGGGATTATCCATAATAAAATGAAAAAAAGAAGGAATTCGGGATATTTGGTTATATAGGATCCACTTATAACATTTTAACACACTTTTATTGATAATTAATTATTTAAATTGTCATTTCCGAGTGTTAACCATTTATTTTCATGTAAGTTTTAGTTTGATAGTTTCAGTACTTGCATATTTCCCATAGTTGAATCATATAAAAAATTCATCATGATATAAATATAATATATACTCATAATATATATATATATATTTACAATTATCCATTAATGGTGGTCATGAAAAATGAATCGCATAGCTTTGTGGAGGTGGTAATCCACACATACACACGAGAAAAATTATCATTTTTAACAGGTGGAATGGTAAGATGGTAAATGATATATTATATTTAAAGAATCATAATTATTTAATAAATATTATATGCATTCCTTATTTCCATATATAAAACCGTCTATGAAAATTACTGATGAACAACAAATTACACTGCTATGTAGAGATGGTAGGTCATACATACACATGAGCAATGTTTTTATTTTCCATTAGACGGAAAAGATACTAATAATGGACATATGATAATCATAATAACATCTTAGTATATTTATGAAATGAGATTTATTATTTTATTATGGTTTATATATATTTATATTTAGTATAATATGAAATAAACTTTAAATTACTTGGTAAAGATAATTACCTATTCTTTAAGAGACCTCCTTCTAATTACACATTAATCCTTCATAGAATGGTCCTTAAATAATAAAAAAAATCTCAATAATGAAGGGAAGTATTTTAAGAAGGATTTTAGGTAGGTTTTTAATGAGAAAGTGGTCTCTAATTTCGTAAATAAGTGAGGAGAAGATGTGTTATTTTATATAAGAGGGGAGGGCCACACATGGAATTACTTAACTAATTTAAATAATATAATGTCATTTTCCTATGAAAGTGAAAAAATAGAAATTAATGAAAATTTATGATAATCTAGGCTCCAAATAACTTAAAAATAATATTTTTACATTTTTATGTCTCATTTTTACCCTTATCACTTATTTAAATTCCCTATGTAAACCCATTTTAACACTAAATGTGGTAATAAATATTTACTATTTTCAATATAAATTATAGGAAAACAATATGTTAACCTTATTACCTAATATTAATAATAATAATTATTAAAAATATTTAATCCATTTTACAATAATAAATTTTTTATAAGTGGTAGAAATTAATTTTAATATAAGTGCACAAAACATAAGGAAAACCATTTATAGAAACATTTTTTTGAGCATAAAAATAATTTTATAGAAAAATAATGTATAAGGGATTCAAATAGAATTAAATATATTATTTTAAATCAAATGAGGCATATTTTGTTCAAATAAAACCAAAACTAAAAGGAATATTTTAAATAAAATATTAAGGGAAATGAACTAAAAACATTTTTTATTTGAATAAAAACATCACATTGATTTCTAAAATGATAAGAATATTTTTCTAAGTTCAAAATTATATTTTTTTGTGAATTATAATAATTATTAAAAATATATATATTTTTAAAAAAAATCATAGACATTCTTTAATTATGAAATCATTATAATGTCATAAAAGTGACATTTTTTTGTCAAATCGGTTTTTTTCACCATGCACCCAAAAATAAAATATTTCTAAAAAATAAAAAATAAACCTAATATAGTTTTGAAGGGATGATTCTAAAAATGTAATTCATTTAATCAGAATTAATTTTTAAAAATTGGGAATTTATGTTCTAATCGCATTATTGAATAAAGCTATGAACATTATGATATTATTTTTAAAGAAATAAATGATTAATATAATAAATTATGGGTGTAACATTATTCCCTTATTAAAATATATTAGCCTAAAAATTATAGAATGTAACCACATGAATATATTTTGGTATTTTCTCATCATAAATTCTTCATGTTCCCACATCATCTATTCTATCTTATGATTTCTCTAATTTATGTTTAATTACTGAGTTGTATGATTCCTCAACACCTATTTTCTAGTGTCCAGAATATGTATATGCTATTCACAACATGGTAAATTGGAGTCTAATTCTATTTCATCCTAGAAAATTAAATGCATTGGGTATGGTATATACTTCCTCAATAAAGAGATATAGAATATATCATGAACATTAGAGAGGCTTGGTAGAATTTCCAAATTGAAATTCACAACTCCTATTATTTCAAGAATTTTAAAAGGCCCGATATACCTATGAATTACTTTCCATTTCCTACCAAATATTATAATCTATTTCCCTAGAGACACCTTCATGTATAAATTAACTCCCCCTTGAAATTCTAAATACTTACTTCAATTATCTGCACAACTTTTTTATCTACTTTAAGCTTCCTTAATATGATTTTGAATAGTATTTAGTTTCAATAGTTTCTCCTCAACTAGATATGGGCCTACAAGACTTATTTCACCAAATTCATCCCAATATGTTGGATTACTACACCACTTACCCTTAAAAACATAATATGGTTCCAGTTTAATACTTGAATGGAAGTTATTATTGTATTATATTTCAACCGAAGTTAAATAATGATCTAATATACCATAAATGACAATTAATCATGAAATAAACATATATTGTAATTTATGAATAGTCCTTTAATACTTCCTATATTTTTTATGATGATACTATGTGCTCAAACATTACTTAGTATCAAGGGCCTTTGGAAGACACTTTGATAATTTCAATGTAAACTATAGATCATGATGAGATTTTATCAAAAGCGGCGAACCATCAAGTCTCACAACTTCATTAATATTGATCTATGCAGGGTTATAAAGAGTTATTTCTTCCATTTTAGTGAGTATATGTTCATACTTTGTAAGGTTATAAATAATAATCCATATGGAATCTTTATTTCTATGAGTCTCTGGAAATCCATTGACAAAGTCCATAATTATATCATATCATTACTACAAAGGAAAAAGTTGAGGTTGCATGATTCCTTTTGGATGTTGTATTACATCCTTTATGAGTTGAAAAACCAAGAATCTTAATATATATGCTAAAATTTACAATTTTATATTATTCCAATACAAATGATCCTTAAAATACTGATACATTTTAGTTCTACTCAAGTGTAAATAGAAATTTGAATGATTATGTTTATCTAATAATTCAATTTTCAACCCAGGCACAGATGTAACTTATAGCCTCTTTCCAAATTTCATAATAACATATTCATAGATGAATTCCACCAACTTCCCATCCTTGAAAACATTGATTTTATTTTCAATATTATTATTATCAAGATGGTAAATTTTTATTTTCTATAATAAGGATGGTTTGGAAATCATTTATAATAGATGTTATGTCTCCCATTGTTTAACAAATCCCACATCCAACTTTAATAAATCCATGAATATGTGATCTTTGATAATCCACATTTTTGTCCAAACTCCATGATCTTTCCTACTCAACACATCATCCACCTTAATTTACTTCCCATGGTGGTAGTGTATTGGGAAATCATAATCCTTGAGTAGTTCTAACCATTACCTTTTCCTCATGTGGATCCTTTTCTATGATAAGAGTTATTTCATAATTTTCTAATCCATATATATTTTACAAATATCATCATAAATCTAATGCCTCTATATATTTAGTGAAATGATTATGACTACTATATGAAGATTCTGGATTGGAGAATTATGTTAATGAATATTTATCTTACTTTATGGATAGAAAAGAACTCTATCATTCTACACAAGGACACATCTAAGTTCTTTATTTGACGCATCAATATATGTAAAAAATTTGTCCCTTCCTAATGGTAAATTAAATATTGGTTCATTGAATAATATCCTATTTAATTATTCAAAAGTTTTTTCAAATTAATATGAACATATATGATTAACCCCTTTAAATTAAAACTTGGTTAATGGGTTGGATAATCAAGAATACTTATGAAAAAATCATCGATAGTATCCTAATAATATAAGGAAATGATATACCTCAGTTATATTAATTATCATGGCCACTTCATTAATTACATTTTCATTGAAGGGTAAATTAATATTTTACCCATAGAGGCAATGTGACCAAGAAAATAGACTTTATGAAGACATAAATCCCATTTTAAAATTTTTCCATAAAATCCTTTTCTTTGAGAGTCTTAAGAATGATTTGAAAATTAATATTATACTAATCATAGATTTTATAGTATATCATGATATCATTAGTAATTAGTACAATGAAATTATCAATATAATACTTCAATAATCCATCTATCCAATAAAAAAAAATAGAGGATGCATTAGTCAATCCATACAACATTACTATAAATTTATAATGTACATACCTCACAAAAAATGTGGTGTTTGGAATATTTTCCTTCTTTACATGTAGTTAATGGTACTAAAAATAAATATAAATGTTTTAAAAATAATGATATCCATGAATTTTATTAAATATGTCATCAATATAGGGTAGAGGATATATATTATTTATAGTAATGGCAATGATTTTCAAATATTTTATGCACAACCTTATAAAACCATCTTCCTTTTTAACAAAAATAACATGGCCCCATTTGGTGATACACTTAGAAATATATATCCCTTACCACAAAACTCATTTATTTGTTTCATTAGTTTAAATAATTTCACTATTTCTATATTTTAGGGATGAGATCAATGAAAAACTAAACTTCATGTTTAGGTGTGTTTCCAAGTAGTTCTTCCCAAAACGCAACACTGTGTTCCTAAAAAATAACTATATCCTCTATTATATGGTTACATTTTCCATTGAAATGTTTTTATATTATTCTTCTCTAATAATTTTAAGGAGTATAACTATTATAGGTGGATTCATACATGATTTATATTATCTAGTATCTCCTCTAAACATGAGGGATTCTATATCTCTATAACAAATCATAATATCCTTCTACTTATAAATTTTTTTGCCTTATAATTTGAAATCCAATCCATACAAATGATTATATCAAGGTTAATCATGTAAATAATAGTAAATTTTGAAAATAGGGTACACCTATTTTTTATAAGGGGGAATGACTGACATATCCTTGTTATTGTAATATTTCTATTATGAGTCATGATTTACAAATACCTTTTTATGTAATTATGTAATATCTAAATTTCTTGGAAACATATTATATATAAAATATTGTGATGATATAGAATCAAATAAATAATTAGATAAATATGATTCTATGATCAATATAACCACTAATATATCACTTGGACCATCAAACTCAACTTTTGTGATTACATAATTATATTTATGAACCCATAGCCTATTATAATGAAACTTCCATCGACACTTAGGTAACTCATTTTAATATTTCCCAATATCCTTATATTTAAATAATTGAATATTAGTTTTTTATTTCTTCCAATAAAAATCATGATCTTAATTTCATATCTCCATAATTGAAGAGAATTCCCATTCTCATCAATCATATCTATAGTGTTTCAATAATTTTTATAACTTGAAAATTCCACCCTTCCATTCATTTATTTTCTTGCATTTTAATTCTCAAAGTTCCTAGTTATAAGTATCCATCTATAAAAAATTATATAATATTTTTTTCTACAATAATTCAATTTCTTACATTTCAATGATCATTACTGTTTAGAGTTTTATAGAATGATTTTCTAACTCTTACATAACAAAAAAATATTTTACAATGTGGACACTTCCACTTAATATCAATTTTTCTAAAAATATAATTTTTTTAAAATAAAACGTGTTGTTTTTTTTGAAAAATATTCATGAATTTTAAATAGAATTATTATTTGTTACTATTCATCCCTAAGCCCAATCGATTTTTTTTGGAAAATGTGTGATGAGAATAAAACAATCAATAATAGATATAAAAGAATGAAATTTTTTAATCCAAAGAAAAACATTTAAAACCATAAAATTATTAACTTCTTCACATTATTCTTTAAGAATAAATAATAAATCAAATACATATGGAAAACATTATTATACCAGACTTTAGGGAGGCATGACCATATTTAAGTTTTGGTTTGAACCTATTAAATTTGGTTAATGGAATGTTTAATAAATGTATGAGGGGGCTCTAGGGTGTCCCTATAGTGAACCAGTCATAACATACATGGATGTCACAACATTTTTTATGAATATTAAAAATATTACTAAAGTATATGCTAAAGAACTATAATATTTTAGTGTCTTTGGAAACATGAAACGAAATATTCTAACTTGGAGAAATATATTCAATGTCTCAAGTAAATATCTTCCCCTCTAATACTTCTACCAAAAACATTTCTTCATAACATGGGGAAAGGAATCATAAGAAAGGGGTGATCCCAAATGCTCAGTAAGGGTAAATTAGGGAAATGCATAAGTATAATGTAACACCCCAACCTAAGAAGCCCGGATCCGGTGCATTATTTTAATACATTTTCATGATTTCAAGGAATTAATTCCCGAAGGACCAATTGGTTTAGTAGTCTTGGAACATAGATTACATACAAGAACTTAATATTACAATTTTTAACATAAAAAAAGAATAGATAATACTCTGATAATGACATTATTCCCCTATATTAACCTTGTATATCAATAATAATACACTTCTTGGCATCCTGGGAAAACAGAACATAAGAAAGGGGTGAGATTAGATGCTCAGTAAGGGTAAATAATTTAGTGGAATCTATAAAATTGTAAGGCAAGATGTATTAAAAAAATATCATCCTTTTAAACATAAACTTGAACATAATAGGGCGAAAATAAATAAAAAATTACCATATAAACATGCACATAGATATTATACTAGTTGAATAATCAAATGTGATAACAAATTTCATAATGATGGAATGCATAATGACTGACATAATAACTACTAAGTCAAGGCCTTGTGCTAAGACCATTCACAAATATATTATGAAGGCCTTTTTCCAAGACACTAGATTTCTCAGGACACCTTCTGATGTATCGAGGGGTTATAGCAGGCCTCACCCGTCACTTACTAAGTCCAATTAATTTCTCATATGAAAAGGTTAAAACATAACATAAACATTCATATTAAAAATGGCATACGGAATGTTAATAATTTAACAGTAAACCATGAATGGTATAAAAATAGAACATCCACAGTTAAACTTATCACAAAACCATCAATACAATATGGAAGATTGTATCATAATAAATCAACTTTAAACAATCATAAAATCCAACAAAGTATGTTGACATAGATTAAAATAATTTAATAAATTCATTAAAACTCTTTGAGGAAAATATCCCTTTTACTTTAAAATATTTAAAAGCTGTGAAATTTTAAAATATTTTTTTTGAAAATAACCTTGTAAGATTTTAAGGTAAACTTAAAAATGGTAAGGTGACATAATGGTGGAAAATAGACACTCATACCGTATAAGTTAAAAAAAATTATTTCCTCAATTTTTTGAAAAGGTTATAAAGTACATCATTTAGAAAATGACTGAAAGATTCCTCTCAAGACATTTTTGTAAAAATTCAAACATGGGTAAAAACTACTTTAAACATATATAGGATTGTAGTAAAAAAATTTATGGAAATTTTTAAAAAACATGGACATTGATGATAAATATTTCCTGGTAGATACTTACACATCAACAACCTCTAATAATAATGAGATTGTGAAATTAACCCTTACCTTGTACATTCATTTAGATGAGAGTACATTTAACCTCCTACATAATGAACATTGTATATTATTAAATTATACCAGAACCAAAACCAGAAACATATTCATATTTATGATATCATATATGATTCATATATGACTTTATACTACACATTTAATAATAATTTCCTTATTAGAGTAACATTTTGGGTAATAATCATTTTCTTTATCGTACATGTTTTAACTTGTTATTCATGATCATATCACTTAGATCTTGATTTACATAATTACATAATATAAAACATTATTTATATATAATATATATTCTGAATATAAATATGTATAATAAATATATATATGAAATGGAAACACCGTTCGTGGAGATGGTAGTTTGTACGTACGCATTAATGCTGTTTTCATTTTCTTATCGTATAGTTCGAAAGTAAGTAAATGAAATATATTTATCTAAATAAATATATATTATTACAGTATAAATTTTATTTTATATATCTCATACTTAATAAATATATATATTTTTATAAAAATTAATGAATGGTGATTGTTGAATATTAATCTCATCGCGTTGTGGAGACGATAAGCCGTACGTACGCACAAGCAACAATATCATTAAATTGATGGTGAAAAGGTGTTTAATTGGATGGTATATTATATATAAAAAATCATTAACATCTTATATTAATTATTTACATTAATTATACTCATTATTATACCCATCCAAATAATGTAGTGTTGAATAACAAACTACACCATGACGCGGAGATGGTAAGCCGTTCGTATGCATGCATAGTGACTTTTTCATTCATAGGATGGATAGAATAATGAATATGGTTTTAAAATATTTATAATAAAATCTATGCATGTATAATGTACCATATTTATTATTTAAGTATGGTAAAAACAAATAAAGAGGATGTAGAATAAGAAAAAAACTTTGAAAAAGGTGATAAAATAATTACCTCTTCTTCAGGTGTTTTTTATTGATTTGAACAAAAGGGCTCCTTATATTGGCTTTTAGATCAAGGTAAGGCCTCTAGGTTGAATTTATGGAAGTTGGGAGGAGATTTGGGTAGGGTTTGGATGAGGCAAATGGATTTGTTGGTGTTAATTAAAAATAAAGGGAGGTTCCCTTTTATAAGAGAGGTGAGGGACAATTTAGAAAAAAAGTTGAAATATTAATTTATTATAAAATAATTTTCGGTTTCTAATTACTCAAAATTGATTTATTTCTAGTATAATATGTGTATGGGTCTAAATAATCTCAACCAATAGGTTTTAGACATGTTTACGTTATAAAATCAACCTTATCTTTTAGATTTAACACTTTGTAAAATAAGTTAACTCTTACCATGTCCTCTTGTATTTTTATACAACAAGGTTAATATAGTTACTCTAAGTTTCCAAACAAACCTAAAGTGGATCATTTATGAAATTTTAACACTCTCCACATTAGTTTCCATAACCTTAGATTTTTATGACTTTTATATTATTTAATAAAATAGTATTTATTTTAAAATATCATTTATATCAATTTTGTTACTATTTAATACTTGATATTTATAAATGTCATAACAACCAGATTCCTTCAGAAAAAATAAATTGAATAAATAATAACATGTCATAGTCACCTAGAAAATTAGTATATGGAATCAAAAGTTTTAAATCACATTTATTTTAATATTTATAATATCATTTATTTTAATCTTTGATTAATAATGTAATTACTACATCATCATTATGTCATAAATAAATTTAATTATTTAATGTTTAAAAATATAAAATAAATTACCATGATGTAGGAAATATTTTTATATTTATAAAGAATATTTATAGTCAAAATTTATCTTATATATATCACTATATTAAAAATGTTTTAGTTATTAAAATTTGAATTTAACACTTTTAACTCTTCTTTAAATAAAATATAATAAATGTCCTAAATTAACCCATGTTGATAAAAAAGGATCATATTTTTGTCCCAAGATTGATTTTGGTCAAAAAAAACTTATTCAATATAATTAAGAAATGTATTGGGGTAATTTTATATTATTATAATACTATTTTTACCTTTAATTACCCAATTTACTTTTAACCGTGGTAAATAAAATTGAAAAGTTACTATTCACAAAAAATTATTTTGATCCCATTGAACAATATTTTACTTACTGATGACAACTATGTCTATTGGATTTTTGAAATTCGATTTACAGAAGTGGTAAAATTATGTTTTATGCAAATTTTCAAAAGTGCCTAGAAGGTGGGTAAAAGATGTTAAAAAGTTCAATAAAATATTATATATCTAATATTATTATAAAATGAATCAAATGAATTAAATTGGACCAATATATTTATTATGTGTATATTTTGAAATTAAGATAAATTTTAATTAAAAATAATTATTTAAATGAAAAAGTCGGTTTTTATGTAAAAGCATAGTATTTTTCACTATTCATCAAAAATTGAATGTTTTCAGAAAAATCCAAAAAATTCACCCTAAGCTAATTTTGATAATCTGAATTAAAAAATGAAGCCTATTTTACCAAATTCAATTTTAAGTAGTTTATAAAATTAATTTTATTATTGTTCACAAAAGGACCTAAAAAGTAGTTCTTTTAAGAAAATAGTTTTTCTAAATATATAATTATTTTAACAAAATTTATACATTTAATTATAAATATTTTTTATTTATGTGAAAAAAATATAGATAAAATTTAAAATTTATATGTTACTATTAATATTACAATATTTAATTGATAAATAAATATATCGTTTAAATAATTATAATACAAATGTGTTGTTTCGCAAAAACTCAATCTTACATATAACATAAGCCAATTTGGTGTTGCATGCAATATAATCTATTAAATTACTTTAAAGAGATAAAGTACTATTAAATCTTGGGGTGTTTCACATAATATGGACATAAGGGTATGAGAATGTGATCATTACATTTTAAGATCATTACCTCCATATCAAAGATCATAATCATTAGACATGACATAAATATTTATAGTTCATAATACATGAAACATAAGGAAATCAAGTGAATATTCCATGGAAACATTACATATGAATAAGACTTGGAATTGTGGAATACACATTAATGTATAATATTGAAAACATAAAAAAATAGAAATAGGTTCACACCTTATGTTAAGGACATGAAATAAGTCCCTCTCATAGATTGATAGGCATGCAACTAGGTCCACACATAATGTTGTGAACATACAATCAGGTTCACACATAACATTGTGAACATGTAATCAGGTTCACCCATAAAATTATGGACATGAAACTGGTTCCATGAATAACATTTTGAACATGTAATCAGGTTCATTCATAACATTATGAACACATAATAAGGTTCACTTGTAAAATTTTGAACATGCCATTAGGTTCATGCATAAACTTATGGACATGAAACCAGGTTCATGCATAACATTGAGAACATGTAATACAGTTCACCCCTAACATTTATACTTATGATTCATCCATCATTACCTAATTCAGTGGAGGGATATATAGCTCTCACCAATCTCATGATAACATCATTCATACATATTACAAAATATAAAACAGTCATCATAACATGACCCATAAAAATAGATATGTTTTATAAACATCCAATCAAAACCAATTAAATGAAATGGATATCATTAAAATTTCATCACATAATAACCTATAAGAAGATATATGTTTCATAATAACTTAATGAAAGTATAACCAATGAAAAGAAATAGGTTTTAAAAGCATATAACTCATGGAATAAAAAAGGGTTTCATAAATATCATGATATCAAAGCATAAAAAATTTAGATAAATAATTTTAATGAAACATATAGATCATTTACGAGAAAGGAATGAGTAACATCTATGGATTTCATCTTAGATGAAAAATAATTTTGAAATATCTTTTCGAAATATTTCATGTGAAAAATATCATTTATTTTTTGGAAAATGATTTCTAAAACATATAACCTTTTGAAAACTATTTTCATGAAAATTTATAATGGAATATTTCAAAAACATATTTAAAAACTTTTCATTTGAAGAATTATTGAAAAATTATAATGAAATATTTAAAACATTTTGAAAACCATTTTCCTTGAAAACTTTATTAAATAATATTGAAAACATTTTGAAAACAATTTTCCTTAAAAGCAAATTAAGTAATCATTAAAACATTTTGAAAAAAATTTCTTTGAAAATTTCTTTAAAATTTTTTTCTTTAAAATCAAAAATTTAAACCTATAAATGATGCTTCATAGAAATTATGATGAGTAAATCTATTCATATCGTATGAGGTAAAAAGAACATTCCTTATGCATGATAAAATGGTTAGAAAAAATGCCTTGTTTAGAAAGCGACATGAAGATTCCATTGAAAACATTGGTAAAAGAAAAAAAGTGTAAAAATTTAATTTAAAAATTATAGGATAATAATATAATATTATTGGAAACCTTTTATAAAACATAGTTTTGAAGGAACATAGATTTCTGACTAAATAGAGAGTTAAAGGCAGAATTTCTAAAAAAACATTTTTAATTATCCTATATACCAAATAGTGGAAAAATGGAAACAATATATTAAGATATCATGAATAAACATATAAAAATAAAATTCATGAGTGTTCTTGAGAGATGAATCATAAGACTTCATCAAAGGAAGCATAATCATAAACAATGTCTAAAAGTGATGGGATTGTTTCAATAAACTCTTACCACATGGTAACATTGAACCATACCCCCATTTTAAGAAAATGAAATTAAATGAAGCTTAAAATATGTTAAATACAAATATATTCATGATATTACATTTCAATGTTAGTATATACACCTCATGAAAAAATATAGGTGCATAAAATGACATGTGTCTGAAAGAAGGAAATTTGAGACAAAATAATTTTACCAATTTGGTATGTATTGAAACATAGTCCCCATGAAAGAAATATAATAAAATCGATAAGTAAATACCCATAAATTTAAGAATAATAATCATAAAAAATATTTATGGGCAGTATATACACCATACAAGAGAAAATATTGGTGAACATGGAATATATCTCACAGATATAAGAAGTGAGATGAAATTCCCTTATCTTGTGTTTTGACTCTCGTCATACACATTAAAACCTCTTCCCCTGTTTCATTATAGGGAACCCTTGTCGACGAGTGATGTTCATGAAGGTACTGTGAGATATGACTATAAAATATGGTGGCATTTTGCATCTCAAAAGGGATTTTCTATAAAAAAGATTATCTACAAAGGTAAGATCATTCATGTTCAAGCTAATGAGGATTCTATCACTGACATGCATAATCTTATCCTATTTTTATTCTTGCTCAATTTATTTTTCTGGTTGGGTATGAGACTTTGAAGGTATCCGGCCATTCGTTAAGACTCAATATGGTTTTAGATTTCCCTTATTTCAAATGTATCCTGATTGGAAAGGGATTTTCCATATCCTCTTCCCAACTAAGGAATTCAAATGCCTTTCTTGGGGGTTTGTCTCTATTTCCTTTAATCCATGATTGGTTACCATTCAATAATGGGACTGCTATTTCAATATTATCTCCTTTAAGAACTTTAGAGTATAGGTATGGATTAAAATTTTGAGTATGAATATGATTTACTGGCACCCTCACATCCTCTTGATATTGCTTTAGGTGTGGGAAATGCTATAAAAATGGATATAACTATAGAGATGGCTAGTTCAGACTATTATTCCATGGTTTTAGTTGAAATTGATCTCAATTTTATTATGGATAATCAGGATGTACTCTCCACTTCAATGAATGAAATCAAATTTCAGATTAAATATGATAAGTTACACACATTTTTCTTGGGCTGTCAGTCTATTGGACACCTCAAGGAACATTGTTTTAGGAATGAAACTTGTAATTTATATTCTATCAAGGGTCACGACCAGGAGGTATGAATGAAGCTAAAAAAGTAAATACAAGGTAGGATCCACCAACACACTACATTAAAGCAATGAAGATACTTCATTCCATTTGGATGTTATTGAAGAATAAGGGGTTCTACATGAGAATAATACTATTAGTCCATATGCAGTACATGAGAAGGATTCTCTACAGTTCGAGAGTTTGAAAAATCAACTGGAAGTGCCTCATTGTCCAACTAAGGTGATGTAGATAAATGGTAATGAGCCTATTGAATAGGCATGTCTTGAGATTTTCCAATATAGATCTGTAGGACATTAAGGTAAGAAGTTGATGGTGTTGGTTCCTTATTCTATTGATTTGGTTTCTTGTGGATCAGATAATATAGGCTCCATGATTATTGATGATCTCAACATGAAGTGGAGTTTAAAAAAATTGGGGGTAGATATACTGACATGAATAATGAATAATATTCAAAGAAAAAATCATATCGAGATTCTATTAATAAAGTCAAGGCTGTTGTTGAGTATTTTTCCTTGTCACCTTTGATGAAGGCAAGACCAAGGAAGGATTACTCACACTTGAAACCCACTATGCAAACTAGATCCATCTCAAGTAGGATAAAGGATCAAGATACTATTTTTAGTCTATTAGAGGATGATTATTATTAGGATTATAATGACTAAAATCCTATTGTCTTCTATTAGTGAATTTATTGCTTTTGAATGAGGGATTTTTGTCGTGTATGACCCCATTCCCTTCCCTCTAACTTGTTTTTTTATTTAATATAGAGGCATTGGACCACCTTTCTTAAAAAAAATACTTATACCTTGATTTTAAGAATATAAATAATGATATAAATATAATTTATATTTAGTATATATGTGTTATAATAATATATATAATAAGTAAGTATGAAATGGAATACACCATTCATGGAGACGGTAAATCGTATGCACTCATGAGCGCTGTTTCTGTTTAATAGTTGTGTTGAAAGAAAGTATGTGAATGAAATATATGTATATATATAATTATTATAGTATAATTATTATTTCATATATATCATATAAGTTAACTAAACCCATCTTTAATACATTTCATGTAGTGTGTGAATGAATCACATCGCTTTGAGGGGGTCGTAATCCACACTTCCTCAAACGAAATTATCATATTTTCAAAAAATATAAAGTTTAAATATATGTGTTGTAAAATAATTAAATAAGATTAATAAAATAATAAATATAATATTTATAAAATATAAAAATATATTTTCCATTACAATTTTTACCATCATAGGCGGTAAGGAAAAATCAATAATCATCATTTTGTGAGGCGGTATTTCTCCGTACACATAAATAGTCTATTCATTACCCATTAGAAGGAGGTGTGTGTAAGTGGAATTATATCCCTTAGAATAAAAAAATCCTATTATATTTTATATACCATTTTTTTATACAGGTATGGAATAATTATAGTGTAAGGGGTGGATAAAGAAAATAATAGAAAGGATATTGAGAGAAGTCATTACCTCTTAATTAGGTAAGTCATTTTTGTTTGTGCCAAAAGACATCCTTGGATTTCTATCTAATCAAGGGAAAGCATCTAGAAGTAATGGATGGAAGTTTTTAAGTGTATTGGCAAGATATTGTCTGATCCTAAGTGTTTTGAGATGTGTGAAGAATAGGGAGAGGTTTTTGCGTTTTATAGGGAAGGGAAATGACACACTTAGAATTTCTAAAAATGAGTAAGCTGTACCCATTTTTTACATAAAAAAATTCATACGAAACCAACCATACTCAATAATTTAAGGTTAATGGACAAATAATGGTCATAAAATTGGCTTTTTAAAATTTTATAGGTCATTTTGGGTTATAAATTTAAGGTTTAGTACTTTGTTAACAAAATTTTCCTCTAAATCGTTGTAATTAATTTTAATCACTTTCACTTATATTTCCAGTCAAAAACAAATTTAAAATTTTTATATATTATAATTTTTTCTAGTTCCAACAAGGGAATCAATTCATCCAAATTATAATAATATGTGTGGTAGAAACTAATTTAAAAATAATCTCGCTGACAGGATGACACTACATGTTTTTAAAGTAAAAACATCCAAAAGTTTGCTAAGTTTTTATACCCAATTTCAAAGTGAAATTGATTTGAATGACCTAAATTTGATTAATTTATAAAAATGTATCTAATTAAAATTTAAAACCAATTTAAAATAAAATTTAACCTTATAAATGAATTTTATGAGAAATCAATTTTGAATTAGAATTCGGTATTTTTAACTATTCATTAAAAATGAAACATTACAGAAAAATAAGAAATACTTATCCTTACCTAATTATTCTATTTCTATTTAAAATATGAAGTTTATTTTGACATATTAAATCTATAAAAGTATAAAAATTGGATTTAAAATGGGTTCTAAATTAAAAGGCAGTAAAAACACCTTTTATAAAAATATAGGTTTTTAAGTATAAATTTTGGTTTGTTCCTATCTTATTTCTATAAAATATATTGGATGATTATAAAAAATACATGTTTGAATAAATAATACAAGAATTTAATTAATATATTTCACTATTAGTTCTTAATTTAATTTTTAAATATAAATTATCTTTTTCTCATAAAAATAGACTTTTATAAAACCATCCCTTTTATATTCATTTGGTTTATATATTCTTTTCTAATTATTGGGTAACCAAATAATTCAAATATATATATTCATAAATTATTTGATCTTATATTATTAAATTTAATGTCCATGTTATATCCTATTAAATAATAATATTCTTATAATGAATTATTGGTCGTTAATCCTTAGTCTTGGGTATTATGTAAGCCATCTAGGAAAGTCAGTCTTGCGTGTAAAATAATTTAAACTTGGAGTTCCGTGTAGAGAAAGATAAAATATATGCTGAATGTATTTCATGATTTTTTTTCATATAATGAAAGCTAGACATAATTCTTTGATATGAAATAAACTATATTTAGTGTGGCGTGAAATGAAAAATATCAATGAGATTAAATTAATTCAAAAAAAATATTTCATAAAATCTTGGCGTGTTATATTCTAACCCCCTTAAATTGAATATCACCCTAATTTTTTTTGGGTTATCAAGGGCTTAATAATTGAAAGTTTTATTCATAGAAACCAACATCATGAAAATGAATACTAAAACTCCCCTTAAAAATGAAAATCTAGAACAATGAAATTTACCCAAAGTAACTCATAACAAGATTTACACATAGGAGAACATAAGTGGGAAGTGAAAATGTCAACATGGAAGAGAAATATTACCATCATGTTCTAATGGAGAGTGATAAAGAACAAGGCTAGGTGAAAGTTAAAAATCACATATCCATATATCTGTAATGAAATAAGGGACCTTCTGATTCATTGAAAAGGAAGGTACTATAACAATTTTTTTTTGTTTCATGATCCTTTTTCTTAAAGTTGACAAATTTTTAGGAAAATATATACATTCATGATTTCAAGACAAAATCACCCTTTATTTTTTGTTTAGTGAGATCACCTATTTCTCTAAAAAGGATAGATATTTTTTCATTTCTGAAGTACTAACAGACCATGAGATCCATGATTTGCCATCCCATTTTTAATCAGTTATTCATCAACACAGATAGGTCATCCAAAATTCATAAGTACACATGTGGTGAGATAATACATTAATCTATAAAAATTATTCAATGTTTTACTTAAACCTTCCATAAATTTTTAACCATGTAACCATTTAAAAATATAATTCCCCCTTTCTTCCTTAAATATGATCTTATGTTATACCAAAAAATATTTTTATTAGATAATTGGGTTCATCCATGAACTGATAGAACATTAAATGTGATTTTATTATGTAAAAAACCATGTAGAGGGATATAATCACGTCAAAACTCACTAAATGATGAACAAAAACATTATCACAGGGCTTATTCATATAAAATCACACATGAAATTCCAAACTATGGGGGAAATGATAAATTTTCCCCAAATTTTCATTATTCACTTCATCAATTGTGATTTCTTAAGCTTTCCCTTTGTCCTTTATACTCAAAGTTTATTATGTCTTATAATCCATATTAGCCCTTGGATTGGGGCATTGATTCCCATAATTCCCAAAATCCATGAACATGAAACCCAGAATTGTGGTTAGTTTATTCTATTATAATTTCTCTCCCCAAATTTTAATGAGTTAACTGTTCTCATCACTTCTACAATATTTTTCTCGGTGTCCTGGAATCCCACACTTGAAAACATTCTTCTTCCTTTCAGTAAATCTTCTAAGTGATCTTTCCCATAGTTTTGGAAAGTAGGAGTTTGAAACTTTTTCCTTTATCCTTGGTTTTTAGATTCCCCTTTGAACTCCATCTTTCTCTTCTTGTTAAAAGCATGAGATTCATACATAAATCAAACCTCTATTTCAACTTTTAATATACAAATAAAAATCTCTTCATAACTACTAGATTATCTTATTTAAAATTCCATTCTAA
Organism: Viscum album; assembly: GCA_963277665.1. Lineage (NCBI taxonomy): Eukaryota > Viridiplantae > Streptophyta > Magnoliopsida > Santalales > Viscaceae > Viscum > Viscum album. Next base: position 1,304,367,681 of record OY728130.1, on the reverse strand, counting down.
TAATTGGATTTCATAAAGTGGAGAACTTATTAACTTTACTTTTTGGGTTGGATGATAAGACCAGAAGTGTACCTATCAAGTCTTGTGAAATTATACACATAGTTACCAAAATATTCAACATCCTTTTGCATCAACTCAAGGAACTCATTTTCCATCCTCATATGAATAAAAAAATGAATGTACTAATTGAAGAATAATTTTTTGAACTCATCACAATCCATGGATTCAATTTAATCTTTCTTCCTCATATTATTGATTAGAGTCCACCACTGTCCTACTTTACTATCTAACTGATAAACAATCAGAATGACTTTCTCATGACTCAGACACTTGAGAATGGAGAATAATTTTTTTAATGGTACTAATCAAGCATTCAACAACAAGTGGATCAATAGAACAAATTAAATATGGTGGATGTTACCTCATGAAGGACTAAATTGAATTTTTTCTCTTGTTTTCTCATTTGTAAGCTCAGCATGATTCTTAGCATGATAAAGTTTTGTGAGTATAACATCAAGTATTCTTATACCAACACCCATATATTTCGAATATTCAAGAGAAAATTCGTTTCATTTTCTGTCGCAATCATTATTAATGTGGTTCCTCTAGGTTTCATCCATTGAATAAAACCATAAGAATAGAGTAAGAAATAGTTATCACAATCAGGATCCGTATAATCATGAAAATTCACTTATAAGATGTTTAATTATGACACCTTCCTTAATCTATGACACCATAGGTTTATCCTACATTATTCATAGAAAACTTCTATTTAAATCCTTCATGATGTTTCATGAAGAGTTCATGAATTCCAAAATCGTATCCCCTAGGAGTGTTAAACCATATGTGCAACAAGGCCCTTTTTCGTATAGTAGATTACCTTGAGTCAGGCCGAGAACAACTTATTAGAGCTATTACTCCTAGGTACATCAGTGCCAGATCCAGATCCACTTATTGTATCGAGATAGTGATGTATTTCTAGGAAACTGCTAACTCTATCCTTTACCAAAATTCTAGGAAATTTTCCTAAATGTTGACTCATGAATATAAAAGTCCTTAAATAAATCCCCATACATATCCTTAGAAATATACCTAGGAATATACCTAATGTTTTCTCATTTTATTTTCCAAAGGTTAATTAAACCTTTCCCTTGATAACAACTATTGTGAACCAGGTTTAACATACATGGATATTACATCATTGTTGAAAAATATTCAAAATATTACAAAAGTACATCCATGAGAATCGTATTATTTTAGTGTCTTTGGAAACATGAAAAAATTACCTTGGTGAAAGATTTTCAATTTCTCTAGTAAATATCTTCCACTCTAGTACTTATACCTAATACATTCCTTCATAACCAAGGGAAATGAAACATAAGAAATGGGTGATCTATAATGCTCAGTAGGGGTATATTAGGGAAATGAGTTATCATAACATGAACATAAGGGTATGAGAAAGTGATCATAACATTTTAATATCATACCCTACATATCAAATATTATAATAATGAGACATGACATAGATATTGGAAGTTTATATGAAAAGAATCATAATGAAATCAAGAGAATAACCCATAGAAGCGCAACATATGAATAAGACATGGAATTGTGGCATACACATCAACGTATAACATCTTGAAAATATCTAAGTGGAAATAGATTCACACTATTATTTAAGTACATGAAATAAGGACTACTCATAGATTTATGGACATGCAACTAAGTCCATGAAAAATGTTGTGAACATGAAATCAGGTTCACATATAACATTGTGAACATGTAATCAGGTTCACACATAAACTTATGGACATGAAACCAGGTCCATCCATAATATTGGTAACATGTAATAAGATTCATGCATAACATGATTAAAACATAGTAAGGTTCACTCATAACATTGGGAACATGTAATCAGGTTCATGCATAAACTTATGGACATGCAACCGGGTCCATACATAACACTGTGAACATGAAATCATGTTCACATATAACATTTATACTCAAGAGTCATTTATAGTTACCCAATTCATTGGAAGGAGATATAGGTCCCACCCATCTCATGATAACATCATTTATACTTATTTTATGAAATAAAAAATTTATAATATCATAACCCATAAAAAGAGATAGGTTTCATAAACATAAAATCTAAACCCATGAAATGAAATGGGTATCTTTAAAATTTCTTTACATCATAACCTATTAAAATAGATAGGTTTTTTAATCACTTAATGAAAGAATAACCCAAGAAAATAAGCAGGTTTCATAAGCATATAACTCATGGAAGAGAAACAAGTTTCATAAACATAATCACATCAAAGCATAAACCATTACAAGAAAGAATATGAATAGAACCTTTAGATCATTTCCCAACGGCATGAGTAACATCAACATATTTCATCTTATAAGGAAAATAAATTTTAAATAAATTTTGAAAACATTTCATGAGGAAAGTATTCTTTGTTTATTGGAAAATGGTTTTTAAAACATAAAAACTTTTGAAAACCATTTTCTTGAAAATTTATAAATAAATATTTGAAAAAAATTGAAAATATTTTCATTTTAAGTCATCTTGAAAAATTATAATCAAATATTTGAAACATTTTTAAATCCATTTTCCTTGAAAACCTTATAAAAAAACCTTTAAAAAACATTGAAAATAATTTTCCTTAAAAACTTATCAAAGAATATTGAAAACCTTCTGAAAACCATTTGTTTGAAAATTAATTTTAAAAAACCATTTTCATAAAAATTTACCCTATAATAAGGAAAATGAAGCTTCATATAAATGATGGTGGGTAAATATATACATGTCGTATGAGTTAAAAATAACATTGCTTCTGAATGGTAAAAAGCATAGAAAAATGCCTTGTTCGGAAAGTGAAAATAAGATTCCATTGAAAAAATTGGTAAAAGAAATAAAGGATAAAAATTTCCATTAAATATTATAGGATAATAGTATAATATTCTTGGAAACATTTTATAAAACATGGTTTTGATGGAACACATTTTTTCGATTGAAGAGTGAGGTAAAGTCAGATTTCATAAAAACACATTCTTAACAATATTATGTATCAATGGGTGGAATAATGGAACAAATATATGATTATATAATTAATAACAATATAAGAATAAAATTCATGAGTGTTTTTAAGAGATGTATCATAATATTTCATCAAGGGGGTCATAATCATAAACAATCTCGAAAAACAATGAGATTATTTCAATAAACTCTTACCACTTAGTAAATTTGAACCATAATTCCCTTTTAATAAAATAAAATTACATGAATATTAAAATATAATGAATATAAATATATTCATTATATAACATTTAAAATTCATTATATACACCTCATGTAAAAATAAAGGTGCATAACATGGCATGTGTCCCAAAAAAGGCAAATTGAGACAAAATCGTTTTACTGATTTGGTATGGTTTCAAACATAGTACCCATTAAAGAAATATAATCAAATGGATATGTAAATACCCATAAATTTAATAATAATAATCATACAATATATTCATAGTAATTATATAAACAACATAATAACATAGAGTGTTGAACATGGCATGTATCTCACAGATATAAAAAGTGAGATGAAATTCCCTTACCTTGGGTCTTCAATCTTATAGTACTCATTCAAAAATCTTGTGTAATACATATAAGTTTAATATAAATATATCAGAGAAAAATATTATTATATATAATACCTTATATTTTTTATTATGACTTTATGTTACCCTCATGTTAATAATTCTATGGCAAAGTTTAACTTCAGGTAATATCCGCTTTGTTCTGTGCATGTGTTGTATTTTGTTATATCTTTGGTACTTATACTTATATCATGATTTATATAATTTACATAATTATATAAATATCATTTATATTCATTATATTTGTGTTATAATAAAATTTATAATATAGAATTATGAAATAGAATACACTGTTCATGGAGACGGTAAGCTGTATGTACGCATGAATGCTGCTTCCGTTTAATAGTCATATTGAAAGAAAGTAAGTAAATGAAATATTTGTATATATATATTTATATATATAATTATTAAATTATATTAATAATATCATATTCATAATATAATTTCACCAAACCCATCTTTAATACATTCAATGTAGTGTGTGAACAAATCACATCTCTTTGAGGAGGCGATACTCCACAATTCCTCAAATAAAATTATTGTATTTAAAAAAAATGGAATTTATAAAGTTATATGTTGTAAAATAATTAAATAAGATTAAATACATGATAATTATAATATATATCAATTATAAATATATTTTCTATCTTAATTTCCACCATGAAATACAGTGAGGAAGAAAGAACAATCATGATTTTGTGAGGTGGTAGTTCATCATACACATGAACAATATGTTAATTAAAAATCAGATGAAGGTGTATATAAGTTTAGGTATAACCATTTTTATAATAACATCCTAGTATATTTAAAATACTGTTTTTGTTGTACAATCACGAAATAAAGAGAGTAGAGGGGGTGGAGAAAGAAAATAAAAGAAAGGAGCTTAAGAGAAGTCGTTACCTCTTAATTGGATAACTCCTTTTGGTTTGTACCAAAAAAATTCCATGTATTGATTTCATACCAAGGGGAGGCTTCTAGGATGATGTTATGGATTTTTGGAAGTTTATTTGGTAGTGTGTGGCCGAATCTATTTGGTTTGAGAGGTGTTAGGAAGAGGGATATGTGCTGGCCTTTTATAAGGAAGGGAAAGGACACACATGACATTTTTGAAAACAAGTGAGGTGAAACAACGTTTTTAACTAATTAAAGTCATGAAAAACCAAAAAACATCAATAAAGAATGGTTAGTGGACAATTAATGTCCAGAAAAAGGGTATTGGACTATTTTCTAGGCCTTTTGGGTCATAAATGTATGGTTTAATACTTTGTTAATGTAATTTTCCTCTTCAGCATTGTAATTAATTTTAATCACTTTCACTAATATTTTTTGTCAGAAAAAATTAAAATTATGAGGCATTATAAGTTCTTCTGATTAAAAATATAGAATCCATTTTTTTTAAAATCTAATAACATAAGTGGTAGAAATTAATTTTAAAATAAACCCATTGATGGGATGACACTGCGAGTTTTTAAAGTAAAAACATCCAAAAGCTTACTATGATTTTGTACAAAATTTCAAAGTAAAATTTATTCCAATGAATTAAATTGGATTAATTTTTTAAATTATTTTTTAATTAGACTTTACAACCAAATTAGAATATAATTTATCCTTATAAATGAGTAATATGGAAAATTAATTTTAACTTAAAATTTAGTATTTTAAACTATTCATTGAAAAATGAAACCTTACCAAAAAATTAAAAAATTATCCTAACCTAATTTTTATTCTTTACATTTAAATTTGATGTTTATTTCGACATATTAAATCTATAAAAGTTCCAAAAATTAGATTTAAATTGAATTTTCCTTTAAAATGTGATAAAACAACCGTTATAAAAATATAGACTTTTATGCATAAAATTTTATTTGTTATTATCTTATATCTATAAAATATATTGGATGATTATAAAAAATATTTGTTTTAATAAATAATATATAAATTTAATTAATATCAATCACTGTTAGTAATTAATTTAACTTATTAATATAAAACATATTTTTCACATAAAAATGGAATTTTATAAAACCAGTCTCATTATATTAATTTATATTATATATTATTTTCTAATTATTAGGTAACCAATGAATTCAACTATATATATTCATAAGTTATTTAATCCTATAATCATAAATTTAACTGATAAGTTATATCCAATTAAATAATAATATTATAATAATGAATTATTGTTCAGTAACACTTGGTCTTGCATGTTACATAAGACATCAAGTAAAGTCAGTCTTGTGTGTAACATAATCTAGCCTCAGTATTCCATGTAGAGAAATATAAAATTTATTTTTTGTGTAGTGAATTATTAGCTTCTTATTTCTTATAACACAATACAGACATAGTAGTTTAATATAAAATAAACTATTATCAGTGCGACATTAAATGAGAAATATCAAAGAGATTAAATTAGTCTGAAAAAAAATATTTCACACAATCGAAGGGTGTTACGGTCCTAGGGGTTTGAGACATGAAAGAATGTGGAATTTGGAAATATTGTGAATGTTATAGTATTAGAACACTATTTGAGTTTACTATGTTCCCAAACTATTCTAGTTAGGAGGTGGGGTACACGGTTAAGTAAACCATGCAATGGGGGAGGCCAAACCATGTGAACAAGGACTGAGCCATTCCACATAGTTGAAATATGATTTGTCAAACCTTGTGGGATTATTAGGTAATTATGTGACATATCCCTCTCTTGGAAATATGTTAGACCATGTTTGGTGCATGTTTTGGAAAACTATGAGGCCAAACCATGCAACCCATTAAAAGGGTTATTTTACATTTTTCCCCATTAGGATTTTAAGGTTTCTCACCCGATAACTCCCCTAATTTCTCCTCCATCAACCCGGGTGTTGAACTATTTCAACTAATAATTCCCAAGGGTTGATATCCTTTTATTTGGATACTTTTGGAGCACTACTGGGTGCAAATAGAAGCTTTATGTGAGTCAAATTATTCTCTCTTTTTTCTATTTTTCGAATTAGGGATTGTAGTTTTTTTATTCTTCTTCTGAATCCCTAAAAACTTATTTTTTATAGTATATCTCAGGTTAGGGCCTAAATGGGTTCTTGAATGCATATCTACGGCTATGATTACATGAGTGTTCATCTACAGATTCTTGGTAGCGAGTCTATAAGTTAGATCCAATAGTCTTGATGTTGATTTGTGCATGTGTGGTTTTGTTATTGGTTCATTCTTGTTGTGGATTTGATACGTTTAGTGATATCTGGTAAAATAATTGTCTAAATTATGAATTGAACCTCTTTGGATCCCCATGGGATGAATTCAAGATGATTATTCTGGTTTAGAGCCACCCATCTGGTTCAAAAATATTCCTAAACATGAATAATTGCAATTTTAAGTATAGAGTTGGTTTGTGTTGAATTAGGGCTCGTGGTAAATATGTTTACATGTCAGTTTGAATGAAAAATAGGTACTAATGGTAATTGTGTCTAGTTTTTATCATGGTATAAGGGGTTTTTTGTTTTAATGTTAATGGGTTAAATTGGTTATGGATTGTGATTATTAATTAGATGATTTTCTGAGGAATGTGAATGATAATTTTGTAAATTAGGTTAAGGTATGTAAATGAGAATGTGTAAATGGGCTAAGAATTGTGAATTAGTGAATGTTTTAAATGGGTTAATAGGTGGGAATGTTTGAATATGGTATATTTTTTAAATTACGAGAAATGTAATTAGGTTAAATGAGTTTTGTAATGTAAATGGTAAATATGATAATGTGTTAGATCTTGATGAGGTTTACATGTTGAATGAATATGAAATGTGAATGGCGTTTAATTGGTTAACATGGAATGAAAATGAAATAGATGTTAATGGATTTTAATTGATAATATGGTGTAAAGTGGTATTTTATAAAATATTAATGGGTTAATGAGAAATGAATTTTAAATAGTGAATATTACATTAGGTTATAGCATGAGAATGATTTATGTATTGAATGATTTACGAATGGTGATTTTTTTGTTTTATTATTGAAAATGGTTTGTAAAATGCTATAAGAGGTAAATGGTTAAAGATTCATGTGCTCATGGAATGGAATTAGTGGTTTATTTGAATTGAGGATCTATTCCATGGGTCTTATTAGATTGAGACTCTAGACCACACCCCATAATGTATGGGTTAGTGAAGGGGAATGAGGCTCTATATCCCTAACAATTTCATTTTATGAGACTTCCTAGACTAAGGCTCCAAGGTAAGTGTGATGTATTTGTTTATTAAATGTTTATACCACATGAGATAGGGAATTTTATTCATAATAATTGACCATATTTGACCATAGTTAAAATGATGTAAATTCCTAACACATGGAATAAGTGATGAAAATGGATTAAATGACCAAAATGGTTAAAGTTAATATGTATAACCAATGGAACCTAATTTTTTTTTTAAATTTTCCTTTATTTAGTACTTTCATAGAAAATATTTCAGATTGTATATTTTGTAGACACCATTATTGGTGGCATACTGAGTTTTACTCACACCCTACTTGGGCTTCCATTGGGTACCCAAGAAAATTTCATGTTTGCATGCCATGATAAGGCTAGAGGGCCTATGTTTGGGGTTCAGTTGTGCTTCAGATGTGCATGGATGAGGACCCAAACATGGAGTCATGATGAGTTTTATGGAATCATATTTTTTATTTATTTTTGGATTTCTTTACTTTTTTCACAGTTAGCATGATATGACATATTTATCATTTGGTTGTGGTTTGTACCCTATTTAGGAAATAGTTGGTAATGTATGTTTTTGGTTTGTTTTTATTGTTTCCTTTATTTTACATGTTATCTTCTATGTATTACTATAGTAAAGAGGGTATAGTCACCCCATAGACCCATTAAGACTATTCTACTAGTTGAAATACTCTTTCATATGGGGATGCTTGATTGGGGCCATGTAGAGACCTGGTTTGGGGCACCGATTTAGTGGATTCTTGGTCTGGGATGTTACAATGTGGTATAAAAGGTTTTATTTTATTTGTATTACTATCTCGAAATTTTAGATGAGATATTATTAAATTTCAAGCCTTGGAAATGAGATTGGGTGAGAGAGTATATAACCCATGTATGAGGGAAAACCCAAGTACCCAGTGTGGGTATTGTTAGTCTTGATGTGTGTTATTAGTGTTGAATGATATCTCACCATTTGGTGATGCACTTGTTGTGTAATGTGACTTTTCTAGGATATTTTGATCATGTCTAGAATAAAATGAGATTGTTCGTTCATGCATCATTATAGGAACCTAGGGTTATAGGTGGCATGCATCATGGTAGGAACACATGAAAAGTATGTGTGGGACATGATGGGTATAGTGGATTTCATATTTGATAAAAATTTAAAGAAAGTGATTTCTAATAAATATGATGAAAATGAGTAAATGGAAATAATGATAAAGAATTATAGAATAATTTTCCTTAATTGAAAGGTTATAAATGAGTTAAAAAAATATTGGTTGTAACATGTTGTTAAATAAGAAATGTGACTAAGAGATAAATATTTACATCGTGATAGTGGAATTGGTTAAAATGGGATGTCTAATAAAAATGGATTGAGTTTGTGTGACTCATTTTTTCTCTTTTGACCACAACCTTTAGTAGGGATAATTGAGGGTAGTGTTCTAGGTGTGATGGATTTTATTGGGATATTTTTTGTGAAATGGGTTATTTATGTATAGTGGATAGCCTTATTTTTTGTAAGATTTGGAAGCATGATGTTATGTGTTATAAGGATCATTTTTGGAATTGTAGATAAATTCCCCCATGCTGATGTCTACTAGTTTGGTGACATGGGGGTATCACCGAGAATGCTCTACCAGTAGCGGAGAAAGAGACCCCGTTGGTCTAGGGTGACTGAGGAGAGGAGTAGTTCCATTGAAATATCTATATATTTAAGAATATTTTGGAACTTGGACCAGGGAGGGTTTTTTCGAGCATGTTCTATCTGACTAGAGAGTTCTTTTTGTAACACCCTCCAATGTTTGTTGGAGAGGGTGGACATGAGTGATTAGAATACTACAGGGGGGAACATGAAGGGACACATGATGTAGGTATCCCTAGTTTTGTGAATATACCATGTGTATTGGTGGTTTGGAAAGTGATATTACCTTAGTTTGGAGACCTAGGATTGTTTTATTTGATGGATAGATGGGTGTTACTTGTTGTACCTTTGGTTAATATGTGGATTTGAGGTTGAGGAGTATCATATGGTATTACATATGTCGTAACCCATGTTGGTTGTAATTAGGTAGGTTGGTTGGGTTTTGAAATGGATATCTTGGTTTGAGGTACCGTTAGTGATGGTTGTGTTATTATGGGATTGTAACATAGAGTAAATTATTTCTTCGGTGTGATGGACTCCATTTCTAGGATAGGTCAGGAGAACCACACATGAGTGGTAACCTATTATAAGTTTGATGTCTATGTCCTAGATAGGGGTCTTAGTGACTTATTACCTCAATCCTTAGTTTGGTACGTTAGCATCTCTTAACCCTCGGGTGTGACCCATGAGAGTGGTTAGATATTTTTTATGTTCTATTGGATTTGTGAGGCACATGTGGATGTTTTGAAATTGAACAGGTGTGGGTTTGGCCTAGAGCGATGTGTGAGAAAGTTAATGGTTTAAGGAGAAATGACTTTAATTGTGATAATGGGTTGGAAGTCTTTAGAAAATTGAGTTTGACCTTGAGGGATGTTATCCTAGTGTTGTAGGTGCCTTGGAATGCAAGCCATGGGTGGGTGATTCAGAGGAGGGATCATTCCTAGTGGGTCTCATTGAGTTCTAACAAAAATAGTATGATTATAAATCAGTTTATATGTTATGATAAAACTTGATCATTTGAGTTTGGTTGTAGGGTTGGTTTCATGGGTTATGATCTTTAGAGTTCTTGAAATGGCAGTTTATAAAATTTTATGTGGGAAGAGGGTTGAATTAGGTGGATGAGACATGGATGACCGTGGCATGGATGGAAACTTTGGATATGAGAGTGACACTCAGGGAGAGTGTGGTAATGTGGTTGGGATTGTTGTGGGAAATGTTGGGTTGTTGGATGAGAACGTTGAAAATGAATCTATTCTGATGAGGCAAATAGACCCAGAGGCATGGTTATCTGTGTATGTAGAAGTTTGGTTCTAGTGATGTATGGATTGTCAATTATAGAGTTGGAATTAGTGTGTGGTTGTAGGAATGTGTGGGACCTTATGGTCTTGGATTAGGTCCATATGTGGACATTTTTTGGTAATGCCTAATGCCATTCAGGATGGGTGGACAAGTGGTTGGGATAAGCGTCAGTCATTATTTATGAATCTAAAGTGGTATGTATGAATATGTAAAATATTTTAGGTTTTTGATTGATGTAGAGGACCACTTATTTTTTTTGTTAAATTTTAGGGTTTTTTCTAGAAGAACTCGATAGGTGTGGTGGAATTAGTTTCATGGGAAGCATTGGTTCATGGGTACTTCATAGAGAGTTAGGAAGAAGTAGTGAGTTCATTTGGAAAACCCACATGAGTTGTGGTGGCCAGGTATTGATGAGGTATTGGTGGGAAAGGAATATGATACTGACAACAGGTCATGGTTTCCTAGTAGTGGGAGTTGGTATTTTTGATGGACAGTTTTGGCGGTGTTCATCTATGAAATCTCAACATACTTGTAGCTAGTGACTATCATGAAAAATATATCGACATTATCCCTGGCACACTGAGGGATATCTAGATTTATGCCTAGCTACCTAGATGTATTTTGGTTATATGTGGGGCCTATTGGTGGTTATTCCCATGTAGTAGTGTATATGGAGATAAATGTTGGCATGTACATCATATAAATTTTATGGGTTAGGTCCTTGAAATTTATTGAAGGTCGACGAATGTTGTCAGTTTCATTCTCAAAAGCCGGGAATAGGGAGTGGTTGATTTTAATTTTTCTATTATTGTGGAATTTAGATGACCATGCCTAGGTTTTAGGGGTCCTCTTGTGTTTTATGTGTCATCTATGGTGATTGGAGTTACTTGCAGAGATTAGTGGAAACAACATTTGTAACACCCCAAGATTTCATAGTACGTTATCTCTTTAAATTAATTCAATAGCTTGCGCTACACGCAACATTGAGTTCAAGCGCATCATGACCTATCAAACTAGCAGTTTAAAAAGTAGTTATGAATAGAATTAAACACATTTTGAATTTTATATATATCCTATATAATTTTAACATTCATCTTTTTTTATTAGACATAATATAAGTACAAATTCATTTTTTCAGATAAAAGAAGTATTTTTCAAAAAATGCAGTTTTTCTGCCTTTTAATGGTGAACCATTTTTAAATCCAATATTTGACACTTTTATATATTGAATTTAATGAAATTAAATTCTTCTTCAGAAGAAGGACATAAAAATTTGGTTTGGATAAGTTTTTGGTACTTTTCTGATAACTTTCATATTTTGATGAATAGTAAAAAATACTAAATTTTAATTAAAAACATCATTTTTAGTCAAAATAATTTATATTTATAAATTATAAATTTGAGTGGTTTTAAAGTATCATTAGATTATATTTTTATCATTCAATATAGTGTAGGTCATTGGATGTAATTTTACATTTAAATTATACGTAAGGACATATTAATTTTTTGATATTTTTACTTCTTAAAAACCCACTTTTTGGTTTTGACAATGAGAATTTATTTTAAATTAATTAATAAAACTTCTATGTTTTAAATTTGGTAAAATAGTCATCATTTTTTAATTTGGAATATCAAAATTATCTTAGGGTTAATTTTTGATATTTTTATGAAAACTTTCAATTTTTGAAGAAAAGTGAAAAACACTACGTTATTGTTTAAAACCAACTTTTTATTTAAATAATTAATATTTTTATTTAAATTTATTTTAAATTAAAAAATAGATACATAATACCTATATTAGTCCAATTTAATTCATTGGATTCATTTTATAATAAGATTAGATATATAAAATTTTATTGAACTATTTAACGGCTTTTCCCCACCTTCTAGGAACATTTGCAAATTTGCATAAAATGTAATTTTACCACTTCTATGAATTGAATTTTAAAAATCAGAGAGACATTATTTACATCAGTTAATAAAATGTGGTTCAATAGGATTAAAATAATTTTTCGTGAATAGTTACTTTTGAATTTTATTTACCACAGTTAAAAGAAAATAGGGTAATTAAAGGTAAAAATGAAATTATAATTACCCTCACACATGTCCTAATTCAATTATATAAGTGTTTTTTGAACAAAATCAACATTAGGACAAAAATATGACCCTTTTTTATTCACTTTTATTAGATTATGAAATTTATTATATTTTATTTAAAGTATAAAAGGTGTTAAATTTAAATATTATTAACTAAAAAATTTTTAGTATAGGGTTATACATAAGATAAATTCTAATAAAATTTTAATTAGAAATATAAAAATATCTCCTATATCATGGTATTTTATTTATAATTTTTAGAAATTAAATAATTAAATTTATTTATGACATAATGATGATGCAATAATTACCTTATTAATGAATGATTAAAATAATTAATATTAAAAATATTAAAATAAATTTAAATTGAGACTTTTGATGCATTCAAAGAATTTTATAGGTTAATATGACATGTTAGAGTTGATTCAATGAATTTTATTCTAAGTAATCATGTTTCTATGACTTAAAAAAAACCAAATACTAACATAAATGAGTTTTTAAAACAAATTCTATTTTATTAAATTATATAATAGTCCTAAAAATATAAGGTTCAGCCAAAGGACTTATATAATTATATATATGTTATTAATGAACCACTTGAGGTTCTATTGGCATTTTATAGTAAGTTTATTAACCATGTATTATAATAATACAAGAAGACATGGTAAAAGTTAAACTATTTAACTTAGGTATAAATCTAAAAGATAAGGTTAATATGGTGACCTAAACTTGTCTAAAACCTATCGGTTGAGAGTATTTCGACCCATACCCACCTTATCCTATAAATAAATCCATTTGGAGATATTAAAAATTGAAAATGATTTTATAATAAAATAATATTTCATGCTTTTCCTAAAGTGTCCCTCACCTCTCTTATAAAAGGGCACTTACCCTTCTCTTAAATTAACACCCCAAAGCCATTTGGCTTGGACAAACCCTAATCAAATATATTCCCAACTACCCTGAATTCAATCTATAGGCCTTAATTTTATCAGAAAACCAATCTAAGAGCCCTTTTGATCAAATAAAAAGGAAGCACCCAAAGGAGAGGTAATTGTTTCATCACCCCTTTCAAAATTATTTTCTTCTTCCACTTACTCTTTATTTTTTGTTTCCATACCAAAATAATAAATCTAGTACCTTCTACATACAATGATATTATTATAAATATGGTAAAACCATATTCATTATTCTAGGAAAAGATTCTCTCGGCTTGCTCCTCTCGGTTCAGCAGAGTGCGTCGCAAACCCTAGTTTTCTGAAAATCGAAGAGGTTCAGTGCGACTTCTTCGATCTTTACTCCTCATATCATCAGCGGATCTGATCTGGGAACTTCATTTGAAGGAAATAGGGAATCCAAAAAGGGAGTAGCCTACTAAAATCACAAATCCGAGGGTAAAGGGGATATCCTTCCTCGAATATTTAACGGGTTCTAAGAAAACCAAGATGCCTGCGTCGAAGTCAACAAGGATAAAGAGAACGAATGATGGCGGCTTCTACATTGAAGATGTTCCATCAGCGATTCAACAATGCTCACAACTTTGTAAGTACTCGATCATGGGTTGCATTGCGTAGCTAAAAGGTGACTTTCCCTAGTCTTACACTAATTTAAAAGTGAAAATTTATGCTTTCTGGGGTTTTTCTAACTGGAAACATGTTCCTATTGGGAAAGGTTATTTCCACATCCTCTTCACTACCCAAATAGACCTAGATCATGTCTGGTCTATTGGTAATTTAAATCTGAAACCAGGCCTGGTTAGAATCACTGAGTGGGATTTTTCCTTCAATCTGAATTTACATAGTAATAACTCTGCTCAGGTATGGGTTAGAATGTTTAATCTCAACTAGTTTTTCTGGCATCCCCAGATTCTTAATGATATTTCTAGCTACATTGGTACACCCCTTAAATTGGATCAAATAACCTTGAATGGGGACCTAGGATTATATGCTAGGATGCTAATTGAAGTGAATCTGAAAACTAAACCACCACAATCCATCACTTTTACTACTAAGGATTATAAAGAGGTGGTGAAACTAGAATATGAAAGACTTCCAACTTATTGTGAATTTTATAAACTGGTTGGACACTCCATTCAAAATTTTTGGAAGGTGCACAAACAACCTCCACAAACAGACTATAATGGATGGAATGAAGTTAAAAGTAATAGGAGGGAGAAATAAAAGGTGGTAAAAAAACCTAAATATTTAAAAAAAAGAGGAAATATGGGTTGTCAAGTCCAACTCCTTTGGGTTATTAGACTCTAAAAAGGGAAAAACATGGGCAGACATTTTTGAAGAGGACGATTGGGAAATGATAGAAGAAGATTTTAAAAAACATATTGAAGATGATGTCCTTGGTATCATCTCACATCCTTGTACTGACTCTGAGCCAACAAGCCCTATTTTAGCAGTTTTTGTCCCTTCGGTTTCAAATTTTCAGGATGTTAACCTTGCTATAGTTGATAAAGGTGATGCATTGCAGGAGCAATCCAACATTGACAATAAAGAGACTAATGACAAAACTAATATAACCGGTTCCTCTCCTGAATGCTCTATCTTAGATACAAAAAACAATTTCTCTATTTCAAAATTGCAATCTGGAATTGTGGACCACAAAAAAAGGTGGAACCAAATTATATGGATGCACTCCTGTCCTCTCCGAGCAGTTAGGACAGGAGAAAAGGCTCCACTATGCCCTCCCCTGAATAGTCTGGAAGTAAAGACTCCCTTGCTCTACTTACTCACTACCCTACTGCTTTGGTCCCCCAAGAGGCTGACCTGCAAGTTTCCATCATTTAGAACAGTGACACCTCTTCTCCAGATTCTCTACCTAAACAGATTGCCTCTGAATCTTGTTACTAAGGTGAGTCTCACCCAATTATCCCAAGTTGTGCAGGTACTGCTAACCTAGTGGTTCATCACTTGTCATTACATGAAAAACAAGGTATTACTTCTAAGGAGTCTACCCCTAGAATGGAAACCAGGTCAATGACATCGGGCTCAAAGAAAAAAGGGGACAACCCCACCAGAAAGAGGTATAAATGAATATGTTGTATTAGAATTTCCAAGGTATTGCTAACCTTGACACCTTTAACGTTTTAAAAAGATTTATCTTTTCTCACTCCCCTAAACTATTTGTGATTGCTGATCCC
Organism: Viscum album; assembly: GCA_963277665.1. NCBI lineage: Eukaryota > Viridiplantae > Streptophyta > Magnoliopsida > Santalales > Viscaceae > Viscum > Viscum album. The sequence continues at coordinate 1,304,351,628 of OY728130.1, read as the reverse complement.
AAAGTTAACTTTGCTACCATATTCCTTCAGGCACCTCTTGGATACACATTCCTAGGGGCTTTCACTAATGGGATATCTACTGAATCTTTATGGATATTTTCTCATACTTATTTACAGAATGTTAGACTATATAATTGCTCAAAACAATCCATCACATGTGATTACAGTTTAGACAATATAACAATATTCAACACTTTTGTTTATGCTTGTAATAGATATCAAGATAGGAGATAACTTTGTAATGACCTCACATAACTAGGTAACTCTATCCAGCAACCTTGGTTTTATTGTTGGAGACTTTAATGCTATCTTAGACAATAGTGAAAAATAGGTCCTACACATGACTCTATTTCTTCTAGGGAATTTAAATGCTGCATTGAAATGAAAAAATTGACAGAGATAAATCTAATAGGTGAAAAATTCACCTGGTTTAGACAAAATTATAATAGAATTGTGGCCAATAATCTTGATAGAGCATTCACTAATATTAATTCCCTAGATAATTGGGATAACATTGCTAGTATTACTCTAGCAAGGATAGCCTCAGATCATCATCCCATTTTGGTTTCCTTTTCCCATAAACCTTCTAGACACATATCTTCTTTCAGATTTAACAACACTTGGTCATCTGATCGTGACTGCATGAACCTCATTAAAAACTCTTGGGATAATATGCATGGTCAAAAGGATCCTTTTTCCTGCCTGGTGAAACTGAAAATGCTTAAGCAGATTCTCAAATGTTGGTGTAAATCCAAATCTAATGAAATTTATAATAATATCACCCTTTTGGAAAAGGATCTTACTAAATTTCAAAATGATAATTCCTCTTCTAATTTTTCTCATGAATCTAAACAAGAAATTAACATTTCCTATAAGCTTATCAATTTTCTCAACATTAAGGATGACCTTAGAAAGAAAAATTTTAAATCCAAATGGCTTAATGATGGGGATATGAATACTAAGTTCTATAATTCTCTTCATAGAGTTAGAAAGGCTTATAGGCCTTTGGCCTATCTTTTATTGGGGGACCAAATTCTTGATTCGGAAGAAAGTATTACTAATCACATTGTCTCTTACTTTCACAATATCCTCAATAGCACTAGTATTGATAAATATCTTTTGCCCGACATCATTCCAAAGATAGTTACGGTTGAGGATAATACTTTGCTTAATAACATAACTTTAGATCAAGAAATTAAAGATACTGTCTTCAGCCTTAACCTAGATGGTGATCCTGGTCTGGATGGTTTTAATAATGGATTCTATAAAAAATAATGGGATGTTCTCCAAGATGACGTTCGTTGTCTGGTTAAATCTTTCTTTTCTAGAGGCATCATCCCTCATGGGCTTAATTCTCAATTCTTAGTCCTTATCCCTAAAATTAAGAATGCTGACGAAATTCAACTCTTCAGACCCATTGCTCTTATAAATTTCCTCTTTAAGATTATTACCAAATTAATTACCAATCAAATGGATTCTATTATCAATAGAATTATCTCTTAGAACCATTTTGGCTTCATAAAAGGTAGATCTATTCAGGAATGTATCTGTCTTGCCTCTGAAACCACTAATCTCTTAAATAGAAAAAATAGAGGTGGGAATGTGGCCATAAAACTTGACATTATCAAGGACTTTGATACTATTGATTGGAACTTTATGTATAAATTCCTAATTCAGTTTGGCTTCAATGACACTTTTATAAATCGGATAAAAACTTTATTCAATTTAGCTCATATTTCTATCCTCATTAATGGTTCACCTAGAGGTTACTTCAGTTTCTCCAAGGGAGTGAGACAAGGTGATCCTCTCTCGGCGATTCTCTTCTCAATTGCTGAAGATTATCTTAGTAGGCTGATTACTTAGGCTATAGAACAAGGTACCATCAAACCCATATCTGCTTCTAGAAATTTGAATGCCTCCTCACATCTCCTTTATGAAGATGATATAATTCTCCTTACCCAGTGGGAGAAAAGAAACATTCAAAAACTAAAATATATTCTTCTCCATTATCAAGAAGTGTCTGGTCAACACATTAACTGGAGTAAATCTTAGATTTACTTTGGTAAAAACTTCCCTCTAGGGAGGAAAACTAACATCACCAATACTTTAGGGGTTAAGGAGGTCACCTTACCTTTTCCTTACCTTGGTGTTACCATTTTCTGGGGTAGACCAAAAGCTAATTACTTCTCCCCCATCACTGAACAAATGATTCATCTTCTCTCCTCCTAGAAGGGTAAGAACCTTTCGATGGTTGGGAGAATTTTCCCTCTTAAATACCCCATTGTCTCTAAACTCGTTTACTCTATGATGATTTATAAATGGCCGAAGAGTCTTATCAAGTGTATTAATGTGGCTATTAAGAACTTTGTTTGGATGGGGAGTAATTTGGAGAGAAAATTGGTTAATGTCCCTTGGGATAATTGTTGCAAACCTATTAACAAAGGCGATATTGGTATTAAAAATATTTCATAATTTAATGAATCTCTTCAAGATAAACTCACTTGGAACGTCATTCATAATAACTCTCCCTCTATAGAGTTTCTCAGGGTCTGCTTTCTCCATAAGCTTAAAAATAATCATGTGCAATTTCTTACATACTCTATATGGCCTTCCATTAAAAACACATTCATGTCCATTATGACTAACTCTAGATGGATGGTCAATAAGAATTCGGATCTTAAATTTTGGTTTGATAACTAAACTGGTTCACCCCTAATCTCTTTGATTGAAAATAACCAGCCTCCTCCCCACATTAATGATATTATTAAAAATATCTTACAAATGCAGAACCCATACCTTCCTGAGAATGTCAGCCAGATTGTTGACAATTATCCCTTCACTAACATGAGTGATTTTATTATTTGGGAACTAGTTCATAATTGGATACTAAATTCTAAAATTTATTATAATCACTTTTTCAACAATCTTAAGAACAATTTTTCTTGGTTAAAAAGCTTCAGCAAATTCTGGTTAAAACCCTTGAGATTCATGGTAGTTTGGCGGACTGCTCATGATATAATCCCCACGAATACCTGCCTTCAACTATTGGGGATTAATCTTTGTTCTAAATTCCAAATGTGTAATCAGTATAGAGAGGATTTAAACTACCTCTTTATTTCTTGTGACATGACAAATGCACTTTGGAATTATATCTTTGACATCTTTGAGTGCATATGGTCACTTTTTAGTTCCATTATCTTGCCGATACAATGGTGTTTGGAAGTTGCAGATTCTCAGAAAATCAAAAATCTCTTTATCACAGCTGTTTCAGAACTCCTGGATGTAATCTGGTATGGTAGAAATGATTTTATTTTTCGTAACATCTCATTCAATATTAATGCAGGGAAAACCAGAATCCTCATGGCCATTCGTGAGGCGGCTTCAATTCAAAAATATCATTACAACAACTCCATTCGTGACTTTGGGATTCTCAGACGCATTGGGGTGGATAGGAATTACCCTCGTTCAAAGCATACCCTTGAAGTGTTTTGGAGACCCCCACCTCCAAGATAGATTAAATTCAATGTGGATGGAGCCTCTAAAGGCAACCCTGGCCCAGTGGGTTGTGGGGCCACTTTCAGAAATCACCTCAAACAGATGCTTGGATGCTTCGATAGCTCTTGTGGTGCTACTTCATCCATGGAAGCTGAGATGATGAGCGTTATTTATGCGACTTCTTTTTCTAGGCTTCATAATTGGAGAAATATCTGGATAGAGAGTGACTCCACTACTATTATTCAGGCCATTTAGAAAGGTTCCATTCACTTGGCTTGGATGCTCACTTCGCGTTGGATTGACTGCCTGGACTTTCTTTTAGAGATCAATGCCATCTCCACTCATACCTATCGTGAAGCTAACAAGATTTCCAATGGTCTTTCCAACATGGGTGTTACTCACGAGATGCATTAGAGTGATGTTCTTCTTCCCGAGTTAATCCCGCTCTATGTTAGTGATGTTAGCAAAACGCCTTATTTCAGACTTGTGTAATCATTTTTTTCAATAAAATTTAGGGTTTTGGTCTTTGACCAGAACACGACTTCTCTAAAAAATATATTCATTATTCTACCCATCCTATGAACGACAAATTCACCATACATGCGTATTTACAACTTACCGTCTCCACGTCGTGGTGTAGTTTGTTATTCAACACTACATTATTTGGATGGGTATAATAATGAGTATAATTAATTTAAATAATGAATATAAAATTTTAATGATTCTGTATATATAATATACCATCCAATTACATAATATTTCACCATCAATAGAATGATATCATCGCTTGTGCGTACATACGACTTACCATCTCCATAATGCAATGAGATTCATTTCCACGTTCACCATTCAATAATGATTATAAAAATATATATTATTAATAAGTATGTAATATATGAAATAATAATGCTACTATATATATATATACATATATCTCATTCACTTACTTCCGTTCAATACGATATGAAAACGGAAACAATGTTTCTGCGTACATACGACCTACCGTCTCCATAAACGGTGTTTTCCATTTCATTTATCTATCTATTATACATATTTATATTCTGAATTTTATGATATATAAATAATTTTTTATACTCTGGAAGCAATTAAATCATGATATAAGTGATACGATCTAGAATAACAAGTTAAAACACGTATGATATAGAAAGCGATTATTAATAGAAATGTTATTTTAACATGGAAATTATTATTAAATGGGTTGTATAAAGTCATAAATGAATCAACTATGATATCATAAATATGAATATGGTTCTGTGATAATTTAATAACTTACTATGGTCATTATACAGGAGGTTAAACGTACTCTCGACCAAAAGAAAGTACAAGGTAAAGGTTAATTCCTTAATCTCATTATTATCCAAGATTGTTTATGTGTAAGTATTTACTGGGACATATTTATCATCCATGTCCATTTTTCATTAAAATGGTTTTAAAAGGAATATTTTAAGTGTTTTTTTGTGGAAGGGACTCTTTAGAAATATCATCATTTTAAATACTTTAAAGATTTATTATTCTAAATCTATTTAATTAATGTCCATGTTTTCCAAATGATTTTAAGGATTTATTTATATGGACATAATTATTTTAAAATTTTAATTCTTTTTTAAAATTTTCAAAGTGGTATGGGACACTTTGATTAAAAATATATTTTAAATTTATTCCTTTATAAATATGTTACGTTTAAAAGATTTCTAAAACAAAATGATATTTATCTCAAAGAGTTCTACCGATCATTTTCAACTATGTCAAAATACTTTACTGGATATTATTATTGATTGAGGTTGATTTATTATAATAAAATATTATATGTTGTATTGAATGATTTATGATATTTTTGACTATGGATGTGCTATTTATATACCATTCATGGTTTATGATCAAAGTATTGACATTTCATACGCTAGTTTTAATATGAATATTTATGTTATGTTTCAACATTTTCATATGAGGAATGCATTGGACATAATAAGTGATGGGAGAGGCCCGCTATAGCCCCTTGATACATCAGTAGATCTCATGAGACAAATTAGTGTCTTGGAAGAAGGCCTTGACAAAATTTTTATTTGTAGTCTTAGCATGAGGCCTTGACTATGTGGTTATGATGTCCAACATTATGCATTCCCGCATTATGAAATTAGCTATTACATGTGATTATTCTACTAGAAGAATATCCATGTGAATGTTTATTTGGTAATGTTTGATTTATTTTTTCCATATTATGTTCTTGTTTATGTTTAAAAGGATGTTGTTTTTATTACACATCTTTCCTTAAAAGTTTATAGCTTCCACTAAATTATTTACCCTTACTGAGCATCAGATATCATCCCTTTCTTATGTTTTGTTTTCCTAGGATTCTTAGAAATGTATTATGATTGATATGCAGGGTTAAGCTAGTGGATTAATGGTGTTCTAAAAGGATTATTTATGTTTTATTTTATGTTAGAAAGTTTAATGTAATGTTCATGTATGTAATCTATTTTCCAAGACTGCTAAACTGATTAGTCCTTCAGAACTTGATTCCTTATAATCAAGCCAATGATATGTAATAATGCACCAGATCTGGGTAACTGGGGTCGGGGTGTTACAGTTGGTATCAGATTAAGTTTAACAATAACCTTGTAAACTAGATTTAGATAAACTCTGATTAGAAACCATTACCCTAAGATAGAATTTAAGTATTAACACATAAGAATATCCAGTAATATAGATATTATGTGGGTTTTCTAAGTAATACATCCCTTTCTGGATACTACAAGTGGATGTGGTTCCAACATAGATATACCTAGGAGTGAAAACTCTGACAAGAAGTTTTGGGATTGACCTAGGGTATCCAGGTACATGATAATGGGCCTTATTGCACATTAGGTTTGACACTCCCAGGGGATATGCTTCAGATAATTTATATTTTATTTACAAACCATTATGAAGGATTTAAGAGTAAATATGTTAGAAAAGAAACAATTTTTATGAGACTAGATGTGTGAAAATATTCAATTAATATTGAGAGTTTTTCTAGTTTTTGGATTATAAATTATGATATGATCTAACATATTGTATGTCATCATTTAGAAATTGTACCCCATAGAAGGAATGAGAACTCCATCAATACACATGATCCAAAGGGTAAGAAGAATAATATCTTTTATGGTCTTAATCTAACATTTAGAAGGGAAATAGTCTCCCAAATATTCTCATCATATGAAGAAATAGTTTCATGTGTTAATAAGATATGTAATAAATTCTCTGAGTCCCATGGATTTGAAGGGAAACAAGAGAAGAAGAGGATGGAATAAAAAAATATGGATAAATGGACGAAGGGAATGAATGATTTTAAAATATGTGATAACCATGGAAAAACTAACTTTAGTAAATTCTTTAAGGGAATGAGAGTTTGATATAAGTGTGGAGAAATGGGTAATCAGGAAAAAGAATGCAAAAGGAAGAAAGAAAAGACTAATATTCTGTGTTTCAACTATAGTGAGATGGGGAATTACACATATACATATCCTAAGTTTCAAGGAAATATATCTCATAAGAATCAATGAAATCAAGTTCAAGAATAAGATGTTACTATAGTCAATGTGGAATACTTAATATATTTGTGTTTCTGGATTGAAGAATTATGTCATTTGAGTGTTTAATCAATGATATATTGGTTATATGAATTATGGAAATATATAACGATTATACCGCAATACTACTTCATTAAGGATTTGATATTATGTGGTACCAAGAAAAGTGACTCAAAATAAAGTTATTTTTTTTGGAAAATACATGGTTGAGGGAAAGATAAACCTTAATATGGTCCTGATACTGAAGTAGTAATTTTTGGAATAAGAGATGATTAATTTAGATAAATTATATTGGATATTCTTGACTACCTTGGAACTAATTATTTATTTGTTAATTTCATCATTGTTGGAGATTACAACATTTCTGGATTTAAGGTGTATATCTAGTATTCTATGTTTTATATAAGGACTGAGGAAGAATGAACATATTCAATTTGGTTTTTTGTTAATTCAGTTTATTACCATGTTTTAAGAGAATACATGATGAAGGTATTCACATATTTTTATGTGATAAAATAGATATTCATTATGTTATGTTTACCTTCCTTATAGATTTTTAGACTATGAGTTTGGACACAAGTATTTTGGATAAGTCTAAAGGTTGGAATGGAGTAAGTTGAGCACTAGATATTTTTTATGAGGTTAAAGTATAATTTATTGGATACTCTGACCTAACCTTTTAGATTTTATTAAACACATATAGGATTTAGGAAATACTTGTGGACCTTATGATTTATCAAATTCACTTCAAGCATAAAAAAATTCATTTTTGAACATTAATTTCCTAGTGTAAGGGATGAAGAGAAAATAGATTGAAGCACAACCAAATGATGAGATTATGATTATGACAGGTAATGAAATCAAGTATTTTTTCTTGAGTTCTTATCTTGATAGTAAATTAATCCCTCCTCTTCAAAAAAAGTATCTAAAAAATTTGTTTCCCTAATACCTTATGTCTTGTTGAACCGATGATACTTTAAATCATCGTAGAATGATGGCTTTGAGGCCCTCAATTTTACATTTATTGTTCACTTTTTTGAGATTGATGACCTCAATAAATCCCTATAAATATTTACATTTTCTCTCTAATTATGTGTCTATAATTTCCACCAATTTTCTCCTATTATAAACCCTAATTTGGTGGTGAATTTTTCATTTCCCTTTCCCTCTTATTAAGACTAAATTTTATTAACCCTATTTCCGATGTGGGTTTTCCCCAAAGGTATTTTCTATTTTCAACCTTTTATTTTTGAAGAACAATTTAAAATTTATAGGAAAAAATTTATTGAAGGAGGGGATAATGTAACACCCCATGATTTCATAGTACATTATCTCTTTAAAGTAATTCAATAGCTTGTGCTACACGCAACACCGAGTTCAAGCGCATCACGACCTATCAAACTAGCCGTTTAAAAAGAGGTTATGAATATTATTAACCACATTTTGAATTTTATATATATCCTCTATAATTTTAACATTCATATTTTTTTATTATACACAATATAAAGAAAAAAAATCAATTTTTCAGAAAAAAGAATTATTTTTCAAAAAATACAGTTTTTTCCGCCTTTTAATAGAGAAACCTTTTTAAATACAATATTTGATTCTTTTATATATTCAATTTAATGAAATTGAATTCTTATTTAGAAGAGAGTCATAAAAATTTATTTTGGATAATTTTTTGGTACTTTTCTGATAACTTTCATATTTTGATGAATAGTGAAAAATACTAAATTTTAATTAAAAACAAATTTTTTACTCGAAATAATTTATAGTGTTAAATTATAAATTTTAGTGGTTTTAAAGTATAATTAGATTATATTTTTATCATTTAATAGAATTTATGTCATTGGATGTAATTTTACATTTAAATTGTACATAAACACATGTGAATCTTTTGATAGTTTTTACTTCTTAAAAACCTGCTCTCTAGTTTTGAAAATGGGAATTAATTTTAAATTAATCAATGAAACTTCTATGTTTTAAATTTGGTAAAATAGTAATCATTTTTGAATTTGTAATATTAAAATTATCTTAGGGTTAATTTTTGATATTTTTATGAAAACTTTGAATTTTTGATGAATAGTGAAAAACACTATGTTATTATTTAAAACAAACTTTTTATTTAAATAATTAATATTTTTATTTAAATTTATTTTAATGTAAAAAATAGATACATAATACCTATATTAGTTCAATTTAATTCATTGGAGTCATTTTATAATAAGATTAGATATATAAAATTTTACTGAACTATTTAACGTCTTTTACCCACCTTCTAGGCACAATTGCAAATTTTCATAAAATGTAATTTTACCACTTCTGTGAATTGAATTTAAAAAATCTGAGAGACAAAATTGAAATCAGTAAGTAAAATTTGGTTCAATAGGATGAAAATAATTTTTTTTGGGAATATTAACTTTTGAATTTTATTTACCACGGTTAAAAGTAAATATGGTAATTAAAGGTAAAAATGATATCATAATTACCCTAAAACATGTCCTAATTATATTGGATAAGTGTGGTTCGACCAAAATAAACCTTATGACAAAAATATTATCCTTTTTGATCCACTTGTATTAGATTAGGACATTTATTTTATTTTATTTAAAGAAGTGTTAAAAGTGTTAAATTCAAATTTTATTAACTAATTTTTTTTTTAATATATGGTTATATATAAGATAAATTATACTATAAATAATAATTAGAAAAATAAAAATATTTCCCAAATCATGGTATTTTTTTATAATTTTTAAACATTAAATAATTAAATTTATTTATGACACAATGATGACGCAATAATTTCCTTATTAATGAAAGATTAAAATAATTGATATTATAAATATTAAAATTAATATAAATTGAGACTTTTGATGGATTAAATGAATTTTATAGGTTAATATGACATTTTAGGGTTGATTAAATGAATTTTTTCGAAGTAATCATGTTAGGACTTTCAAAAAAATCAAATACTATATAGTGTCAAAATTGACATAAATGAGTTTTAAAAAAAAAATACTATTTTATTAAATTATATAATAGTCCTAAAAATATAATGTTTTTCCAAAGGACTTATATAATAATAAATATGTCATTAATTAACCACTTGAGGTTCTCTTGGAATTTTATAGTAAGTTTATTAACCATGTATTATAATAATACAAGAAGACATGGTAAAAGATAAACTATTTAATTAAGAGTTAAATCTAAAAGATAAGGTTAATATGGTGACCTAAACTTGTCTAAAACCAATTGTTTGAGATTATTTCTACCCATCCCAACCTTATCCTCTAATAAATCCATCTTAAGCTATTATAAACCAAAAATTATTTTATAATAAAATAAGATTTTAGGCTTTTCCTAAAGTACCCCTCACCTCTCTTATAAAAGGGTACTTACCCTTCTCTTAAATTCACACCTCCAAAGCCACCAAAGCCATTTGCCTCAGACAAAACCTACTTAAATATCTTTCAAAATACCCTCACTTAAACCAATAGGACTTAATTTGATCATAAAACCAACCTAAGTACCTCTTTTGATCAAATCAAAAGGAAGCACCCGAAGGAGAGGTAATTATTTCATCACCACTTTCAAAATTCTTTTCTTCTTCTACTTCCTATTTCTTTTTTGTTTCCACACCAAAATAATAAATCTAGTAAATTCTACATACTTTGATGTTATTATAAATATGGTACAACCATATTCATTATTCTACCCATCCTATGAATGACAAAGTCACCATACGTGCGTACATACGGCTTACCGTCACCACGTCGTGGTGTAGTTTGTTATTCAACACTACATTATTTGGATGGGCATAATAATGAGTATAATTAATTTAAATAATTAATATAACATGTTAATGATTCTGTGTATATAATATACCATCCAATTACATACAATTTCACCATCAATAGAATGATATCGTCGCTCATGCGTACGTACGGCTTGCCGTCTCCACGACGCGACAAGATTCATTTCCATGTTCACCATTCAAAGATGATTATAAAAATATATATTATTAATAAGTATGTAATATATGAAATAATAATGATACTATATATATATGTGTGTGTGTGTGTGTTTTTGTTTACATATATCTCATTCACTCACTTCCGTTCAGTATGATATGAAAACGGAAACAACGTTTATGCGTATGTACGACCTACCGTCTCTATAAACAGTGTTTTACATTTAATATATCTATCTATTATACATATTTATATTCTGAATATATATGATACATAAATAATGTTTTATATTCTGGAAGCAATTAAATCATGATATAAGTGATACAATCAAGAATAACAAGTTAAAACACGTACGATAAAGAAAGCGATTATTACTAGAAATGTTATTTTAACATGGAAATTATTATTACATGGGTAGTATAAAGTCATAAATGAATCAAGAATGATATCATAAATATGAATATGGTTCTGGTATAATTTAATAACATACTATGGTCATTATACAAGATGTTAAACGTACCCTCGACCAAAGGAAAGTACAATGTAAGGGTTAATTCGTCAATCTCATTATTATCTAAGATTGTTTATGTGTAAGTATTTACTGAGAAATATTTATCATCCATGTCCATTTTTTATAAAAATGTTTTCAAAAATAATATTTTAAGTTTTTTTTGTGTAAGGGACTCTTTATAAATATTATCATTTTAAATGATTTAATGATTTATTATTCTAAATCTATTTAATTAATGTACATGTTTTCCAAATTATTTTAAGGATTTATTTATATGTACATGATTGTTTTAAAATGTTAATTAATTTCAAAAAGTTTCAAAGTGGTATGCGACACTTTGATTCAAAAATATATTTTAAATTTCTTCCTTTATAAATCTTTTAATTTTAAATTATTTTGCAAAAAAGGATATTTCTCTCAGTTACTTATCATTTTCAACTATGTCAACATACTTTATTGGATATTATTATTGATTAAGGTTGATTAATTATAACAAAATATTCTATGTTGTATTGAATTATTTATGATATGTTTTACTTTGGATGTTCTATTTTTATACAATTCATGGTTTATGGTTAAAGTATTGACATTTCGTATGCTATTTTTAATACGAATTTTATGTTATTTTTCAACATTTTCATATGAGGAATGCATTGGACTTAGTAAGTGATGGGTGGGGCCCGATATAGCCCCTCGATGCATTGGTAGGTCTCATGAGACAAATTAGTGTCTTGGCACAAGGCCTTGACCAAATTTTTACTTGTAGTCTTGGCACAAGGACTTGAATATGTAGTTATGATGTCCGATATTATACATTCCCCCGTTATGAAATTAGTTATTACATGTGATTATTCAACTAGTAGAATATCCATGTCCATGTTTATATGGTAATATTTGATTTAATTTTTCTATATTATGTTCAAGTTTATGTTTACAAGTCTATTGTTTTTATTACACATCTTTACTTAAAAGTTTATAGCTTCTGCTAAGTTATTTACCCTTTCTGAGTATCTGAGCTCTCCCATTTCTTATGTTTTGTTTTCCCAGGATTCTAAGAAATTTATTATGATTGATATATAGGGTTAAGCTAGTGGATTAATGGAATTATAAAAGGATTATTTATGTTGTGTTTTATGTTAGAAATTGTAATGTAATGTTCATGTATGCAATCTATTTTCCAAGACTGCTAAACTGATTAGTCCTTCGGGACTTGATTCCTTGTAATCATGCCAATGTTATGTAATAATGCATCGACTCTGGGTAACTAGGGTCAGGGTGTTACAAAACTCATAATGAGGGGTGTAGTAATTCATCCATGGATGTATAGAAAAAAATGTGGGTTAGTTGTGGTGGAATCTAGATTCTAATGATAAACCCATGAGGTTCACATTTAGGTTCCTTTGGAAGGACCAGAAGGGACATGGATGTGGTGGTTTGTTGTGCCAAGCTTTGGATTTGGTCTCAGAGTGGTTCTAGGAAGAATATGATATTCCTGTGTTAAAATCATTAATTGATATAGAAATGGAGTTAGGGTGTTAAATCATCATTGGAAATACAAAATGGAATTGATAGGTGGGTATGGGTGACCTTGGAATTTATATTGGAGTAAAGAAATTTTGGATATGAGATTTAGTGTCATTCCAATAGTGAAGATGGGTGTTTCCATGATGAGGCAGTCATGGAAAACTCAACTCTTCTATGAAAAGAAATAATGGTGGTGGGTTATCAACTGCCTTAGGTGGATGTTTTAGAGTGATAAGTGTGTTTGAAAAGTGTAATGGGTTTGGGGGGATTACCAAGTTGTTCTTAGTATATGTATGAGCGGTATATGTGTTTGACTTTGAAATATTAATGGGTATGGTGAAGCATGATGATGTTTTGGAAGGTAGTGGATTATTTGATGGTTGAGTTTATCAGATGTCGGGGAATGACCCTGGTAGGTGTGTTAGATTTTGGTGGTATGCCTTATGTAAGGAGGATCCATGAGAAGGTGTAGGGAATATAATTTCAACTACAGGAAAATGGTTGTTCTGAGACAAGCTGTCAAGAATGGTATGACAATATAAGAAATGGGAACAAACATGGTAATTTTTAAGCCACCCCTAGTTTGATATTATATGGAAAGTTTATTTCATGAATAAATTCAAAAATGAGATAGGTAAAGTTATCCTTATTATGAAATGGATGGTGGATGCATGTCTATTTCGGTTAGTTTTGACACCAAGGCTGGATGAAAATGATGGTTGGATTCCTCATTGATGTCTAGGTGTTGTGAGTTGGGAAACACATAGAGTATGTTGTAAAAACTGAGTTTAGGTTATGATTTCCTTTGAAAATTATGGGGTTATCAACCACCAAAATATGGTGATGGTGAGATAAAGTAAAGGGTGAGGATCACCATAGAAGGTAAGGGGCCAGTTGATGACGTGACCAATGTTTCGGGTTGGATGGACTCGAGTAAGTACTATTCTACTGTGTTGTCCTTTTCAATGGGAATTGGATAAGAACTTTATTGGTTAAGTTCCCTAAGTGTTTTGGTTGTATTTTGGGTATTTATTTATGGAATTGGACCATATGGCTTTAAGTTGTGGTTCGATGTAGGTTGGTAAATTTTGTTGGGAAAAGCATGTTTTTTTTCATTTGGTGTTGAGTTTGGGTAAGAATTGGAGTTTTAAAAATAGTAAAATAATGCACCATGTGATTTGGGTGTTGATTTTCAGATAGGATCTGGCCTATGGGATATTGATTGGATCTTCCATGATGGTATGATGATGTGGGTGATGCTTCCTTATGCTGCATTTTTGGAAGAGGTTTTTGAGGATTCCCTATTTAGTTCTTGTGGTTGATGTTTGGTATGAGTTTGATGCATAATTTGAAGGTAATTTAGTTTGTGTTATTGATCATAGTGATAAAGTATTGTAGGGGAATACGATGCCTTTGGTTAGAGTTTTGTGGCAGCATGGTAAAGTTTAGAAAGAGACTTAGGAGAGGGAGACATATGTACGAGCCTAGTGGAATGATCTTTTTTTACATTGGAATCTCAATGTTGCTTGGAATTGTATCTCAAGGATGAGTTGTAATAAGGTGGGGAGTTTTTAAGATCAAAAAATTCATGGAAGTATGAAACTATTTAAATTTTGGTTTAAACCTCTTAAATTTGGTTAATGGAATGATTTCTAGATATACTAGGAGGATCAGAGGTGTCCTAGGGATTTGAGACATGAATGAATGGGGAATTTGGATATCATGTGCAATTTTCATGGTTGGCGCATGGTTAGATGTAAACGTGCTCCCAAACCATGCTAGTAAGTATGTGGGCTTCATGGTTAAGTAAATCGTGCAAGGGTTGAGGCCAAACTGTGAAAACATGGATAAGTAAATTTCATATGGTTGGTGTATGATTTTTCAAACCATGCAAGATCCCTAGGTAATCGTGTGACATATCCCCCTCTTGGACTGAGGATATCACATGGTAAGCCATAGTTTGGAAAACTGTGCACCCCATTAAAGGGGTACTTTACCATTTCCACCCTTGAGATTTTAAGTTTTACCACCCAATTTCTCCCATAATTTATTCTCTATCAACCCTAGTGATGAACCATTGTGACTAAGACTTTCTAAGGGATGATATCCTTTGATTCAAAGATTTTTAGAGTGCTTTTTGGTGTGGATCAAAGCTTTGGGTGACTTTAACAGTTTTATTTTCTATATTTTCTAGATTTGGGATTGTAGTTGTGTTCTTATTATTAAAAATCCCTAAAAACCACTTTTTACAATCGATATTAGGTTTGGGGTTCAAGGGTTTCTTGAATTATGATCTATAGCTAAGGTTAAGTGAGTTTTCATCTGTGGATTTGAGGTAGGTGGTCTACAAATTATATCCCAAAGTCATTATTGCAATTTTTGCATGTAAAGTTGTCTTATAGGTTCCTTATAGTCGTTAATTTTATGAATTTAGTGAGATTTGGTATAATGGTTAGCTAAATGATTAATTGAACCCATCATGATTCTTTTGGGATGCACTGAGGATGATTAGACCGGTCTAGGTCTATGCATGGGATGCACCAATATTCATAAATTTGAAAATTTTTAATGTTACGAATATAGTTGATTTATGCCAAATTAGAGTCCCTGGTAAATATGTTGACATGTTAGTTTGAATGATAAAGAGGAACTAATGGTAATTTTGTCTAGATGATAGAATGATATAAGGGGTTGTTTGGTTTAATGTCAATATGTTAAATGAGTTATGGATTATAAAGGGTAATTAGTTGATTGTCTATGGATTATGAATGATAAATGGGTAAATTGGGTTAAGGTATATAGATGAGAATGTGTAAATGGGTTAAGTCAAGATAATTGGTGAATTTGATAAATGGGTTGATGAATGGGAATTATTGAATATGCTAAATGGGTTAATTAATGAGAAAAGAAACTGTGTTAAATAGGCTATGCAATGAAAATGGTAAATGTGATTATTGGTTAGAGCTTGATGATGGTTTACATGTTGAATGAATATTAAATTTGAATGGTGTTTAATTGGATAAAATGGAATGAAAATGAAAATAATGTTAATGAAATTTGATAGATAATATAGAGTAAAAGAGTATTTGGAATAATGTTAATGATTTAATGAGAAATGAATTATAAATGGTAAATATGTCATCATTTTATGGCATAAGAATGATTTATTAATGTTGTTTTTTGTATATTGTTGAATATGGTTTGTAAAATGGTATAAGTGGTAAATCTTTAATGAAGTATGTGCACATGGATTGGCAGTTATGGGGCATTGGAATTGAGGATCTATTCCCATAGGTTGGGTTAGACTAAGGCACCAAACCCCACCACATAATTCATGGTTTAGGTGATGGGAATGAGGCACTATACCCAAAATGGTTGAATTTTATGAGACTTCATGGACTGAGGCTCCATGGAAAGTGTGATGTATTTTTTTATAAAATTTTTATCCCTAGTAAGATAAGGAACTTGACCTTTTCCCTTATGAATAGTAATTTAATGGATTAGGCCATAGTGAAAATGATATAAATTCCCAACCCATGGAACAATTTACTAAAATAGTTAAAGTGAATATCCTTAACTAATGGCACCTGAGTTATCTCTTGTTTATGTTTTAAAATATTTAGTACTTTAATGCACTATTTTTTAGACTGGATATTTTATAGACAATGTTGGTGGAGGACTACTAAGATTTACTCACACCATTCTTAGGGTAACATTGGGTACCTAAGCATATTTCAAGGCCGTAATCCAGGTTAAGGGAAAATGACCTATGATTGGGGGTTGATTTGGGCTTGGGATGTGCATGGATGATGAGTCTAACATAAATTTGTGAATTTTTTTTGGGATTTGGTTATTTTCATTATTTTGGGGTTCTTTCACTTTTTTCACTATTACATTTACATGAAATATTTATCATTTTTTGTGGTTTCTACCATGTTTGGGAAATGGTCGGTAATGCATGTTTCTCATTCATTTTTTATTGTTTCCTTTATTTCACATGTTATCTGTTGTGGAATACTCTAGTAAAGAGAATATAGTCTCCCCACATGACCCATTATACCATCTCTACTAGTCAGTAAACTATAGTAAACAAGGAGGTGTGCTTGAGGTCATGTAACAACTTTAACGCCTTGAGATATTGTGAATTATTTTTTTCGAATAAATTTATCATTTTTATATTTTTCCTTTCATGTGACACTAGAAATAGTTATATATATATATATATATATATATATATATTAAAACATGAATTCAAACATTCCTTTCACATGGAACTAACCTGGCTTGTGCTACACGCAATACCGACTAGGAATGTGTTGTACACAATACCTACTTGTTCTGTGGTATATGCAACACCGACTTGGCGTACATTACACGCAACACCAAGTTTCTAGAAAGCATCATTTTATTATATTTTTTTAAATGATATAATTATAACCTAGATATTAAACTTAGTGATATTAATCTTAATAACTAATTTTCAAATATTTTTTATATTGGTTTTATAGAAATAAAACATATTGATAAAAAAAGATATAATTTTTGGTAAAGTCCTTATATGTTTAAAAATACTATGAACTACACTTCAATTCATTCTATGAAAAATAATAAAATTTATCATAGATAAATATATAAATTTATTTTCATAAAATAAATTTCATTTTTGAATTTAGAATGCCAAAATTATCTTATGGTGAATTTTTGGGATTTTTTTAAGAAACGTCATTTTTGATTTATAGTGAAGAATAATGCTTTTTAGTTAAAAACATCATTTTTGTTTAAGTATTATTAATATTAAATTTTATTTTAAAATAATTTTAAGTTTACATTAGATCAATTATACATCTATTTAGGTCATTATAATTAATTTCAATTTTAAATTTAATATAAAAACTTAATAAACTTTTGAACCTTTTTCCACCTTAAAAACCTGTAATTTCATCCCGTCTACGGGATTAGAATTATTCTTAATTTTTAAAATTCTGTGAATTGAATTTTGAAAAACTAAAATAACCCATTTTAATCAGTAAAATATTTCAATTCTAATTAGATCAGATTAATTTTTTACCAAAAATATTAGTAAAAGTGATTAAAATTAATCACACCGATGAAGGTCAAAATAAGCTTAATTGGGGAATAAACCTTAATCTTAGGTGCCCAAATGACCTATAAACTTCTCCAAAACCAAATTTTTGGACTAGTTTCATCTATAAACCTTCCAATATTTATTTATGTTGGTTTTTATGACTTTTTTAGGTAATAACATGTGTACATCTAACTTGTTTTGAAAAATTCCAAGTGAGTCCTTTTCCTTCCCTATAAAAGGCAACCACCTCTCCCACTTCTTCACACCTATAAAACCTATTATATTCAGCCATTATCTTCCTAATATAATTCCAAAAACCTCTCCCTGACTGACTAAAAATTGTTTTTTTTATTTCAAAGAATTTTTTTAAAGGAAAAGTGAGAAACCATAGAACAACAATACAACCACCAAACACCAAATAAAAACAAACCTAGAACAAACCATTGTGTCTACACCACCCTAGAAAATATTTCATGACCCCAATCCTTCACCAAAACATGACCCTTTAGCAAGCAGTCCCATGCAGAAGTGCATAGGAACATAACCGATGGCGAAGCCATACCCTCTCAAGCATCCAGATCCAAAAGGCCAGTAACGGTGAAGGCTTCGTGCTCAAATCCCCTTACAAAGCAAATCCAAGTAGTATGTTGGAAACCAAACAAAACAACCAAAAAAACATCACAAAGATCCAAACCCAGCAAAGTATTCCCAAAAAATCCTTTCTAACCAACCACCCTACCACCAACTTAAACATAGTGATTAAAAATAAACTGGACCTCACCTGATTCTGTATCCCTGAATAATTTCCATGATAAGGATGAAACCTGTTGGTTAGGTACCTCCATCAACAGCCTCTCAAACCCATATGCTAGCTAGTCCCAAACCTAAATGTACTCCTCAATGCTGAGCTTCCCTTTATTGAAACCTCCTACCATGATTAGGTCCTGTTTGTCAATCCATGAATATTTCTCCTTATTGAGTGACACCTCTAGAGATCTTCCCATCATCTTAGCTGCTTCTTCCTCAGATGCATTGAGCAAAAAGACCTATTAGGTCCCTTCCTCTTCAGAGGTTAGAATCAGAACTAGGGGGTCACACTTCTCTCTTACCTTCTGATGGCTTTGGGTCCCCGAAACCATCCTCTTAGCAGTTTCCTTCTTTGCCGATCGAGTCTCCAAAGGTGGAGGTAGCAAGGAATAATCCTTCCTCCCCTTCCTACTCTTGGAGCCCCTGTTTCTCTTCGGTTTTGGATCATCATCAGTCGAGTTCCCATGATCAATCCCCTTAGCCACCTCCACACTAGACCCTACTCCCTCTCCTGGATAATTAGGCTCTGAACCCATATCAGCCTCTGAGAGGCTGTCAAACTTGTTGCACAAAAGGACTGAGTTCTGAAATAGTGTCAGACCACCTTCCTTCCCACTAATTGGAACTGGTTCCACCATTTCCATCCCCTTACTACCCTTATAATCCTCCTCACTGCTCGACCTTGGCTCCTCATCCTCCAAAACTATCATTGACTCCTTCTCTTCATCCATCTTCTGATCCATTGGAATAACGTTCATGCGTACGCACAATCTACCATCACCCAGAACAGTGTATTCTGTTTCATACTTCTATATTATATAGGTTTTTATAGTACACATATAATGGATATATATAATATATATATAATTTTTTACATTTTTGAATCATGATATAAGTTTAAGGAACAACAATATAACAAATTAAGACACATGAGAAGAACATAGAAAATATTATCCAATGTTGAACCGTAACATAGGATGGTTAACAAGAGTGTAATATAAGGTTATAATCAAACCATATATGGTATTATATATCACAATATGGTTCTGAAAAACATGTATAATAAATTTATATTTATTATATAGGTGGTTTTAATGAGTATTATGAGAGTCAATACACAGGGTAAGGAAATTTCATTTCATTATTTATTTCTGTAAAATACATGCTATGTTCGCCACTCTTTCCTTTTGGGTGGTGTTTGTACTACCCATGATTGTATTATATGTATATTATAATTAAATTTTTGGGTATTAAAATATCCATTTTATGATATTTCTTTCATGGGGTTTATGTTTCAAATGTTACCAAATTTGGGAAATGGTTTTGTCTCAATTTTCATTCTTTTAGTCTCATGTTCTATTATGCACCTAAATTCTATTTAAAGGTGTATATAATTATATTTTACAATATATATCATTAATTTAATTATTTTAACAATAATTTAAGTTTCATTTAATATTTTTATTACATGAAGAGTATGATCCCGAGTTACCAAGTTATAAGACTATGTTGAAAAAATCCCATTTCTTTTCGAAATTGTTTATGTTTGTGCTTCCCTTGATAAAATTTTGTGATCCATATCTCAAGAAAATTCATGAATTTTATTATATTTTGGTTATTATTGATTTATTTATATATTAGTACCATTTATTCCACTCTTTGGTATATAATATAATTAAGAAAGTATTTTTTTAAGAAATCCTGACTTTACCCGCTTTTCGGTCGGCAATCTAGGTTCTTTTAAAACCATGTTTTCTAAAAAGGGTTTCCATGAATATTATACTTATATCCTATGATAATTTAAATAAATTTTTACCATTTTTCTTTGACCAATGTTTTCAAAGGAATCATATTTTCTCTTTCTGAGTGATGCATTTTTCTAACCTTTTTACCATGAAAAAGGAATGTTGTTTTTACCATTTATGACATGTATGGATTTATACACCATCAATCCTTTGAAGTTTTATTTTCATGATTAATGGTTAATTTTTAAAAGAATTTTTTAAAGTGATTTTCAAGGAAAATGGTTTTTAAAATGATTTCAAGTTTATTTTGTAATTTTTCAAGGAAAATTATTTTCAAAAAGATTTTAAGATTATTTTACATAGTTTCAAGAAAATTTATTTTTGAATTATTTTCAAGATTATTTTATATGATTTCAAGGAAAATAGTTTTCAAAATGTTTTTAATCCTTATTTATATGTTTTAAAATTATTTTCAAAGAAATGTTTTTCAAAATGTTTTCAACAATTCATTATATGTTTTCAATCTTCTTTTGAAGAAAAAGGTTTTTAAAATGTTTTGAAGCTTATTTTATATGTTTTTAGGGAAAGATGTTTTCAAAATGATTTCAAGTATTATTTATATGTTTTCAAGGTATTTTCAAAGAAATTTATTATGAAATGGTTTTATGTATTAAAAATTATTTTTTAATGAAGGAATGATATTTTACTCAAGAAACATTTTTAAAATATATTTTAAAATTATTTTTCATCTAAGATGATATCCATTGGTGTTACTCATTCCCTTATAAGAAATGATCTAATGGTTCCATTCATATTATTTCTATGAATGGGTTATGATTAATTTCATGGTATTTATAAAACTCTTTTATATTTCATGGGTTTTGTATTCATGGATTCCATTTCTCTTTCTTATGTTATAATTTATATGAAATGGTTATGAAACCTATATCTTTTTCTAAATGTTATGATATGTTTACATGTTTATGATACCCATTTCATTGCGTGGGTTATGATATTATTGTTTATGATTATGTGTCACATGTACGTGTGATTTCATTATGAGATGTTTGGTCCTATAACTCCCTCCAATTCATTGGGTAAAGATTTATATCTCATGAGATAGACAAAGATGGTCTTATGAATGAACCTTGACTACTAAGATGGCCATGGGAGTGAACCGTGACTACCATGATGGTATGAGGAGTGAACTCATGATACTAATATGAACATGGGAGTGAAAAATGACTAGAAATATAGTATGGGTAGTAAATACATACTACCAATATGGTCTTGGCAGCGATTCCTTCACTATTATGGAAATCATATTATATGATTATGTGTTTGCCAAAATTCCATGCTTTATTCCTATGTTGTATTTTCATGACATATGATATTAATTATATTTTTATCCATTTATTATGAATTTCTAATATTTATTATGATACCTAATATATAGGGTATGATCTTAAAATGTTATGCTCAAGTTCCATACACTTTGTCCATGTTATGATTACACATTTCCTTTATTTACCCTTACTGAGCATCTGAGCTCACCCATTCTTAAGTTTTCTTTCCCTGGGTTACGAAGAAAGGTTTTAGGTATATTTACTGTAGTTGGTGTTTTTTATGTGATACATTGAAGATATTCCACTAGGATATAAGAGTTTATTTCCATATTTCCAAAGACACTGAACTATTACGGTCCTCGGGCATGTATTATTGTAATATACTGAATATTCACCTAAACTGGTTTAATATCCATGTATGTTAAGCCTTAGTCACTATAGTTGGTATTAAAGGAATGGTTTATTCAACATTTGGAAACTTAGATGAGAAAATTTTAGATCCCTAGGTATATTTATAAGGATATATCTAGGGTTGTCTCTAATGATAAGTATAAGTATGTGTTAACATTTAGGAAAATGTCCTCTAATTTGGGTAACATATAGAGTGAGTGGTTTCCTAGAAGTACATCCTTGTCTGGATACTATAATTGAATGTGGCTGTGGAACATATGTACCTAGGGGAAATAGCTTTGATAATATGTTCTTGGCCTGACTAGGGTAATCGGGTACACAATAATGGGCCTTACTGCACACCTAGTTTGACACTCTTGGGGTATAGTCTTTGAGAATTCACAAACTCTTCATGAACCATCATGAAAGATTTACATTTAATTTTAATATATATTACAACAGATGAACCAAGGATGTCATATACTAAGTAATGTGTCATTATTTAGACATCTTATAAGTAAATATTTTTATGACTATGCAGTTTTCTTCTTTGATAAGTAATACTCACTCTATGCTTTTGGTTTTAGTCAATAGTGGGCACCATAAGGAGATTTATTAAGTTTGAATGTGATGGATGATTTGTTGATGGACAGTCAAGTGAGATGATCATTAGAGTGAAAGATGTTGTGATTATACTTAATAATTTTTCATAGAACATGATTAAAAATATGTACCTTAACCAACTGTTGGACTCACCAAGGAAGATAAAGAAGGATTTAATTGAGAGTTTGGGTAATAGGGACCATGGTATAATGAATTATCAGTTTCATTTTTATCAAGAAGGTGGATATAATCACCTAGGTGAATGTATTATAGGAACAAGAAGATGTTTTGACTGTGGAAAAGAAGAACACAAAGAGAGTGACTATAATGAAATAATGAAGATTTCCATTAATGAAATTTATGAGAATGTTGGCCTCCCTATGAAATCATTAACAGTTAAATGTTTTAAGTGTGGAGTAAATAGTCATTATGAAACTCAATGTACCAAGATTAATTCTCTTAAAGGGAACCAATGAGGTGGTGTGAGTAATGGTTACATTACTCATTATTAAGAGACTATAGAAGAAATGTTAAATGAAAGAGGTATTGTGTAATAGGATAAGGTATCCCTATTAAAAAAATATAGATGAAGTGGGAAGAATCAACATTTTTATATTTTTGGAATAAAAAATTACGTTATATGAATGATGAAATATACAAAGATTGTTCTACTTATATTTTTCACTCAGTATTTACTAGTTTATGTTGAATTTCCCTAATGTACTGGTGAAGTGATTTAATGAAAAGGTTTCATTTTAACTAAGGGAAGGTAAGCCTTTATATGTTATTTATGTTAAGATAATGCTGTTTTGAATAATTAAATTGGACGGTACTAATTACATTGAAACTAATTAAGGATATATTGAAAAGTTGTTCAAGTTATCATAGATGAAGTTTAAAAATTCTTGGATATATGGAATATATATAATAATCTATATAATAAGGAAGCATGCATGTTTTACAAATATATATATGGTAATTCAGTTTGTTACCATGTTTTAATAGAATTTATTATGAGGGTATTCACTTGTCTAATATGTGACAAACATGAGATACTTTGTGATATATGGGGGATAAATGTTAATCTGATTTCAGGACATTCATTATAAGGTTTTGTATTTTCATCTTTCATAAGGATTATAAGGTTAATCATTCATGAAATGTTTAAGTTAAAATTCAGAGGATGTATTTTTGCACTGAGGTTGTATTGAAAACCATGGTTAAAAGTAAATTTAGTGATTATCCATATTTCAAGGATGTCCATTATATTTTGTAAATTTTCTTGCTATGGTTTTATAAAAGAACATCATGTATGTTGGGTGACAACCAATCAAGTCCAACATGGCCGTAGGTCTTGAACCCATGACCATATGATGATAATGGTTTCATGCCTACCACTAGTCAATGCGATGTCATGGTAAATGTGTAATTATTTTTAATTAATAATTATTTATGATGAACCAATAATGTTACTTTTTATACTTATAGATTAATGTAGTAACCATGTTTATTTTTAAGAATAGTTATAAACAAATAGCTATGATTTTCATTCTTTTATGGATCTTATGATTTTCTAAATTCTATTTTATCACTTCACGCATTGAAGTTAATTTCTAGACATCCATTACATGAAGTAATAAATGAATTAGAAATTGATAAAATAAAAACTAAATAATTAATTTTTTTAATGAAATATTTCATGTATATATATTAATTATATTCTTTGTCAAAAATAATAATTACTCATTGTTAGGATAATGAGACAAAGAAAATGTGTTTTCCTAATACTGTAATTTTGTTGAACTGATAGCCTTTTAAATTATCACAGATTTATGACTTTGAGGCCTTAAAATTTTCATTGATCATTCAATTATTTGTGATTGATGACCTAAATCACTCCTTATAAATATTTATACTTTTCTTCCATGTACAATCTTCACATCCAACCTATGTTCTCCTATGTGGTAACCTGGTTATATGTTACTTTAGGTAACCATTATGGTTCTAACTTTCCCCTTTTAAGGGATGTTTTAGTATTTATTTTTATGATGTGAGTTTCTATGAATGAAACTTCAAGTACTAAACCTTTGATAACACAGATTATTTTCAACTGAAAAATTTATTTTAAGGGGGGTAGAATGTAACACCCCATGATTTTTTGAATTGTTTTTTTCTAATTAATTTATCTTTTTGATATTTTTCCTTTCATGTGAAATTGGAAATTATTCTATATATTTATATTTTTTAAAACAATAAGTAACAAATTCCTTTCACACATAACTTCCACGGTTTTCTCTACACCCAATACCGATATGTATTATGCTATATGCAATACCGACTTGTCTTGCGCTACTTGCAACACCATCTTAGCATAGGTTACACACAACATTGAGTTTCTACAAAGAATAATTTTATTATATTTTTTAAATGATATAATTATAATATAGCCATTAAACTTAGTGATATGAATATTAATAACTAAATTTAAAATATTTTTTATAATGGTTTTATAGAAATAAAACATATTGATAACGAAAGTTATAATTTTTGGTGACGTCCTTATATTTTTAAAAATATTATTAACTACACTTAATGAAATTCAATAAAAAGAAATAAAATTAATTTTAGACACATACAAAAATTTAATTTGATAAAATAAATTTTATTTTTGAATTTATAATGCCTAAATTATCTTAGTGTGAATTTTTAGGAATTTTCTGAGAAACTTTACTTATTGATGAATAATGAAAAATATTACTTTTTAGTTAAAAATTTCATTTTTTAAATAATTATTAATTTCAAAATATATTTAAAAATTGTTTTTAGGTAAAATTATATCAATTATACATCTATTTGGGTCATTATAATCAATCTCACTTTCAAATTGAATATAAAAACTTAATAAACTTTTGAAATTATTTCAACCTTAAAAACCCATAATTTCATCCCGTCTGTGGGATTAACATTGATCTTAATCTTTTCACTTCTATGAATTGAATTTAAAAAAATAAACATAAAACATTTTAACCATTATAATATTTATATTCTAATAATATCAACTTAATTTTTACTAAAAATATTGGTAAAAGTGATTAAAACTAATCACATCGGTTAAGGTCAAATTAATCTTAATTCGGGACTAAAGCCTAATATTAGGGGCCCAAATGACCTATACACCTGTAAAAACCTATTTTTAGCCTTATTTATTCTATACACTATAAATTATTGATTTATGTTGTTTTGTTATGAATGTTTTTAGATAATAACATGTGTACACCTAACTTGTTTTCAAAAATTCCAAGTGAGTCATTTTCCTTCCCTATAAAAGGCCACTGCCTCTAAATATTCTTTAAACCACAAAAAAATCTTAGGATAGGAAATGATCTCCCCAATATACTACCCAAAATCTCTCCATTACTCATTTAATCCTACCTTTTGTAAGAATTTATTCCAAGGAAGCCTTTTGGCACAAACCCAAAGGTGTTACCCGATTAAGAGGTAATGCCTTCTCTCAAGATCTTTTTTTTATTTTCCTTCTAAAAACCCTCTCATCTTTTTATTACATTATTTTATAACCAAATAAGTATCATAAAGATACTAGAATTTTTTATGATAAGTATTCGACCTACACTTACACACACCTCTATCTAATGGGTAATGAACATACTATTTATGTGTACGACGAACTACCACCTAACAAAAAGATGATTGTTCAATTTTTACTTAACACCTATCATGGTAGAAATTATGATGTAAACTATGTTTATATATTTAATATATTATATTTATTATTTCATTAATATTATTCATTCCTTTCTAAAACTCATTTCCTTTTACTTCACATTTTCTTTTAATACGATAAATTTGTTTGAGGAAGTGTGGACTACCACCCCCTCAAAGCAATATGATTCATTCATACACTACATGGATAGTATTAAGGATGGTTTTAGTTAATATATATGATATATTATGAAATAATAATTCTAATTTAATAAATATATATATATATACATACATGTCTTTTACTTTTTTTTCTTTCAACATGACAATTAAAAGGGAATAACATTAATGCGTATGTAAGACCAACTGTCTCCATGGAGGGTGTATTATGTTTCATGATTCTATATTATATATATTATTATAATAAACATATATTGGATATGAATTATATTTATTTCATGGTTTAAATTCTAAAATAATGATATAATTATAAGGACTAATGATATAACAAATTAAGACATATGTGAAAAAAAAGAAAATATTATCCAAAGTGAAACCTTAACATAGGATGGTTAACAAGCGGGTAATATAAGGTAATAATAAAACCATATATGGTATTATATATAAGAAAATGAATCTATAAATTATGTATAATAAATTTATATTTATTATACATGTTTTTTGAATGAGTAGAATGATAGTCAAGACATAAGGTTAGGGGATTTCATCTCACTTTTTATTTCCATGAGATACATGCTATGTTCACCACTCTTTCCTTTTGTGTGGTGTATATAATAAACATGATTATATTATATTTATATTATATATATATATATTTTTTAGTATTCAAATATCCATTTTATGATCTTTCTTTCATGGGTTTTATATTTTAAAAGTTACCAAATCGGTGAAATAGTTTTGTCCTAATTTACCTTATTTGAGTCTCATGTTTTGTTATTCACCTAAATTTTATTTCAAGGAGTATATAGATAAATTTTACATGTTATATCATGACTTTAATTCATTTAAATATATTTTATGTTTAATTTAATTTCCTTCTCATACATGGAGAGTATTATCCCAATATACCAAGTTATAATAATTTTTTGAAACAATCTCATCGATTTTCAAGATTGTTTATGTTTATGCTTACTTTAATGAAATTTTATGATCCATATCTCTAGAAAATTCATGAATTTTATTATACTTTGGTTATTCATGATTTATTCATATATTGGTACCAGTTATTCCACTCTTTAGTATATAATATAGTCAAGAAATAGTTTTCTTACAATGCCCAACTTTACCCTCTCTTCGGTCTGAAATATGTGTTCCTTTTAAAACCATATTTTATTAAAAGGTTTCCATGAATATTATATTAATCACTTATGATCGATAAAATAATTTTTTACGCTTTTATTATTTTACCAATGTTTTCAGAGGATTCTTCTTATTTCTTTCTAAACGAGGCATTTTTTAACCTTTTTACTATGAAAAAGGAATATTCTTTTTACCATGTTTGACATGTATAGATTTATCTGCCATTAATACCTTGAAGCTTTATTTTCTTGTTTAATGGTTAATTTTTAATAGAATGTTTTTAAAATATATTTTCAAGGAAAATGGTTTTCAAAATATTTTCAAGATTATTTTATATGTTTTCAAGGAAAATGGTTTTCAAAATGTTTTCAAGATTATTTTATATGTTTTCAAGGAAAATGGTTTTCAAAATTTTTTCAAGTTTATTTTATATATTTTCATGAAAAATGTTTTAATTTTTTTTTCAAGCCTTATTTATATGTTTTGAAAGTATTTTCACCGAAATGGTTTTAAAAACATTTTAAAGTATTCATTATAATTTTCACAGTGTTTTCGAAGAAAAATGTTATAAAATATTTTGAAGCTTATTCTATAATTTTTCAAGGAAAAAGGTTTTCAAAATTAATTGAAGTATTATTTATAAGTTTTCAGAGAATATTCTATGAAAATTATTTTCAAATGGTTTTATGTATTAAAAATACTTTTTCAATGAAGAAAGTGTATTTTCTTCAAGAAACATTTTTTAAATATATCTTACAAATTCCATCTAATATGAGATCCATTAGTGTTGTTCATGCTGGTATAAGAAATTTTCTAAAAGATCCATTCATATTCTTTCCGTGAATGGGTTATGATTAATGTCATGGTCTTTATCAAAATCATTTATCTTTCATGGGACATATGTTTATGAAATCCACCTCTCTTTCACGTGTTATATGTTTATGAATTCCATTTCACTTTCATGGGTTATATATTTGTGAAATATATTTATTTTATATTTGATATTATTTTGATGAAATGGTTATGAATCATGTATATTTTCCACAGGTTATGATATGTTTACATGTTTACGATACCCATTTCATTTTGTGGGTTATGATATGATTGTTTTTTATTTTGTAGAAAATGTATGCATGAGTTCACTATGAGATGGGTGGGACCTATAACTCCATGAATTGCATTGAGTAAATATTTATATCTCGTGATATAGACTGAGATGATCTTTGGAATGAATCTTGACTATTAAGATGTCCATGAGTGTGAACCATGACTACCAAGATGGTCTGAGGAGTGAACTCATGCTACTACGATTTCTATGGGAGTGAACCATGTGTACTAAGATGGTATGGGGTATAAACTAATACAACTAAGATGGTATTAAAAGTGATTCCCTGGCTACTATGGAAATCATATCATATACTTATCTGTCTTCCACAATTCCATGTTTTGTTTCTATGTTGTACTTTCATAACTTATTCACTTAATTATATTAATATCCATGTCATATGAATTACCAATATTTATTATGATCTCTAATATGCATAGTATGATATTAAAATTTTATTCTCAAGTTCCATACCCTTTTTTCAAGTTATGTTTACAAAATTACTTTATTTACTCTTAATAAGCATTTAATATCACCCCTTATTATGTTTCATTTCCCTAGGTTATAAAGAAATGTTTTAGGTAGAAGTACTAAAGGTGGAGATCTTTATGGGAGATGTTGAAGATCTTCCACCATGATAGAAGATTTTGTTTCCATGTTTCTAAAGACACTAAACTATTACAGTTCTGGGGAATGCATTTTTGTAATGTACTGAATATTCATATAAAATGGTGTAATATCCATGAATGTTAAGCCTCAGTCATAATATAAACCAAGATCATGGTGCTGGTTTAGTGTATTCTGGGCTAGAGATGTTAGATAAACACATTTTTTATTAAAAGAAATCATTTAAAACCCATAAAAAGAAAACAAAACTCTATTTAGCCATCATAGAGAATTAGATTCATAATTAATTTTAACTAAATTCATACATAACTATAGAATTGTAAAATTCATAAGATAAAACTCCATGATTAAATCCCTCCTTCCATTTGAATATAAATAAAATTATCTAATTCATTATAGAGATATATCGAGCTCACCCACCGTATAATCTATACCGGACTCACCCATCTTATAAGAAACATAGAGATCACATATAATCATCTATAACTATAAATTACTATATCAAGGACAATTTTTTTAATCATTCTCGTTTTCTTCATATATTCCTTAACAAAATCTTTTTTGAACCCATAAATAAAGAACATTCCATTTTTGCATAAAAAAATGAGAAATATCCCTTTCTTTTGAAACAATTTTACAATGAAAAATCAAAAAAATATTGTGAATATGATATTTTTAAATAACCATGAAGAATTTTAATATAATATTTGACGAAATTAAAAGTATTGATTTTGGGAAATTCTATTCATGAAATAAAATTTAAAATAACTATACCTTTCAAAATTTCAATAAAAGTACCTGGTTAAAAAATGATAAGAAGAATTAAATTTAAATCCTATAATGAATGTAAAAGGTAGATACAAATTATATTTGATATAATTTTAAGTGTAAATAAGAACATTCATGAATCATTTTAATTAAATCATATCTTGATAAAAAATGGAAAAAATCATAAAAAATTCTAAAATATAGTTTTAAATAAAATCCCTTATGACATGATAAATTTTGAACCAATGAAACATCGATTGAAAGGAATTTGTATGGTTAGAAAACTAATTAATATAGAATAATGATAAAATAAATCCATTGGGTAGTTTATTCAAAACTTAAAAGAAAACATTTGGTGAAAATATATTAGGTATCTAATAAAGGAATTTAAGACTAGAAGCCACTTAAAATTAATACAATCTGGTGTCTTGCATTCTTAAACTCATGAATAATAAAATTCTATTTGTTATTAAATTTATTTATAACTTTTTTCTTTTTTATTATACTATAATTATCCCTTTTATTTCATATATGACCATGATTTCTTCAGTTATTTAATAAATTAATTTAACTTTAGACATTTTGTGGATGTTCAGTTCATAATCCAAAAAATAGCTTCCATATGATGAACATGGATAAAGTTATCATTCTTACATAATCTTAATAATATTAATCATGAAAAAATTATAATTTTATACGTTAAATACAATTTTAAAACTATCCATTAATGGAATACATGAAAAATGAATCCCATCCCCCTATGGTGGTGGTAGTCCACAAGCACACATGAATGCCATTATCATTTTTTCAATTGATGGAATGGTAGGAAAATAAATAATATGTTATCTTTTATAATAATATTTATATTATTAATATAATATATATTAATTAAACCCATCATAATAACCATCCTTTTAAGGTGTTGATGAAAAAAATGAAACACATCACTTTGTAAAGATAATAATCCACACAAATTCATGAAGGATGTTTTCATTTCCCAAATGATCAAAAAAGAGATTAAAATTGGTTGTAACATAATCATAATAAAATTTTAGTGTATATAAGACACTTATTTTATTGTTTTATAATGGTTAAAGAATATTTTAATGATGAAGAAGAATAAATAAACATAAAATATGGGGTTAGGACATATACCTTCTCCTCAGACAACTACATTTACTTACACCTAATGCCTTCTAAATATGGATTTTTTTGATACCTGAACCTATAGGATATGGGGAGTGATTTTGGGGATATACAAATATAGGTATTGAAAAATTGTTCGATCTCAAAAGGCATTAGGAAGAGAGGATATAAAGTGTCCTTTTATAAGTGAGGGGAGAAGCAACCCTGGATTTACATAAAGTATTAAATTTGTAACACCCCAGCTAAATAAAGAATATGAAATTTTCATATTTATCCATATTTGTGAATAAAATATTAATATTACTTTAAAGGGGATGCTATGCTCGATGGCGTACCCAATACACATCAACGAGTTTCTTGGGAATCTTACGTTGCACTCTAATAATAAAATAATATTATTTTAAATTGTAGTTAACGCCTAGCCATTATAATGGCGGGAATCAACAGAACTAAATAAAAAATAATTATATATGTTTGTCAAATATTTTTACATTTTACAATAAATGTTAGAGGATTAAAAATGAGAATGAATCCAATTTTAAGCGTAAACATTCTAATATTCTTTAAAAGGTCGATTAACTGCCTTTTGATGACGAACCTATTTTAAATACACTTTTTGACAATTTTATGTGTTATATTTGACAAAATAAAATTCTTCTTTAGAATCGGGACATCAAAATTTACTTTGTGTAAATTTTTGGTATTTTTCCGATAAGGTTCATTTTTTAATGAATAGTGAAAAATGTTGTATTTTAATTCAAAACCTATTTTTAATATAATTTATTTATATGATTATATTATCTTTTGAATTGGTTTTAAAGTGAAATTAGAATATATTTTTACCATTTAATCCAATAGTGGTCGTTGGAATTAATTTCATCTTGAAATTGGACTTAAACTAGTGTCAATCTTTTGATACTTATTGTTTCATAAAAACACGCTATTTTCTCTGACAACGGGAATTAATTATTAAATTAATTAATTTAACTTATATGTTTTGAATTTTGTAAAATAGACATCATTTTTGAATTCAGAATATCAAATATAGCTTAGGGTGATTTTTTGGTATTTTTCTGGAAAACTTCAATTTTTGATGAATAGTGAAACCACTAAGTGGTACTTAAAAAACTGATTTTTCGTTTAAATGAAATTTTACCACCTATGTGTTTTGAATTTCAAAAATCCGACATACATGGTTGTCATTAAGAAGTAAAATGTGGTTCAATGGGATTAAAATATTTTTTTTGGTGAATAGTAACTTTTAAGTTTTAATCGCGATTAGAGGTAATTAGTGTAGTTTAAGGTAAAAATAATGTTTTAATGATATGAAATGACCTAGACACATGTGCTACCCTCATTTGATGAGTCATGTCCGACCAAAACAATCCATGGGTCAACTTGGGGACCCCATGGAGCCACTTTGGTTGGAAGATGACATAAATACCTTTTTATTTAAAGTTAAAATTAAAATGTCACAAACATGTGTTGTTTTACTAAAACAATTTTTACATGGGGTTATATAAGTCATATTTTTGACTATAAATATTCATTAGAAATTTAAAAAGATTTCATAAATCATGATATTTTTTTTATAATTTTTAGACACTAAATAAATTAAATTATTTATGACATCATGATGATGCAACGATTACCTCATTATTTAACGATTTAAATAAAATGGAAAGATAATGTAAAATATAAGACCTACACTTATAACAAACCTATTGGATGGGTGGATTTCAAACCCATACCACCTTAGCATCTAAATACATCAATGTGGGACCTTTAAAATCTGAAAAGCATTTGAAAATAAAGTAACATTTTGTAACTTTCCAAGAGTGCCCCTCATCTTCTCTTATAAAAGGTCCCCACCTCTACCACCTTACACACACCTCTCAAGCCTTTTTCTCGGCCAAAACCTGCCCATTTCATCTCTCCACATCCGTATCTTCATCATTGAAGCCTCACTTTGGGCATAATACTTTCCAAGGAAGCCTTTGATCTCAAATCAAAGAGAGTTACCCAATTTAAAGGTAATATCTTCCCTTGTGTTCTTTTGTTTTATTTTTCTTCTCCAAACCCCTAAACTCTTTTTATTACTTTTTTTTGTAGAAAAACCAGTATCTTAAATATACTATGATGTTTTTATAATAAGTATTCGAGCTACACTTTCTCACACCTCCTTCTAATGGTTAAAGAACATACTGTTTCTGTGGATGGCGAATTACTGCCTCACGAAACGATGATTGTTCAATATTATTTTAAAACCTTAAAAGGTGGCCATTAAGATGTAAATATATTTATATATGATATGTAATATGTTTATTTTTTCCTTAAGCTTCTGTATTTTTCATTTATGGCATACCTTTATGGTTTCCATTATGGGTAAACACGATATCTTCATTTTAGGAAGTGAGGACTACCACCCCCTCAAAGTGATTTGATTCATTAATGCCATATGTGGGACGTATAAAGGATGGAATTAATGGTATTACATATGATATACTAATGGAATTATAATATACCTTTATATCATTATTATTTAATTCCATTGAATACAAAAAATAAAAAATAAATGAAAGTAGCGTTCATGCGTACGTACGGCTTACCATCTCCATGAACGGTACATTTCATTTCTTATCTCCGAATGTTATGTAATATTATAAGTACATATATATAATGGATATATATTTAATATATTACATCTAAATGATGGATATAATTCTCGAATTATAATATATATATCTCTCATTTTGTTTTAATTCCATTAATATGACAAAAAATGAAAGTAGCGTCCATGCGTACGTACGTCCTACCGTCTCTATGAACGGTGCTTTTAATATTTTATCTCCAAATGCTATGGAATAGTATAAAATGAATATATACTGGATATATATGATATTTAAAACATCAATACTATTCTGGATATGATGTACCTATAACTACATAGAAAATTCTTTTCCAACAAGTTCGATTTTTAATCATGTACCAAACATCGACAAAAACATCTGATATGAACTCACTTTATTAACCAATTATTATAACCTTATAATATGTGATATTAACTGAATAATAATCTTTAAATTAGGTCCTTAAGAAATTATAAATTGACCAAATTTTATTATTCAGGAGATTAAAGAACGATCGAGTCATGTCGGACACGAGGTGAGGGATCCTAACCCTCTCTTTTTATGTCATTCCTTTTAAGCTCATCTTTCTTATTATTGGGATGTTATTTTATATTAATACTACTTTAATTTTTATGTTAATATGATGAGATACCCTATTTTCTCTCATCAATCCATTTTGTATGTTTTGAGTGGCGCCGTTAGGCTGCCGAATTTTCATAAGAGATCTAACCTCTCCCTTTCATTTTAAGTACTCTCCTTTATGTCACTTCTTTTAAGCACCTCTTTGTTATGTTGGGGGATGTTCTTTTATATTCCTCTTTCTATAAATTTTATTTTAATATGATTATAGACCGTATTTGATCTCATCAATCAATTTTTGAAGTTTTAAGTGGTACCGTTTGGCTGCCGAGTTTTCGTAAGGGATTTTTCATCTCACTTTTATTCCCGTGAGATTTATGCTACATTTGCCACCATTTCCTTTGAGTGGTGTATGTACTTCCCATTATTATTCTCCTTTTGTAATATAATTCCATTTATGGGTATTTACATATTCATTGTATGAAACTTCTTCAATGGGGTGTACGTTTCGAAAGTTACCCAAGTCAGTAAGGGAACCTTTCACCCTCCTCTTTTTAAAAGACTTCTTTTGTTATGTATTTTAATTTACATACTATTATGTTGGGATATGTTCTTATATATCCTTATTGATGTAAATTTTATTTCCAAGTTATGAGATACCCTTTTTATCTCTCATCAACTCATTTTTTTAATTTTGAAGTGACGTCGTTAGGCTGTTGATTTTACCAAGGGAACTGTTTAACCCAATTTCGATTTCTTTAGGTTCAACATGTAGTTATTGAATATGTCATACTTTGAATATGTGTTAATGACCTTTTATTGTTTTACACTTAATATCAACTTATATTTGGTGTATTTATATTTTTCACGCATAATTTTGAGATTGATTTATCCTTAATTTAAGGATACCTTCTTTATAAGGGATTTCATCACATTTTACATTTCTATTGAGACTTCATTGTTGTTATGAACCAATTCACTCTTATATGGTGTATATACTGTCCTTTGGAATATTATATCATGAATCCATTTATTCTCATGATATTATAAAGTTCTGATTAAATGTTATTCCTCAATTATTGTATTCAAGTGTCTCTAATTTTGGTAAAAACCCTTTAACCAAAATATCGCTTTAAATGTTTTAATGATTTGTTCTTATTAATATCCCTGTTTTAAAAATGGTTTTAAGGATTTATTTATATGGATATTAATGGTTTAAAATGTTAAAATCTTCAAGGTGGTATGGGACACTTTGATTCAAAAATCTCTTTATTAAATGTTTTAAATGGTTTTGAAAATGGTTTTTTTGAATGGATTCATTATTTCAATATCCTAAAAAGTTATATTGTGATTGAAATGTGGAAATTTTATGTTTCCTTTATGCATGTTTTATGTGATACTTTTATGTTATGGTTCATGGGCATTGTTATGAAAACGGGTGGTTCCGTGATAAACTAAGGGCGGGTGAGCCCGATATAGCTCTCCAATGCATTGGGTAACGCGAAGGGGTTAAACGTTAAGGTTTCTCTGAAGAGATTTAGGGAATATACTATGATGGGTATTCCAAATGTAACCAAGAGGGTTAATCCCTACGTAAGAATGTTATGAATGCCTCAAGTTACCTTTATGCCTTATGATTTCTATGTTTTGATGAGGTATGTTAAAGTTCTTATATTTTATGAGTAAAGTATGATTTCATTGATTCTTATGTATACATGTACTCATGTTTCATTTCCATATTTTTTATATCCCTTACTGATCTTTTTATGCTCATCCCAAGTTTTTGAAATGTTTTACACAGGACTTAAAGATGAATAGGGTCAAGGATGGGATCAAGGAAAGACATGCTATCTAAAACATGGAACTAGACATGTTTCTTTTAAGAGTTTTTTTGGAAACTTAGTAGAAGTGTATACTTTGTAATCTTTTGAGATGTAATAGTTATGTCATAATTCTCTAAAACTCTAAACCTGAAAAGATCCTCAATGTGAATTATTCATTTAATTCAATATTAAGTAAGGTTTAAGGCCAGGGCCTTATAAAATTAATATAAATTAATGTTCTTGTTAAATTTTCCAAAAAATGACCTATTTAAAATATGGTATAATTATGAGTTCAAA
Source organism: Viscum album (assembly GCA_963277665.1). Lineage (NCBI taxonomy): Eukaryota > Viridiplantae > Streptophyta > Magnoliopsida > Santalales > Viscaceae > Viscum > Viscum album. Next base: position 1,304,314,542 of record OY728130.1, on the reverse strand, counting down.
GAATATTATCCACTAAAATTTTGAAAATTTTATGTGATGATTTCACCCTTATCTCTTAGTTTCAACCCTTGTTTTACCCATTGGATGATTTACAATACATCAATGTTTTTTACTCAATAGGAGTCATGAAATTAGGTATAAAAGGGAACATGACTCATAAGTGGAAAATGGTTTATATTATTTACAATAAACCATTTATAAGGCCAAATATAATATTTTTATGAATTTTGAATCATTAAATAAAATATTATTTACTATAATATACCATTAAATTCATTTTTGAGACTATTAAGATAGTTTGAATTTAATGAAATTAATATAGTAATATAATTAAAATATAAACTTTTAAAACAATAATAATATGTAATATTTATCTACAAAATTCATAGAACAAAATAATCTATCCAAAATTTATTACGTTTATTATTTTGTAAAATCATTTCACTGATATTTCTATTATGTGAACTATCATTTTGTCAGTTTTGTGTAAGTGCATAAGGAAATTATTCAATCATTAAATTATTTAACAAAAATTAAAATGATAAAAATTATAATTCATACCTCAAATAACCATTTATAACCAAACATATCCTCTTTTTATCACTATAATAAACATTAAATTTATTAAAATAACGAGAGTGTAATTTTTTTTGTTCTGTACTTAAAAAAATATAAATGTTATAGTCAAAGGAATGTGGATGATTAACCCTTGAGATATCTCATAGTACCTTATAACATACCCACATCCCAAATGTAAAAACTACCCATAGGGGTATAACGAAGTGGTTATTCCTTTTAGGGGTATCACAGGAGGTCTCAGGATCAAGTCTCCCTCAGTACTTTTAGGTGCATTACATTCATTGTTCCTTTCTAAGCCCCTCCCCTGAATTGTTGTATATAAATTTAATGGAAAGTGGAAAAAAGTATCACATTTTTGAATCATGGATGGTCATGGTTAGAAAATACTTATCTAGTCAAATAAATATATGTTTGGGAGATTTTGCTGTGTTATCCCATTATTTTAATCTATTTTAACCATTTTACCCTTACCAATGTGACAAATATTTACTATGATTACAATTCTTAATGAAAAAAATAAAAGGGACCTATCTTCCAAATTTTAACTCCTAATTCCAAATATGGATACATATATGAATATTAAATATCTATAAGTAGTCAAAATTTATTTTAATATAAATGCGCGAAACAAAACAAAAATATTTTTTAGAAAGATGTGTTTCTATGCCTAAAAATTAACTTATACAAATATCAAGTATTATAGTGATTCATATGTTAATAATTAGACTATATCTAATTAAAATTGATTATATTACTTTATGATCAAATTCTAAACACAATGGTACTTTTTAACTACTCTATTTAATGAAAATAAATGATATTTTTACAAAAACCTACATCTTTCACTATTCACATAAAAATAAATCTTTTTATAAAAATCCAAAAAATTAATTGTAATATAATTTTTAATTGATGATATAAAAAATTAATTTCATTTTATCAAATTAAAATTCAAAAATTTATAAATTAAAATTTTAAATTTAACTGTATAATGTATGAAGGTCAATTTAGTTAGAGTAAAACTATTTTATTTTTGATTAGAAAATTACTTAATATTTATATAGTGAATATAAATCTGTAAAATTTATTTTATGAATATTTATATTTATAAACATTACTCTCGTTGTCACATTCTTCTCCCTTCTATAAATTGCATCCTTATAATTTTATTCATTACTTAAAAATGAGGTTATATTTTTCATTAATAGAATTTTTTGATTCCAATGATTCTTCTTCAATCATATGAGTTTTCCACCAAACTCTAACCTAAAAAACTACCTAACTCTAAAACATCATATCTCTATAGTCAATAATATAAATAGGGTGTTCCTCATGAAGAAGGCTCACTTCCAACTAAACTATTTCAAGAATTAAAACATGTGATATATTTGGAACATATTTTACTAATAATGAAACATGTGACAGGTCATATACCTTAGGATAAATATGGATACATGGCCACTTAGTAGTAAAATGATCCATTATTATCTAGGATTTCATGTGTTTTAATGAAAAATAGACTTAACATTCAATTTTTACCAAATTTCATAACATTTTTCCATGTAGATACTTTAGGAAAACATGATCGCCTAACTCAAATTAAATATCTTTCCTTAGTTAATCTGCATAACTATTTTTATTACTCTATAATTCCAACATACGATTCTAAGTAATCATTAACTTTTAATCTATATATTCTACAAAATCCGGTCCCCAAAACTTCTTATCACATAATTCATCCTAATAATATAGATTCTGACACCAATTTCCATATCATACCTTAAATGTTCCATAAAAATAATGGAATGAAAACTATTATTAAAAGCAATATCAACTCATAAAATATGGAGATCCCAAAATCCCTTACAATCTATTGAACTAACTCAAATAATTTTTTACAATATTTGAATAATTTTCACTGATTATCGAACATATTGAGGATTAATTGTTATACTAAAATCTAATTTAATACCCAATTATATATGATGGTCTTTCAAAAAATTAAATGTAAACCTCGATCCACATTCAGATACATTAAAGATAGAAAACCCATGTAACCTGATAATATCCTTGAGATATTGTCAGGAAAAATGATCTAAATACATAATATATCAAATGGGAATGAAATTTATAGATTTATTCAATCGATCAATAATAACCCAAATCACATTATTACCATGATATTCCTTTGAAAATACCACAATAAAACCCATTGATATATTTTCCCGTTTCCACTCTAGCACTAGAAATGGGTGAAGAATCCCTTTTAGTAATTTTTTTTGGATTTAACCTATTGGAAAGTCATAAACTTCATGGTAAACTCTAAAATATATTTGTTCATTACAACCCACATGTAATACTTTGGGAGGTCTATGTACATCTTGGTATTTTTGGGATGAACATAAAAGGGAGAGTTATGAGCATCACTCAATAATTCCATTTTCAGTTGAGAGATAGATGGCTCACACAAATTTTTTGAAAATATCAAAACACCTTCATTTTAATTATTAAATTCAGGTCACATAACTTTGTTAACTAGTTCCACATTTCCTTCCAAATCATGGTTTTCCTTTTGAGCTTACATACTGATATATGAGAAACAAGACTGTACTAAAACCTGAAACAAAATTAAGGAAGTTTATGCATGAATAATATGTAGGAAATAATTCTCTAAATAATAATAGTACCATATTAAGAATATATAATGGTTAATGAGGAATTATATTTTTAACTCAGAGAATCAGATACTTTATTTAATTTTCTTGGATGGTAATGAATCATGTAATGATAATGCTTTATCAGCTTCATCCATCTTCTCCACCACATGTTCAAATATATTTTACTGAATATATACTTTAAAATTTTATGATTAGTATATATTTCACAGTTTATTTATCTGACATCACAATATTTTTAAATTAAAAACCACATCACATAGTTTAGATTATTTGTTGGATAATTTAACATAGGGGGTTTCAATTGATATAAAGAATAAACAGTTACAAGATCATTCTGTAAGAACCCGGTTTTTGCTGTGAAAGACTTTGGAATATTCTTGATGATATTCTAGAGAAGCGCCTTCAGACGGCGTGCGATTCCGAGCCCCGGAGTGGCCGGAATTAAATTTTTAGTGCGTTCACACTGGAAACACTAAATAAATGGGATAACTCATAAACGGAGTTCCAGATCAGGGATCATAGTGTACGGATGGGTCCGGAATGGTGTTTTTACCCTAGGAACGACATAAAATTTGTCGGCGCGGGATGTTTGGACCCCTCGCCCGCTTCTGGAACGTTAAACAGATTAAATAAATTTAATTTATTCGTTTAATGGTGAAAATCGAGTATTTCTTAAACGGTGGCTCAGATTGGAAAAATGAGGGCACCGTTGAGTTCGGAGCGTGCCTTTTACCCTATGAGGGGTATAAGTTTCGTGGGCACGAGCCATTTGTGAAAAATGGCCCCAGGGGCGTTTTCGTAATTTGGCGGCCTCGGGCGCCAAGTTTAATAACTTTTGAACGGAGTCTCGGATTAAAATTCCGAGACTGCCGTTGTGCTCGGGAGGTCATTTTTACCCCAAGGACGCCCTCCTTTTTGTCTGCTTCGGGAGCGGAGTCGGGGGCGTGCCGGGCGGTGTGTTTAAGTGTTTTTATTTAAACACGCACCCCCCCTTCTTCCTCTTCTTCTTCTCCCTCACACCCTCACCCCTTCCCTCCTCCATTCCAATGAGCTCCGGCGAGGCAAGATCCGGCGAGGCGAGCTCCGGTGAGGCAACGGCGCGGGGCAGATCGCGCGGGAAGCGTCGGGCGAAGCCCCACGAAGTAGGGTTTTGTTTTTGAGTTTTAATTCCCGAACCTCCCTTTGAACCCCAATTTTAGTGTCGATTTGTTGTTTTCTCTTCGATTGAAGCCCATGAATGCGTAGTAGAGTAAATTACATATCCAACACATCTTTCGGATTCAAATTCCAAGCTCCGTAGCATCCGCAATGATCCGCCGAACTTTGCGGGTTTTCGGGTTCCGGCGAGTTCGAGCGGCGGCGCGGCTCGGCGGAGGAGGCGGCGCGCAGGGCGGCGCGGCGCGGAGCAGGGCGGAGGCGGTCGGCCGGGGCTTCGGTGGCGGCGGCGTTTCCGGGAGGCGGCGGCGGCCTCGGCGGCGGTTGTCGGAAGCCGGCCGCGGCACCGGCCGCGGGCACCGGCAAGCAGAGGAGGGGCCGCGAGGCGGCGGCCCCGTGCAGCGCAGCAACGACCCGCGTTTTGCGGGTCGTGGCGTGGAATAAGCGACCGGCCCTCGTGGCCGGTCGGTGAGGAATCCCGCGCGGCGGGCACGCGGGTGTGAAGGGGGAGCGGGCCGCGGAGCGGCGGCCCGCGGCTCGGCTGGACCGGGCCGGTCCGGCCCAAAGGGGCTTTGCCCCTCAGACTTCGGACGCCCGTATTTCGGGCTACAGGCGTCCGTTTTGTGCGCCGTCTGCGGAAGCGCGGAGCTTGCATCAAGACGAAGTTTTTGAGATGGTTTCGGGAATTTTTAATTCCCGAAACGAGGGGCCGCTGAGGCGCGACGCGTCCTTAAGTGGACGAGCATTTTTCCGGGATTCTTGTTTTGGACGGCGCAGACGCATCCGACGTCCGTTTTGAGCGCCGTCAGTTGCGTTGGGACCCTGGCGTCGAGGCGGAGGTTTGCAGGGTGGTTTCAGGCGTTGAGGCCGGAGTTGAGGCGCGGGCCCCACGGCCCGTCTCTTGAGCTGCGTGCGGCGTTTCACGACTTTTTCCTCGGACGTCCGTTCGGGGTGTGCGAGCAGTCGATGTTGGGTGTTTTTCCGTGGGGATTGCAATGGTGCAATCCGCCCGCTCAAATTCGGAATGATGGTGCGGGGCCCACGAGGGCGGTTTGGGGCGTCGATGGTGATTTTCCATCTTTATCACCGGGCGACCGTTTTGGACAAGTGAGTAGTCCATCTTGTGTGTTTTTTCGAGAGGATCGCAACGGTACGATCCGTTCGTTGAGTTTCAGGACCGGGTTGCGGGTCCCACGTGGCACCGCTCGTGTGCGGTACGCCGGAAGGCATCTTTTTCTCCGGGTACCCGTCCCACGCAAGTAAGCAGTCAATTTGACGTGCTTTTCTGAGAGCATCGCGATGGCACAGTCCGCCCGACCTCTTTCAGAGATGTGGTGTGGGTCCCACCCGACCGGGCTACGGTGAATAGTACCTTTTTCACCGGGTGGCCGTTTTGGGTGATTGAGTAGTCAATCCCGTGTGTTTTTCCGAGGGGATCGCAGTGGCATGATCCGTTCGTTCAGTTTTGGGATTCTGGGGTGGGCCCCACACGAGTTTGGTTACAGTGAATAGTACCTTTTTCACCGGTTGACTGTTTCGGGTGAGTGAGTAGTCTAACTCGCGTGTTTTTTCGCAAGGATTACAACGGTGTGATCCGTTTGGCTGTACGGAGCCTCTTGCGCGACCTTGTTAAATGTGGAAGCATGGAAGGTGCTCTAGTGGTGGTTCGCCCTACCTTGTTGGTAGCGGACCCTTGGCGTACGATCGCGCACTCTTGGGAGAGTGACGTATATGGTTCACGAGATGTGGTTGGCCGTGCCTAGGCCTTTTGAGGTGGAGTTGTTACGTCACGCCTTCGAGCTGACGTTGGGTGTCGTGTGCACGATATCCTATGGGCTGGAATGAGGTATACTCTGGGAGTATACGGGAGCGCTTTGAGGTACATGTGGTTCGTACCTGAGATGTTCGTGCGCTTGGTTGGGGTTGAATTGGGGCCACACGTCGTGTGGGCCCCATGTGTGTGCCGTGTTCTGCCTTACGCACTTTGACATCTCGCGACGTAGAGGGTCCCTCTGTGGCTTTGTTTGACCAGCAGGGTGGAGTTTTCCCCTGGCTCGGTGCTGGTTTGTTGACCAGCAGGGTTGAGTGGTCTCCCCCTGGTTTCGCTCTCGATGGATTGGCCGGTAGCAGTGCTAGTGACGCCCAGTGTTGGAGCAGGCACTGAAACTCTTTTGGGAGAGTTGTTCTGGAGTTGGGTGGTTGCGCGATACCCACTCTGCGTACGATTGGCCAGTGTTGCACCCTCCTGTAGAGATGGCCAGAGCAGTTCTGAGTTTTACCCTCCAGCGAGGCTGAGCAGTGGGTTACTCATCGACTCCTTCGGGTTTACCCTCCAGCAGGGCTGGGCAGTGGGTTACTCGCTGACTTTTAGGGTCTACCCTCCAGCAGAGACTGGGCAGTGGGTCACCCGACACACTTAGGGTCTACCCTCCAGCAGAGACTGGGCAGTGGGTCACCCGACGACCTCTTAGGGTCTACCCTCCAGCAGGGCTGGGCAGTGGGTCGCCTGTCTTCTCATTCCAGGTCTACCCTCCAACACGGCTGGGCAGTGGGTCGCCTGTCGACTTATTCCAGGTCTACCCTCCAGCGGGGCTGGGCAGTGGGTTGCCTGATGATGTATTAAGGTCTACCCTCCAGCGGGGCTGGGTAGTGGGTCGACGGATGATGTCTTATGGTTTACCCTCCAGCAGGGCTGGGCAGTGGGTCACCTGATATTTGGTTATGAATTACCCTCCAGCGGGGCTGGGCAGTGAGACACTTATTAGCATTCCAGACTCAGTCCTCTCGACTAGGCTAGTCTGTGGCTTTCCTCCATGACCACCGGAGCGGGACCCTTAGTTGTACGGGTCGGTGATGGATTAGTTTTGGCTTTGAGAAGACCTCTCGACTGCAGGGCAGTGATGAGGTGTGGTTTGAATTTCCTAGAACTCTCAAGTACGAGGGGAGCTTTCCCCACCGAGACGCGTTCTTACGACGCGATCTAAAACCGTGCGGGCGAGTCAGTGCCGCCCAAAGCAGATAGTATCAAGGTGCGGTGACTGAGCCCCTCGGCTTTCGGTTCAGGGAAGACGTGCGGATTGCTGGGCGACGATGATGGGGTTATGTGAGGGACTGTTGGCGACTCTCTTTTCTTGGGCTGAGCTATGGGATGGTGATCCCCTTACGATGTTGTTCGGGCTTCTCGATTGAGCATAAGGATATGTATATACCTTGTTCGAGTACCCACTCCTTGGGTTTTGGCTACTCTTCTTCCAGGAGAGGTGAAGACGCGCGGGGTATGCCACGTGCTTTCCGTGTCTAGCTTCCCGTGGTTGGATGAGTCTACCTTCTTTCCGTTTGTTGGGTTGAGCTGGACTCTTTACTTCACTTTCAGTTGTACTCCCTTACTTGTTCCTTGTTCGCTCTACTGCTCACCCTTCGATACCTCTTTTTGTTGCTCCCTTGAGCCTTCGGGGTATCCTACTGAGTATTTTTATACTCACCCCTGCTTGGGCTTTGCCTGCATTTGGTGTGCCCTTGCAGATGACAGACAGGTGGAGCATGACTTCAGTGGAGCGTAGGAACTTGAGAGATTGGACCGCGTGCGGTGGTCGTGGCCGGGATCTAGGTGGGAGATCCGCCAGCTATTTCTCTTTTTGTTTACCTGTTGCCGGGTTATGGCACTTTTCGGTTGGGCGCGTGTTTTGCCCCTTTTCTTTTCAGTTTGTACTTTGTGCTTGTAGTGGTCGATGCACTCCGTGGTTTATTTATAGCAGTTCTCCTTCACTTTGCTTGCCCTTTCTTTTTACTCTGCTTGTCTTTCTTTTACTCTACACTTTTGCATTGAGTGTGCTGCGTGTGGGTGTGTATAGGTGCTTAGGCAAAGGCCTCCCCGAGTTGTTGTGCCTTCGGCGCTGGTCGCCAACCCCTGGCCTATGGAGGCGGGATTGGGGTAGTTGCGACTCGAGCCCGGGTAGGGTCGGGTCGTGACACATTCTACATCAGAACACAAACAAGTCCCTTAAATTAATAACCATTAAATATAAAAAATTCACTATTTTTATAGGGAATATCCAAAACTATATTTTTCTAAACTCTTTATTTTAGTTCCTAGAAATATCTATAACACTATTTCATCAAGACTAGTTTTACTCATTCTCAAGTAAGCTTACTTAGTGGACTAGAAAACTAATATTTTTTTTTCAAAAAACCACTTTTTGTAACCCTATTATCAATAAAAATATGAATATCTCTGACTTTTTAGTTTCTTTATATTCTTTAACCACTTTTGTTTTAGAAGGTTAAATAGTTATTCTGTATTTAGAAATATTATTCTTGATGAATAAAATCTACTAAAACCAAAATTCACATTTACCAAGCTTTACATATATTTTATTTTCATTAATGGTTTTCAAAATAGTCCATAAGATTCTTTCATGATCCACATGTACTTTACATTATACCAAAATATTATCAATAGAAATAACCTTAAACTTATCCAAATACTCATAAAAACACTATTCAAAGGATCCCTAAATACCAAAAAGTACAGTAGAAAAACTGAAGGTCATAACCACAAAATCATAATGCTCATATCTAGTTCAAAATTACATATTTGAAATATATTCCTCCTTCACCTTAAATTGATAGTACCATGAATTGAGATAATTCATTGAAAAATATTGTGCTCCATGGAGCTGATCAAACAAATCATCAATACAAGGTTAATGATAATTATTCTTAATAGTGTTGTTTTAGGGATCTATAATCATTAAAAATACTCATTGAACCATCTTTATTTTTAATAAATAAAATAGAATCACTGCATGGTGAAGTTTTATAATTAATGAAATCGATATAAAAAAATTCAAACAACTAATTCTTTAATTACAAAATATCTACATGAGCTATTCGATTAGGGGGGTTTTAAAATTCTCTTATCATCAAGAAATAATTCATTAGTAAATTCAAACTCCTAATCATGAATATTTCTAATTAAATCATTAATAAATTTATCTATATATTCAATTACATGTTGAACATCAAAAATTTAAACAATTTCCTTTTTCAATAACATTTTCTAAGTAACTTTCACTACCATGAATAATCAATTTATCATCTTTCTGTTATGTTATAAATGTCATAAAATCACTGAAAGTAATTTTATTTTCTATATAATATTTCTTTTTATGATAGACAGAAATCCAATCCATACCTATAATAATATAAAACTCCACTATGGTTTGTTTGACAAGATATATAGGAAAAACCATTCAACTATTAAAAATTAGAAGAATCCTATAAGTGTTTTTTGATTTAATACTTCCAACATGAGTTTTAATAAAAACTTATATCTTCTTTTAATGATGTAATATTCCCATTTTACTTGAAAATATTTCAGAAATGAATGAATGTGAAGATCTAGAGTTAAACATGTCATTGGAATTATTCATATAAAAAATCAAATTACTTATCACTACTTCATTTAATGACCAATATATAGTTATAGACAATGATTTTCCACTCATTTTTGATTTTGATCAAAATGTTTTCTATACCAAATGAATAACATCATAAAAAAAATTATCATAATTCCCCAACTCATTGTAATTAAAATGTCTCACCACTGGTTAGATATCTATTACTCCATTATTTTAATAATCAAGGCTATTTTCATTATATTCATGATTTATATGACAAACAATACCACCCCATTAACACTTTTACAAAACTATAAAACATTATATAATTTGTTTTACCATAATTTAAACATGCATGGGGAATTCCCATAGATTTATTAGTCAAAATATCCTATATTTTTATCAACCTTGAACACTTCATTCTCTTGTCATCACGAGGAATATAAGGGTCAAAAAACCCCATCTCAACTTTCTTACCACAAAGAAAAAAATTCTCATAACCTTTAAATTATTTTGAGGACAACCTCATTATAAAAATACATTCAATCCTGAGTAAAATCAAATAATTTTTCTATCAATTACCCAAATACAGTTTGGTTCATACCTTATATATCTTGTAAAATTTTCATCATATGTGGCTACTAAATCCTCTTATACTTCCCCAAATCCATGAATTGTTTCTCTAATATAAGTCAATCATAATTAGGAAAATATTTCTCTAGGAACATTTTCTAATATGCATAGAATTCCATGGAATCATTTTTTCTCTCTATGGTATTCTTAACCAGTGACAACCATAGATTATTATCCCTATGAAAATGATAAATTGAAATAACTACCTTTAAATTTTTTTAATATCCTATGACATTGAATATCATTTCCAAATCATTGACCCATCTTTCATTCAACACAAAATTTTATGATCCACTGAATGATAGATGGTTCTATTTCATAAAATTATCAACTATAAATATGTTCCTTTATGATACATATGATTTATCTCTAATATAGATGCCAACACCATTTAAAGACTGCTTTAACTAATCCATCACCATAAGAACATATTCAATTCCAAATTCAACTATTCTAGGCTACTAATTTGGAAGGATATTTTCTTCTTGTCACATCCTACTTCACATTCTATATTTCCTCTATAGAAAAACATTATGAACATATATAAATTATATGAAACAACATGGTAATCTTGAAATGCTATATCATTTAAACATTACCATATGTTAGAATCATTAAAGGTTATTTTATTAATATTCTCCTAACCACTAAAGTTATCCTAACCTATACTTTGATACTATCTATAAGGATCGATCCTTTAATCTTGAGTATTTAGACCATAAATCATGATCTTACATTTCAAGGATATTTATAATTTTCAGTTTTAGAAAATAGGTCTATAATGTTATATAATACCCCCATAAATTACAGAGTTTACACATCCACTTAGTATTAAATTTTCCGATAATATATAACTTTTAAAAAGAAACATTTTTCATGAAAAATATTTATGAATTTAATTTCAATTCTTCTTTGTTCCCACTCTTTCTTAAACCCCATAAAAAACATTTGAAAACATTTTTTGAGAAAAAAACCCTCATAAGGTATATAAAAGTGTGAAATTCATTAGTCCAGTGAAAAAATGAAAATCTGTGAAGTGTTTACATTTTCCAAATTATTCTTTGAGAATATAAAATAAATCTTATCCCGAGTGAAAGAAAAAATTTCTCAAAGAGAACATTTAAAATACATAGTTTGAAAATTAAAACCCTTGTCCATATCTTATAGAATTATATTATTAAGCCATGTTCACTCATGTAAAAAATAAGAGGATATTAGATAGATTAATTTGAGAGACAACTCTAATTAACTCTATCATTCCTTCTTTTGAAAACAAGGAACATTAACCAAAGCATTGGAGTGATATATCGAGCCAATCAACTATATAAGATGTATCAAGATCACCCATAATATAAGTTGTATTAGGATCACCGATCATTATAAATTATTCTCAAGTAGCATATCATGATTTTTTTTTTAATTTTTCACAATTTAATTATAAATCCATTCAAAAACTCATTTGAATCTACAAGCAAAGTGTTTTTTTTGAAAAAAAATATAGAGAAATATCTATTTATTTTTAAAACTCTTAAAAATAAAAAAATCCAAAAACATTGTGTAAATGAATTTATTTCAAAATAAGAATAGAAAATTATAAAGGAATATTCAATGAAATTAAAATTCATGATGTCAAGAAATTTTATTCAGGCCCTAAAAGTTAAATTAATGATTCCTTTCACAACATGGGTAAACGTACCCCCTTCAGAAAATGATAAGAATATACATTTTTAAACCTAGTAAATAAATTCAATGGTATATGGAATTTAACTTTATTTTTATTTTAAGTGTAAATAAGAACATTATAGAAAATTTTTAATGAACATGGATCTAGAGCAAAAATAGAATTAAAAATTTAAAACATTTAAAAGATGGCCTTAATGAAAAATTTCTTATAACTTGATTAAATTTGAATTAATGAAAACATAATGGAATGAAAATTTAATGTATTTGAAAATAATAATTTTTAGATAATAGTGATAAAATAAATCCATAAGGATTTTTATACAACACTAAAAAGAAAAAATGCGGTGAAAATATCATAAGTCCCAGAGAACGGAATTTGTGACTACAAATACCTTACCTTAAATACCATATAACAACATAAATTATCAAAATCATGAATAATTAAATTGTATTAGTTAATTAATTTCATGAGAAACATTTTAATTCTCATTACATTATCATTATCCCTTTTATTTTATTTTTTTCCATGTTTTATTTACTTAATTTATTATATTTACATCAGACGTTTTGAGGGAGTTTGGTACATAGTCCTAGAAAAAATTTTATAAGTTGACCATGGTAAAAAGGGTTATTATTCCATAAAATAAAGAATATTAATCAAGAAATTATTATATATTTTATTGATAAAATGATTTTTTGAACTATCCATGAAAGTAATACATGAAAAGTGAATCACATCACCTTGTAGAGGTGGTCATCCACACATATTCACAAATGATGATATCATTTTTAAATGGATGGAAGGGTAATTTTTTTTGATGATATATGATATTTTAATAATGATAATCATGTCATTAACATCATATATACTAATTAAATACATATTAATAACCAAACTTGTGGGGGTGATGATGAAAAATGAAACACATCTCTTCATGGAGGTGGTAATCCGCACATACGAATGAGTGATTCTTCATATTCCCATATGATAGAAAAGGTGATGAAAAATTATTTAACCTTAATAATAATAACATTTAATTATATATAATATACTTATTTTATTATTTATGTGTGGTTATATAACATTTTGAGGTGGTGTAAAAATAAATACACATGAAAGAGGTTAGTTATGACTTATACATTCAACTTAGAAACCTTATTTGTCTTAAAACTTAATACTTGTAGGTTTGGTATTTTGGTGAGACCATCACATCTAGGAAGTGGGGAATTACATTGGGGAGATAATAGGATATGTATTTTTCCATCTAGAGTACATATAAGTTGTGATAAAGAGAGTAGATGAAGTTCGATTTTAGAAGTTAGTGGAGGGGAATCCTTTGAATTAATTAATTTACTAAATTAACATTTATTAATTTTAAAGTCAAAGGGGAATTAAATTGTAATATTTATAGTCTTGAAATATTAAGATTCAAAATACATTCATTTATTATAATTTGGACAAGTTGTGGTGTTTTATTCACCCTTATCTCTATGTTTTATCCCCTCATTAACCCTTTTGATGAGATGAATGATATCAAAGTATTATACTCTATAGGATTCATGAAAGATAAAATAAAGGGAAAAGTAAACCATATGTATATTATGGTTGATATTTAAGCCCATATAACATTTAGTTTTATAAATAAAATATTTTTATTACTTAAAATAATAATATATTATTTAACATAATATTTCATTAATGTAAATTTCGGAATATTCTTATAGATTGAATTTAATGAAATTAATATAGTAATTGAATTCATATATAAATTTTTAAAAAATCACTAATATGTTATATTAATAAAAAAAACTTGTCTAACATAATAATTCATCCAAAGTTTATTACTTTTAATGGGTTTTAAAACCAATTACTTGATTTTTCTTTTCCTAGAATGAGAATTATTGTCAGTGTTTCCTAAGATGTTAATGTAATTATTCCATAACTAAAATTAAAAATAATTTACCATGACAAAAAAATTATTATATTTCTTTCTTTTTTTATTTAACATCAAACTATTTTTTTAATTAATAACATAAGAATGAAAATCACAGAGTATCATAGAGCGTCATAGGAACCATGTGATCACAGAGGTATGAAAAAGTAAAGGCCAAGAGCATCTCTAAGAGTGACGTTCGCGCTGCCTGGGGGTAGGGATCCGAGGGAGTTCAATGTCGAGATAGGAGGGTCATGGTTTTCCTTAGAAGCCAAGAAGTCTTCCTGCCGGTTACCCTCACTCCGTGTGTGGAGGATCTCGATATCATCGGGGATGAGAGCCTTACACTGACAAATGAGATATGTGATGTTACAAGGTGGGGGGGGGGTCACCTTTAATTTATCTCTATATGATTTCTAAGTCCATTTCCATAATGGTGTGAGGGATTTCCCTAGAGAGTATGAGCTCTAATATGATGTTCATGGCCTTGGATTTAGCCATTAGAGAGTCACACGTCCCAAGGTATGCATTGAATGTGAGGATTATTGAACCCACAGTGGACCTAACAACCCCACCTCCACTCATGATTCCCTAGCCACAAGCCCCATCTGTGTTGAGTTTGAGCCCATAAAGAGGGAGGAACCATCTGATCCACGAACCAGGGGGCATGTGGGTTGGAGGGTCAGGATGCCACAACTTTGTAGTGAAAAGTCTATGGGAAGGTTCCGACTCTGGGTGTTTTTAGAGGTGACCCAGATCAGAGGCAAGCATCCTGGTCCTAACGCCCAATATGCAGAGGGAGGGGAAAGACCCATGGTGTCTTGCATGATTGCGTTCTTTCCAAATGCACCAAAATCCAACGACTATCAGAATTTACTACCCATCAGCCTCATATCTAGAGGGGGCTCCATGAAACTAATATTGGAAGAAGTACTCAAAAGAAGAGTCCACCCATGGAAGGACCACAAACTCCCCAAGAACACTCCAAATATGACCAGACTCATCACTATGGAGGAAGTGGTGGATTGCAGATTTGTACTTAGGGGATGAGCAATAGTTTTATCGTGAGGCCATAGGGATACCATTTGATTTGATGGCCATTTTCATTGGAATGACATTTTTCCGGACTCTCCAGATAAAAAAATTGAATTTGGGTGGAATATATTTACCCCATAGAGTATATCCCCAGGGTTTGCTGGATAGTTTCTTAGAGATGGTCTTCCTATAATCCTTTTTCAAGAATCTACCTGATAGATAGTACCTGAAGATGCACCTATCTGATAATCCGTCCAGGCAGATTTTGAGGAAGTATTCTTCTTGAGTTGGGCTCAGCACAACCCTAAGGAATGAGGGATGGTGGGAGGCCTCTGTGACTAATAAATCAGGATTTGGGTAGCCCAATAAAGAAAGGGGTCCTCCACCCCAGTTGAACTCCCAGAAATTGACCTCTCCCTGTCCAAGAATCCAATGGGAGTGATGTTGAAGCAAGGGAACCAGATGAAAAATAGAACTCCAAAGAGAAGAGGGATTCCTAATATTTCCCCTAATACCAAATATATACTTCCCTCTAATGAAGCGGACCCATAAACACTAACCCTCAATGAAATACTAGGCCAGTTTACCTTGTAGTAGAAACATAGAATCATCCAATATTCTCACATTAATGCTTCCATGATCCAGGGGCTTGGCCAACTTATTCCAAGAGGCCCATCTATATTTGCTGTCACCATGAGCATCCTAGAGAAATTATTTGAAAGGGGATTCTAGCCATTTGAGGATAGACCTTGGAACCTTAAACACATACAATATTTTCATGGGAATGGAGGAAAAAACAAAATTTATTAGAGTGATCCTACCCCCAAATGATAGGAACCAGTTCTTCCAGTTATTGATGCAGTTTGTGATCCTGTTAGAGAGATCCTCGAAGAAGTGGACCTAGATCATCCCCGGGGAAATGGGAGCCCCTAGGCAGGTTAAGGGAAAGTGTTTCTCATTGATGCTAATAATTTTTTCGATTGACGTTCTACACCTTATTGGGAAGCTTTAAGGGAGAATGATTCCATTTTTTTCCTGGTTGATTAGTTGTGTAATCCACTTAGCATAAATGTCCATGATCTTCACGAACCCTTTAATGGAGGGGATCTGCCCATTTATAAAGAACGTCAGGTCATATATGAAAAAAAGGTGAGAGATGATGGGGACGTAGTAACTGTAGGGAAAGGGACAAACAACTCCTTATTGCATGGCTAGTGAGAAGTGTCTGCTAAGGGTGTCTTCGAACAAAATGAATAGGGTCAGGTAGAGAGGGTCCCCTTAGCATAAACCCCTGACTGAATTTATGAAGCCACATTGTTTCCAAGAAAATATAATGTTAAACTAGGATGAGCTATAGCAAGAAGAATCTATCAATAGTTGCCTTAGAAAACCCCATGCACCTTATGGTACGGGTGATAAAATTCCACTCCATATAGTCATACACTTTGTCCATGTCAAGATCAATGATTACATTCGAGCCCATGACCTTCCTGTTGATGTCCTGAACAATCTCATGGGTGACCCCAACAACCACTTGAATTGATATCCCTTTGGAAAAAATCATGTTGTTCCTCAGATATCCACTAATTGGTGAAGTTTCCAAGCCTATTATTAATGATGATATCCATGACCTTATATAGAAATTTACACAAGCTGATGGTCTGTTATTGTGAGATAGAGGAAGGAGTGCCAACCTAGGGATCAAAATCATGGTGGTTACGCTGGCTATCCATGGGAGAGAGCTGCCTTTGAAGAAGTATTGGATGGACTCAGAGAGGTATTTCTTTATGATGTTCCAAGAGGGATTGAAAAAAGATCCTGGAAATCCATATGGGCTAGGTTCACTATCGGGGTTTAGGAGGTTCACATTTCCCATATTACATTCTCATTTGAGATACTGTTAAGAATATCATTAACTTGACTCATAATACTGCGGGGGATTGAGTCAAATTTGAATATCCTAATTCCTAATATGTAATCCAATTTTCAAAATCTAATTTCTTTAAGTTGAATAAATAATGTTCAATAAATGTTTTTAAAACACAATGATAATAGTTTTTAGAAAAATGTGTTTTTGAGATAAAAAATGAATTTATAAAAATATGCAGTATAATACTAATTATTATATAATTAATTATATTATATATAAATAATAAGTCTTATGTTAAATTAAGATAAAATTTAAAATATAATGTTACATTTAAATTACTCCATTTAATGAAAGAAATTTTTTTAAACAATATATTTCACAATTTAATTGAAAATAATTATTTTATGAAAAAACAAAAAAATTTCACACTAATATAATATTGAATTGATTTTATCCAAAATCAAGGTCACTTATTAAAATTAAAATTTTAAAATATAAAAATAAACATTTAAATAAAACTGTATAATGCATGAAACTCAA
This sequence comes from Viscum album, assembly GCA_963277665.1. Lineage (NCBI taxonomy): Eukaryota > Viridiplantae > Streptophyta > Magnoliopsida > Santalales > Viscaceae > Viscum > Viscum album. The sequence goes on along the minus strand of OY728130.1, from coordinate 1,304,297,036 downwards.
TTTAGTGAGAATAAAACTATTTTCTTTTTTATTGGAACATTACTTAACATTTTTTATTGTTTAATATAACTTTATAAATTATTATTCATTAATATTAATTTGGAATCATATTTTTATATTACAAAATTACCTATATTATAACTTTAGCTACCTAATTCTTTTCTTGTTCCCTTTGGAATACATAATACATAGAGAATTCATTCTATTTTTATGGTAGTTAACACTATATCCTCATATATAGAAAATATCTAAGATATTAATTACCATTTAATTCTAGGATTTATCCCATCAAAGAAAAAATCAATCTTACACCTTGGATTATGCATGTAATATTTGGAATGATTTTATAACAATGTAATGTTATCTTCATATTCAATTAGATTTATCCTTCACTTTTCCCTAGATTAAATAATTTACTCTCTATATCAGCTCATTTCTCATAAAGAATGTATTTCTCAAAGAATATAGAATTTAATGTCTTATAAACGAAAATATTTAATTCTTTTAAATACTTAGTGATTTGGGCCAACAACCTTCATTAATTAGTGTATCATTTATGAAGGTAAACTACCATGATAAATTTCTGTCATTATTTAATTCCAAAAGATAGATTTATATTCTCTAGGTAATTGATCTATTTATCAGAAACTAATTTATTAGTATTCCCATTTGAATGATGGGATTTTTTACATAAAGTAGTCCAAAATTATTGCACTATATTGGGGTTCAACATTATAGTATATACAAAAATTTCCATTATTAATAACTAAATTCAACTACCTGAATATAGTTATAATTTGTTTAGCTTCATTTCTAACTTCATTAACTTTTCCAAGTGAAAATTCATACATATATACTGTTCATAAATTTAGCTTCCATTTATTCCACTAGGATCCATTTTTAAACAATGTAATATAATAAATTAACTCTTTAAATTAGGAATTTTAAATCATTTTATATTATGCTTAATCTTTTTTAACACTTAACATAAACTGAAAATTTATACATATCTAATATCTTAATCCTTTGTTAGGTATCTTTTAGAATATCTTCAAATTAAAAAAATATTTTAAAATATTTCATAATGTTTTATAGTGATAATAAAAACCAATAAAAGAATATCCACTGAGAGTTTATATCTATGTGTTCTTCCTTAGGTCCAGTAATCTTTCACTACTCATGATCAAGTTAATAATCAATCAGCCTTTGTCGGTGTTGTTACCCATAGGTGGAACTATACCACAGTCTCATCCACTTGAAATTATCTAAAAAGAGTTGTATTTTATATAAAAATCACAATCTATAATTAAAAAAAACATTATGATATTATATTTTATATAGAATTATCCTCATAGTAATTCATATATTTATGTTCTTGAATATATGTTTTCTAAAATATTCTTCCCAAAGATCATACTAAACTTTGTTTGTTACCAAATATAAAACCCTCACTCTTATAACCCATAGTTGGTGGTTATTTTACCACATAATCATAAGATAAAAGGGATCACATCCTAAATGATCTAATCATTTAATAGTATTTGGAGACTATATACAAAAATGATTCCCATATTATATCCAAAAGCATGAAATAAAACATAAAAATTCTAGTCAGAACATTATTATTTTTTAATAAAATACCTAAAATCATTAATAGATCCCTTATTGACATACTTGGGAAAGGAATACAATATAAAGAGTGATCTTTTATCCTTAGTAAGGGATAAAATACAAAATAAGGTGACATAGAATAAATAAACCTTGAATAATATGGAATTGGAAAATAAAATTACATAGAACTAAAATCATAAAGGGGACTAAATATATATAATAAATAGAAAAATAAACAATTATATGTACAATAATAACTAGTTTTATAATGATATAATTCATAATACTGATCATTATAATACTACTATTAGGGCTTTGTTCGAAGAGATTATACTTAAATTGGTAAGGCATATCCTAAATACCTAAACTAGTTTTTGTCACGAGACTTACTAATGTATCAATGTTATATTATAGGCCTTGAGCATCAATTAATCTATCCAATTCATTATTTATGTTATTGGGGTGGGAAAAATCTCATTACATAATCAATATAAACATAATAATGTTTTAACTATATTTTTAAAGTTTTATTTCATGTATTTAGATATAATATGAGAATAATGTTTGTATCTAGTCTCCCAAGAGTTTAAAAACTATTAGACCATTCAATATGTGATCCATTTTATCTAATTACAATGTATTAAAATAACTACCATCTATGGGTTACTCAAGACAGGGTGTTATAGTTTGTAACAGACAAATTTAGTATAATCCTCGGGAATAATATTTTGGAAATCATAGATTCAAGAACATAAATCTATGACTAACTCTAAGGATAATTCTATGTATACTATAATATCATAATATTGTTTTTTCAAGTAGAGATTGTTTTTTATAGAAAATACAACTCTGTCTAGATACTCTCAAGTGGATGAGACTATGGTATAGTTACACCTAGAGGTAACAACTCTAAAAGAGGATGATTGAGTATTAACTTGATCATCATTAGTGCATGATGAGTGGACCTAAGACAACACACATGGCTATAAACTATGAAGGATTATTATTTTTATTTATTTATATAATAATTATAAACAATTATGAAATATTTTGATTTTTTTATGATTTTAAGATATTCAAAAAGATACCAAACAAATTATTCTAATATTAGAAATTATCAATTTATGTTAAGTGTTACAACAAATTAAGAATAATATACTATGATTTAAAATTCATAATTTTAGGAATTAATTTAATATATTTCATTTTTTAGAAATGGATACTAGTGGGATAAATGGAAACTAAATTTATAAACACAATATATGTATGGATTTATCTCTTGGAAAAGTCAATGAAGCTAAAGATGAAGCTGAAAAAATTACACTATATTAGGGTAGTTGAATTTGGTTATTAGTAATAATTTTCCCCGTATGTAGTATCAGGTTGAAACCCAATATGGTATACTAATTTTAGACCAATTTATGTGAAAAAATCCCATCATTCAAATGGGAATACTAATCAACTAGTCTATGATAAATGGATAAATTCCCTAGATAATATATATTTCTCTCTTTGGGAAGTAGAGAATGAGAGAAAGTTATCATGAGAGTTTATCATAGTAAATGAGAAAATAATTAATGATGGATGTTGATCCATATCACTAAGGATTTATAAGAAATAAATATTATGATGTGTAAGACTTTAAATTATATATTCTTTGGAAAATACATTCTTCCTCAGAAACAAGTTGATATAGAGAGTAAATTAATTAATCTAAGGCAAGGGTAAGGATAAAATATCATTGAATATGAAGTTAACACAACATTATTAGAAAATCATGATAAATATTATGTACAAAATCTAGGGTGTAAGATTGATTGTTTCATTGATGGTATAAATCCTAGCATTAAATGGGAATTAATATCACAGATATTTTCTATATATGAGGATATAATGTCAACTACCATAAAAAAGATAATGAATTATCTATGTATTATGTATTAAAAGGAAAACAAGAAAAGAATTGGGTGGATAAAGTAAAAATAAATGTAATTTTGATAATATAAAATTTTGATTCCTAATTTATATTAATGAATTATATTTTATATAGTTATCTTCACTATAAAAATATTAAGTAATGTTCCAATAAAAAAGAAAATAGTTTTATTCTCACTAAATTGAGTTTCATGCATTATATAGTTTTATTAAAATGATTATTATTTATATTTTAAAATCTAAAATTTAAAAATTTAAAAATTGACCTTTATTTTGGATAAAATAAATTCAAAATTATCTTAGTGCGATTTTTTTAAGTTTTTTCATAAAATTATTATTTTTTATGTGAAGTGTGAAATATACTGTTTTTTATAAAACTATCATTTCCTTTCATTAAATGGAGTAATTTAAAAGTACCATTATGTTTTATTTTTTATATTAAAGTAACATAAGTATTATTTATTTAGATATAATATAATTAATTATAAAATAAATAGTATTACATTGCATTTTGTTATAAGTTCATTTTTAGTCTCAAAAAACCATTTTTCTAAAAACTTTAGTCTTTGTGTTTTAAACATTTTTATTGAACATTATTTCTTTAACTTAAAGAAATTGAATACTGAAAAATGGATTCCATATTTGGAATCAGGATATACAAATTTGATAAATATATCCCCTTCATTTTAAGTTATTATGAATAGTAATCTTAATAAATATTTATCACTATGGTAATGCTAAAATGGGTAATTCAATATTAACACTATGGGATAAAATTCTAAAATATATAAAAAACATTTTTTATTGGAAAATTATTTTTTAACCTCACCATTTGATATTTGAAAATGGGAAAATTTATTTCCTCCTTCCACTTGTTATAACATTTATATTATTTTAAGTAAAGAATAAAAAAATTGTTACTCTCTTTGTTTAAATATCTATGATATTTTTTTAGGTTGATAAATGGATTCTATATTAAGTTATAAATGTTTATATGAAAGTTGAATTATTTTTTATTGTCATGGTAAATTATTTTTAATTTTTAGTTATGGAATAATCATGTTAAGATCTTAAGAAACAATGACAATATTGATCATTTAAGTAATAGAAAAATCTATTCATTGGTTTTAAACCCCATTAAAAGTTATAAAATTTGGACGAATCATTATATTAGATAAGTTTTTTTATTAATATAACATATTAGTGATGTTTTAAAATTTTATATATGAATTAAATTAATATCTTAATGTTATTTAATTCAAAATATATGAAATTCAAAAATTTACATTAATGGAATATTATGTTAAAGAATATTTTATTTATTTTTTTAAAAGTCATAAAAATATTGTATTCAGAAAAATAAATGTTATATGGGATTGAATATTAACTAGGGTCTATATATAGTTCACTTTTATTTTTATTTTATTTTTAATGACTCCTATAGAGTAAAAACTTTTGATATCATGCAAATCATTAAAATAGTTAATGAGGGGATAAAACATATAGATAAGGGTGAAAAAATCACCAAACCTAGTCCAAATTATATTAAATGATATTATTTGGAATCATAATCATTCTAAACTATAAATATTACAATTTCATTCAACTTTAACTTTATAATTCATTTATATTAACTTACTAAATTATGTAATTCCAAGGGTCCCCCTCCACTCATCTATAAAATAGAACTTCATCTACCATATTTATCACACATTATAAGCAATCTAGATTGAAAAATACCAATCCAATTATCTCTACAAAGTAATTCCCCAATTCCTATATGTGATAGTATAAAAAATACCAAACCTATAAGGATTAAGTTGTAAGACAAAGAGGTTGTCTGAGGTGAATGTATAAGTCCTAACCGACCACTTTCAATTTTATTTATTTTCAAACCACCACCAAATATTATTTAACCACAAAAAAATAATAAAGTTAGTATATTATATATACTTAAATGTTATTATTTTTATGGTTCAATCATTTTTCATCTTCTTTTTCTATCATATGGGATTACAAAAAATCACTCATGTGTATGTGTGTATTACCACCTCCATGAAGAGATGTGTTATTTTTTTCATCACCACCCACAAGTTTGGTTATTATTATGTATTAAATTAATATATATGATCTCAATGACATGATTATCATTATTAAAATATAATATATCATCAATTTTCTTACCTTTCTATCCATTTAAAAATGATAACATTGTTTGTGCATATGTGTGGACTACCACCTCCACAGGGTGATGTGATTCACTTTCCATGTATTCCTTTCATGGATAGTACAAAAAATTATTTTAACTATAAAAATTATATTCATTTCCTGATTAATATTCTTGAGTATATGGAATAACAACCCTTTTGACCATGGTCAACCTATGAAAGTGTTTCTGGGATTATGAACTGAACTCCCTCAAAACATTTGATGTAAATATAATAGATTAAGTAACTAAATAAAACTTGGTAAAAAATAACATAAAAGGGATAATGATAATGGAATTAGAATTAAAATGTTTCAAATGAAATTAAGTAACTAAAATAATTTAATTATTCATGATTTCAATAATGTATGTTTCTAGATGGTATTTAAGGCAAGGGGTATCTAGTCCCAAATTCCTTTCTTTGAAATTTAAGATATTTTCACCACATGTTTCTTTTTATTGTTGTATAAACATCCTTATGGATTTATTTTACCACTATTATCAAAAAGTTATTATTTTTCCAAATACATCCAATGTTCATTCCATTAAGTATTCATTTGTTCAAAAGTAATCAAGTCATACAAAATTTTTCATTAAGTACATATTTTAAATGTTTTAATGGTTTAATTATATTTTTACTCCAGATCCATGTTCATTAATTTTTTTTAATAATGTTCTTATTTACACATAAAATGCAAATAAAGTTAATTTTCATCTACTATTGAATTACCTTATAAGTTTTAAATAATATGGATGAAATTATTAGATTATTTCCATAATATAGCATAATATTTATGAAATAAAAATTATATAAAATTAAAAATTCCCAGAATGTAAGGAAAAAATATATTTCAAATTAACCATGGACACTTTTAAAGGAATCTTCAAGTAAAATAATTGTCAGTATTTTGAGAAAATATATTTGTGTGGTATGTGTTAAACAACGATTTTATTCATACCTTTGATAAAAAATTTCAAATTAATTCTTTATATGAATGGGGTGGGGAAAAAACCCATTACATAATTAATATAAAAATTCATATTAAAAAACTATCATATAAAATGTTAATATTTTCTCAAATCAATAAAGATAACAAAATCATCATAATACATACAAATAAATAAGGTGGATGATATAATTATAGTATATGACTAATAGATCATAATATTTATAAAATAAAAATTATATAAAATTAAACATTTCTAGAATATAAGGAAAAAAATTTCTTTCAAATTAACCATAGACACATTTGAAGGAATATTCAAGTAAAATAATTTTTATTATGGTGAGAAAATAAGTTTGTGTGTTAAGTGTTAAAATAATGATTATATTCACACCTTTGATAAAAAGTATGTTATTCAGAAGATAATAAAAATATCCATTTTAAAAATTCTATAGAAATACAAAAATGGTAAAAATTTACATAAATTGATCACTGGATAATAGAAAATAATTATTTAAAACAACTTAATGAATATATTTACATTGATAAAAATTATTCTTGACCGAATAAAAATACAAAGTCAATTTTCCTTACAAATATTCTTTCAAAATATAGTACATAGGGAGTGGAAAATGAAAGTAAAACATATAATTTATAAAATTATATAGAGGATTTTAAAATAAATGGGTTTTAAGACTGAAATACCTTATAATTCCCCAATGGAATCTCAAAGACAAAAAATCCCGCATAAGGATGAACTTGTGAAAAAAACCATTACCTATATCACAAATAACTTGGTAAATGATTTTAAACTATTGTATAATAAATTTAAATATATTATGATTATATAACTGAAACATATACATACATATAATATCATATATGACCCATTTATAACATTTTAACACTCATTTATTCATAAATTTTTATTAAAATCACCATCTCTGAGTGTTCACTATTTCATTCTTCAATTACGTTTCGATTTGGTAGTTTTAGTCCTTACATATTTCTCATGGTTACATTATCTTGATAATGTTACTAATGATATAAATATCATATATATATAATCATCAATGAAATTAGGAAATGAAAAATAAATGACATCACTTTATAGAGATGGTAGTTCACATCTACGCACATGATACTTTATCAGTTTTCATTCTTATATGGGTAAGAGGGTAAATGATGTCAAATATTTACATAATCATATTTTTTTCATAAATATCATATATATTCCTCAGTTTCATATTTATAATTGTCCAATAATAAGTTTTACAAAAAATTAATTACACTATAATGTGGAGATGGCGGGTTGTATGTATGCATGACCAATGGTTTCAATTTCCATTGGATGGAAAAGAGGTGGTGAATGGTTACAAAAAAATCATAAAAAAATATAATTATATTGATGATATTGGGTTCAATATTTTAATATAGGTTAAATATATTTATAGGAATTATAAGACAAAATAAACATTGAAAGAGATGATAAATACAATTACCTCTTCCTTGAAAGATATACTTTGGATTACACCTCAAGACCTCATAATAATGTTTTAATATTATAAGATAAGATTAATAAATAATGGAATTAAGAAATAAACATTTTCAGTTTTTTTCAAGATAAAAGACTAAATGTTTATGAATAAGGGCAGAGAGGAGGTTCCCTTTTATAAGTGATGATATATATACACATGGAATTACATAAAAGTTTTAAATAATATAAAGTAATATTATTATGAAAGTGGAACCAAATTATATAATCCTTGATTTAGTTCCATATATGACATGTTATGTTTAAAAAATCATCCATTCCTCTTGATTTTTCTCTAATATGGTTATTAAAGAGGTTAGTTTCTATGTGAAAAGATCCCAAGAATCAATGGATAGAGAGTTGGGTAAAGACATTGCTTTATGGTGGCCATAAACTAAAATCAGGTAGTCTATAGAGTTACTAGAGGACTTCATTCTTCTACAGATCCCACTTTCCTTCCAATTGTGTTAACAGAACCTGTATGGTTCTTTTAAGAACACCAGTAAACTGGTGGCCAGTCACCAGCCTGTCGGTGATTCCCACCGGCTTACTGGTGCACTCTAAACAAGGGTAAATTAAATTCACCTCACAAAATTTTAATCCCACTCATTTTTCACCATATTCAATACAAAATTATGATTACAATGACCATATATTGAATTTGAGACCTTCCACATTGAATCTTGTTCTCTCTCATTCATCTCTGCTTGGTTCTTTAGGGTTGTACTGATCTAGTTATACTATATTAATGAATTTTCTCTAGATATATATGATTTTAATCTTACTTATTAAGAGAGGAACATGTATCTATGATGGATATATATTTTCTATAATGATATGATGATGAATTATTCCTTCATACATGGATCAGTGACAGATCTACCATTTTGATGATGTATCTTGATTGGATTAATAACTACCATCATGTATAGATATTATATGGGTATGTTTTTAAGAATCATATCTATATAAATCTTTTTAATGTAATATTACTTATAAAACTATAATTTAGTGACAATCCTTTTGAGTATTGGCAGTGATTTCAAAAATTCAACAACATTCCTATGACCTAGGCTCAATTCCTCACGAATGGTGGATTTTTTCAAGTAAGTTTCTTTAGATAGGTCATCTTGATATCTTATTTTTCTTTAATCTCATCTTGGATCTCTTTTACATTGATATATTATTATTCGATCAATGTTTCTTAGTATACTCAAGGTTATATTCTAGTATTGATGAGGAATTCATTATCTCTTCTTGAATTGATAATGTATCTAGTTAATTGATGCAGTATTCTATGATATATCTCACAAATAGTTCCATTGATAAAATTCAAGAGGTATTTAATTTTAAAATAATCTTATTTACATTGAATATTCATAGGGATATCTTTTCTACACCTCTTATTCGATGAACCAAAAACTGATATTAGCATTCTTGACATGTGAGGATGTTATCGTTGGGCGTAAAACATGGTTCATGCTTCTATCCTTTGGAAAACATTAGAATAATTCATAAACATATTTGAGTTAAGAGATTTCTTAACATTTTAGGCCCTTTTGTACTATTGTTTCCTTGATTTTATAGTTCATTGTCATGGCTTGTTTTCCATGTATGATGGATTTTTATTTCTAGTGTGTGTGTTTTTGTTAATGACCATATATGAACCTTGATTCCATTAGTATTGATAGAGTAGATTATTTTCATTTTTGATGCTAAAAAGAAGGTAGTATGTGATTTTATTATATTCTCACAACGATGTGCTAATCTTTATTCAATTGGGATATACCTTACTATATGTATTTACAATTATATTATGGAATTATCATGGTGTTTGTAATAGGTGGACCATTGTGTTAAAATTTCCCTTTAGAGAGGGTTCGTGCATGATGTGTGGTAGTAATGATGGTTGATCCTTATACAGGGTAGGAGTATGATATCCTTGTGGTACAAAAATAACTTGATTCCTTAAGGATACTGAGTAATGTTCTATAATTTGATTCTTTATTGATTTTAAGTATCATATTCACTATATGCCTTGAGGATACTGAGATTCATGTCCCCAACCTTGTTTCTAGTTCTTGATCACTTCCAATATCATTTATCATCCTTCATACATAGATAAAAAGCATATAAAAATGAGACTCATGGTGTCTTGTCAGCACACGAGTTCTCGATATATGATTGATATGAATTCTTGTATATTAATTAATATATTGTAATACACATGTTATACATGTACACACATTTTAAGGATACATTGGTAGAGTTTTAATAGGTTTTATTACTCACACCCTATATGTATACCTCAATGCATGTGAATATTTAACTTATTTAGATCCAGAAATAGGCAAGTGGCTGGTGGCCAATGGTTCAACTAAGGAGCATAGAGCTAAGAGTGATAACAAGGTTTACATTGAAGCATTACACAATGTTAAATTTTATTTACTTATAATTTATATAATCCATTTTATATTTCCACACTTGGATCCCATTTTTTATATTTTATTGTATGACATGTTTGATATCCGTTATTATATTTTTTTATTTAGTCTTATACTTGATATTTTGTTTGTCATATTGTTATTTATATTTTTTGTGTATGGATATGGTTTGTAGAGTGTATAGTCTCCCCACTGAGTGTATTTAGACTGTATTTGTTTGTTAGAAGCCTATTATGTATATATAAGTGCACATAGGGTCTTTTTGGCCTCCATATCAGACCTGGTGTAACACCCCAAATTTCATAGTTTGTTATTTTCTTTACAGTAATTCAATAGCTTTCACTACATGCAAGACCAAGTTCGAGCACACCATGACTTACTAAACTAGCTATTAAAAAAGCAGTTATGAATAATATTAACTTAATTTTTAATTTTATATACTCCATATAATTTTAACATCTATATTTTTTTTCTTAGACATAATATAAGAACAAATTCAAATTTTCAGATAAAAGAAGTATTTTTCGAAAAATGCAATTTTACCACCTTGTATTGGAAAACCCTTTTTTAAATATAATATTTGAAACTTTTATATATTCAATTTGACAAAATAAACATATTCTTTAGAAGAGGGACATAAAAATTTAGTCTGGATAAATTTTCATTGCTTTTATGATAAGTTTCATATTTAGATGAATAATGAAAAACACTAAATTTTAATTGAAAAGAACCTTTTTAATCAAAATAATTTATTGTTTTAAATTATAAATTTGAATGGTTTTGAAGTATAATTATAATATATTTTTATCATTTAATCCAATGTTGGTCATTTTAAGTAATTTTACATTTAAATTGGATATAAACACATATCAATCTTTTGATAGTTTTTACTTCTAAAAAACCCTCTTTCTGGTTTTGACAAGGAAAATATTTTTTAAATTAATTAATAAAACTTCAATGTTTTGAATTTGGTAAAATAGAAATCATTTTTTTAATTTGGAATATCAAAATTATATTTGGGTGAATTTTTGGTATTTTTCTAAAACTTTCAATTTTTGATGAATAATGAAAACACTACGTTATTGTTTAAATATGACTTTTTATTTAAATAATTATTTTTAATTTAAATTTGTTTTAAAGTAAAAATAGATACATAATACCTATATTAGTCTAATTTAATTCATTGAAGTTATTTTATAATAATATTAGATTTATAAAATTTTATTGAAGTTTTTACTGTCTTTTACCCACCTTCTAGGCACATTTACAAATTTGCATAAAACATAATTTTACAGATTTTGTGAATTGAACTTCAAAAAAATGAGATACATGGTTGAAATCAGTAAGTAAAATGTGGTTTAATAGGATGAAAATAATTTTTGGTGAATAGTAAATTATGAATTTTATTTACCACGGTTAAAAGTAAATAGGGTAATTAATGGTAAAAATGATATTATAATTACCCCAACACATGTACTAATTATATTTGATAAGTTTATTTTGACCAAAATCAACCTTAAGACAAAAATATGATTCCTTTTGATCCACTTATATTAGACTAGGACATTTATTATATTTTATTTAAATAAGATCTAAAAGTGTTAAATTCAAATTTTAATAACTAAACCATTTTTAATATAGAGTTTTACATAAGATAAATCTAACTATAGTTATTCATTAGAAAAATAAAATGATTTACTACATCATAGTATTTTATTTATAATTTTTAGACGTTAGATAATTAAATTTTTTTATGACACAATGATGATGCAATAATTACCTTATTAATAAAAGATTAAAATAATTGATATTATAAATATTAAAATAAATGTAAATTGAAAATTTTGATGCATACAAGAATTTTAAAGGTTAATTTGACATGTTAGGGTTGATTTAATGTATTTTTTCAAAGAAATAAGATTATTATGACTTTTACAAAAACCAAATACTAAATAGTGTCAAAATTGACATAAATGTGTTTTTAAAACAAATACTATTTTATTAAATTATATAATAGTCCTAAAAATCTAAGGTTAGGACAAAGGACATATATAATGATATATATGTCATTAATTAACCACTTGAGGTTCAATTGGCATTTTATAGTAAGTTTATTAACCATGTATTATAATAATACAGGAATACATGGTAAAAGTTAAACTATTTAACTAAGAGTTAATTCTAAAAGATAAGGTTAATATGGTAACCAAAACTTATCTAAAACCTATTGGTTGAGAGTTTTTCGACCCATAACCACCTTAGTCTATAAATTAGTCCATTTGGATATTTTATAAACCGAAAATGATTTTGTAATAAAATAATATTTCAAGCTCTTCCTAAAGCGCCCCTCACCATCCTTATATAAGGGTACTTCCCCTTCTCTCAAATTCACACCTCCAAAGCCATTTAGACTGGCCAAAACCTACTCAAATATTATCCCAACTACCCTAAATTTAACCAAGAGGCCTTAATTTTATCATAAATCCAACCCAAGGATCTCTTTTGTACAAATAAAAAAGGAAGAACCTGAAGAAGAGGTAATTATTTCGTCACCTCTTTCAAAGTTATTTTCTTCTTCCACTTCCTCTTTATTTGTTGTTTCCATACCAAAATAATAAATCCAGTAACTTCTTTATACTGTGATTTTATTATAAATATTGTACAACCATATTCATTATTTTATCCATCCTATGAATAATAAGTCACCATGCGTGCGTGCGTACGTCTTACCGTCTCCACGTCGTGGGGTAGTTTATTATTCAACACTTCATTATATAGATGGTTATAATAATGATTATAATTGATTTAAATCTTAAATATAACATATCAATTATTCTATATATATAATATACCATCCAATTACATACTATTTCACAATCAATAGAATGATATTGTCGCTCGTGCGTACTTACGACTTACCGTCTCCACGATGCGATGAGATTTCATTCACCATCGTAATCATTAAATAATAATTTTCATTTAATGATTAAAAAATAATGTTTAAGAACATAATATCATTCTGGATATGAATAAAATACATCCTATCCATAACAAATATGACTTATGTAATAAAACATATAGAGGAAAACGAATCAGTTTACACCCAAAACAATGATACTATTGAAATATTATTAACAATGAAATATTAGAGGATCATATATGATATCATATTTATTTATATGGTTCTTTTATAATTTAATATCAATTATATAACCATTATACATGAGGTTAAACTTACCCTCTACTAAAGGAACGTATAAGGTAAGGGGTTTTCATCTCACTTTTATTCCCGTGAGATTCATGCTATATTTTACACTATTTCCCTTTGTGTGGTGTATGTACTTACCATGATTGTATTATTTGTATAATATAATTTAATTTATGGGTATTTACATTATCATCATATGATCCTTCTTTCATAGGGTGTATGTTTTGTAAGTTACCAAATCAGCAAGGGAACTTCTAATTTAAATTTCCACTCATTATGTTTTACGCATACTTCATTGATTATTTTACTCCAAGATTATGCGTGTAATCAATATTTAATTATTTATGCAGTAATTTACACTCCCATTTGTGTTTATATACTTTTTATACACATAATCACTCCATTTATAAATTTTCAAGTCATTGATATGAACTTGATAAGTGCAATCTTAACTCAATTTCCATTCATTGAGTTAAACATACAAGTCATTGGTTTTACTTTTAAAAGAATATGTGTGAATGTCATATGATTTATTTACACTCAATATCCAATAATATTGAGTGTATTTATATTTTTCACACATAATTATGTAATTTATTTATACTTAATCTAAGGATGCGGTCTTTATAAGGGATTTCATCTCAATTTACATTCCATTGAGATTTTGTTGTTATTATGTGCCAATTCACTTTTATATGGTGTATATACTATCCTTTGACATATTATATCACAAATCCCTTTATTATAATGATATTATAGAGTTTTGATTAATGTTATTCCTCAATTATTTTTATTCAATCATCTCTCATTTGGTTAGGAACTCTTTAACTAAAATATCATTTTAAATATTTACTCTTATAAATCTTTCTCATTAATGTACATGTTTTAAAAATGGTTTTAAAGATTTATTTATATTAAATGAATGTTTTGAATTTAAAATTCATTTAAAAAGTTTCAAAGTGTTATGGGACACTTTTATTCAAAAATATCTTTTAAACAACTTCTTTGATAAGTAGTGTGACTTTTAAATGTTTTCAAGAAAAAGGGGATACTTATCTCAAATAGTTTTACTGATTATTTTCATCTATGTCAATATCCTTAATTATATTTTATTCTTTATTGTGGTTGACTTATTATAATAAAATCTTCCATATTATATTGAATTAGTTATGTTTGACCGTGGATGTGCTATTTTTATACTATTCACAGTTTGTGGTTAAATTATTGATATTTAGTATGCTAGTTTTAATACTAATGTTTAGATTATGTTTTACCCTTTTCATATGAGGAATTCATTGGACTTAGTAAATGATAGGTGAGGATATCTATATCACCTCGATGCATCAGTAGGTCTCATGAGACAAACTAGTGTCTTGGCACATGGCCTTGACAAAATTTATATTTAGAGTCTTGGCACGAGACCTTGACTTTGTGGTTAAGATGTATGACATTATGAATTCCATACTTATGAGATTAGTTATTGATGTTACATGTGATTATTTACTAGTATAATATCCATGTGAATAAGTAAATGGAATTATTTAATTTACCTTTGCTATATTATACTGAAGTTTATGTTTAAAGGGCTTGTGTTTTAATTTTATTCCTTGCCATAAAAGTTTATGATTATTTATGATAGCTTCCGCTATATTGTTTATCCTTACCGAGCATCTAAGCTCACCCCTTTCTTATGTTTTACTTTATTAGGATTCCAATAAGTGTATTATGTTTTTATATGCAGGTTTAAGCTTGGAGAATAATGTATTTCTCAAAGGATTATCTATGTTTTATTTTAAGTTAGAAATTTCAATATGAAGTTCAGGTATGTAATCTACTGTCCAAGACTTCTAAACCAATCGTCACTTAGGGACCTAATTCCTTATAATCATGCCAATGTTTTTTAATAATGCACCGAGTCTAGGTAACTAGGGTTGGGGCATTATATCTGGTTATTTAGGTTGGGGTGTTACAAAATCACATCAGAGGAAAGTTTCCATTTTTTTGAGCAACATGGAATATCATAACAAGAAGATAGCATGTGTTGGACATGAGTAGGGGATTTTCCAGATGCCTATCCAACACATTTGTAATGTGCCTCCAAGTTACCATTGATGGGAGTTTTGTTACAATTTTATTAGATTTGGGTGAATTAGTACATTTTTATTGGGCATATAGAATCATATTCCAAATATATAATTATTTTTTCATAATAAATATTGAATTTAATTCCTTTAATTGTTCTATCTATTTTGGATAGAATTTTATTCTATGATTAACTGATATGTCCATTATCTATGATGTTGTGATATAGATATTTTGGAAGTAATTAGTTGAACATGAATATGCTCTAATGTTTTGTATATTTATGTGATAGTGACTAACATTAAGGGATGAAAACCTTAGTTAATTATAGGAGGGATATACCATGGGTCAGGGGTATACTCTTAGGATAACCTTGTGTGATTTCCATGCCTGATTAGTATATTTCCTAATTACTTTTATTTTTTCTTAATTGTTTACATTGTGTTTTATAAGATCTTCTACTGATGGATACTGATGGGAACTATAGCTGACATGGGTCAGGATACTCCTCTAGGGAGAATTCCCCTATTCCACCATATGTTTTACAAGAGGGTGTAGTAGAGAATGCTCCCACAACTGATCTAGTGGTACAAGCAGTGGGCCCACCTCATAAAAGATTTTATTTTATTATCCTTTTTGAATGTGGAGGGGAATTGAGGTTCATCGTCGTTAGTGCCATATAATTCTACCTCTAATATTCACAATCCTTTTAAGGAACATGTGGAATTCAATATGTAGATGAATAAATAGACACCACTGAGGGATTATTTTTCCTCATTGAGAATTTATAGGATATAAAGGTGAACATGGTAGTGTTCATGATACTAGGACCCACTAGGTGATAGTGTATAATGATGGTACAAGCTAGAAGATGTGAGTGTCCCACTTGAGAGGCCTTCAAGGGTATATTATTCGGGGAATTAAGTACTTATATGTTGAATCTAGACTAAGGGTAGGAGATCATTGAACTAATTCAGGGGTCAATGATGGTAACCACATACATCACTTGTTTCACCAAGATGTTATGTTTTTATCTTATCATGTTGAGGAATGAGGCATAAAAGTCTATGAATTTTGAGATCATGTTTCTTCCTTAAAATAGCTATTATGTTAGGTATTTCAAACTAATGACATGCTCATATGTTTTTTTACAAGGCCTTGAATATTGAGATGGTTCTAGGGGAGGATCGAGGAGTTTATATTCTTCCACCCTTCAGTACTCATGCAGGTAGACCTCCTACTGCTATAGTGATTATCACTTTTGGAAGTAGTAAGAGGAAGACTGGGGATGTGTAGTATGGTAATAATATACATGTGGACCGAAGTATGGCTTCTTCATACCCTTAGGAGGAGTTTCATAGTTGTTCAACTATGTGATGGACAAACATTATTACATGTTCTATACAACACCTCATTCCAAGTGTTGATAGTGTGGAAACATGGACCATCTCCAATAGGTTTTCTCCAAATATTCATGGATAAGGTTTCATAGTGGTGTAGGAAATATGTGATCTATGACCCAAGGATTTAACATGGATCCTTATAAGAATGATTTTATGATGATGACCTAGGTAGGTCATGCATCTCATATACATGGATTCAAATATGAGGAAAGTAGAGTATACATGGTGGATCCAATTCTAGAAGATGGTGGTGAGAGACCATGTACTATTCTAGGTATTATCACGATAATTTATATATCGTTTACTATATTGTTTGATATTGACTATTTACATTACTTTTATATTTTCATAATTAATTTCTTTACTTTACTTATTAATCAAGTTGTTTTATATGTTTATTTCCTTCTATACACCATTGGGTATGAAAGTGAATTTTCTATAGTGATTCCTATAGTGTCCTATAATCATTTATAGTTATAGAAACCTCTGGGACTTCATAATTCTATAAATGAAGAGCTTCGACATGATTTATTATATGGAATAGCTATCCAACATTTGAGCTCACAATGATTGCTATAGGAGATAAGTATCATTTACTTCACCAAAAAGATAGATGTTTGTAAGGATTAGGGAATGTGAAATGGGACTGGGTAGAGTTTTCCTTGACTTGAACAAGCTTGGAATGATCATGAAGTAGATTTATGTCTTGGATCATTCAATAGGATCTGTGGTAGCTCCCTCATCATCTCTTCTAGTTGTGGATCTATTGCAGGACATATTACCAAATAAATTCAAAGGCCTTCCCCATAATATAGTAGTTTATTTTGAGATAGAACTCATTCTAGGTGCATAACCCATCTTAAAACACCCTTATCATATAGAATACATTGAGTATAAGGTGGTCAATGTTCAAATCACAAACTTAGAACATAATGGATTTATCATGAAGGGTACTTCACCATGGGTTTTACTCATTTTTTTCCAAGAAGGTGGATGATAGCTTTGACTCTATATAGATTACCATAATCTAAATCAGGTGATGGTTAAGATTTGATAACAATTTCCTATTATTTATGATCTCTTTGTTTAGTTATGGAGATCCTGTTGTTACTCTAATATTTATCTCTAATCAAGTTATCACTAGTTGTGGGTTTGAGAGGAGGAAATCCCCAAGACAATGTTCTGGAGCATGTATAGATTATAGAAGTAACTAGTGATGATGTGTGGACATAATAATGCTTCATAAATGTTAATTTATATATTTAATAGGATATTATACCCATATATTGAATCATTCATCATGGAATTTGTTAATTATATCCTCATTTACTCATCAACCCCAAAGCAACATGTAATAAATATTAAGATAGACCTGAGTATGCTTTGAGCACATCGAATTTATTATAAGCTATAAAAGTGTTACTTTTTTATTAAATAGATGAATTTATTAGGGTATGTGGTTTATAATACTATTATATCCATATACCTAGAGAAATTTGAGGATGTGATTTCCTAGACATGTCCTAAGAACATGTCCTATATCGGATATTTATGGGTTTCATAGGATAATATTGGGATTTTATCCATGAATTAACCCATTTATCAGCACCTATGACTAAATAAAAAAAGAAATGGGTTATGTTTATATTTCTTAGCCACGATAAATGTAACACTAAGAGGGAGAGGGGGAGAATCAGTGATACATTTTTCTTTTAAGTTTCCTTTTATTTGAAGAAACATTCTCCTCCTGTTAAAGAGTCATCACTTTGTTAGAAAAAAATCACACATCTGTAGGAACATAATAATTTACAAGGTTCAATAATAAACAATATTATCTACATCTTTGGTATGGTTTGGAAATAATCCAATACTACACAATCCACTATAAAACAATCCTTTTATGTGGATAAAAACTAGTAGGATATACCATTACACTTCTCTAGCACTATGTTCAATATAATAGTTCATGTGATTCATATTGTATGAAGTGATGTAATAAAATATTGTGTAAAATGTTAAGAAACATTAACCAATTACATCAAATAAAGTTACTTTGATTCATTATCAACTTTCAAAAATATAATCTTTAAAAAAATCTTAACTTTCCTACCCAACAGTAGGTAATAAATTCTATGTACATCATAATGAAACTTAATACAATACCCTAGTCTTATTACGAAGTCAAATTTATTAGTTTGAAAATATAAGTATGCTATAATACCACAAAAAGAATTATATAATGCCTTTTTATCATTCCAATAATCTTAGTCTGATTGCTCGGTCCAATCCGATAACCACTGAATATGATATTCCTTCTTGTTATTCTTTAGTCCAAAAAACTTCTTTAGGAATTTTCAATCCAAAAAAATCCTTCATAATAAAAATTCATAACTTCTCTCTATTTATCTAAACAAGAAATGTTTTTAGGTTAGATAGAAAGTATAATGTACTCTCTTCCTTTTATGGGTGTTCCAGAAGTTGTTTAGGTGAGAATATGAAAAGTTTTACAACTTAACAAAATTTCCCTAAACATCAATTTACCATTCATTTTGGTTTTATATTTTAATTATTAAGAAATTATATACTCTTCTTGATTTCTTTAGAACCTTATATAATCTTTTCACAACTTCATCTTGATTCAATATTTCTAAATAGTCTTTAGTCCAATTCAAATTCTCATTCTAATTTCTTTATTATGATGAAGACAAATAAACAATAAAAGATTCATCATTATCTTGATCCATTACCAATGAGAAGACTAAGAAAGTTTGAAACCATTCTTCTATAAATATGGTCACAAATTATAAATATATTAGAACTTCTCTAAAGAACTTCAAAAATACCTTTAAAACCTTTCATCTTTTCATCTTTTACTCATACCGATGAACCTACGTCAGATAAATTTCAATGTCCCATGAAATTTATCGGTTCCATTCTATACCTCAAGGATTAGTCTCTATTTCATTATGATGGATTGGTTTCACCACCATTCTCATGATTCATCACTATATATTTTCCTATGACTCTTGAATGATTTTAAAAAACAATCAATATTTCTTCTTTTTCTATTGACCAAAATGAAAGACAACACAACTTCATGATAATGGTAGACTACATTGTTGATCTTAATCCTTTTGATTGGTCTTTGACTTCATTAGTTTCATCAGTCTAAAAAACATTCCTTAATTAAATTTTAATTGGTTCCAATTTCTACCAAAAAAATAATAATTCTACCTTCTATTTATCAATGGAACAAAACATTTGATGGACTAATATCAGCAACATCAACTCCAACAACTTATTTTCCTTTCGGATTATGATGCACATAAACATTCATCATTCCACAAATCCTATTATTTATGATTTGTATCTTTTGTCTTATTTTTTGAATAAAAATTAAAATCTCTATCTTCTCTTATTGCAAACAAAACATCACATCATTTTAAAAATTATGTATCTAATGATCTCACCCCAATGAACTGAGATTAGAAACATTGAAAGTCTTCTTCAAAAAACTCATGCTCATATCATGAAATATTAATGAATTTGAGAAATTTAGTATTTTCATAGAATCATCTAACTTATAGTGGAATGTTTTATAACTTCATATCCTTCCAAAATCTTATTTCCTTCCAACCAAACATCAATCTGATTGGAAACACTTGTTCCCCCTTTCCTTTATAAGAATTGAATCACAATTTTCTCATAAATTTTTTGATTTATTTTAACTACATAAACAATAAATAAACATCTAATTTTCATTAGAGCCATACAAACTCTAAAATTTTCCCTTATTATTATTGAAACATTCATTATATACCCAAGGTGACCGTATTGAAAAGTTTCTCCCAGAAAAAGTCTTCAAAATTCAATGAAATTTCTTAAGAATTGTGTGTATGATCATCTGATTATGAGGATGAGTCCAAAAGAAAACTATTCCAATGTGAGGTTATTTTATTCTCTTTGATAAAAAATGAAATAACTTGAGCACAAACTTCTTCCATCTTCCAAATTCAACTTCCTTCCAAATTGGTCCCAATAATCCCCCCTTTGTATTTTTTTGTCAACCAAGGTTCATAAATAACTAATTTTTGTTACTTAAATCTATGGATTACTTATCAAAAATTCTAATCATATATGAGCTAACTAATTATAGAAAAAAATAATTGTTTACAAAAAACCATAATGTCCAAAAGTTGTGACTTAAGAAACATATTCATATTTTAGTCACATATTTCATCACATTTTCAACTTACCTATAACCAAAAGTCTCCAAAAACCACTCCAATAAACTGTTATAATTGTTCACAAACATACATGATAAATTCATAGATTAACCCAAACCCCCCTAAATACATTATTCCTTCAATTTTTTTGCACATATCAATGGATTTATTTAGGAAACATTCTCCCCCTTTAAAAAATTATCCAAATAAAAGATGAGAGAGGGGAAAAAAACACATAACTCAACCATGTTGAGAAATAGGTTGGACACCCATGTGCAACTTCAGTCTGAAAAATGCTTCCTTTTGCAAAGGTTTTGTGAATATGTCAAAAATTTGTTCGGATGTAGAAACATAATCCAACTTCAATTACCTATTCCCTACATTCTCCTTGATAAAGTGGTATATGATGTCCATAAGTTTTGAACAAGATTGTTGTACCATATTTATTTTAATGTTTATGGAACATTAATTATCACAACCTAATAAAAAGGGGAACATTAATTCAATAAGTAAGTCTTAAAACTTAGTCTTCATCCACATAAATTGGCTAGCATCATGAGAAAAAGAAATATACTCACCTCCATCCATTCTAAGATTCTGTGTGTTTTATTTATTTGTATTCCAACTAACACAAATTTTCCCCTTAAATAAAACTCCACTATATGTGGATATTCTATCATAAACATTCCCTACCTAATAAGCATATGAATACCCAAAAAAATTCAATACTTTCTGATCTATCATACCTTATTCTTATTTTTTGTGCCTTTGATATATACGATAATTTTTCCCCACATGTATATGTGATTATTTTGGTAAACTTTGAAATCATTCACATAAGTTAACAACATAAAAAAATATGGCCTTAAAGAAGAAAAATATAACAAACTCTTGATATATATATATGAAACCCTTTAGAGTCAACTTCCTTGCCTTATCCATCATAAGTTAACTTGGTTCCCACTAAAATTGGTGTGGAAACTAGTTTTGAATTTTCCATTCCAAACTTCTTAAGATATTACTTAGTAAAATTTTCATGAGAAATAAATGTGTGTTTATTCTTTTGTGAAATTTGTAACCCAATAATGTATTTCATTTCACCTAGTATGGAAATTTCAAACAACTTTTTCATCTCTTTAATGGACCTTTCACAAGTCTATTTCTCATTCAAACCAAAGAAAATATCATCAACATAAACAACTAATGTTTGGGAAATATCTTGAATTTTTTGTATGAATAGATTACTATCAACTCTTCCTTTCATAAAATTCAACTTTCATAAGCAAGTATACAATTTGGAATACCATTCCCTCAGAGCTTGCTTTAGTCAATACAAGTATTTCTCCAACTTACACACATAACATTCATACTTCCCAAAAAAATACACATGGTTTTTCAATATATACTTCTTCATCAAGATCCCCATTTAGAAATGTGAAACTAAAATCAATATGTAATATTTTGTAACATGGTTGTGCAAAAATTGAGAGAAAGATTCTATTTACTTCTAACATTTCTACTGGAGAAAATGTCTCATCAATTCCAATTACATCTATATGTGAGTAATCATTGCAAAATAATTTTATTTTTTTCTTATCACTTCATAATCTTCATTCATCATGTTCTAGAAAACCCAATTTTAACCCATTACAATTTTTTACATTTGGTTTAGGTATAAGTTACAAAGTACCAGTCTTTTCTATTTTATCCAAATCTTTATTCATAGAACAAACCCACTAAAGATACTCAAAATCAATATTCACATCTTTAAAATAAAATTTTAATATAATTACGTATGTCTAATAGATTTTTATGTTCCTATTTTTTGAACCTTTTTATGGTGATCACCAATTATATTTTTTATCTTCCACTTGATTTATCATTTAGGGAGGATATTTTTGATATGCATCCTCATCACTATAAATATATGAGTCTGATTCTCCATCATAAGTAGTATTAAAAGAATGGTATCATTGAATCAAATCCCAATTAAAAAATAAGTAACATAAAATAATATTATCTTATATGGAAAATAATTTTGGGAGATCACTTGAAATAATTTTTGAGGATTGTATCCTTTCCATGCTGAAAACATTTTCTCATAAAATTCCAAGAAATTATAAAAGAAAAAAATTTATTTGAAACTAAACTTTTATAATTTTAGGGTAATCATCAAGGCATATAGGAATCATGATAGTGGAGAAATATTTTTATTCCATATAAGTTCAAAAACATTTCTTTCACACTTTTCTTTAGAAAAGTCACAAAAACACATTTGGAAAAAGGAATAAAGATTCCATTCAAACCTTTTCGTAAAAATTCACAAATATATAAAAATGTATTTTAAATATTTTAAAATAATAGTAAAATTATTTTTAAAACCATTTTTATGAAATATGGACATGGAAGATAAATATCCCATAGTAGATACTTACGTATAAAAAATATTGAATAGAAATGAGATTGTGAAATTAACCCTTACCTTAGGTCTTATTTCCTTCATACGCATATGAAACTTATTTATAAGGGTTCAAATATTATTATTAGTTTATACTAGAACCATATTTATTTTCATTATATCATATATTATGATCTTATCTCATTTTGTCACCCGTTTATTAATAATATTTTTTATTACCGTTCTTTTGGGTGTTAACTACATTATTTTCCTATACACCACCAAAATATGTTTTTTTAAGAAAAATCACTTTTAAGAAAAAAGTGGTAATATAGTCAAGTGCACAATCATAAAATCAACTGATATAACAAGTAATAGCTGAATTTTTGAATTCCAATTTAAGCCTTTTAGAAACCTTTCCTTTGTGGAGACTCCATTGTAGGGTGGTAGCCTTCCCATCCCGATTATCTTTGATGAGGTCTTCAATAGTGAGTGACAACTTGTCCCATGTTTGGATAAGCTCATACAGAGTAATCGTCTTTCCATTGAATCCACATACCAATAATCCATGTTGTTTTAGGATCCAAAAACCCTTCTCCTTGTTAATGTTGACCTGGATATACCTCCCAACAAGCTTGTAAAACTCCTCTTGAATAGTATTGACCACTAGATACTTATTTAATAATTATTTATTGAAACTAATGATGGTTTCCAACTCAGCACACTTTGTAATCTCCTTTCCACTTAGGGGGATATTGGATTCATCATCCTTAATTTCTGTAGTCACCAGATAATTGACCTGAGATTCCCCTACTTGAGTTTCAAACTCCTTACTGGTGTCTGCCTCCACATTCTTGTTGGAGCATTTTCACTTTCTTATAAAGTTGATGAATTTAATATTGGGAACCTCCAGTGGTTTCTTACCTTTAATTTTGTAATAAGTAATCAGAGGAGTAGATAAATTATAATAGTCTTTTCCTCATCACATCCTCTGGTTGTGATTAATAGAACCTTATAAATCTTTGATGGTGTTCTTTACCTTCCTTAAAGAGGATATAAGATAGTCCTCCACAATGTATAATTACTTGGACTCAGCATTGGAGTTCGAAGTATAATCCATATTTTATTGAGAAGCCTTCAATCCCATAGAGGGGTCCTCACTATGGGAAGATTCCACTTCATTTTCTTCCCCAAAAGCATGACACTCTTCTTCTCCCCAAAATTGAAACCAATTTTGAGAATTATTAATCATTCATCAAGACTTAAACTTATCAACATAAGAAGGTATAACATGCGAGTCTTGCACTTGAAAATCTAGACCCCTTGGTTGTACAAATCCGGATCATATAAATTGGAATTGAATATTAGTGTCCTCCAAGACCAAACATTTAGGATCCTCACCAGTGGATTGATCATCATAGGATTCTTCATTCACCATTGCTTTATTGACTGTATTTGATGAATCCTATTGCATGACCATAACTATATCTAGGTGGACCTCCCTCTCCTTAAGCCTAATATATTCATCTTGAACCATTCTAGTATTCTTGATGGCACCAGAACTCCATGGTAGTGCATTATAGATTGGAGAGGTATCACCTAAATGAGAATCCATGTTATCACACAAAGGAATAACAACAACATCCTCAGAATAGAATGAAACACAAAAATCACATTTCAGTCTATAAAAAATATCAGATATTTTTGGGTCAGGATGATTAACCTTTGATGGATTTTGAGAAGCTTGAATAGTTCACATGGGAGCATATAACCAGGAGAGACAATGAAATCATCCCCTAACATCCATCAACCTTCATCTATTTTAGGAAATTCTACATCCATAATACATCGACAATCAAGGGAAACCCCATCAGAAACTAGTGGAAAGTGAGTGGCACATGCACTAGATTCTACACCCTTTGTAGTTCCCTACTTCCTCACCAACATGAATGGGATATATGCCCAAGGTCAAAGAACAAATAGATGAAAATCATCCAATACTTAAACACTACATGTTTCTTCCACCAAAATTCCTCTCCTACTGATATCCTAACCCATTAAACCGGAGGTTTTGAAGTGTATATTCAACACAAATACATGGGGAAATCAGATAAAATTTAGAATTAGTTCTAAAATCCAACCAAAGGTAACATATGACCATGTTACCTAGAATTCAAATTACAGAAGGGTTTTGAAAAGGAATATAGAGCTTATGAAATATTACCCACAGTGCCATTGTTGGGGTGTCCCGATTAAAATGAAGATCGAAAGACAATATTAAAATATGGAACTAGAATCCATTGAAAGAATGAGGATCCCTAAACCATGTAGTGATCATATATTCCGAATACGATAAGTGAATCATGATATGCTTCTTTTCAGGGATTCCAATACTCACTCGTTCTGAATCCCCAAGATTGAAAAACAAATCTATCAAAGGTGTCAACTGATGGACACCACAAACTGAATCAAGAAAACAAGGTTTGATTTAGGAGAGATAAAGAATCATTTAATTCTAAGATTAAAAGAACTATTTGAGGGAATCCAATGTTAAGGTTCCAAAATTTAGGGTAAATAGAAATTTTAGGGAATAGTGGAAAGTAATCGGGATTAGAAAACTAGATAAAAGAGGGAAGATTTTCTCTTATGGAAGGGAGCCCCCTCCCCACTAATGGGGGTGGGGAGGAGGTGGTGACCATAATTTCAAGGATATATTTTCCCAAATTTATTCATGTGATATGTTAGCCTTCATTAATGATGATCATGAAAAATGAACCACATCACATCGTTGAGACATTAGGCTGTACGTACGCACAATTGACGGTATCATTCACCTAATGGTGAAGGGGAAAAGAAGTGGATGGTACATTATTTTTTCTAGAATAATATCAAGTTATAGAAATCATATATATATATATGTTTATAATTATATTATTTCCATCATTATATCTATCCATGTAAAGTGGTGATGAAAAATAGATTACACCACATTGTGGAGACTGTTAGTCGTACGTATGCATACACAGTACATTTTTTTCATAGGATAGATAAAATGTTTAATATTGTTGTTACATAATCATAATAACATCTCATAATATATTTTATAATGTATTTATTACATTATAATTTTAAAAAACATGAATAAGAAGTATAAGAAGAAAATATCTTGAAAGGTTCAGTACCGATAATTACGTCTTCTTCAGTGAACATTCTTTAGATCTATTCTTAGGGACACTAGGTTTATTATATAGAGAAGAGAAGAAACTTTAGAATATGTATATTGAATTTTAGATGAAAAATTGGAAGGGTACTTTCTATATTTAATGCTCAATTTGATGTGAAGAAGTGAGGGAGGAGGTTACCTTTTATAATTGTGAATAGGGGAACTTTTGTAATTTCAAAAAAATATAAATTTATAAAAAGATAAATTACAATCCAAATTCCTACAAAATTACATTTATTAGAATTTATGATGAGAAAAATATATAATATCATGAACTGATATATTTTATATTTTTGTTGGTATTATTTTAAACCATATCATTTTGATCAACCCATAGTTAACATATTTTAATTTTAACTATGAGAATAAATTCTTCAATATTAAAAGGATATCAATTTTACTTATGTGATATCTATAGGATAACAAATGAATAATTTATAACCTTTTAGACCATATTATAATTATTTTTTAAAGATTTTTTTATGATTTTCAAATAATATAATAAAATATTATTTTGATAAAATATCATTAGTGTCAATTTTGACACAATTCATTACATAGACATTTGAAAATATCTTGATAAAAAGTTAAATTAGAAATAAATATTTTTTTACATCCCTAAGAGATAGATTTAATCAATAAAATTCGTTTATAACATTAATTATCTCAAATTAAATTTATTTTAATATTTTTAATAACATTTATATGATATTTCCATTAATAAAATAATTACCACATCAGTGTTATGTAATTATTCAATATAAATATTTATTTAAAAAAATTTAACATAATAAACATTATGAAGATAAATATTCTATATTTAAGAAAAATTATAATAGTTTAATATATATTTTGGGTAACTCTATATTAAAAATGACATAGTGTTTAAAAGATGAATGTGACATCATTATATTTTGAAGAAATAAAATATTATAAATATTTAAATATCATCTAAGTGGACTAAAAATTCAAAAATAAAATTTTATCATGAAAATATGTTTACTAAGTTAAAAATTAACACTTATATTCCTTCATAAAATACATTTATCCATGTGGAAAAAAGGGATGTTTAAGACCAAGAAAGTGACATTTTGTGACTTTCTTTGATATAAATATTGTGTAAGTCATTTTCATAGAAACATGTCTATTAAACAACATAATTTAGATCCTTAGGAATAAAGAGTAGAATTATCTTTATCCAATATCATTTTTTCATGTATTATGGTCATTTTATAGTCCTTATAATTTAATTGTCTTTATCCTAAATTACCCCATTTACTGTTTACCATGGTCAAAAAATTACCAAGGTTACTATTAAAATTGAAAAAAAAATAAAATGGAAATATTCACTAAATTTTGACCGTATAAATCCATATTTACCATAATTTTTTCAAAAAAAATATATATTTATTTCAAAATTAAATTTAAAATAAAACTGGTAAAATGCCATGAAAAACAGTTTTTAAAAAATATACACTTTTAAAACAAAAAGAGTTTTAGTTATAAATTCATGTATGAAATACATTTAAAAAATAATAATAGTATTATTTTAATTAAAAATTAACTAATTAATAATTAAATCTAAACCAAAACATAATTTTACCTTATAAAGGATTTAAAAGAAAGTGCAGTTTCGAATAAAAATTAGCATGTTTACTATACATCAAGAGATGAAATATTTCAGAAAAAAACAAAAAATTCAACATTAGATAATTTTTAAATTTATTAATTAATAAAAAATATTATTTTTTCAAAAAAATTATTAAAGTTATAAATTTAATTTTCAAAACTATTCTTCCATTAAAAGGCGAAAAAACCACCTTTTAGAAAAATATAGCTTTTTATGCTTAAAAATTTGGGTTGTTATTATTTTATGAATATAAAAAATATTGGATGAATTAAAAAAAATTATTGAATATAAAAAATATAATTTTTATGAATATAATTTACTAATATTGTAAAATTTAATTTATTCAGATAAAATGCCCTTGTGAGAATAAAAATAGTTTTCATAAAAACACATCCTTCATTTCAAATTAGTTTTTATCTTCATTTATAATTAATTGGTATCCCGTTAATTAATTTAATACTTTAGTTAATAAAATTCATTCCTAAAATTCTAATGGTTAGGTGATAACTATCAAATTATATTGTTTTTCAGTAAAACACAGTATTATATATAACACATGCTATAGAAGGAACTTATTATTCTGTGTAACACAAGACAAAAATTGTGTTGCATGTAACATAAGATAATATAATTTTTTCATGTATTAAAATATTGACATGGTTTTGAAAATAAATAAATAATAACTTGGTGTATCACTCAATACAATACATTAATTAATTAAAAATTATTTAAAATACTAATAATTTATAAAAACTCAGGGAGTTACATTCTACCCCACATAAAATGAAGTTCTCCATAGAAATTAATTATTATAATAAAAACAATTGGGAATACTTATACCTCATAGTATCCTCGAAATCCCATATAAATTCTTCAAAATATTGATTTATCCACAATACTTTAAGTAGGTGAGTGGTCTTGTTTTGTAGAACTTTATCTCTACGATGTGAAATTTCAGCTGGGTTTTCTTAATAAAAAAGAATATTACTCCATAGGTATGAACTCTGAGTTTTTTATATGAAAAGGATATGATATGTACTTCCTCCTATGATATACACAAAACACATCACAAATTAGAGAGTCATTTAGTGGATGCACCAATCAATAATCCATCTTTCTGGTATAATCAGAAATTAAAAAAATCACATCCTTAAATTTCAAAATTGCACTTATAAAATCAATGGTGGATATTTGAGAATATCTGTGAGGTAAAATAAAAACATAAAAAAGGTAAGTAGAACATCCTATAAAAAATACAGAGAGTAAAATGAAAAGATAACCACATAACTAGGATTTCGATTCAGAGAACATTAGGGGAAATTGAAAACATGGACATATAAGAGAATTACAACTACCAAGTTATGAGGGAGAGTGAAAAAGAAAAAGGTAATTATAAAATTAACCATCATGTAATGATAAATATTTTATAATATAAGGGACCACTTGATTCATTAAAAATTAATGTACTAGGATAAAAAAATTCAAGATATTTTCCTTGAAGATGAATAATTTTCACAAGATGATATACTTATTTGATTTCACTCCATTTTGTAATCCCAATAGCATCCATCAGTTGCAACTTCATCAATTTATACTTATTATATTACTAAAAAAATGAGATTGAAATTGTAATTCTAAAAGAATTAGTAGATAATATGATCCATAATGGGAATACAAGTTATTCCTTCTATCTCTAGCTATCATAACAAAATGGTTAGAATATATTACCCAAAAGGTGTTAATATTAATATGGTTATGTAAACTGATAATATCTAAAACCTCCTAAAACTTTCAACATAAAAATTTCATAAATGGAACCCTTATGAACCTTATAAAAGATTAAAGTAAAAAAAGTTCCAAAATAATGTTTCTAAATTTTAAAAATAAACTTATAATTAATCCTCAAAACAACAAGATGTAATAATAATTATCACACACTAAAAATTTGAATACCATTATAATTTATTATCTTTTAACATGGTAATAAATTGAATTACCATAAAAACATAGTCAAAACATGTATGATTTCAAAAATTAACTCCTTACTCATACCATGAATCCAAACCTTCAATAAAATCAATCCATAATACACCTGGTCATCAGTTCCAATATCATCGATATTATCAAATTTATTTTATCACAATCAAACTTCCATTTATATAATTATTATCCCAACATCATGAACGTATTACGGGTTATCATTCCATTAATATCGTGTTCAGAAAAATATCACCTTACCAGTAAACCACTTTCCAATTACATCACAATTATTTAATATATCCTTCTAAATCCTTAAGGAAAAAATATAGTAGACCAATACTTATTTGTTTTATTATTACATAATTCAATAAAATTACTTTTAAAAAATTATTCTTAAATACAAATAAATACTTCAATCCTTTCACTTTAATGATTGACATGGAATAGGTCCTTCCTTTTTATAAAAGTTAATTATTGGGTTAGGTCATTGAGTTGGATAATTCCTATGTCCAACACTCAAAATACATTGAACTCCTCAAAACAATTTCACACAATGACTTTATTTTACATGCATAAAAAATTCCCATCCATTCATATATTCCTCATGGTTCATCTTCCCACCATATGGACATATGAGAAAATGAATCTTATTTCCTCTATGTTCATAACCACATGAACTTTCATAAAAGTCCATATCCCTCTTATTATATGTGTTGTTAATATCACCGCAGATCATGATATCACAATAGATGATTAGGAATAAAAAAACACCCTTCTCTCCAATAATCATCCAATTTGGGTGCTCATAGTCACCAAATTTTTTCATCAGATTAAATGTTAACATGATTCTTTCTGGTTCCAAGCATCAACTAAAACCAAAATAATAATGTGAGACACACTAATCATAGTGTGAAGACCACATAATATAGTTATATTATGTATAAAATTTCAAGCTATAACATGTTATGTTTAATCATAGGATGTTACCAAAATTCTAGGATTGTAACCCCAAATTATACTTAGGGTGATTAATAAGGTTTTATCATCCTAGTTTCTAAAGGATAACTATTCCATTTCTATGATATCAATTATAATGACCCAAAATTTACTTACATAGAAATTACATTATTTTTTTAGAATATTTCATAAATTACACAAACACATGCCCATGGAATGCATTGGTTTAGTGCCTTTTGAATCACGAAACAAAAACTTCTAATCTCGTGAAAGATCATCAATGTTTCCCAAAAAGATCTTCCCCTTATGTATTCCTATCTAAAACCATTCTTTATAACTAGGGGAAAAGATACATATGAAAAAGGTGACCTAAAATGATTAGAGAGGGTAAAAAGTGATATATAAATTATAACATAATAATGAAAAATACGTTCATAAAAAACATTTGAAAATAATATCTTGAACATCCAAGACCATGATATCATGTCATTTAATAAATAATACATTCTCATAAAGAATAAATAACATATTACATAAGATAAATAACATAATACATGAAATTGTGGAATACACATAAGCATAGATGTTTTTTTTCCATATTAGTCATCTCTCATTTCCAATACCATGATAGTGGAAAATGTCTTTTACTAAAAGGAGTTCACTACTACTTCCAAACCTATTTAACTGAACTGATATTACTCTCATTCCAGTCATGTATTACATAACTAAGATTACTCTCATTATAGTCCTATATTATTGAACTGATATTACTCTTGTTCCAGCCATGTATTACTAAAATAATATTACTCACATTCTAGTCATATATTGCTAAACCAATATTACTTATGTTCTAATCATGTATTTCTGAACTGAGTTCACTTACCATTCTAGTACTATCTATCTCATGAGACATATATATTTACCTAAAGATTTGGAGAGATATATGGGTCCCAACCATCATATAATAAAAACCATTCATATGTGTTCGATAATAAAATAAATCAATTAATCTATCAGAACCCATATGAAACGTAGGTTTCATAAAAATTTCATCATAACATAACTCATGAGAATGACACAAAATTCATATGGATCAATACATCATAAAAATAAACCATTTAGATAAATAATAAGAATGGTAGAAACGAATAATATCCCTAGTAAAAGATAATTAACATCAAATAACATTAAATTAGATGTAAAATATTTTTTAGAGATCAATTGTAATAATTTTAGAGAAAAATATCCTTTCTTTTTTTTGAAATTTTTCCTAAAATAATGTGCCATTTAAAAAGAAAACACATTATTTAATAAAAAACTTATATTATTGTAAGGTAATATTCTAGGTATTAAGGTATCATGAAAGGTGAAAAATATTTTCATGCTGTATAATTTAAAAAAAACATTTCTTTTATACATTTTTCAAAAAATTCACAAAGAACATCATTTTGAAAAAGAAAAAAGATTAATTTCAAACCGTTAATTAAAAATTCACACATATGTAAAAATGAATATTAAAAATTGTAGAATAATAGTAAAAATATATTGTATTTTTTTAAGATATATGAACAAGGAAGATAAATATTACCCATTATATTCTTACATATAACCAATCCCGAATACAAATGAAATTATGAAATTAAGCCTTACCTTAGGTCTGATTTCCTTTATATGCATTTGAAACTACTGTATAATGGTTTAAAGAATTTTATTAATTTTTAATAGAAAAATATTAATACTTAATATATAATATATGATCTTATTATATCATATTATCACCTATTTGTTAATAATATTTCATTATTTCCCTTCTTTCAGGTGTTAACCACATTATATTCCTATGCATATCTTGTCGCATAATTCATGGTTCTTGTGAATAGGTTATAATTATATCATATATAGAATTATATTAAGGTAATATATATCATATTTATTCATTATATATACTTATATAATCATTCTTTAATGTTGATCATGGAAAATTAATTGCATCGCGTCGTGGAGATGGTAGGTCATATGTACACATGAGCAACAGAATCATTCCCTTAATAGTGAAAGGACAAGAAAATAGATGGTATATTGTTCTTTTTTCAGAATAAATATCATGTTATAAGTATCATATATTCCTATTATTTACCTCATTATACCCATCAAAGTAAATTTGTGATGAAAAATAGATTACACTATTATGTGGAGACAATATGTCGTACGTACGCAAGCACAATGATTTTGTTTTTAATTGGATGGATAAAATATTGAATATGGTTGTTACATAATCATAATAGAATCTAAGAATATATTTTATACTATATTTATTACTTTATAATGGAAAAAAACATTAAGGGTAAGTAAAGAATAAATAATCTTGAAAGAGTCAGTAAAGACAATAATCCCTTGTTTGATAAACTTCCCCTAGATCTCCTCCTTGGGACACTAGGGTTGGTATTTTGAGAATAAAATCACCAATAGAATGTTGGTAGGTAAGTATAAAAGATAAATTGGTAGGGTATGTTCTATATTTAAGGATCAATATGTTGCGAATAATTGAGGGAGTATGTTCACTTTTATAATTGAGGTGAAGGACACTTTTGGAATTTCAAAAATTATCAATTTATAATAAATTAAATATTAATAAATGTTGCTCATAAAGGCCATTTATTTGAATATAATATGATATAATGTTTTAATGTAATCATTCAATAGTTTTTAGTCATGTTCTGGTAATATTTTAAAACTTATCATTTTTGTTAACCCTAAGTTAACATATTTTAATTTTAACTACGATTATAACTATTTCAATATTAAAAGGTTGTTATTTTTAGTTATGTGATGTCAATTAGACCATAAATGAAGGATTTCTAATATTTTAGTGAAAATTATTCTTAAAATTATTTTTAAATAATTTTTATGATTTTTAAATAATTTAATAACATATGATTTTAATAAAATGTCATTATTGTCAATTTTGACACTATTAATTACATGGAATTTTAAAAATATCAATATAACAAGTTAATTTCAAAAAATAATTTATTATATCTATATGTGGTAAATTAAATTTATAAAATTAGTTTATCACATTAACTATCTCTAATTATATTTATTTTAATATATATAATAAGCGTTGTTTGATATTTCCATTAACAAAATAATTACTGCATTAAAATTGTCTAATTATTAAATATATATATTTTTATACTAAAATTTAAAATAAATTACCATGATGAAGATAAATATTTCATATTTTAGAAGAATTCTTATAGTCAAAATTATATTTTGGGTAACCTTATATTCTACATGACATTGTATTTAAAACATGAGTGTGACATCATTAAATATTTATTAAATAATATATTATAAATATCAAAATCTCATCTAAGTGGGCCAAAAAGTAAAAAATAAATTTATATCATGAAAATATTTTTATTAAGTTAAAACTTTGCATTTATATTCATTCACAACACAACTTTATTCCCTATTTGGACACATAAGGGATATTTAAGACAAAGAAAGTGACATTTTGTGACTTTATTTTGTTTAAATATTATATATGTAATTTTCATGGAACATTATCCCATAAATAACTTAATATTTATCCTTTGGTTTTATGGGTTACATTAACTTCATGAAATAAAATTTTTCCTTGTGTTAGGGTCATTTTTCTACCCTTAACATTTAATGTTTAACCAAAATTACCCAATTTACCCTTTACTATGGTGAAAAAATTTATCCAAGTTACTATTAATATTGGACAAAAATAAAATAGACATATTAAATAAAATTAAGACCTTATGATTACAAATTTAGTATATATTTTTCCAAATTTAAAACACAGAATATTCAGTATTTAATTTGAAATTAAAACGGTAAAATTCAATGAAAAAAGTTTTTTGGAAAAATTACCTTTTAAAACATAAAAGGATTTTATGTTTAATTAATTTATAAAATAATTTTAAAAACAATAATAATAATATTTTAAATTAAAATTAACTAATTAAAATTTAAAACTAATCTTAAACATAATTTTACCTTGTAACTTCCTTCAAAGAAAATACAGTTTTTAATAAAAAACATTTTTTTAAATATTAATAAAAAGATGAAACTTTAAATAAAAAACAAAAAATTTAACCTAAGATAATTTTGAAATTATAATTTCATGAAATGAGATTTAATTTTTAAAATAAAATTTATAAAATAGTCAAATTTTAATTTTAAAACAAGTCTTCAATTAGAAGGTGTCAAAACAACCTTTTAAAAAATACAAATTTTTATCCTTAAAGAATGTGTTTGTTCTTATTTTATGACTATAAAACATATTTTATGAATTTAAAAACATTTCATTTAATATAAAACATACAAATTTTGTTTATATCGTTTACTAATAGGGATTAATTTAATTCATTAATATAAAAAACATCCTTAATGAGAATTAAAATAGTTAGGTGAAAAAACATTTTATTGATTATAAAACATATAAATTTCATTAATATCATTCAATAATTTTGATTAATTTAATTTATTCATATAAAACACATCCTTTGTGGGAATAAAAGTAGTTTTTCATAAAAACACATCCTTTATTTTCAATTACTTTTTATCTTCATTTCTAATTAATTTGTTTCCCATGAATTAATTTCATAATTCAGTTAATATTATTCGTTCTCTCTATTCCAATAGCTAGGTGATAACTACCATACTATATTGTTATTCAGTAAAACTTTTCCTTGCGTGTAATAAAATCTATCAAAAGAGATCAACATTATGTGTAAAAAAATCCAAATATTGTATTATGTGTATGGAAATATAATATAAATGTTTAATGAGGTTCATTATTATCTTGGTGATGCATATACATCAATTATAACTTGATATAACATGCAACTAAAGCCATCAAATAATTTAAATTTGACTGAAAAACCAAATAATTCATAAAAACATGCGGTGTTTTAGACTATATTACGAAGAAAGAACAATAAAATTTTATGTTAGGAAATAAAATTTATGTCCTTTATATAAAAATATTTAACTAATAAATTATAATTTAAATATCATATTGGGTATTCTTTGTGTTTGTAACATTATCATTTGAAATAAAGAAATTTTAAAAAATATAAAACCCCGGGGAGGTAGGAAGATATTTCCTTTTAATTTTAAAAAATATTTATAAACACTTTATCATGGAAAAACAATTTTATTCATATATTGGATAAATAATTTATCCATATATTCTTATCAAAAAATTTTATAGAAATTGAAGTATCATAAAATAGGTTTATAATCATAATAATTTCATACTTATTCATAATAAATTCTTATTGAATATATTCTATTATCACATAAGATGAATGAGTTGAAGATTCACATATTTTCACATTTGATTTGTTTGAGTTTGAAATACTCCATTACATTCAATATTTTGATTTAGAAACACAATTATTCATGAATATAAACTACAAACTAAAATAATTATTCATTTTATTTTTAACTACTATATATTAAAAATAATTATAATATACATTTTGTATCATATACATTTCAAAATAAAAAAATTAGTTCTATAATATCGATAACTAACATGGAAATTTCCTGGATTTTCAAAAAATCCTTCACTTATATCTTGGGGAATCCAATAATATTGAATTATTTCTCATTCTTCCTAACAACCTTATATTTCAATGAACTTGATTGGATTATTGAAGAATAATGTTTAAAACATTAAAACCAAATTTCATATTCCATTTTTATCTTCTACCTTTTTATATAGTCTATACAGTACTTTAGAACCAAGAAATTGTACACATGGTTCATATATATTACCACCACATTGATAACACTGGGTTAATTTTAATTGAATTTATACATATTTTTGGAATATTTCAATTAATGGAAATTTTATTAGTTACTTATCTATAAAAAGACATTTTTAGTTTCCCCTTAATTTATAATATATAATTAATGAAATCAAAATACATGTTTATTAAAAATACCCATATCATTTGACTTAAACAACTATTTTTCACATTCTCCTCTCAAGATATAAAATATGTAAAAATGTACACATCTTGTGATAATTTTATCCGAGATTGAATCATCCAAGTGATCAATGAAGTAAATCCTTTTATCCATTACATTAAAGAAACATTCAAGATCCAAATTCATTTATTTTGTATTTTTTACCTTATGTATATTTAAATAAAATTTATATCATAATGTTAATATCATATATATACCTAAAAAATATAATTTAATTCCATAATCAGAAAATCATTAAGGAAACCTTTAGTCTATCCATTTCATTTAAAATTTGAAATCATATTGAATAACATTTGATATACCCAATCATATTGAGTATATTATACTAAAAATCATTAAACCATTGATATACCCAATCATATTTTGTACATGAGTAGAGACTAATATTTATTTGGTCATTTTTCATCTAATGAATTTTAAAGATCAAATTAATAATTGTATTATTTCTTAAGTATCTAGATTCACCTGATGAACTATTTCAACACTTGGTTATTGAGGAAGGAATAGTTTTGACACATAGATTTATCCTTCAGAACATTTGTTAAATAACCAATATTTCTTTAGATATTTTCTTATGTTACCATAATTAAGAGTTTATTACATTAAATTTCCACTTAGAAGTATTAATTTAAAAGTTTATTTTTATGATAATGATGATGTTGTTCATCAAAATCAAAAGCTTTTATTAGAAGAGTATCATTCATTACTACCACATAAAAAATAATTTTATTAAATGGGGTCCCACTAAAATAATTCCCAATATTAAAATCCATCATTACCAATAGTAGTCCATGATCTATATTTCACTATAAAGATGAAAAAAATTTGGTGTGAAAATCGTCTCTTTGTAATTTAGGTAGCTAATTATTCAAATCGTATCATATATTATGCTTAGATAATTGAGTGGAAAATTCTTTGTCAAATCCATCATACGGATTAACCCAACTCTATTCCTCTACTATACAAACCCTTGGGGTTTCCTATCTTGTGTAACCCAAATAAAAAATAAAAATTGTTCTAATCACAAGATAATCCAAGGTAACCTTAATTTGGTATGAAACTATTCAAGGATGATCTAGGACCGATCATTTAATTTTTTCCTTATAGAATATAACCCAGAGGAACCCCTACTAGGTATTAAACTACCATGTTGGATGATCAAGGCCCAAAAAATTTTCACTTTGGAAGGAATATGACCATGTATTTTATGGGGTATTTTAATCTCACTATCTCAACTCATGTTATTCCCTTTATTTATGTATTATTATACTTTTTTAGTTTTGAATCACATTTATACACTAAGGATATATATAGAAGTAGTTTAACATTTTAAACTAAAGAATACACAATATTCACATTTCTTAAACAATTTATTGAACATGAATATATTAGGGATTACCCGTTTAAATAAAAGATCATTTAAATATATAAACATGAGATAAATATTTATCAACAACTCATAAATAAAAGTAAATTATAAAAATTTTAATAGTTTCATATGTATCATTATGTACATTTTATATCCTTGAATATAAAATATTTATATTCATTCTAATATGAACACTTACATATTCATCATTATATAATTTTTTTAAATATATGATATATTTTTTTTAAATTTTAAATAATTTTAAAATCCAATTTTCATCTATGTAAAAATTTTACATAATCTAAATACAATATACTTATTTATTATTTAAACCATGAGTAAATCAATCATCAAAACTCATTTTGATGTGTCTTAAATAATATCTCAATAAGGCCCTTTTAATTTGAAAAATTCAAATTAATTAATGATAAAAAAATTCATAATTTATATAAAAAAATTCATATTTTGGCCTTACTTCATACTTCAGATCCCTTTAAAAATTAATTATTATAATTTCAAAATTAACAATTTTATTTATATATCATATGTCATTCCATATAATTTTTATTGGTGTTTTAAATATTAAAAATTTATTTTTAAGGATATTTAATAATCAATGTTTTATAAATAGTTATTAATTAATTATAATATATTTATAATTAATTAATCAACTAACCCTTTTTTCATTAATAAATAAACCCAAAAAACCATTTTCAATGATTTATCAAAAAATTATAAATCATTTAAATTAATATATATAGATTAGAAATATTTTTTAAACAATTTCAAAACAATTATGTTTACCCATACATAGAATCCCCATTTCACATATGGGTAACATTTTTATACCCTTATGTAAACACATTATGTAAGGGTAATTTTATATTTGAACCCTCACATCATGGTCGAATAATATTTTTTAATTATGCATATTGGTGCACCTCTAATTTCATCAATGTAACAAGTTATTTACCTTTGCTGATGCCTTAAACTCTCATTATACACAACACACAATTCATCTAAAACCTACTGTGTAAAGGTATATTGGGAAACCCTTACGTAGAACTCTTCTACATAAGTGTAACCTTAAAATTACAAATTTTTCATAAAATTAACCATTAAAAACCTTTTATGGAATGCCTTATTTTAATTTTACATGAGCCTTTAAAACATGATAATACCTTTATGTGTAGTCATACACATAAATGTATGTACATGGTCACCTTTACTTGTCATTAAAAAAACTTTAGTTACTTTTATGTATCCCCTCATATATATGTAATTCATTGGTTAAATTTACAGAAACAATATAAAAAATGGTAACACTTTGGTTATCCTTACATAGCCCTGCTATGTAAGGGTAAACTGTTTTTCTAGATTTTTGAAAAACCAAAAAATATATACACTATTTTCAATTACTATTCATTTCAATTCAAGTTTTTTAAATCTAAATCTTATGATTTATCTAATAATACTAAAGGGTTTCAAACAAGTTTAACAATAATTACCGAATGGAGAAGAAAATATTTAAAACCATGTCTAAGGATCTCCAATACATGATAAATTAAAACCTATTTTAATAATAATATAAAGAAATACCTTAAAATATATCATTCACCAGAGATGAATTTGATACCCTTGATCAAGGATTTATATGTTTGAGGAAGATCAAAAAATTTGAATAATGAATACTTTCCACCTCTATAGTATATCCATGGGCTACACTGAATCATATGACATTATGATGGGATTATTCTTCCATTAATGACGTCCTAGAATATCTTATACAAATAAAGAAGAAAAAGAGAGATTTAGGTGATGAAGAGTCTCATACTATCTTGAAACAATCACACACATACACTACCAGTGAATGATAATGATTTATATAACACTTGAGGGTTCTCCTTTGGTTTTGTTTCATTAATTCATGAGTTGTAATTGATTAATAAATACCATGAATATTAAATGTATAACATAAATTAATACAACTCCACTCTTGAATTATATGTCATGTAACACTTTGATAATTGATATATTTAAATGTGTTTGAATCATTAAAATATTAACATACTTAATATTCAGTTTCTCATTCAATTAAAGGCACGAGCGTGTATGAAATATTATTTCATGCATGCATCTTGATATACCTTTTACATGATATATCAATGAAGCAGATACATGCTATAGATTTAGAGAATATCTCCATAAAATTAATGAATATGTTTTCCCCATAGAAGGAAGGATTACCTATAGGGGTTAATCAGGGTATGTTATTTTAAAATGTCCCATTTTAATGACTATATTTTGAGATTAGTCAAGACATAAATATCTTCTCTAAAAAATTTATATGTCAATAAGAACATAAAACACAATTTACTTTACTTGGTTCACACACATGAGACTAATTTCAATGATCCTAAACATGGTGATGTTCCATTGCACAATGTTAATTAATGTATAAAAATTTTCATTGAATTAGAGAAGACCCATTTTTAGTTTTGGTTTATAATGACTTAGAATAGTGAGAACTCACTTCACTATCATGAAAGAATAGCTCAATGCTCTCTAAAGTCAAAAAATATGATCTCTATGAATCAAAATAATAGATTACACCTCCAATGATGTAAAAATACACCATTTATTCTTCATCATTATTATCTTATTATATTTCATGGAATAATCCTATCTTTAGAATTATATAATAATATAATAATATCTATCAATAGGTTCTCCTTATTTTCCTGAGAATATGTTTCTATAAATCCTAGAGAAAAAATCTATGTTACCCTTCAGAATTAAGTATTATTTAAAAATAAATGGAAAATTAATCTAGTTATTCCTTTAAAATCATTGTAAAAAACTCCTTATTTTAATCCAAAATCTTCCTCCTTTTGAACAGATATTTAAATCTATAAAAATAGACAACTTGAAAAAAATATAAAATGAATATTTTTCATTCCATAATGCCATATAAAATATTCACTTCTTCAAAAATCATTATGTTATCTAACTCTTACTATAATTTTATATATCTTTATAGATATTCTAAATTTATTTCTAATCAAGACATTGTGGAATAATCAAAATAAACATAATTAAAATTTAAATCCCCCTTATATTCAAATAATCCATATAACTAAACACCATTTTCAGATTAAGAATATCATGGTGCAATACTCATTTATCATGGTTAGTTTTTTATTTTATTTACTTGTCTAAAATTCAGAGAAGAACTATTAAGGATTTCATATATAAAATCATGGATTATACATCTAATATACACATCTATATCTATATAATAAATCTTAAGGAATTATGTAAAATACCACGAGAAGTGTAATTTATTTATAATGTGAAACAAATTCAACTTTGTAAAAATATTTTATGACTCTAATACAATAATAAATAATTATATCTTAGGTTTTATAAGAAGATAATTATCGATAAAAAGAACCCAAAAATACTTCAAATAATCTTTTATAACACTCTCCCACTTTGGGGTTATTGAAAAAAATCCCTTATA
This sequence comes from Viscum album, assembly GCA_963277665.1. Taxonomy (NCBI): domain Eukaryota; kingdom Viridiplantae; phylum Streptophyta; class Magnoliopsida; order Santalales; family Viscaceae; genus Viscum; species Viscum album. The sequence goes on along the minus strand of OY728130.1, from coordinate 1,304,254,330 downwards.
AATAAAACTATGATATCCTATGCATTTTTAGACATTTTTTGTCTAATTTTTTATTTATCGTACATTTTTGGGTATATTTGAGGAATTGAAGGGCTAAATGAAGGGTGAGGGGATGATTACAACATGATGTTCCTCATGTGAAAAATCTATCTTTTATGGTAGATTTCACTATGTATCTCTCATTTCAAGGTGGTATTGGGATTTCTCTGTGAGGTCTACTAGCCACCTGGTCGACTTGGGATGGGTTCTTGGTGGGTATTGGGTGATTAGTGGTGTCATATAACTTAGTAGTGGGTTTCCAAATACCATGTAGTTATCTGAGTTATTTTTATAATTTTATTTAAATTATTTTTAATATCTGAATAAAATAATGGAAACAATCATTTTATTCATATAGGGTTGCACACCCCTCCTTATCCCTATCTCATTATATAATCATCCCATGTGGAAACTAACTTTTTTTTAATTTATTCTTATAGATAGCAATCATAGGGGATCTCCACATGTAAGAACATCAGACCTCATGAGTATGTTCTCTTATTTTCATTTAATTTATTTAGTTGTCATATATTTTTCCCTTAGTTAATGGTTTATTATAGGTTTCTTAGTTTCTTTGGGTGGGAGTTGATTCAACCATTGTTATTTGAAAAATTGGGTTCTGTTGAGTCGAGGTGGGCAGTGCTTTGATACTTTCACTATTTTATGTGTTTGTTTAAATATATGATTTATGAGCATGACAGGGGTGTGTGAGTGTCGAGAATAAAGACCATCTGATATCACGTTGGTATAAGTGAGGATCCCTATGTTTTATCTACACTAGGTTTTTGTGGTTTAGGTTTATCTATATTGAGTCATTTTTCATGGTGTTCAATTGAAACAAACTTGGTTGATGATTCATTCTTGTTCTTTCTTGAAATTTTTGTAATTATTGTAACTAGATGGTGATTTTAGTCTCTAATATAGGTGATGAATATATTGTTAGAGTTGGTGTCCTATAACCAACTGGTTTTACTTTGATTACATGGACATTTATTGTATTTTTATATTAAACATCTTATTACATATTGTTCATTGTTCTGCATGACTATGATGTAATAATGTACTAGAGTATTTGTTTCATTAATAAGGTCATGGCAGTTCTCCACTATGATGAGAACCTTAAAATGCTATAATAATATTATTAAATTTAGTTCTATGGTTTGATAACATACTATGATGGGACACATAGCATGCAGACCATCAGGTGTGAGTACTTGTATGAAGATGAGACTTCCTCTCATGAAGTTTGCACTTAGTAATCACCAAGACAGGAGATTATGAGAACAGAACCGCCAGTTGGAATTCCACATGTTTTGGTGTCATCAGAAATTTCTATCTGCGAGTGTGTATAATGATCCTTAGACTTTAATATTATCATTAATATGTGACACGACTCATGGACTTTTATTTACTAAAGAAAACTGTCATGTAGATAGTTGGTGGGAAGTAGGGTACATTAGGTGCGTCATGAGTGGCTTGTTATTAATGGATAATTTGAGGAAGTATTTTCCCCTTCCATTTATGGAAGTTGATATCTCAACCCTTTGATTAAAATAGAACTGTGATGCAAAATTCCATTTCCATGGTGTAACAATGAGTTTATTTCAGGTTGTCAAAGAATGAAGTATCAAGCATAAAAGTTGATGAAACTATTATGAAACCTTCTTGATTATATATTTCGAAAAAGAGATTATATTACACAGTGAGCGTTCGTATTTGGATGTCGTTGTTGTGACTTTAAGTTCTTTATCTTGGGTGCCTTGACCTATTGTTAGATAGTATTCTTGAACTTTAGGCATGCCTGCCTAATGCCAACGAGAAAGAATCCTAGAGGGCCACACACTAAGTGTTTCTAGTGGTCTCAGTTAAATTCTATTTGAATTTAATTAATTAATATCATTCTCAAGATAATGGAATACTTTTATTCAAGTTAAAATGATTGCATAAAATATATAAATATTTATTCACTGGATTGTGGGTAAAATATATTTATTTATTTTATTGAACATTTATTAAATATTTTTTACTAGTTTGTAAATAAAATATTTATTTAAGAGAATAATTTATTTATTTATTTATTTAGGTGTTCAATAAATGGAAGTAGAGTTCGAGAGGACCAAGTCCAGTTTAGTAGTAAAATAATTATTTTCAAGACGATAAATAATTATTTAACTAGTTGGCACAAAGTAAAATAATGCTACTATTATTTTGTGATGCATAATTTTATTTATAAATCTGTTTTGCGCAAGTTGGCACACCATAAATAATGACACTGTATTATTATTAATAGTATGGGTTTTCTCTAAGGTTATGAATGTATTTAATTTCTATTATGTAATTAAATATTTTAAATGAATCCCCATGTCAATAAATATACACATACATCTATTGTTTCATATACCTAAATGCACACTCGGTGAATTGAGTATTGTTGAGCCAAACAATTTCTCTCTCGAATCCTCTTCCCGCCCCTCTCAATAATGAGAGACGTTCTTCGAGGCCGAAGAACAAGCGAGAAAGAACGACTGACACAAGACACTCTCTTTGCTGCATTAGCACATGGAGAATGAGTGGTGTCGATCAGAGGCCATCCGAGCACATGTGGATAACTCCTAGAGGGATTCTAGTTTGGATCTGTGCATGCACAAAAAGATAATATAGAAGGGTCATTCTGGACAATCAACATCATCAACGAAGAAAATACTGAAGATCTAGGTATTATTTTCTTTCTAAAATTAATTAAATTAATTATAAACATGATGTGCAAGATCCTCTCTAAAGGATTTTGGATTATTGATTCTTTATCTAAATCTTTTATTCTATTCCATGGAGACTAGATTTTATCATCGTATTGATCCTGGAATAATCATTGATCATGGTAAAAATCAAAGTTGGGTTACGTATCAACCATTCTTCTACTGTGCCCAAAACCTTCAAGTGGTATCAAAGGGGTTACAACATAGTTTATAAGTATTTAAATATTTTGTTGATGATTTATGCATTTAATAATTTAGTTGTTTCAATTTAAGTTAATCATTCTGCAAATATGAATCTCGAGATCTGTTCCTCTGTCATTTCTCATTCACCTTTTAGAAATGATATTTTCTTTTAATTTTTACTAAAATAAAATAGTGGATATCATCTGGAGGTTCCAAAGGTTCTTGGACGTAAAAAACAAGAACTCACGACATGTATTCGGCAGTACAAATCATGTAACTAAGGTTTAATGCAATGGGTTTGGTCTTCCAAACCAATCCATGTCATTGGAGTTTTTCTAAGTATTAATGACTCCGTGTACTGACTAGGAACAGGTGGCATGCAGTTTCCAAATTACACGCCGTGTGGCCCACTAGACACAACGTATAGTCCCTTCAGGTTAGGGTTGGACCATGTACCCCATACATGTCTTTCCCAGCTGGAGACCGTGTAATGAGGAACTACACAACGTGTGGTCTACTGGACACTCCATGTACTCCGAATATTTCCGAAGTACACTCACACACCGTTTCCCTGGGCATGTACTTCAGATGGACGGTGAAAAATAGTACGCGCTGTGTAGTTGGAACTGCATGCCGTGTACTCATCCAAATTATGAAAATTTATTAAAATTTATTATTATATTATAAAAACCCTTGAGACTTGTACCATCGTGCATCCGTAAAGCTGAATCACAACACGTGATAGGTGTTATATATATGTGTGTTTAATTTAGCATATGCGCAATGTTCATTTCTACTCATTGGGTAGTTATGAATAGGAATTCATTGGGTTTCCTCCAAGGTACATTTACGTAAAAATATAATTTTACATGAATTTATTTGTTTAAAATTATGATGGATGATAATCTTAAGGAAATTAAGAAAAGGGTTTAAGATAAAATGATTGATTAATTAAAGATGATAATTAATTGATTCAAGCATGATTTGTCTTAAAAAAGAACAATTAAATAATTGAGTGCTAGTTTTATTTAAGCGTAAATATCATTTCTTGTATGGATGATATTGAGATAGACCAAGAACTTTGTATGTGGATGGTTTCTTTTAATTAATTTATTTAAATTAAATTTTTTTCCCTGCGAGCCTTCTTGTCATTAATATGTAGGGCCTGCGTGCCCAAGGTTTCTTTTATGTAAAACCCCTTTTTACCCCTCACCTGAATGTGAGTTAAAAAAAGAGCATATGTAATGGATGTAACTCCCAAGATAGTGGAGGAGGTTCAATATAGAGCTAAGAAGTAACCAATACAAGGAGATTCAGAGGTGGAAAGGTGGAAATCTATAAACACAAACCCAAAAGGTTCAATATGTTTCTCCCCTAGGTCAGGGTTAGTTTATCAACTGCGAGATAAACTAACCATTAGAAAATATCATGATCATTATCTTTATTTTATTTCTGTTAGTTTCATGGTTTATCATTATGGATGTGTTGTCACGATCACATAATTAATGAATTAAACAAGCATGAAAGATAAAACTAAAATAAAACAAACTTATGTATAAATATTATCAAGACATGGTTATTCACTTAAGTAATTTCCACTTAATATTAACAAGCATGTAATAATAATAATAATAAATTAATTCATAAGAGATAAAAATCCCTCAAATAAAATATTAAGTCAGACCAAGCCTTACATTACTTGGTTAAGGGAAAAACTCAATAAAACTATGTGTTTGAAAAACCCTTTTAGGGACACTTAATTTTATATTAGAAGATCATATTAAAGGTTTTGGGTTGACTTAAACCATATTACATCAATAGGAGTAGCCCTTGCTAGACTTGGTGTAATATTGGAGTTAAGAGTTGAGGAAATACAAAGTCATGAATTCAGGATTGGAGAGTCCACTAAATAGATCAAGGAGATGCAAACCAGCAGTTGGAAAAGGTTTTATAACCTAAATACATTCTAATAGCTTGACTAACCCTTGTTGGGGTTATGAAAAGGGGAATATGTATCCTTGCCACTAGAATGTCATAGAAACTAGACATTCTGAGTTCAATGGTGAGAGCCATTGGGACTTGATAAAATAGTTGGAGAATTAATAAAATTTTATTATTTCTTATAAAATGAAATCAATAAATTACTAATGATCTAATCTTTTAATTTTAGAATAAAAATGAAAAGATTGTCAACCACACTATCCCTGTGATCAATTATAGATAAAGAAAACATCCTCATCGGTAGTAACTTCCAAGAATGGTTTAGACACCTTCGGGTTATCCTATGCCATGAATGGAAGTCTTACGTGCTGGAGTCAGCATTACCTGATCCGCCTGCCAAAGAGGTGAGTGATGAGGATTTCCTAGTTTATGAGAAACATATGAACGACACAACCTAAGTTCAATGTTTGATCCTATCATCAATGTCTAGTGAGCTCATGAAGTTTCATAAAAACATGGATGCTTATAGCATGCTCGAGCACCTCCATGGTCTTTACCAGGAGAGAGAAAGACAAGAAAGGTCTAAGATCTATAAGGAACTATTTTAGAGTAAGCTTGGAGAAGGTTCCCCAGCAGGGTCTCATGTAGCCAAGCTCATTGGCTACATTGAGCGCCTGGAGGTTCTAGGGTTTAAACTTCCCAAATAACTAGGTACTTATCTCATTCTCACATAACTCCCTTAGATCTTCTCTAACTCTGTTGTCAATTTCAATATGAAAAATATTAAGAAGTCTCTATCTTATCTTCTTATCCTCAATCACCAAGTTGAAAAAGATAGGAAGCACGAAAAGCCTTCTATCCTTATGGTGAATAAGAGGAAAGAGAAGGTGAAGAGATTTAAGCCCAAAGCTTCTTCACGACCTTCCAAGAAAATGAATATCAAAGGGGAGGCAAGGTAACACGAGGCTATTTGTTTTGCACATGGAAGGATGGGCCACTAGAAGAAGAACTCCACCCAGCCTAAGAAGTAAGGGGAAGCTTCAGGTGAATTTGTTATCAAATTAAATCTACCAGTTTCTACAAATTGGGTATTAGATATAGCTTGTGGTGCTCACATATGTTTCCAAATACATGAACCAAGTAGATTCAAGAAGATTCACCAAGGGGAGGTAGATCTACCAGAAACCAATAGATCCAGACTTGCTGCTGTAGCTATCTGGGACTACCACCTCACATTTCCAACTAAGATAATCTTGGTGTTAAAGGGTTGTTATTATGTTTCGTTTGTTACTAAAAACATTAACTCTGTTTCTAGATTAGATATAGATGGATTTGTTTTCAAGTTTGTAAATTAATGTTGCTTCTTTTACAAATATATCATTTGTTTTGGTAGGGCACATTTATACAACGGTATTTACGTGTTGGATTACACAAACCAAGTAATGGAAATTGATAACAGAGATACTTCACATGAATCATACCAAAATCAACTTTGGCATCACCGGATAGGTCATGTAAATAAGAAACGCTTGAAAAAGTTACATCAAGATGGATATTTAGATTCTTTCGAACTAAAACCACTTGGTGTATGTCATGCATGTTTATAAGGCAAAATGACCAAAGCCTCATTTAGCAGGAAAGGTGAAAGGGCTAAAGAAATTCTTGAATTGGTTCATACCAATGCGTGTGGACCATTTCCAGTTGAAGAAATGGGAGGGTACTCATGCTTCATAACATTTACTGATGATTTTAGTAGATATGGATATATCTACATAAAGAGTTATAAGTTGTATTCTTTTGATAAGTTTAAAGAATAAAAGAATGAAGTTGAGAACCATCTTAGTAAGAAGATTAAGAAACTCCATTCAGATTGAGATGGAGAATATCTTAATCAAGAATTCATTGATTACTTATGGGAGTTTGAGATCCTATACCAACTCACTCCTCCATACATGCCCTAGTGGAATGGTGTGAGTGAAAGGAGGAACCACACCCTATTGGAAATGGTGAGATCAATGATGAGTCGTGTGATGTCACGACCCCACCCTACCAGTCTTGAGCCACAACTATCTCAAGCCCGCCTCCATAGGCCAGAGGCTGGAGACCAGCGCCGAATGCATAACAATCTTGGGGAGGCATTCGCCAAAGTTCCTGTACACATGCACACACAAGGCACTCGATGCATAAGTTTAGAGTAAAAAGAAAACCATAGGACAAACTGCTATAACCCAACCACAGTCATGCATCAACCACTAAATAGAGTAAGTAAAGTGATGAAATTACTGACAAGTAAATTGAACAGTAAAGAAGGAAAACATGCTCCCAACCAAAAAGGTGCCACAACATGGAAATAGGTAACAAAAGGAAACAACTGGATAGATCCCCACCTGAAAACTCTGGCATGACCACGACACGCTGTCCAAGCTCCCATGACCTCTACGCTTTTTCGTAGTCACGATCGACCTATCCATCGTCTGCAAGGGCACACCAGGTGTGGGAAAATCCCAAGTAGGGGTGAGTATAAAGATACTCAGTAGGAAGCCCTGAAATATTGAGGGAGAAAAAAAGGGGCACTAAATAGGTGAGTAGTAGACAGAACCAGAACAGTAAAAGAGTACAGTAAAGAGAGTGCAACTCAACCCAATAAGAGGAAGGAAGTAAACTCATCCAAACACAAGGAGCTAGGAATGGTGAGAAGACGATCTTCTCGCCGAGTCTTCACTACCTATAGTAGGAGAGTGGACTCATCCAACAAAGAGTAGCTAAACATGGAAAGAACATGGCATACCCCGCACGTCTTCACCCCTCTTAGAAGGAGAGTAACTGAACCTAAGGAGTGGGAACCGAAGTCAGGTGTATATGCATATATGCTCAACAAGGAACCCAAATGAGTGTGTAAGGGGACCTCCATCTCCAAGATCATCCTAGGAAGAGTCTCCAATAGTTCTAGGAATATCCAACATTGAACCCAAACGTCCTGCATGTCAACCTAGGAGGTACAAGTCAAAGGGGCTCGATCACCGCACCTCGATACTATCCGCTTTGGGCAGCACTGACTCACTCGCATAGCTTTTAGGTCGTGTCGCAAGGACGCATCTCAGTGGGAAAAGCACCCCTCATCCTCATATGTCCTAAGGTCACATAAAAGCTGTCACATCACTGATCTGTATAACCAAGGATCCCGCTCTGGTAGTCATGGAGAAATAGTCACTAACAAGCCTCGTCAAAAGGTCTGAGTCTAAAAGAAGTCACCAGGTAACCCACTGCCCAGCCTAGCTAGAGGGTAAACCCCTAGAGGTATTTTGGTAACCCACTTACCAGCCCCGCTGGTGGGTAAACCCTAAAATTCATCAGGTAACCCACTTCCCAGCCCCGCTGGAGGGTAAACCCTAGTAAGTGAACAGGTAACCCACTGCCTAGCCAGGCTGGAGGGTAAACCCTGATAGTTCGATGGGTAACCCAATGCCCAGCTGCACTGGAGGGTAAAACCTAAAATAAATGGGTAAAACACTACCCAAACCCACTGGAGGGTAAATCCTAAGGTCAACGGGTAACAAACTGCCCAAATCCGCTGGAGGGTAAACCTGAAACTAGTCCGACAACTCCGCGATGCCCGCGCCATCACTGGGTGTCGCTAACATCACGACCGTGCGTTGGGTCGGAGTGCATCAAAGAGACCTCTGAACAACGCCCTTTCATATTTAAACATTTAATACTATCTTGAATGAGGCTCTGCATGCCCCAACAGATCACACCACTACAATCATCATGGAAAACCACACAATATAGACTACTTATTCGCCTGGAATGGACCCCCGATGGAAAAGTTGTTCGCCACAACTTTAAGCCTGCACGGTGTCTCGTGGGTCCCACTATTGTTTCTAAAAGTGGTCAAGAGGACTGCGCCATCATGATGGCCTCAGAAAAACACATCAAATCAACTATTCATCTGCCCCGAATGAACGCTTGACGAAATTGTTGCAAAACGCTACACGTCGCTTAAAAGACGGTCCATAGGGACCACATCTCAACTTCGACTTCAATGCCTGAAACCATACTGAAAATCTATTCCTCGACTCTAGGGTCGCAACACCGCTGACGGTGCTCAAATCGGACATCGGATGTGTCCGCGCCATCCAGAACAAGAACCCCCCAAAAAACACCAATTCACTTAATGGGTGTGTCGCACCACCGAGGCTGCCGTCTTGGGAATTAAAAATCCCTAAGACCATCTCAAAATATTTTTCTTGATGCTAGGAATGAACTACCGTAGACGGCATGCAAAACAGACACCTGTAGCGAAAATTACGGGTTTCCGAAGTCAGAGGGGGCGAACCCCTTGGGCTGGACCAGCCTGGTCCGCCCGGTCTGGGTCAGCCTGTGTCGGCCGGCTCGGCCGTGGACCCCAGGTCCATGCAACGCCGACCTGTCCTCATGGCAGGTCGCAGTCTTCCATGGAGACCCACCGAAGGCGGGTCTCGTTCCTTGCTCGGGGTCCCGCACCGCGACCCCGGTCCGCCTCGCCGTCGACCTCCCCGCCGCCTGGAGCAGCATAAAGCCATCGCCGTGCTGCATGAAGCCGCCGCCGCTGAGGAGTCCACCGTCGCACCACCATTCCGAAAAGCCACCACCACCACTGGAACCATGCCTCCGCCACCTGGAACGCACCGCACCGCACCGCCGCCGTCGCTCTCCGAACCTCCCTGAAACCATAAGAAAAAGCACAAAAACAGCCAAAAAACTTCTCAGGGCCACCCCGGGACTCAAAAATTTGATTCGAAAGGATCATTGGGAAGATAAATTCAATCCCTACACAACCAGGGGATTCACTCGATGACAAGACAACAATTCAACATAGGAAATTAAATTTAAAGACAAAGTAGAAACCAAAATGAAGAACGAAACCTCCTACCTTGTTGGGCATAGCCCAAAGCTTCATGATTGGTCTGCCAGAGCCGCCGTGCCTTTCCTGAGTGGTGGAGGAGAGGGGATAAGCTCGTCGAGAGGAAACCCCCCTGCCTGTAGACCCCGTTCCCAAACTTTTGGCGGGGTCGGGGTTAAGCCACCCCTAGGGTAAAAACCACGTTCTGAGGGAAACAGTGGTCTCAGAATTTTAATACGAGCCTCCATTCAAAAGTTGTAAAGTCTACGCCCGATGCCGCTAAATTACGAAAACGCCCCTGGTGGCGTTTTTCACAGAAGGGCCGCGCCCGCGAAAGTTATAACCCTCCTAGGGTAAACGTTACGTTCCGGACTCAACGGTGACCTCGATTTTCCCATCCGAGCAACCACTTAGGATTTATTCTATTTATTTAGCGCGCCCAGTGTGAACGCACGTCAATTTTAATTCTGGCCACACCGGGGCTCGGAATCTCACACCGTTTGAACGTCCTGCTTTGGAATAACATCAAGAAAAATGCAAAGTCTCATAGGTTCAAAAACCGGGTTCTTACATCATTCCTTCCTTCACATTTTTCGTCCCCAAAAAACATAACTACAAAAACAACTCGGGATACTGAGTCCGCATCTGGATCTCCTTCTACCAAGTGCTCTCCTGCACCCTCCCATGCTGCCACAACACACGAACTAGAGGAATGGCGTATCCGTGCAGAGTCCACTCTTGTCGGTCCTCAATCTCCATAGGGTGCTTCGCAAAGGTGGATCCATCCTCAATGTCCAGCTCTCCCTAGTCGATAACGAGCATGGGGTCATGCACGTATTTCCTTAGCTGTGAAACGTGGAAGACGTCATGAAATCTCTCCAACTGTGGGGGTAGAGCAAGGCGATAGGCGACCTCACCGACCCTGCGCATAATCTCAAAGGGACCGATGAACCGCAGGGACAACTTACCTCCTCAGCCGATCCTCTACGTTCCATGCTGTGAGAAGAATCTAAAAAAGACATGGTCTCCCTGCTCAAACTCCAAAGGCCTACGACGTCAGTTTGCATAGGACTTCGGTCTACTCTGAGCTTTCCTCATCCGCTCACGAATGACCTGCACCTTCTCCATCATTGCCTGTACCAACTCTGGGCCCACGAGGAAGGTCTCCCCAACCTCCGTCCAGCACAAGGGTGACCTGCAGGGTCTCCCATAGAGGGCCTCAGAAGGTTCCATGCCAATAGTAGAGTGGTAACTATTGTTATACGCAAACTCTACCAAGGGTAGGTGATACTCTCAGCTTTATCCAAAGTATAACATGCACACCCGAAGCATATCCTCTAACACCTGGATAGTGCGCTCGGTCTGCCCGTCAGTCTGGGGGTGAAAAGCTGTACTCATCCGCAACTAAGTCCCAAACGCCTTCTGTAGGCCTCGCCATAATCACGATGTAAACTGTGCATCATGGTTGGAGATGATCGTTGAGGGTACTCCATGAAGGAGGATGATCTTCCGAACATATAACTACCCCAGACTCTCCACCGAGCTCTGCTCCCTAATGGAAAGGAAGTGTGCCGACTTCATGAGTCGGTCCACTATCACCCAAATGGAGTCGTGTCCCTTCACTATGTGCGGAAGCCCAGTGAAAAAGTCCATAGATATGTCATACCTCTTCCCCTCTGGGATATCAAAGGGCTGGAACAACCCTTCCAGGACCTGATGCTCTACCTTCACCTGCTGACAGGTAAGATACTGAGAAATGAACTCAGCTACGCTCCGCTTCATGCCAGACCACCAAAACTGCCGCTGAAGGTCTCAGTACATCTTCCCCACACCAGGATGTATGGCCAAGGGAGAAGTGTGGAACTCCCACATCACCTCCTCCTGTATCTCCACTGGTAGTATAGATCTTCCCTGGAACAAGATCTCATGATTCCCTCCTTCAGAGTACCCATAGGGTGCGTCGCCTGTGGATATATGATCACGTAGTACCTCGCTATCGACATCCCCCAGCTGCGACTCTCTCACATGCTCAAGGAGTAATAGAGTCAACACCATCTATTGTAGAAAAGTCGTACCATCATGCTCCACCAAGGTCAACCGTAGGGAAGCCAACTATTCTGAAGCTTCCCGCACTAAATGATCCTGGGACTTCCTGTTAAGGGAATTTTCTTCTACGTTTCCATTCCCTGGAGTGTATAATATATCGAAATCATAGTCCTGTAGAAACTATAGCCAACACCTCTACCTCAGATTCAAATCCCTTTGAGTAAAGATATACTTGAGGCTCTGGTGGTCTGAGTAGACCACAAAACGCTCACCTAGAAGGTAGTGTCTCCATAACCTCAAGGTGAAGACCACTGCTTCCAACTCCAAATCGTGAGTCACATAATTCTACTCATGGGGCCTTAAATGCCTCGACCCATATGCAATCACGACGCATTGCTGCATTAGCACGCAACCGATCCCATATCCTAAAGCATCACAATATACGAAAAAATCAACGCCCTACTCTGGTAGCCTCAACACCAGAGCACTAGTCAGCCTCTGCCTCAACTCCTCAAAGGACTTATGGCATTGATCATTCCATGTAAACTGTCATCCCTTCCATGTCAATGCGGTCAAAGGGGTAGCAATCCTGGAGAATTCCCCCACAAAACTCTTGTAGTACCCTGCCAAACCAAGGAAACTCCGCACCTCAGACACATTCTTGGGTGGCTCCCAAGCAAGCAATGCCTCTATCATTGCGGGATCCACAACCAATCCATGTTCCTTAATGAAATGCCCAAAAAATTGAACCTTGTGAATCCAGAAATGGCACTTCGAGATCTTCCCGTACAGCTGGTTCTCTCGAAGTAAGTCTAATACCATCCTCAAATGCTATGCATGCTCCTCCTATATTTCCAAGTAAATGAGTATGTTGTCAACAAAGACAACCACAAACCGGTCCAAGTACGGTTGAAAAAACTAGTTCATCAAAGCCATGAAGATGGTAGGGGCATTCATCACACCAAAGGGCATCACCAGAAACTCGTAGTGCCCATATCGACAACAGAAGGCTAGCTTCGAGATATCAGCCTCATGAACCCACAACTAGTGGTAGCCCGATCGAAGATCGATCTTCGAGAACCACTTCAAAACTCGTAACTGGTCAAAGAGGTCGTCGATCCTTGGAAAAGGGCACTTATTCTTTATCGTGGCCTGATTTAGGTGACGATAATCCACATAAAGCTGTAGACTCCCATTTTACTTTTTCACAAACAAAACTGGAGCCGCCCAGGGGGACACACTGGGCCTGATGAATACCTTCTCATGAAGGTCATCCAACTGAAGTAAAAGCTCCCGAAGCTCTGTGGGTGCCATCTGATATGCTATACAAGATGTCAGAGCAGTCCCAAACTGCAAGTCAATACAGAAATCCATCTCTCGCCTAGGAGGTAGTCCCAGAACATTCTTGGGAAATATGTCCATGTAGTCCTCTACAACGGTAGGGATCCAGGTGCCTGTAGCGTTTGCTACTCCAAGAGCCATGCTCTCCAGCTGGTGCAATAAAGGTCGGGGTCTCCTACTCAGAGTACCCATCTGTTCTGCCATGAGGTCTCGTTTACCAAGGATGGTGAACCTCGTCCCATCAAAAAACACACCTCTGACTCATCTGTGACGATAGTTGATCTAGGAGTGAACCATAGAAAGACAATCCATTCCCAGGATGACATCGTAAGGTTCCATCATGATGATGAGTATATCCCACGTGAAACTCCCTCCTCTAAAAGATAGCTCACACCGTCTGCAGATAAAGGTCACTAAGGAGGCACTTCCCGTAGGAACCTCGAGGCTAAGTGCGGGTGTCAGTGCCTCCACTGGAAGCTCCAACTCCTGTACCAAGAATAGCGATATAAAAGAGTGGCTGGAACCTATTTCTACTAGTACTGAAGCAAATGTGTAGTAAACAAAGAGCATACCTCAGACCATCTCGTGCGTTGGAGGGTCTCGAACACCCATGGCCTGAAGCTGCCCGCGACCCCAACTACCAGCTCCCTGAGCCTGGTGTGGGCCGCCTAGTGGTGGTGGTGGAGGGATCTCAAAACACCGTCCTCTACCTTTTGGTCCTACCGCTATGCCTACGCCACCTCCCTGAGGACCGCTCGGTCCCCACCTAAGTGACCCCTGGTCACGGCGCTGCCTCTGCCTCTGTGGTGCACCCGCTGCCTGCCACGACTGATCTGTATGCCTGGTCGTGCAATCCCATGCTAGATGGACCCAACCTTCACAAGCGTAACACTGGATCTCTAATGTCTCCCCTGGTGCCCTACGATGCCACTAAGGTGTATGACCCTGGACCTGGGTCTCCTCACGGAAGGGCCTCCTCGGTTGAGGCCCAGCTCTCTGTCATCTGCCTGCTGAATACTCCGCTCTAAAACGGCCACTACTAGGTCCTTCCATCTGGTGCCCCTCATACATGAATCTCTCGGTCACAAGCACCCGATCCAGCACCCCGGAATAAGTAGGGATGCACAAGGGTACCACTCTAGCATGAATCTCCTGACAAAGACCCTGCTTGAACATCCGCGAACGGAAGTAGCTGTCGCGGATCATGTCCTGCGAGTAGCGTGTAAGATCAGTGAACCGGGCTGAGTACTGGGACATGGACATCCCCCCTTCTTCAACTCCAGAAGATCCTGGATCTGAATGGAGTGTAAACACGAGGGGGAGTACTCCTCCCAGAAAAGCTGCTGGAAGTTATCCCATGTAAGGGATGACTCGTCATGGGTCTGCATCACCAAACCCCACCATTTCCCAACTATCCCGAGGAAAGGACTGGCGGCTAGGGCCACCATCTGGTATGCTGGGGTCTGTACCAGCCTGAAGAGTCGTGCCCCTGACTCAAGCCAGTCCTCCACCACCAGGGGATCCGGGTCCCCACGGAACCTCGGCGGACTCTGACGCTGGAAGTCTCATAGTGCGCTCAGTCTGCGCGCAACCTTAGCCTAAGCTGCCGGTACTAACTACCTTTCTCCAGATGGAGGGGCTACTGCAGAAGCACTGGGCAGAATGGGATCACATGAGGGTCCCTAAACCGACACCTAATCGCTCGCCTGGTCGTCGTCAAGAACTGGAGAGGGTAGCCTGGCTGTCTGCTATCATGGAGGCATCCTGAAAATTATCAAAGGATACTGCGATCAGATGAGCATATATATATAACAGTCATAACAAAGGGGAGCTGACTCAAACAAAGACAATCAAAGACTTAGTCCCTCAAGATTCATGTTCCAAAGTTCCCTGCAACAAGTGTCTCAGCTTGTCGAGTCAACTAGTGGGTTATCAAGGTCCCGATGAATGGATACGTCGGCCGCCCGTACCATCACTAAACTCCCTGGACTAAGAGCCTCTTTCAAGAAACATCAACATTATTTCCCTAAATCCCAACCAATTCCCTTTTTTTAGGGATGTTCGAACAACATCCCAAGGAACGAACCACCTCTGATACCACTTTGTCATGACCCGACCCTACTGGTCCCAAGCCGCAACTACCTCAAGCCTGCCTCTATAGGCCAGAGGCTGGTGACAAGTGCCAAAGGCGTAACAATATCAGGGAGGCCTTCACCAAAGTAACTGTACACATCCACACACAACCCAATCGATGGAGAAGTGTAGAGTAAAAAGAAAACCATAGGACAAATAACTATAACCTAACCACAGTCATGCATCAACCACTAAATAGAGAAAGTAAAGTGCTGAAAGTACTGAAAAGTAAACCGAACAGTAAAAAAGTCAAACACGCACCCAACCAAAAAGGTGCCACAAACCGGAAACAGGTAACAAAACGAAACCACTAGATAGATCCCCACCTGAAAACTCTGGCACGACCACGCCACGCTGTCTGAGCTCCCGTGACCTCTACGCTCCTCCGTAGTCATGATCGACCTGTCTGTCATCTGCAAGGGCACACCAGGTGAGGGAAAAGACCAAGTAGGGGTGAGTATAAATATACTCAGTAGGATGCCCCAAAATCTCGAGGGAGAAACAAAAGAGGCACTGAAGAGGTGAGAAGTAGACAAAACCAAAACAGTAAAAGTGTACAGTAAAGAGAGTGTAGATCAACCCAACAAGAGGAAGGAAGTAAACTTGTCCAAAATCAAGGAGCTAAGAACGATGAGATGAAAAACTTCTCACCAAGTATTTGCTACCTATAGTAGGAGAGTGGACTTGTCCAACCAAGAGGAACTAAAGACGGAAATCACGTGGCATACCCCACACATCATCTCCCCTCCTAGAAGGGGAGTATCTGAACTCAAGGAGTGGAAACTCAAGTCAGGTGTATATGTATATATGCTCAACAAGGAATTCGAATGAGTGTGTAAGGGGACCTCCATATCCAAGCTCAGCCTAGGAAGAGTCGCCAACAGTTCTAAGAATATCCAAAACTGAACCCAAATGTCCCGCATGTCAACCTAGGAGGTACAAGTCAAAGGGGCTCGATCACTGCACCTTGATACTATCCGCTTTGGGCGACACCGAATCACCCGCACGACTTTTAGGTCACGTCACAAGGACGCGTCTCGGTGGGAAAAGTGCCCCTCGTACTCATATGTCCTAAGTTCACCTCAAAGATATCACATCGCCGATCCGTATAACCAAGGATCCTACTTTGGTAGGCAAGGAGAAAAAGTCATTGACTAGACTCATCAAAAGGTCTAAGTCTAAAAGAAGTTGCCGGGTCACCCACTGCCTAGCCCAGCTTGAGGGTATACCCCTAGAGGTATTCGGGTAACCCACTACCTAGCCCCGATGGAGGGTAAACCCTAAAATTCATCAGGAAACCCACTGCCCAGCCCTGCCGGAGGGTAAACCCTAGTAAGTGAATGGGTAACCCACTACCTAGCCTGGCTGGAGGGTTAACCCTGATAGTTCGACGGGTAACCCACTGCCCAGCTGCGCTGGAGGGTAAACCCTAAAATAAATGGGTAAACCATTGCCCAAAACTACTGGAGGGTAAAATCTAAGGTCAACGAGTAACCCACTGCCCAACCCTGCTCGAGGGTAAACCCGGAACTGGTCTGACAACTACGCGCTACCTGCGCCATCATTGGGTGTCGCTAACATCACGACCATGCATTGGGTCGGAGTGCATCAAAGAGACCTCCGAACAACACCCTTTCATATTTACACATTTAATAATATCTCTAATGAGGCTCCACATTCCCCAAAAGATCACACCACTACAATAATCATGGAAAACCACGCGAGATAGACTACTTATTTGCCTGGAACGGACCCCCGACGAAAAAGTTGTTCGCCACTACTTTAGGCCCGCACAGTGTCTCGTGGGGCCCACTCTCAGTTCTGAAATAGGTCGGTTGAATTGCGCCATCATGATGGACTCGAAAAAACACGTCAAATAGACAATTTATCCACCCTGAACGGATGCTTGATGAAAATGTCACAAAACACTGCACGTCGCTTAAAAGACGGCCCGTAGGGCCCACATCTCAACTCCAACTTCAATGCCCAAAACCATACTTGAAATATACACTGCAACACCAGGGTCGAAACACCACTGACGGTGCTCAAATCAGAAATCGGATGTGTCTGCGCCATCTAAAATAAGAACCCCTGAAAAAAAACACCAATCCACTTAATGGGCGTGTCGCACCACCGAGGCCCCCATCTTGGGAATTAAAAATCCCTGAGACCATCTCAAAAGCTTCGTCTCGATGCTAGGAATGCACTTCCATAGAAGACATGCCAAATAGACACCCGTAGAAAAAATTACGGGCGTCCGAAGTCAGAGGGGGCGAACCCCTTGGGCTGGACCGACCTAGTCCGGCCGGTCCGCCTGGTCTTGGCCTGCCCGCGCCGACCGTGCTGGCTCGCAGTGCCGGCCCACGGCTCAACCGCATGGCTTGGCCGTGGACCTCAGGTCTATCCAGCACCGACCGGCCCCCCGTGGTCGGTCGCGGTCTTCCACGGAGACCCGCCGAAGGGGGGTCTCGGTCCCCGCTCGGGGTCGCGTGCCGCGACCCTGGTCCCTCACCGTCGACCTCGCCGCCGCCTGGAGCCGCCGCTGTGCCATGTGAAACCACTGCTGGTGAGGAGTACGCCACCACAACGCTATCCCAGAAAGCCGCCGCCACCGCTGGAACTGCGCCGCCGCCGCCTGGAACGCGCCACGCCGCCACCGTCGCTCGCCTGACCTCCCTGGAACTGCAGGAAAAAGGGTAAAACGGCTGGGAAACTTCCCGGGGCCACCCCAGACACCCCGAGACTCAAATATTTGATCTGAAGGGATCACTGGGAAGATAAATTCAATCCCTATGCAACCAAGGGATTTACTCGACGATCATACAGAAATTCGACATAGGAAATTAAATTTAAAGACGAAGCGAAAACCAAAATGAAGAACGAAACCTCCTACCTTATTGGGCGTAGCCCAAAGCTTCACGATTGGTCCACCAGAGCCACCAGGCATTTTCAAAGTGTTGGAGGATAGGGGAGAAGTTCTTTGAGAGGAAACCTCTAGGGAAGAGCCAAGGGGGAGAAGAGGGTGGGGGTGGTGTTTAAATATAAAACACTTAAACCCCCCGCCCGTTGACCCCGTACCCGGACTTTTGGCGGGGTCGGGGTTAAGCCGCCCCTTGGGTAAAACACACATTCTGAGCACAACGGGTGTCTCAGAATTTTAATCCAAGCCTCCATTCAAAAGTTGTAAAGTCCACTCCCGACGCCGCTAAATTACCAAAATGCCCCTGGTGGCGTTTTTCACAGAAGGGCCACGCCCGCGAAAGTTAGACCCCTCTTAGGGTAAACGACACATTCCGGACTCAACAATGCCCTTGGTTTTCTCATAGGAGCAACTTTTTAGGAGTTATTCTATTTATTTAGCACGTCTAGTGTAAACATGCGTCAATTTTAATTCCGGCCGCACCGGGGCTCGGAATTGCATGCCGTATGAACGTCCTACTTTGGAATAACATAAAAAAATGGAAAGTCTTATAGGTTCAAAAACCGGGTTCCTACATGCAAGTCTTCCATTATCCTTTTGGGGATATGAATTACAAAAAATGGTGCACATACTAAATCAAGTACCAACTAAGTCGATAAATGGTATTCCATACGAGTTCTGGAGTGAAAAGAAATCTATATTATTGAATTTAAATGTTTAGGGAATTGATGTGTTTTTTAAGGCCTCTTTAGGTAACAAACTTTCACCCTTAGTCATAAAGTGTAACTTTATAATATACCCTAAGGAAACAGGGGGATATTACATATACAAACCCTCATAAAAAAGTTTATAGTGGCCGGACACACCATGCTTCTTGATAGGGAGAACATCTCCAAAATAGATAGAGGGAGAAAGATAGACTTAGATAAAGTTGAGGCTCAAGGTACAAAAGAGTTAGTACAAGAACAGATTCCACAGAGCCCCATGGAAGAAAGAACTATTCTAGAGACACAAGAGCTATTTAGGAGTAAAAGAGACATTAGAGAACCATAATGGTATAGTTTTATAGTTACCGAGGATGGTGAATCATTATCAGTTGATAATAATGATCCTCTAACCTATAAGGAAGCAGTAAGTGACACATATGTTTCCATGTGGCAAGAAGCCATGAATTTGAAAATGGATTCCAGGTACCAAAACCAATTTTGGATTTTGGTAGATCCTCCAGTTTATGTAAATATTTTTGGTTGCAAATGGGTATTCAGGAATAAACTAGACATGGAAGGACAATTCAACACCTATAAGGAATGACTGGTTGCAAAAGGGTTAAAATAGCATCAAGGCATTGACTACGAAGAAACCTTTTCACTAATTGAAATTCTGAAATTCATCAAAATTCTATTGGCTGCTACTGCTTACCATGATTATGAGATTTGGAAAATGGATGTCAAAACAACCTTCCTTAACGAGAACCTTGAGGAATATGTCTACATGACACAAATTGAAGGGTTTATGACTCTAAAGGATTCCAATAAGGTATGCAGGTTTTAGAAATCCATTTATGGATTAAAGCAAGCACACAGGTCATAAAACATTCATTTTGATGAATCCATAACTAAATTTGGTTTTATCAAGAACGAATGTGAGACTTGTGTCTAAAAATGGTTTAGTGGGAGTGCAGTTGTTTTCCTAATATTATATGTTAATGACATATTACTTATTGGAAACGAGATACCGGTCTTACTATCTGTTATGGAATGGTTGAATCAATGCTTCTCCATGAAGGACTTGGGCGAGGCAATATATATTCTTGGGATCAAGATCCATCGTGATAGATTCAAGAGATTATTAGGTCTATGTCAAAGTATATACATTGATAATATACTGAAGAGATTAAGTATGGAACAATGCAAGAGGGGATTGTTGCTAGCATGACTTGGAATTCATATTTCCAAGAAAATGTGTCCTCATACACACGAGGAAAGAAAGATAATGGCAATGACTATATACACATTAGTGATTGGGTCAGTCATGTATGTCATTCTATGTACTAGGTTGGATGTCGCCTACGCATTCAGTGTGGTAGGCAGATATCAAGCTGACCCAGGTGACCGCCATCGGAAGGCAGTCAAGACTATACTATAGTATATGAGGCGTACTAAGGATATGTTCCGAGTTTATGGAGGAGATAAGGAACTAGTCATTATAGGATATGAATATGCTAGTTTCTAGACTGATCAAGATGACATTAAGTCACAAATAGGATAAATCTTCACTTTGAATGGAGGTGCAGTGAGCAGGAAGAGCTCAAAGCAGAGTGTGGACACAAATTCTACAATAGAGTCCTAGTATATTGTAGCTTATGAGGTAGCTAAATAAGCAGTTTGGATGTGATGCTTCGTCCAAGAGATGGATTTGATACCTAGTAGTAAAGATCCTATCACACTGTAATGTGATAATACTGCAGTGGTGGCTCTCGCAAAAGAGACAAGGTCACATCGGCAAATGAAGAAAATACTTTGGAAGTATCATCTCTTGAGGGATTTTTCTTAGAGAGCTAAAGTTGTAGTGAGTAGTATTTCCATGGAAGAAAACATGGTGGACACCTTGACTAAAGCCTTGACTCAATAGAAACACGATCACCATGTGAGGTCTAGCAGACTGAAAGTCCTAGGTAGTTGAATCTAGTCCAAGTGAGAGTTTGTAAGAGTTGGTGTCCTAGAACCAACTAGTTGTACTTTGATAACATGGATATTTAACATATTTAAAAATTATACATCTTATTACATATTGTTCATTGTTCTGCATGACTATGATGTAATAATGTCTTAGAGTATTTGTTGCAACGATAAGGTCATGGAAGTTCCCCGCTATGATGAGAAACTTGAAATGCTATAACAATATTCTTAAATTTAGTTCTACGGTTAGATGAAATACTATTAAGGGACACATAACATGAAGACTGTCAGGTGTGAGTACTCATAAGTAGTTGAGACTTCCTTTTGTGAAGTTTTCACTTGGTAATCTCCAAGATAGAAGATTATGAGAACAAACCCACCAATAGGAATTCCGCATGTTTTTGTGTCATTAGATATTTCAATATACAAGCATGTGTAATGATCCTTAGAATTTAAGATTACCATTAATATGTTTAATGACTCATGTAATTTGATTTACTGACGAAAAATGTCACACAGACAGTTAGTGTGAGGTAGAGTATGTTGGGTGTGTCACGAGTGGTATGTTATTAATGGATAAGTCGAGGAAGGATTTTTCCCTTCCATTTGTGGAAGTTGATATCCTAACCCTTTGATTGAAAAAGAACCATCACGCGAAATTCCATGGCCATGGTGTAACAATGAGTTTATTTCAGGTAGTCAAAGAATGACATATCAAGCATAAAATTTGATGACACTATCCTGAAACATGCTTGATGAGATATTGTGAAAAATGGATTATATTACATAGAGAGAGTTCATATGTGGATGTCGTTTTTGAGACTTTAAGTTATTTATCTTGGGTGCCTTGACCCATTGCTAGATAGTAGTCTTGGAATTTAGGCAAGCCTGCCTAATGCCAATGAGGAAGAATCCTAGAGGGTCACAAACTATGCGTTTCTAGTGGTCTCATTTAAATTCAATTTGAATTTAATTAATAAATATTATTCTCAAGAGAATAGAATAATTTTATTCCAGTTAAAATGATTTCATAAAATAAATAAATATTTATTCACTAGATTGTGTGTAAAATATATTTATTTATTTTATTGAACATTTAATAAATATTTATTTACTAGTTTGTAAATAAAATATTTATTTAAGAGAATAATTTATTTATTTATTTATTTAGGTGTTTAATAAATGGATGTGGAGTTCTAGATGACCAAGTCCAGTCTGACAGTAAAATAATTATTTTCAAAATGATAAATAATTATTTAACTAGTTGGCACAAATTAAAATAACACTTCTATTATTTTGTGATGCAAAATTTTATTTATAATTCCATTTTTCTCAAGTTGGCGCACCATAAATAATGACGTAGTATTATTATTAATAGCATGGATTTTCTCTAAGGTTATGATTGTATTTAATTTTTATTACACAATTAAATATTGTAACTGAAGCTCCATGTCAATAAATAGACACATACGTCTATTGTGCCATGTACCGAACCGCACACTCGGTGAATTGAGAATTGTTGAGCCGAATAATTTCTCTCTTCAATCCTCTTCCCGCCCCTCTCAAGAACGAGATACATTCTTCAAGGATGAAGAACAAGCGATCAAGAATGACCGACACAAGACACTCACTTCGCTGCACGAGAACCTGGAGAATGAGCAGTGTCGATCGGAGGCCATCAGAGAACGTGTGGATCACCGCTAGATGGATTTTGGTTTGGATGCTTGCAAGCACAATAAGATAATACTGAAGGGTCATTCTGGATGATCAACATCATCAACGAATAAAATTTTGAAGATACAGGTATTATTTTCTTTTTGAAATTAATTAAATTAATTATAAACATGATGTGCAAGATCCTCTCTAAAGGTTTAAGGATTATTCCATCTTTATCTAAATATTTGATTCTATTCCATGGAGAATTGCGTTCATCACCGTATTGATCCCAAAATAATCATTGATCATTGTAAAAATCAAAGTTGGGTGACATACCAACCACGCTTTTGCTACACCCATAACCTTGAGATATATTATTAACTGATGTTGGGGAAACCATGGTTTTCTAGTTTCCAAGCTATAAGATGTTGGTATTTCCAAACACCATTGGGATTGATAGAATTTTCTATGTGTGCACAAGATATATAGACCATGTGACTTGGTCCTTAGGATATTGGTGGTATCCTCTATAGATGTGATACTTATAGTGTTGTAATTGATCTCTATATTGTAATAGTTATGCACTATAATTGATAGATATGGATTTTCATGTCGTCATTTTAATTATTGGATTAGGTGATAAACATACCTTGTAAACGATTATTTAGGTTTGTTGACCCATGAATTATGAATGAGGGTTTAGAGACTATGGCCTTAGAGTTTTATTTTTTTCATAGATAATTAGATGATGTAGACACACAGTTCTCCTTTATGGAATGTTTAGACTTTTTTCTACACCACTAATTTCTGAATTTAACAAAATTAGGTAGGTGGATCACTCTAATATTGTTAATAATGATGTTGATAGTGTATTATTTATATTCTAGTTACTATATCTCTCAATTTTCATACACTTATATATGTGTGGATATTTTCTAGGGACACCATTAGTGGTTCCCTACTGAGTTTATAATCATACACTCCATGTTCCCTTTAGAATGTGTATAGACTTCATGAATCTTTATATAAGATAGAGAAAGCACCCTAGGACTAGAGGATAATGGTTGGTAGTGTGGTATATAAACACGGTATGTCGGTGGTTTTATTTGGGATATGGATTAGGAGAACCCTTAGTACCACATTAATGATTATATTTTTTACATTTTATAAATGTTAATACATGAACAACCTATGAGTGTTCCAAATTACTTTTGTATGAATAACATGATAAATAGATATAAATTTTAGCAGATAAATGTTTTTTGTTTTTAATAATTCTATTGTTATTATATGGTCTGGTTTCATAGATAATATATATATTTTCCAATATTTCTTTGGTTCCATGTATATAAGCGTATAGTCTCCCCATGATCACACCTTAGGCCCTCACCACTAGTTGACAGTCTTTAATTTAAGAGAAGGATAATTTGGGGCATGTAGTGCTTTGGTTTTTTTTTATTTTAGGTGAACCAGGATAAGGAAGTTACAAAGTTGTATTAGAGTGAGTTCAAGTAAGGTATATCATGGCCTAGTTATAAAAAATTGTAATAATGAAGGATGTTATGTTTTATTTGGAGTGATATGTTAGAGGGTTAATAAGGATTGTACTTGTAAATGCACCCTATGAAGGTTATTTTATAACTTTTATATAATTTATAATCAAGATAATTTGGTTTGAGATATTTCTTTTTGGTTTCACTATTATGGTTTACTGCTTTCTATAAATGGTGTCTATTTGAGGGTTACTTGGATTGTGATTTGGATCATGGCTTATAGAGGCAAGATAGTTTCTTTATTAATTTATAATTTTAGGAACATATGTATCCAATTAATAGTTTTTTGATGGTTACATATTTCTATAAAGGTGGTATGGGGATTTTTTATCTATATAACGTGTTAAAAACTAGTTAAATTGTTTTTTGCATATATTCTGGTGGTAATTCCACTCAAATAAACAATGTTATTTTATTTATGGTATTATTAGGTATTGGTATCTTATGTGTGTGTATGTGGTTCTTTACCATGATGTAGATTGTTAAGCTATCAAGATATATGGTATGAGATCTCAGTGAAGATAGTAAAATATATGGGATAGTGGGATATAATACCTATTATAGATTTCTTGGTTTATAGTATGTGGGATATTATATAGTTATTGATAATGGTAATTTATTTCTAGTGATATACTATATTTATGGCCTCTGTGAGAGGACTGAGAAGGTATAGATGATAATATATCAAGGTGTGTACCTATTACCAAACCTAACACTACAAGAAAATTTCAATTTCTTGGTGGTTATTTTGGGATATGGTGGCGGTTTAAACAACCACTATATGATTCTGTCGTGGTTTTGGAAAACCGCCACTAAATTTTGTGTCAGGAAAATATTGGTGGCGGTTAAAGCAATTTAGCAGTGGTTTATGGGAACCATAATAGTTGGCGCATTTCATGGAAGTTATAATGTTTTTAGCGGTGGTTTTTCTGGTAGGGGATTACTTTTTTTAACAGCGGTTAAAACCGTCACTAAAATAAAGTAAGCCCCAGGCCGGGAAAACCACTGCAAAAAACATTATATCCACCGTGAAATGCTCGTGGAAGATGGGACACTGTAGCGGCTGTTTAAATTGTCGCTAAATTTAAGACTGTAGAGGTGGTTAGAACCACCGCTAATAGAAAAATACTGACATTTAGCGGCGGTTAAAACCAACATTTAGCGGTGATTAAAACTTCCGCTACATATATACCTGTTACAGTTAGCGGCGGTTAAAACCGTCGCTAAAAATAGATTTACAAAAAAACAAGAGGCTGTTTCTATAGCCCCTATACCAGTGCCCTAAAAAAAACCATTCCAAGAATACCAAAGACTAATAGAATACATACTACAATCAATATGTAAAGAGATTCTTAACTAAACAGAACCAAATGCATCATTCAGTGGGTAAAGGAACACAGATTAACATATAACATGACCATTAGACCTTTAAAAAAAATATAAACAAGAATGTATGTCATATTTCATGAAATCAATGCCAAGTTTAGGTTTAACCTATTCCATCTATACCAGTTCCAACCCTGACATAACCATTCATATCAACATACATCCCACTATCATTGGTGCTAACTACTCCAAAAACTCAGGCCCCCCTACCCATACCTCATCAACCAATAGGAATCCCTAGATCACATAGCATCAGATATAAAGGCCTACATCCAAAGAAATAAAAAGACAAAAAACATGAAATAGAGTCAATATGGAATCTAGTCCCTAAAATAATAATCCATCCATCATAAGAAAATGGGCTTACTCGACACCATAAATTTATCTTTATCGAAGTAATTGTTCAATGAAAGTCTTGGACTAATCAATTTATTTATGATGTGTTACTAATATTGAAAATATAAATTAAATAGAATGTACACCATCAATTATTCTTGTTTAAATTAAATTTAAAGAATAAATTCACAATATTATGCCTCTAATATTAAATACAACATGAATTTTCAGCTTCATTCTCTTTATCCAATTCCATTTACATATTGATGAAAAATTTATATTAACTTGAATTAGGCATTAATTTATTTCAATCAAATTCTAATTAATAATATAGTAGTAAGAAATATAGATTTTATTTTTTTTGAAACCAATTATAACCAAAATTACATTGCACAATGATTTTCATCATATTATACTTTAGGGGAACTTGGGTTGATATCCAATCCTTGGTTGAGTCCACATACAAATAAAACCAAAATTCAATTCAAATGACACATTTTGATGCTCTTTATGGTTAGTTGTTTCACTCACTAATCTGTTAGCATTAGGATGGGAGGTAGTAATTGTGGGTCGTTCATAGTTTTAGAGGTATTTGTGAGATGTTACTAGATCAAGAAGAATTTAATCACTTCTCATTTAAAATAGATATCATATGATAATGGTAGGAAGAAACACATGGAATTAATTGTGGGTGTCTGAGTTTTATTATGGGAGACTCCTCAATTCAGGAATCAATGATTACAGAAGAAAAAGATGCTAGCACCGAAGTTTATGGGGCTATTCAGGATTATCAAGAGTGTCATGATAGTGGAATTAAATTTGGAATTTCCTCCATAATATCAAGGAATGTGTGATGTTTTACATGTCTATTATATTCAGTTGTACATTCTCGATCAAATTTATGTGATCAACTATGAAGTATTTCAGTTGGATCCTTACCCAACATTTGTGGAGCGCTCAGTGTGAATCATGGATTGTAGTGAGAAATTCTTTTAAAGAAAGCCAATGCCACATGTTAGAGTCATATGGGAGCATAGACATATGCATAAAGAGTCTTACAAGTGATAATATGATGCACGAGCTCAATAGCCCTAGTTTTTTGGGTGTGAAATATAGAGGCACTACTCAAGGATGATAAATCCTCAAAGGGGGAGATTATAATGACTTGAAGTTTTTTAGGGGCCTTAAGACTTACATTTTACCCTTCTTTAATTGTTTTTGAGATATTATTTTATTGGGTGAATTCTTAGGTTTTTTTTTGGGTTTTAAGATTTATATAGGCCTCTAAATTGTTTCATGATAGGAACATCCTCCAAATCATTTTTTATTCCATTAAACAACTTTCAAGGGAATTGTGGGAAACCTCCCAGTCTAATTCCACATTCCAGCGGGCCAAACCATTCAGATTCAAAATTCAAAAACAAAACTACAGAAGCCAGTGAGAAAATTGAACACATATTCAAAATTCAAAAACCAAAACCAAAATAAAATCGGAGAGCATTTCACCAGAAATCGCATCAAAGACTAACCCCGCAAATCACACGAGCTTCCAAAGAAACCCTGCATCGAAGATATCATGAGGCGACCACTGCATAAACCACTGCATCCTCACCATTAACACATCATCATCATCACCAGCACGTCACTGCTGAAGCTTCATCGTTAGCACCATCACCTGCCATCAAACTGAACCTCATCAAACTCCAAGCCCTTTGTCCAAGAAACACTCACCGCTGGAAAAACTCGAGCCAACCGAGAAACAAAATCCATCAATCTGAGTATCCCAATCCTGTCACTATCCCCTGCCTGCAACTCATCCACCACACACCGTTGCCTCTGAAAACATGACCCGCCAGATGAACCAAGAACTCCAATCACCATAACCTCCGTAGTTGATAACAATTTTCTAAAAACCAGCATAGAAACCCCACCAAATAGTATAACCATTCATCGTATTCATGTCGACATGTTACCAAGGTCTTCTTCCTCCACGCATCAACACCACCGATCTCTACTACTACGTCGACCACCTGCACCGACATCGACTATACATTCGATGGAATCACTGACTTGAAGTCATCAACGACAGCCACAAAACCGAAAAACACCATCAGTGTGAAACACATAACCCACCAGAATGACGAAATCAATAGAAACCACAAACATTAAATCTCACCACAAACAACCAGTACCAGAAAAGGAGACCTCCAACAAAAATAAAAACCACCATCAAAGGCTGGGATAGAAACCCTAAAGAAGGATATAGAACCTAGGAAATGGAAAACCGTATACCCAAAACCCTAAATACCCATCACTCCAACTATGACCTGGAGAGAATCAGTGGAACCCTAGGTCAGAGCTGGTTTGGGTAGCCGAGGAGAAGATCGACTCGGGTAGCATCTGGAAACCCAACATCTACCAAACCACAATCCCAAAGCCTTAGGATAACTCCACAACATCCCTGACCCGGAGAGGCGTGAAGGAACTTAAGGCCAGAGCAGGCTAAAGCAACAGAGGGCATCCAAAACGCATAACTTCGACAGAAGAAACAAGAGAACCATGGAGAAAGCACACAAAAAAAAGCACCCGAGGAGAGGGAAGACCAAGAGCGGACGAAGCTGAGAGCGAATGGGATAGGCCGAGGGTGAAATCTGAAACCCTAGAGGAATGAAAGAGATGATTTCAGGGAGTGCCCTACATGGAGAGTGCGGAGAGTGCTCCTGAATTAATTTTTAGTTAACCACTAATATCCTGTAGTGTTGTCTCTCCATGATTGGAACATGGTCATTGGAAACCATTTGGTTCTCCCTAGAAAACCATGTATCTTGGTTGAAGAAGGATACTAGGTGGGGAATGGTTGGAAAATAGTTAAAGATGATCATGAATCATTTAACTTGAAATATATGTGTCTCGAAATAGAGGAAAAAATAATTGTTAGCACACAATTTACCAAATGAGAATATTCATTCATTGACGATGTGTTAGAATCTCAAATTCAAATAAATAATAATGGAGATAAATGAGTCTCAGGGAAAGTAGAAAGGACCAAGAATATCATGAATACCAGGGAAAGTAGAAAATTTTGATGTTCAATATTTTTAAATGTTAGAAATAGAAATGTAGTGGTAAATGAATTGGGCTAGAAAATGTAGATTATGGGAGAACTGATTTCATTAGTTGAATAAAATATATTATCTTCACTGTAAGACTAGTTGGTGCATGTAGTTGAGGGTTTAGGGGAATCAATGTGGGTATCCTTATAGATAATGTCTTCATTAGTTAAACAAGTAAAGAAAAGTTAGAATATTGTTCTGAAATATATCATGATGTGTGATAGGTTAGAAGAATGTGAAACTATTTTAACATTGAATTTTAATACACATGGAGTGTTTATAGTTTGTATCATGGTAATGGTCACATATTCCATGAGAGATGAGTTTATGAGATCTTATAATTCTTTGAAGTGGGATGTTCACCTAGGGCTGACAAACCAAATAAATTTATGAAAAATGAATCCTAAAAAATGAATCATCACAATAAAGAATTAACATATATAGTGCATACCACACTCGAGAAATCAAGACATAAAAGGAAACATCAGAAATTAATAAAATACATAAAAGGAAATAATAGAAATCAAGAAAATGTTAGGTCATGAAAATGTTTAGTAGAAACTATGTTCCACACATG
The DNA here is from genome assembly GCA_963277665.1 of Viscum album. Taxonomy (NCBI): domain Eukaryota; kingdom Viridiplantae; phylum Streptophyta; class Magnoliopsida; order Santalales; family Viscaceae; genus Viscum; species Viscum album. The sequence continues at coordinate 1,304,224,790 of OY728130.1, read as the reverse complement.
ATTCATATACAAACCAACTGTTACCATATTTTTCCAACATATCAACAATACAACTAATCACAGTCTGATGATGAAAACATATCGTCACCCTCTCCACCTCCATCTCCACTTCCAGCTACCACCTATGAGAACATTATATTGAAAATTAAATAGTGTTGCATATTTATATTTAAAATTTAAACCAATAAAAGTTTTCAAACAAAATGATTTTGAATTTTTGTGATTTACCTGCTCACCACTAGTCGATGAAATACCACTAGGGGCATATAAACTCACCTGCTGATATATATCAGTCAACGATTTCTACAAAGCGAATATCTGAGCCCCCTGGTCTTGAACAGTGTTTCGTAGAGAAGAAATCTCTCTCTGTGCATCTACAGGTATGGATTGACTACAACCATGAGTAGATGCAGCTACAATCCTTGATGGATTTCCAAAGTCCTCAGATAGTATAGGTCCTAAACCCATCCCGTGCACTCTTCCAGGATGGTTCTTCTCAAGGACTTTAACAACCGGGTCATCCTGGGAGGCTGAGTAAGACTACCCAGGATTGGTATCTCATAGTTCTTTAATATTTACCTATAAATGAAATATCAATATATATTATCATAGTAAAAACTGATAATAAGTTATTATAATGAAAAAAATGAGTTTATACCCCATATTCTTTGGCAGGCTCATTAACAAAACTTCCATCAGATATTTGGTGAACATCCAACCACACTTCAGTTCGGGATGCTTCATGCCCTAAACTCTATGACTGCATTAAACAAAGATAAATCAACGATTTAATATATTAACATATAATATTGTCTTATAAATATTTAAACTAATGAAAAGACTACCAGAGTCGATCGACTTCTAGAAAAACTTTTTGACCCCGTAGTGTGAGGGATAGATTACTTTGCTCGGATTGATGCATTATTTCTTGAGAGATATTGTAATAAATAAAAAGCAATTTAATAGTAATGTATTCAATGTCATATCCTCTTTATATACATATATAAATGTAAAATTAGGTTAATATAATAATATATATTTAAATACCATCTGATTCTCATCATGATGTCTGTCAAATTTTTTTTTCCACTATTCTTTGGGTACCCCATTGGGTAGCTTCTCATAAATTTGTTGGATAGTCAACGAAGTATCATTGACATCGCTCCACAATCTCCATTTGAAGTCTTTACATTTCTTACCAATATTTTTTAACGTCCACTTTCGTGCTATCACATCCGCAACTGTAAAGTGGAAAAACATCTGTATACAAAAATTCATTTTGAACATATTAATAACATAAAATTCAATTACACCATAATGTATTAAAATTAACTTTATTTGGGAATAAAAAACTTCATTTTTCTAACTTGGAGGCATATGTCTCTAATAATTATAAGAAATAGGAAGGGAAATGGGCTCCGTTTCCAGCTGGCTTAGAATTTGACCAAGTAATCCTACGAAGTCATCCATTAGGACCCCATATGAATCAAATGGGACAACTATCTTCTCTCCATTCATATTCCACACATCTGAACTTTTTATATTTTTCTCCACAGTTTCATTTTTATCATCTTTAATAAACAAACAATTAGTATAAAAAGTGCAATAAATTTATTTATATTAAAATTTGTACCTATAATAGTGACCCTTTAGTATGCCTATGATGAACTAGAAGTGGCGCACCACCACCCCACTACTGAGGATACTGAAGGGGGAGTAGACGACTCAACTTCTAAAGGGATTCTCACTAAGGGTGTGAGACATGGTGTAGGGGGAGATGGTGCAGGGGGTAGGAAACTAGTGGCTCATTTGCTGTAGGGAGGGAGACAGATGGATCATTATCTGTCGCAGTAGTGGATGAAACAATGTATCACTTCTTCCTTGGAATTCCTGTCATTTAATCAAATAAAATTAAGTTCAGAAAATACATTTCAAAAAAATTATGCAGATTGTTTTTAAAAATGACAATATATTCCCAGTACTAACAAACAAAATATACATAACAATGATAATGAATGACTGCACAAATGAAATAAGTGGTTGCTGAATGAATAAATAACTATACATACAATCATTTTACCCTTCAATCATATCATTTTACTGATCCATTACATCATTCACTTCATTCATCCTTGTTAGACTAATATTTTCAATATCATGATGGACAAATAATTCTGCTTCTTTTTGTTGATGAGATTCAATTTCAGAGGTAAAATCTTCCACTTCATCACCCATATCATACAAATCTCTTTGTATTACGTGAGCAACTACACTCCACCATTCATCCAAAACATCATTCACATAATATACCATTTTTTCTTATGATGATAAGATATATGGATCATACAGTTCAACATCACCAACATCCATCAAGCGAGAGAAGTTTACAGAATTAAATTGCAAGGAATCTCTTTTAACACCTCTGATAATATCAACCCAATTTCATTTGAATAAATAAACTGAAAAATGAACATGTTAGTTTAATTAAATAATATCAGTCATATTTCCATAGTATCCCACTTCAAAAAATATAAATATACCACTATTCTAGGTTTTCAAACCCTCTTCTTGATCGACTATACAAAATCAAAATCCATTCCCGTTGTAAGCGTTGAGCTTTCTAACTTGTTTTAGAGGACATTGAGCATGAAACTTCAAATCATCTGACAACTCTACTCGAGTATTAGTATACATGATCTAAAAAAAGAAATATAATTTATTATATTTACAAAATATATGTCTCAAACTAATATTTGTATTTATTTAATTATTTATGAACTTACACGTTGTGCAAACCATTCTACAAGCTCTTTATTAATATCTTGAGTTATATATTTCTCATTTCATGTTCAGCCTCTCAATAATATATTTGTTTATATCCTAAGATCTTCAATAAATGGATCTATAATTTCACTATTCAAAATCACATATCTATGTGCCTGTAATAATTCCAATTCTGTCAGTGTCAAATTTGAGGTCCTCCCAACTGATCATCCAATAATAGAAAATATTTTTGATTTCTGATGTATTTTAGACTGATTCGATGTGTTGTCAACACGTCCAAATTGATTAAATATTTTCTCAATATCATCCAATTATCTAGAGAAAAAGGTAAGACACTCCTCATCCAAATAGTCTTCAATAATAGAGCCTTCTGGTTGAGCTTTATTTCTCACGTATGATTTCAAATGCCCAAGATATCTATGAAATAAAATAAACATAATTATGCATTCAATTAAGTGCCAAAAATTATATAATTAACTGAAAAACATATAATTAAAGTACTTCTCAATTGGATAAATCCATCAATAATGAAAGGGGCCTCCTAATTTAGCTTCCTCAACTAAATGCACAGCTACATGCATCATGAGAGTAAAAAAGGATAGAGGAAATATTATCTCCATTGCACAAAGGGTCAATACAAACCTATCCTAGAGGTTGTTAAGCTGAAATGGATATAGCTATTTCTCACAAAGTTTTCTAAAAAATGTGTATAATTGGAGTACAAAAGCAGTAACTTTTTTAGGTAATAATGTACGTAATTCCAATGGTAGTAACTATTGTAACAAAATATGTGAATCATGACTTTTCAATCCATGTAACATACGATTCTTCAAGTCAACACACATTGAGATATTACTTGAATACCCTTCAGATACCTTCACATTCTTTAAAATTAGAAGGAATGCATCTTTATCCCTATTTTTCATCGCAAAAATTTCTGGAGCATACTTTTTATTCTCATCTGGCCTGAGATCATGTTTTATGTTCATTACTTGTAAGTCTTTGTGAGCATTAAGATGATCCTTCAACTTTCCAAGCTCATTAAGCAAAGTGAAAATCAAATTTTCATATAAATTCTTCTTAATATGCATCAGATCAATATTATTCCATAACAAATTAAATTCCCAATATGGAAGTTTGAAAAATATACCCGTTTTCTTCCATTATTGCGTTCTGATTTCACTTGACGATGCACTTCGAACCCATTTCCCGCTATTATTAAAATGATGAACCTTACCAAATTCTATTTCAACATTTTAAAGTTGTGTCAATATTTCAGAACCATTTAACAACTTTGAAGGTGGTCTATGATCAATGAAACTGTTAAATTTTGATCTATTCAGCCAAAATATTTGAGATGCATTGAGAAATATTCGATGGCATAAGAATCACCATTTTATACTGTGAGGTAGTTGTTTTGGATCAAAATCAAAGTTTCAAATAGGACAAGACAAACCTATGTAAATTTTCCAACTAGATAAATTCCCAAGCCTAGGGAAGTCACTAATGGTCCATATTAAAGCAGCATGCATTTTGAACATTGTTTTTGATGAAGCATCAAATGTCTCAACATCGTTGCTCCATAAATCTTGTAATTATTCAATCAAAGGCTGAAAGTATATATCAATATCATTTCTAGACATTTGTTTTCTAGGAATAATCATCTAAATGATAAAGGATTATTTTTTATACACATCCACGAAGGCAGATTGTAAGGGATCAAAACAACTGGCCAAATGCTATAACTGGTACTCAAATTCCCAAATGGGTTGAATCCATCAACAGCCAATCCCAATCGAACATTCCTAGGATCAGCTGGAAAATTTGGATGTAATGAATCAAATGTATTCCATGATTGTGAATCTCGTGGCTGTCTTATTAACCCATCATTGTTATTTTCTACAGAATGGCACTTCATGTGTTCAGCGGTTTTCGATGACATGAATAATCTTTTCAATCGAGGATTCAAAGGAAAGTAACAAAAAACCTTTGTAGGTGTGTTCATTTTTTTCTTCTTCATGAAAGTATATTGATTCAGACTTCCAACATCACCCATTAACTACTATCTAGAAGAAAAACATTTTTTGCAATTCTGTCTACTTGAATCCTCTCGCTAATCAAGTATACAATCATTGGGACATGCATGTATTTTTTTATAATTCAGACCAATCCCATTATCAAATTTTTTCATACTAGAAAAAGACTCAGGGATTTTTGTTAGAAAAATATAATCATGCAAATATTCTAATATCATGGACATTTCCTTATTTTTTATTCCACATAGACATTTGATATGGTGCAAATTCAGCAGAAAAGAAAGATTTGAATATTTCAAACATCCACTATACAAATCTTGATTTCCATCGTCAACTAAATCATGAAACTTATTTTCCTAAAAGAAGTTTTCTCTTACATTTGTCTCCAAAAAATCAAGATGAGGATCCAATGATATGTTTCAATCTTGATCTGGTTGTGTTACAGTCTCAAAAACATCACTTGTCATGTTACAATTTGTAGCACCCTCATATGGTTGTTCTATTATGTTTTTATGTTTATAGTGGTGTCTTGTAGTTCCTAATGCATCATTTATGAGTTTTTACATTTCATTTTCCATTTTCGATGAAGTTGGGAGCTCATTCTAAGGATTAAAATCAGTGCTCAACCTTTATATATCGTTCAATTCTCAATGCCAAATCCCACAGAAATATTTACCAGGAAATTTATTCTGTATTAAATGTTCATAAACTTCATATCTCTTCAACCATATTCTAAATTTACATTTAGGACATTGAAATATTATTCTCCCTTAAACATATTGATTGGAAATTGAAAAATCTAAAAACTCCTTCAAACCCTTAACATAATGAGGCATGTTCATCATTAATGTGATCAAGCTTTTATCCATGTATATCATAATGTGCCTACATAATATTAAAAAAAATTAAAACACATAGTTACTAATAAATAGGGAAAGAGATTCATATATACTAGTTGAAAAAAATATATAAATATTTTATATAAGGTTTTACTATATAAATACATATGGTAAATCACCCACTAGAAAACCAAAGCATGAAAATTAAAAAGATCCATAAAAGAAGATAAGAACAAGGATCCCTTCCCTGTAGTTTTTTGTATGTCATGCTCTACCAAAATAGATGAAAAAAATGATGATGCCATAACATTGATATCACTGAGGTAAGTGCTTGATAAATCATATAATAATTGAATAGAAGTTAGGAATATGAAATTAAATCAAACTCTTACCTTAAATTAGTTGCCTCGAATTAGGATTTAAAGAGTTGGGTATGGTACGGATTTGAGAATTTTAGAACATGTGGGGTATCATGGTGAATTGTTATGGGTAAAAACATGTTGTGACCCTACGTGTGATTAAAATTTTCAGATCTGGGGTGGATCATGGAACATCAATGGGGGTTGAAACATAATATGGACCTCTGTCTGAAAGAAATTATAGTTGGCCATGTTATGTTTTCCTTTTAGTATCTAAGTAGATATGTAAGTATATAATGTATTATTTTACCCATTTATGGGTAGGTATAAGTGTAATAACAAGGATATAAAAAATCCATGTCTTCTCTGAAATATAGAGGTTGGGTTGTCTTCTTTGTTTCTCTTGGTCCTAGTGTGGACTGTCTTGGCATGGTAGTGAAGTCTTACTATGGCAATGGAAATTGATTAGAATACATGGTTTGAATTGGATGTTATTGTGGAATGTAGAAAGGGAACCTTGAAGCATCCATCTTTAAACTCTTTTCATGGTGTTACTAGTAAGAGAGCATGTGGCCCATGGGAATTAGAAATTGACCTTTATGGATTAATGAGAGTTTATCACTTATCATGATAGAAGTAAATGCAATCTAAAATGACTAAACATATACGATAGTGTAAATTTACAGAAACATAATATAATAAAGATGATCCATTGATAATGAAGTAGTCATTTAAGAGTGTGGAGTGTGCATTAACATTTAAGAGTGAGAGTAATATATAATTATTAGGAGATAATCTAAATATAGGAAAAGGATAATTCATATTTTATTAAATATCAAGACAATAATGAGATATTTTGGGTGATTAAATTTTAATTAATGTTATAATACAAGTTAAATATATACCCTTCTTATTGCATCCATCATTGTGATTCTAGTATCATATAGGCTTAGGTGATTCTAGATCATGCAAAGGGTTAAATTGTCAATTTGGGTGGAGAAACTTGTATATCTAGTGTCTTTTTCTATTTTGTTTCCATAGTGTGTGCGAGTTAAGCAGTGAATTTTCTCACTTTAATAGGTAAATTAGGTTTATTTTTCAAGAAATAATAAAAAGATAAATGAATTACTATTCACCAGTTCACACCCATCTCACTTAAACAACTTTATACCTGGGTCCATCACATGGTGGTCTTGAGCATATTTTTTTCACTCATAGAACAACTACACCTTTTTTATCATTCTCTTCACCAAATTTGGTCTAATATTAATTAACTATCTAACCTCATTCCAACACAATAGAGATATGTAGGAACACTCATACGATTCTTTAAATGGAGTTTTACCAATGGTTAATAAATAGTTATTATCATAGTAAAACTCAACCAAAGGAAAATGATTTACCCAAGAACCTATAAAATCAAGAATAAACATCTTCAATACATCTATTATAATTTGGATCATTCTCTCTATCTAACCATCCATCCGAGGATGAAAAGTACTACTTAGAAAAATTAATGAAAAAAAGTATGCTATAAAATCTTCTACAATTGGGAGGTAAATTAAGATCTTGATCATATATGACCATTATTGAAACCACATGAATCTACACCATAATGGGAACCTATAAATGGAAGAACATACCACAAAAATCAATATTGAAAATAAAGAAGTATGATTCAACCAAATTTAGAGAAACCAACCCAAAATCATACCACAACCGCACTACAATGGTATAAAAACCTGCATGGAGGGGCAGCAAAGGTATAACGATGGTGACGGGTGGAAAGGAATACTGAGGGGTGGAGAGAAGCATACAGTGGTGGAACGGGTCAAGAACAGCAGCGGGGAGGTGAGCTAGGGATTCAGGGGGGGGGGGGGGGTCGGCGGAGATGGGCAGTGAGGCGCGCTGATGGGCGGCAAGAACCGTCACCGACGGTATGGGTGGGGAGCCGATCTAGGGTTCAGGGGTCATGAGGGTCAGGGGGAGAAGGGGGGTCGGGGTCGGGTGTTAGGGGGAATTGTCTCCACTATAAAAAAGGGGGCTTAGCGGTTGTTTTTAATAAACTTCCACTAAACCCTTTTAAAAAAAGGTTTAGCGGTAGTTTTGTAAACCTCCACTAAAATACTACCACTAAAGGCCATTTATGTTGTAGTGTAAGGATAGAGATGTGGTTCCATTTTGGTGTGTCATTTTTGGTCCCCCGAGAGAAGCAATAACAATGTTGGAAATGTAGAGGTTCTTAGGTAGTTATGATAGCCATAATAACCATTTGATGTGGGAAAAATAATCAATTATCAACTATTAGTGATTTTGTTATATGATGTGATGATTTTTTATCAACAGAATTTTGGAGTGGTGTCATCCATGTTGTATCAAACTATAGAGATCCTTCACAATAACCTTAATTACTCCAAAGAATGGTGGACCACATATAGTTTAATTATATATTAAACTAGTTCATAACATTATTGATTAAATTGAGATGCATCCTTAATAGAGGTTAAATATGGATATGTATATGCTTAGGGGACTAGTTAAACATTTGTGGGATGTGAAAGTGTATGTTAGTAAACATAAGGGGATTTATTGGAAGGATTTTATAGGTTAAATTCTTTGAGAAATTATTTCATGAGACACAATGGGTGGAAAAAAGCATATGAGTTCATGAATTTGATGTGGGGATAGATATTAGTCAAATATTATAATACTAGATTCATATACATGTTTTATTTTATGAAAAAATAATATATAGATTCGATTTCCAAGGTGTGGTCAGTTAATTCTGGTCTTTAGAATGATATTAGGGAATAGAAGAACATTTATTGGTTGATATCATTTTTAAGGTGGTGAACTAGGAATTTATAGTGCAGTAGAACTTGAACATTGGAAATTAACCTAAATTGATAATCATGTCAGTTGAGGATGGAAACAAAGAAATAGGAAGTAGGAAGTGGGGGTGTGAAGATACCAAGTAGGGTGGTCAAAGTAGAGGTAGATATTTTACACATTTGAGTGTAATATCTTATAGGTTCTATTAGCGAGATATGATAAGGCATATTCAAACTCATTATGATCGACTACCTTAGAATTTCTTGAATTCTAGACTGATGAGGCATTTCGAAAGGTTTTTTGGATGATCTAACTTTTAGATGGATGTTGATTCATTGTTTAGACTCTTGAATCTGATGTAAGAATGAGAGTAGTGTTTTGAGGAATTATATAGATTTATTCTACATGCTTAGAGCACAGTAGGGTATATTCTAATCAATGATGGGGGTATTGGATGACAAAAAGTGTTATTCTTAAAGAAGTTATTTCATCTAAAGTTAAACTTTATAGATAGTTTTATATAATCATTGTGATAATTCTTAATAAGGAAAAAGATATTTTGATGTTCATAAGATTTCAATGATTTTATTGATCTCAATTCATAGTGACTTGTAAAGGTGAAATATATGTTTTTGTGTGTGAAGTATACTAACCTTGTAATGGTTGATGTTTGGGTTTCATGTATGATGAGTATTAATGATGCAATTAATGGTTATTAAATATTGTTTTATGGTTATAGTCATGTACGATACCATTGTGGTTTCAAGTATATTGGATTTTGTGTGATGAGGACGATGATTTATATGTTGGGGAGTACCCATAGTTTGAATATGTCTCTCTAAGTATATTTGTCATGGTAATTAGGAATAAATGAATGGATTTTTAATTATCTTAGTGTTTTGGAAATGTGATTAGTGGGATATTCATGTTCTGATTATATTTGGTTAGTGTTGTGGCTATATATATCTCATGGATGAGTTATACTATAACAGAGAGGTTGTGATAACCCAAGTGTTTTGATGACATAATTTGAATCTTTATTCATTTTGATCATGTGTAATTGGCTATATTTGATGTTTTTAAGGGATTAGTGAAGACCCTAAAATTGGTTTTGGAAGGATAGTCCCAGTATAGAACATATTTCTTTGAAGAAAGATGCCACTGAGTAATCAATGGATTGGTACATGGAACCTGGTGTGCCTAGGTGGGATGGGGGTGGCTCTTTGGGGTCTACTAAACACCGAGTAGACTTGGGATAAGAACCCAGTTGAGGTTTAATGGGTACTCCATGGATACCTATTTATTTAAAAATAAAAATTAAATTAAATAAATTGTTTTAAATTCATTAATATAATGGAAGTCCATCATTTTATACATCCAAGGTTACACACCCCTTATTCTCCCTCTCTAATTCCCCTCTCTTCCCAGGTGGAATATAACTGATTTGTGATCTGTTCTTCATATGTATATCACATTAGATTTTCATATTTAATGATATCAATCATCTTTCATCTTTTCTTGGTTTCTAAATTTCTTTAAATTAGAGTCAAATTAGTCAATGATATTTGACTAGTTGGATTTCACTGAGTTATGTTATGTGGTAACTGGATACCTATTATAGATTTTTGTTTCATTATATGATTTACAATAATGAAGGTAATGTGTGGGAATATAGAAATTGTACTAGATAATCTCACTAAGGTATAAGAGAGGTATCCTTGTGGTTATCTAGAGCCAATAGTTTTTTTTGGGTTAGGATATATCGATATAGGTTTCATGATAGTCGATGGAACAAAACATGGTTAACGAGTTAATCTTATTGTTGTGTGTAGTTTTTTATGATTATAACTATTTCATGATATGAATTATTGGCTTGGGTGATGATGATATATAATTTAATTATAGATTCATGACCATAGTTTGTTATTTTTTCTTTTACATCATTGGGGATGCGGTTATGTGGAGTGTGTGCACACAAGGTATTGACCGAGTGACATGATCATTAGAATATTAGAGTGATTCTTCATAGATGTGCAGTTTAGGGTAGTGATATTGATAATTAAAATGTTGGAATGATATGATTTAGATGTTGGAAACATGGTTTCATGATGGGATTAGGATTATCATTTTGTCTGAGATCCTTTCTATGTGAGAAATTATTCAGGGATATTGAGCCATAAATTGTGAAATAAGGTTAAGGGATCATGGGTTTCATGGGGCCTCATTCACTAAAAGGACTTGATCATGGTGATAAATTTTTTTCTTAGATTATGAATCTATTTTTATGCACTATTCTTCCAAAGGTAATGATCATACTATGAGTACATCATCTAATTCAAACATTGCTCAAAGAAGGTAGGTTTATCACTTATGTTTTTTTGAGTATGGAGTGGAGCAAAAATTTGTTTACTTTATAGATTTCATGTCTTACACTATTTATACACTTATATATATATATATATATATATGGATAGACACCATTGGCTGTGTCTACCATTTTTCATTCTCATACTCTGTATGGGACAACCATAATGCATGAAGACATTATGACTCATGATATAGGAAAGGGTAGGTGTCCTACAACTAGAGCATAGTCAATGGTGGGATAATGGATTTACAGAGGATATAAATGGTTCTATTTTGGAGATGGAATAAAAAACTGTTAGTATTAAATTATATTTTCACATTTTAATTTTAGATAAGTCTGTATAGGATCAATCAATTCATAATCTATCTAAATTTTGTACAACTCATATAAAAAAGTTGATATCAATTTTTACCACTACATGTTGTATGTTATGATTAATTGCCCTATTATAATTTTTTTGGTTCATATATATTGTTATTTATTATAATGTTGTATTTTTACCATATTTTATGTTATAGTGTCCCAAATATCACAATATAGACCCTCATCTCTAGTCAGTATATTATAGAATACATAGAGGTGAGTCTGTGGTATATAGTTCATCAATTTAATCATAGTGAAATTAAACCATACCAATTATGGTAAACAAAAACACTTATTTGAAATCTTATAAAAATTTATTGTCGACTCACCTCTTCCAAATATATTCTATTTTATACAATATATTCACTAATAATTCAATCTAACATCAAATTAGTCATGCTCATTTATAGAAATTAGAGTTAAATGGAATGTTTATCAATAAGGCACATTATTTTTGGACATCTATTATTGTAATAAAAAAACACATGTTTTATTAAGGAAAAAACATTCAATATTAAAATTCTCCCACTAATTAATAATTCATTCACTATACCCAAATCATTACTCAAATATTTTTTCCCCTTATAAAATCAGATGAAAAAAAATCCTCCTTTAGAGAAAAAATCCCCCTAAGAAACCTCTACCTCTAAAAGATATTGAGCAACTATTCATCTTCATCAATTAACCCAAGATAAATTATTTGAATATTACTAGAGAGATTTAGTAACTCACTAATTTAGTTTATAGGAGAAAACATAAATTTACCTTAAATACTTGTTAATTGTATGAAATGTAATAGTAATAATCTTATGTGAATGTGGGTTCCTTCTCTACACTATTCAAGAGAATGGTTTACTTAAACTATAAGAACCAAACAGTGATTTTAAAAACCTTATTTGAAAGGTTCCTTTATTATAATGTCCTCAATTTAAATTTTATTAGAAATATATTACAATTTAATTATACCATTACAATCTTTCTCTCAGATTAAGTGATAATTTATTTTGATGTTATTCATTATTGACGGATAAATTGGATTTTTACTAATATTTATAGTAGTTAAGTTATCACAAAATATTGTAATAGAATAACTAAATATAATCCAAATATCATCATGTTTTTTCATCATCCATAAAATTAGTCTTCAGGTATGAGTTTTTATAATTTATTCATCTTCTAATGTGATTAATAAAATATAATATATATCCTTTTTATACCACAAATATATAAATAACCAAAATATAATGAAAATATTAATAAAGAATTATTATAATCTAATAATATAACCCAATCCACATCCATATATACCAATAAATTCTAATATTATATATATTTGTAATAGTCTAAAATCTACCATGATTTTGAAACACTAAGAATTATCTTCACCACTAACATGTGAGATTCCTTGGGACTTCATTGATATCTCATTTATTAATATATACCAAATACAATATCACATCTTAAATCTATTATGTTTAATATGATTCAATTTATTTTTCTATATATTCTAATTTTGACCTATCATTCATTGTCATGTCTTGAAAAAATCCTATGGGTACAAATAAATATTTTCAAAACCTTGCTATCCTGCATACCAAACATTTTCATCACATTTTTAACATATTTAGATTGAGGAATAAATGTTTTTTTAATTACTTATATCTCTTAAAACCCAATTAAAAACATAAAATCAAAAATTAGATTCAATTCAAATTCACTAATAATGAATTTAGAAAACTCCTTACTCTAAGCCTCAATCAATCCTATAAATATTATCTCATCCATATAGATAATCTCTATCATCCATTGATTAAACATATTTTTATATAAAAAATAGGATAAGCTTGTACATATTGGAATTCATGTTTTCTTAAATGTTGATCAATTCATTGTTACCAATATATTGGTTCTTCATTAAACCCATAAAGATAGTTCTTTAAGAGATGAAAATTATTCTCATCAATAATAATAAATCCATATATATTTCAATATAAACCAATTTTTTAAGAATTCCATTAATAAAATACAAATTCACATCCATTTAGAAAACCCTGAATTTATTCATCACCACTATAACCATGAATAAATGCATGTTTATAATACAAAAATAGTGGAAAAAATTTCATCCACATTAATTCTTTCAATTTTACAATAACCTTTACAAATGATACATGATTTGTTTGAAATCACTTTTCCTTATTCATTAGGTTTATTCCAAGAAATCTACTTAGTTACAGTAACAATGATGTGGTCCAACCATAAAAAAATTCCCTTAAATTATTATTTTCAATTTGTTAAAAATATTTATTTATTAATTGATATATGACTCCCTGAAAAACTAAGAACCTTGTGCTTTATAGCATGTATGACATGTGACATCAAGAATGTATGGTAATATAATATCTGTATACTTTATAATATATTTACTATTTAAAATATATTATATATATTTCAACGCATGAAACATTAAGTTAGCTTTCAATGAACATGATACTAATGTAGTGTACATCATATGGAACAATGACCTTCCTTGATATCCTACGATACACATTAGTGTGACCATACTCGATAGTTTTAATTACATGCAAGACCGAGTTTCACCAAATAACAATGTATTATTAAAATATTAATATTTAATATAATATGATCTAACCTAGCCATTATATTAGTGGTTATGAGTATTATTAACTAAATCATGAATATATATGGTTTATAATAATAATAGATTAATTCATAGGTTAAAAATTAATTATAAATGAATATATGAACCAATTGAATATAAACGAAATCTTTATAAATAAAACTATTTTTATGATCATAAATATGTTTTACCCTAATAGATTAAATTAAATACAATTAGTGAGTGATATTAATGTAATAAATATGTTACATATTCAATAAATTATTTTCTATATTCATCCAATATATTTGGTAATCATAAGATATGATAAAACCTAATATTACACATAAAACCCTATATTTTTATTAATGAATTTTTACCAACTTTTAATGGAGAGCCTATTTTAAACCATAATTTTGAAACTATTATCAATTAAATATTGATAAATAAACTTTATTTTTAATTAATAATTTCAAAATTAATTTTGGATGATTTTTTTGGATTTTTCTAAGAAACTTCATTTTTAGTGAATAGTTAAAAATATTGCGTTTTAGTTAAGAACTGCCTTTTCATTTAAATAATTATTAATGAAAAATTATATTATAATTTTTTTTAATTTTTTTTAAATTATACATATATTAATTTTTTTTCATTATAATCAATTTAACTTTTAGATTGAATAAAAAAAAATAATCTTCTAAATATGTTTCTACTAAAACAAGTTAATCCATTTGTCTGCGAGATTAACATTTATACTAAATTTTATGCTTATATGATTTTAATTTTTAAAATAAAACATAAAAATTGTAATCAGGATAATAGTTTTGGTCTAATAACATCAAATTAATTTTTTTACAAAAATGATTAGTGAAATTGATTAAAATTAATTACAGTGATTAAAGTGTAATTATGATTAAAAATGGACTAAAAACCTATGTTTAGGGGCCCAAATGACATAGAAACTTGTCCAGAACTCATTTTATGGAAATATTTCAGCCATTAACCATCCATTAATGAGTATTTTCAGTTTGGAATTACTTTTATTAAGTAATAACATGTTCACACCTAACATCTTTTCTGGAATACCAAGCGAGTCCTTTTCAATCCCTATAAAAGGACACCATCTCTACCCATTCCTCAAACCTATAAAACCACTTAAGTTTAGATAGTTGCTACCCATATAGTTTCGCAACATACCTCTCCTATACCTATAATCACCCTTTCGGCATAAATCAATTCAATGAAGTTTTTGGTTCAAACCAAATGTAGTTACCTGATTAAGAGGTAACATCTTCTGTCAAGTTTTTTTCTTTCATTTCCATTCTCCACCCCATAAAATCAATTTTTTATATTATTTTACAACATCAATAGTATCATAAATATACTATAATGTTTTTTATCTATGTTTTCTACCATAAATTACACACACCTTCAACTAATGGAAGTGAACAAATTGTTTTTGTATTCGACGAACTACTGCCTCACCAAATGATGATTGTTCAATTTCCCCTTACCACCTCTAATAGTGGACAGTATAATGGAGAATATATTTATATATGTTATATATTATATTTATTACGTCTTTATAATTCTATAAACCTTTTATAATACATAAATTTAGTACTTTATATGTTATGTTAATATGATAACATTGTTTGAGGAAGTTTGGTCTACCGCCCCTCAAAGCAATGTGATTCGTTCACATGATACATGAAATGTATAAATGATGGTTATAATTAAAAATATCAGATGTAAAAATATATATGATATTAATTACATAATTACCATTATGTATATATATATATACAAATATATGTCATTTTCTTTATTACCCTTCCACACACTTAAAAAGTGATAACGTTTTTTATAGACGTGTGGACTACCGCCTCCTTGACCTAATGCGATTCCATTTTAATCATAATAATTATATACATGAGTATGTATGATTAAATAATATTGTATTTATTAACGTTCACTCTGGAAATATATGGTGTTACTTACTTTCCATAATGACCATTGAAAAATGGAAATGTTACTCATGCATACGTACGCCCTACCGTCTCCATGATTGTAACATTGATTCATTTTTCATAACTATATTTAATGATTTATTTTAAAATTATAAATGATGTATAAATATGATAATTATTTCATGTTTATTATTTTTGAGATGTTATATAACGACCTATTTGACCATAGTTGACCAACAATAGTTATTTTGACACATGAACAAAATTTGGTCAAAAACACCCGATGTAAACTTAATTGTTTATGTAATTTTACAAAACATGGTAATAAGTTACATAAAAATAAATATAAAAATGAAAATGGTTATTAAATAAGATTAAAATTCTCATATGTTTATTATAAATTATTTTAATGGATTTTCACCCTAAAACAAAACTCAATGTAAGGGAATCTTGTCTCGTTTTCATTACGTGAGGCATACTTAGTTTTGTACACCTACGTTCTTATATATGATGTAATTATTTCCAAATTGACACAAAATATCATGAATTATATTATATTCATGTTATTTAAATTTTTATTTAATTATTATTACCTTTGGGATTTCCAATTCAATTGTTTCCACATTGGTAAGGATTTCTATCTCACTTTTTACATCTTTGAGATAAATGTCATATTCACCACTTACTTCTTTTGTGTAGTATACCTATAGGCCATGTTGATATATTATATAATTATATAATTTATATTCATGGTGTTTTGATGTTTCATTTTATTATTATCACTTTTGGGTATTTCGATTCATATGTAAGGGGTTTTCATCTCACATTTTAAATCTGTGAGATTAATCTTATATTCACTACTTATTTTTTGTTCCATACCTACTGCCCATTTATATATATTATATCATGAAACCTATTATTATCATGATATTATAAGATTCATTTAATGGAATACCTTTCTGGTGATTATGATTTAAATGTTTCAAAGTTGTATGAGACACTTTGGAATGTTTAAAGACTACTCTCCTCAAGAATGTTCTTAATCTCACTTCCTTTTGTGATTTTTAACATTATACTGAAACAATAACTTTATTGTAATCATTTTTCTTTTTAAATTTAATTTAATATCTTTACTCTCTAAAAATAGATATTGGTATTACCTAAACTATATACCATTATTCATATATGGGTTACTTTGACAATTATTTGATTAATTAGGGAATTATTAAAAAACATGTATTTCTCATTCAATATAGTTATTTGATAAGGAATATTAGTTATTTTGATTTTTAAATATGAGGAATTTTTTTTAATGTAAATGATGGGTGGAACTCGAACTTTATATAGATCATCGATTCATCAGTAGTTTCTCATGATATGAATAATTTTGAAAATGGGTTCAACCCTTAGTTTTAAACCATCATGTGAAAGGTATTGATGGTAATAACTCCATATGTTCCATAAACATGACACCCATTAGGAAAACAATTCCATCATATTAGTTTCAGTTATTATTCATCCATGATATTTTGAAACAAAATATCTACGTATATACTTCATTTCAGTTCATTGATTAATGGAATGTGTTTTAGTTTCATACCTTGACATATTTATTTTTTATTTATAGTTATTTTGATGAAATGTATTTCTAGTAATTTACATTTCCATATTTTCTATTCTCATTTATTGATTATTGCTTCTACTATACTTTTCCCTTATAGAGAATTTGGGCTCACCCTTATTATGCTTCAATCCCTACGAATCCAAGAAGCCTACTATGAGAGAAATGTAGGAATATAGTAGAAGGATTAGAGTTATCCTCAAAGATGTTTATTTTATTTAGAAGAAAGAAATATGTTGTAATTAGTGTATCAATTTGTAGTACAATTCTAATTTATGTATCTTGTTTTTCTAAGACTACTAAACTAATCGGTCATTTGAGTCTTGATTCCTTATAATCATGCCAATATAATTGACAGCAGACACCAGCTCTGGGATATCTGGGGTTGGGTCACTATAGTTGGTATCAAAGAAAGTTTAGTTGAAACCTTGGGAACTATATTTAGGAAATAAATAGGTTATTGAACATAAACCTAAGATAGAATTTCAGGATAAGTATAGATGAAAACCCTAGAATTTAGTTAAAGTATATATTATTTCGGACAACTTAGAAATTAATCTCTATCTGGATACTACAAGTGGATGTGGTTCTGGGAAAGATGTACCTATGAGTAACAACTCCGACAAGGTGTTCCAAGCCTGACATGGGGTAACTTGGTACACGGCAACATGAATTACTGTACACCTAGTTTGACACTCCCAGGGGATATGCTTAAGATAATCCACATTTTCATAACAACCCATTATGAAAAAATTGAAATGATTTTGACAATGAATAACCTATATTAAACATAAGGAGTTTTAGATTTAATATAATGTGTCATGATTTAGAAATCCAACTAATGATAGTATAAGTAAACCCTAGACCAAGGAAGGACCTATGTGTAAATAAAATGGATTAAGTATTTATGTATTAGGGTTGTATTGAAAACCATAAATAAAAAGATATTTAGTGATTAACCTAATTTCAAGTATTTCCATCATATATATATTTGAAATTATATTAATATGTGTTTAGAAAAGGATAACCTTGAAGTCGGGTGACAACCAATCAAATCTGGCAAGGCTACAGGTCTTGAACCCCTGACTAAAGGACAATAAGGGTTTCATTCCAACCATGGACCTACACAATTTCCTTATTAATTTTCATTATTTTTAGTTAAAAAATTTAATGAATAAATATTAATGATGAAAAAATAGTAACACTTTTGAGGATTAGAAATTAATTTATTAATCATATTTATTTTTGGAGATAGTCTAAGAAAAATAGTAAGATTTGTCACTTTTTTATAGGCCTTATTATCCTTTAGAAGTTTCTTTTAGTACTTCAGGCGTAAAAAAATTCATTATTGTTAATTAATTTTTTGGAGTAAAGGGATGAATTATAATTTGATCAAAGCACAACAAAAAAATAAGATTGTTCATATGATATTGAAAGCTATCATGTAATAATATTTCATGATATTTTTAAATTACCCAACATTAGTAAAATGACATAGAAATAAAATGATTTCCTAATAGCTAAATTTATGTTGAACCGATGGCCTTCTAAATCATAAAATGTTTATGGATTTGAGGCCCTTAACTTTCCATTGATCACTCACTTGTTTGTGATTGATGAACTAATTCAATACCTATAAATATTTACATTTTCCCTCAAAGCACATATATAAACATTTCAAAGATGTTCTCCTACTTGGAGACCTAGTTACATGGTATTCCATGTGACCTTTGTACTTTCAATTCCCTCTTTTATATAGGATTACTTATCAAGACTTCTCATGATGTGGGATTTCATGCATAGGAAGGATAAAACAATTTATCTCCATAATCGAGTTTAAATAGTAAGGAAGTAATTTAAATAGGGTATGGAGAATGTGACCTCCCAAAAACTAAAGTAATAACATTGTGTCCGATAGTGTGTACGATATGCAATAAGAAGTGTGTAAGGTAATATAATATCTATATACTTTATAATATATTTACAATTTAAAATATATTAGATATATTTCAACACTGGAAAGATCGAGTTAGGTTGTAATGCATGAGACACTGAGTTAGTGTACATCATAAACAAAAAATACCTTCCTCAGTAGCTTGTGATACACACAAGAGTGACATTCCTCAATATTTTTCATTACACACAGGACTGAGTTTCACCAAATAACAATATATTATTAAAATATTATTATTTAATATAATATGTTATAACCTAGACATTATATTAGTGGTTATGAGTAGTATTAAATAAATTATAAAAATATATGTATTATA
Organism: Viscum album; assembly: GCA_963277665.1. NCBI lineage: Eukaryota > Viridiplantae > Streptophyta > Magnoliopsida > Santalales > Viscaceae > Viscum > Viscum album. Next base: position 1,304,204,725 of record OY728130.1, on the reverse strand, counting down.
ATAATAAAATATTAATTCATATGTTAAAAATTAATTAGAAATGAATATAGGAACTGATTGAATATAAATGAATTTTTTTTATATATAACTATTTTTATGCTCACAAAGATATTTTATTCTAATTGAATAAATTAATTAAAATTAGTGATTGATATTAATGTAATAAATATGTTACATATTCAATCAATTATTTTTTATATTCATCCAATATAATTTTTAAGCATAAGATAAGATCAAACCCAATATTTCACATAAAAACCTATATTTTTATTAAGACACTTTTACTGCCTGTTAATGGCGGACCAATTTTAAATATTAATTTTGAAACTATGATAAATTTAATTTGATAAAATAATTTTTTTTAATTCATAATGTAAAATTTTTATTAAGATGAATTTCTTGGACTTTTTCGAGAGACTAGATTTTTATAGTAAATAGTGAAAAATACTGCGTTTTAGTTAAAAACTTATTTTTTTTAAAAAATAATTATTAATTTTAAATTGTTTTATAAATTTATTTTAAAGTCACATTGGATAAATTATTCATATATTAATAAAATTTAGTTCATTATAATAAATTTAAATTGTAAATTTAGTATAGAAACATAACAATCTATAGAACACTTTTATACTAGAACGAGTTAATCCGTCTCTCTACAAGATTAACATTAATCCAATTTTTTCCTCTTCTATGATTCAAAATTTTAAAATATGATATAAAAAATTGTAATCAAGATAATATTTTTATTCTAATATCATCAACTTATTTTTTTACAATAACAATTAGTGAAAGTGATTAAAATTAATTACAATGATTAAGGTGTAATTAGGCTTAAAATAGACTAAAACCCTCAGTTTAAGGGACCAAATGACCTATCCACTTGTAAAAAACTAATTGAATGTAAATAATTATACAAAAAAACTTCCTTTAAAATTTGTTTTTTGATTTTTTATTCCTTTTATTAGGTAAGAACATGTGCACACCTAACATATTTTCAAGAATACCAAGTGAGTCCTTTTCTTTCCCTATAAAAGGCCCCACCTCAACCCATTACTCACACCTCTAAAACCTATAATGTTTAGACAATAACTACCCAAATAATATTCCAACATACCTAATATAGACCTATAATCTTACTTTTGGCCATAATTCAATCCATAGAAGCTTTTGGTTCAAACCAAAAGTAGTGACCCGATTATGAGGTAATGTCTTCTCTCAAGCTTTTTAGTTTCATTTCCATTCTCCACCAATAAAATATATTTTTTCTATTATTGTAAAAAAACAGTATAATCAAGATAATATGTTGTTTTTATTCTAATGTTTTTACCTACACTTACACACACTTCCAAAAAATGGAAGCAAACATACTGTTTCTATGTACGGTGAACTACTGTCTCACGAAACGATGATTGTTCAATTTTCCCTTACCACATCTCATGGTGTCCATTATGCGGAAAAATATGATTATATATGTTATTTATTATGTCTTTATACATCTTTATAAATTTTATAATACATAAATTTTGTACTTTCCATGTTATGTTAATACGATAACATCTTTTAAGGTAGTGTGGACTACCACCCCCTTAAATCAATGTGATTCGTTCACATGATACATCGAATGTATAAGTGATGCTTATAATAAAAAATATGATACATAAAAAAATATATACTTCTCATTACATAATTAAATTTCTAAAAATATATAAATACATAAACATATATATATATATATATATATATCATTTTCTTTATCACCCTTTCACACAGTTAAAAAGTCATAATTTTATTCATGGATGTGTAGACTACCACCACCTCGACATGATGTGATTCTTTTTTAATAATAATAAATATATATATAATAATTTATTAGTAAATAATATGGTATTTATTAATGATCATTATGGAATTATATGGTGTTACTTACCTTATTTCCACTACGACCATTGAAAAATGGAAATGTTATTCATGCCTACATATGACCTACAATATCCATGATTGTAACGTTGATTCATTTTTCATAAAAATATTTAATTATTTATTTTAAAAGTATAATTGATTTATAAATATGATAATTATTTCATGTTTATTATTATATAGATGTTATATAATGACCTCTTTGACCATAGTTGACGAACAATAGTTGTTTTGACATATAAACAGAATTTGGTCACAAAAAACCGATGTAAACTTAATAGTTTAATTATTTATATAAAACATGGTAAAAAGTGAAATATAAGTAAATATAAAAATGAAAAAGTTTCTTAAGAAATTATAAAAGTAACATAAGTTTATTATATAGGAGGTTAAAGGACGTTCACCTAAAACAAAACTGAATATAACGACCCACACTTTACATACATTGTTAATACTTCAAAATTGAAGCACACTTATTACAACATATGAAAAAACCACAAAGGACCGTATAGGTATAGTGTCTTTAGAAACTGGGAAACATAAACAACTGGTTCATAAATCTTCTACAGTGTCTCCCATTTATTTCATCATATCTAGGGTCCCTTTTAGCATATTTTACTTAATATCCATCTTCCTGACCTGGGGAAAAGAAAACATAAAAGGGTGAGCTCAAATGCTCAGCAAGGGCAAATAAAAGAAATAAAAATCATATCATATCTTTATGAAAATCAAAACCTGCAAAAGAGATCATAATATCTTAACATGGAATAAATCATAGAAGTGAAAATGAGATCCCCATAATCATAACATAAAACTTGAATCTTTGTGGCATGCACACATAATCATGGAAAATCATTTCTTGTTAGTCATGACTCATTGCCAAGACTATCTTAGTGGACAAAGTCCCTTTCTGAACCGAGTTCACTCCTCGTTTCAGTCCTGTATCACTGAACCGAAATAACCTTCCGTTCCAGCCATGTCTATCTCATGAGATATAAAATCTTTACCCAATGCATTGGAGGGAGATATAGGTCCCACCCATCTTATAATGAATCCTTTCTTATGTGTGCCACATAATCATAAAACATACATCATCGCATAACACATATAACAAAAATGGGATTCTTGAAACATCATGACATCATAAATCAATTCATATATGATAAAGGAATTCATAAACATAATTCCATCACAACATAGTCAAACCAATGTAAAAATATGGATAGAAACAGAACCCTTTATTATCTTAGATGGAAAATAATTTTGATAAAACACTTGAATTGAATTCTTGAGGAAAATATCCTTTCTTCTTCAAAAACATTTTTCCTTTCATAACATGTCATACAACTTTAAAATAAAAGAAGTTGATTAAAAATAAACTTGAAAACTTGTAAAGGAAGCTTCTTTGAAGTAATGTTTTAAAAATCCATTCATGCCGTATAAGTTAAAAAAACATTCTTCGTACTTTTGTCGGAAAAGTCAAAAAGTACCTCGTACGGAAAAACGACAAAAGATTCCTTTCATATTCTTTACTAAAAACTCACCTAAGGGTAAAATTGGATTTAAACTATTTCAAGTGGATGGAAACAATATTACATATTGAGGGAACATGGATGTGGATGATAAAATACACCCCAGTAAATACTTACGAATAAACAATCTCGGATAAAAATGAGATTGTGATATTTCCCTTACCTTAGGTCCGATTTGCTTTGTTCGTGTCCGAAGCTCCTGTATAATGGTTTAAATAATGTTATTGACTTATTCCAGAATCATACATATTGATATGAGATCATATATGGTCATATTATTAGCTTCTTATTAGTAATATTTCATTGTTACTTGTTACTCGGGTCTTTATAACTTTTTGTTCTTATGCGTGTTTTGTCGAATAAATTCTTATTCTTATCTTTAGGTTATAGATAATTCATTTCCAGAATGGTATTAGTGTAGTATATACCATATTAATTCATTCAATTCATTTATATAATCATTATGAAATGAAGATCATGTAGAACGAGTCGCATCACATCGTGGAGACGGTATTCCGTACGTACGCACGAGTGATGATATCGTTCCTATGATCGTGGAATTGTATTGGAGTATATATATATATTATTTCAGTATAAATATTACTTAATAATAATCATATATAGTTACTGATTACACCATTATACCCATCCTTGTAAGGTGATGGTGGAAAATAGATTACACCACGGCGTGGAGACGGTATTCCGTACGTACGCACGCGCGGTGATTTCATTTTTCCGTAGGATGGATAGAAGGTGAATTAGGGTTGTTTCATATTTATAATAACATATCAGTATGTAAGTAATACTGATGTTATTACTTTATCATGAAACAACTAAAGAATAAGAAGTTGAAGAAGAAAGAAATTGAAAAGATCGGTAATGGATATTACCTCTTCTTTGGAACGCCTTTTTGAATCCTCCACTTAAGGAACTAAGATTGGTCTTTGGAGAAGACCAGGACCTCTAGGATTATTCTAGGGAAGTGGAGAAGGGAAAATGGCATGGGTTGGCCGAGATTGAGTTCTCAAATTGGTGTGAGGAGGAGGGGGAGGAGGTGCCCTTTTATAAGGGAGGAGAGGGGCACCTTAGGAATATCTCAAAATATTATTTTATATTAAAGTCAAAATCGGTTTATAATGGTTCCAAAGGGTCTTATTTCGAAGATAAAGTGGGGAAGGGTCGAAATACTATCAACCAATAGGATTTAGACAAGTTTAGGGTATTATTTTAACCTTATCAATTAGATTTAACTCTAAGTTAAATAATTTAACTTTTACCATGTCTTTTTGTTTTCTTTCACTATATGGTTAATACACTTACTATAACATGCCAAACGAACCCCAAATTGTTTATTATTAAAATATATATCCTTATCTAAGTCATTTGGCCGAACCTTAGATTTTTAGGAATAAAATAACAATTAATAATATAATATTTGATTTAAAAACTATTTTGTGTCAATTTTGACACTATTTGATATATGATTTTTGTGAAAGTCATAAAAGAATTATATGTTCGAACCAAGTTGATTAAATCAACATTAATATATCATAGTAACCTATAAAATTAGTTTAATTCATAAAAAGTCTCAAATTACATTTATTTTGGTGTTTATAACATCAATTATGTCAATATTTCATTAATAAGATAATTACTGCATCATCTTTGTGTCATAAATAAATTACATTATTTGATGTCTAAAAATTACAAATAAAATATCATCATGTAGGAAATCTTTTTAGATTTCTAATGAATATTTACAATTGAATTTATCTTATGTATAACCCCATATTAAAAATGATTTACTTATTAAACTTTGATTTTAACTATTTTAACTCTTCTTTAAATAAATTAATAATAAATGTCCTAATCTAATCCAAGTGGGCCTAAATGGTCATATTTTATTCCTAAGTTTGTTTTTGGTCGAATTACACTTGTCCAATAGAATTAGGACATGTGTTAGGGTAATATTAATATCATATTTACCCTTAGTTACCCTATTTACTATTAACCGCGGTAAAAAGTAAAAAGTTACTATTCACCAAAAAATTATTTTCATCTCATTGAACCACATTTTAGTCCTTGATATTAACCGTGTCTCTCGGATTTTCGAAATTCCAATCACAGAAGCGGTAAAATTAAGTTTTATGCAAAATTCAGTTTTTAACCTACCACTTAGTGGTTTCACTATTCATCAAAAATTGAAAGTTTTCAGAAAAATACCAAAATTTCACCCTAGGCTAATTTCGATATTCTGAGTCCAAAAAAGAAGTCCATTTTGAAAAATAAAATTTATAAAATTCCAAAAAGTGGTTATTACTATTCATAACGGCTAGTTTTAATAGCATAATGTTGTTTAGTGAAACTCGGTATTGCGTACGACGCAAGCTATCGAGGAAGGTCGCGATTGCGTGTAAAGCAAGCCAAGCAAGTGTTGTATAGAAAAAGATTCCTTTGATGATTTATATAACATAAAAGTCTCGGGTGTTACATTCTACCCCCCTTAAAAAGAATTTCGCCCTCGAAATTCGTCACTTTGCAACAAACAGATGAGGATACTTCTCCCTCATCATATCCTCAAGCTCCCATGTAGCTTCTTCAAGTTGGTGGTTCCTCCATAAAACTTTCACCAAGCGAGTGGTCTTGTTTCGTAGGACTTTTTCGCTACGATCCAGAATCTCTATCGGCTGTTCTTCATAAGAAAGATCTTGCTCCAGCGGTACAACTTCTGAGCTGAGTACATGTGAAGGATCTGGTATGTACTTTCTCAGGAGAGATACGTGGAACACATCGTGAACTTGAGAGAGATTCGGTGGAAGCGCCAATCGGTAAGCTACCTTCCCAACACGATCCAGTATTTCAAAAGGACCGATATATCTAGGGCTCAACTTCCCCTTCTTTCCAAATCTCATAACCCTCTTCCAGGGAGATATTCGTAAGAACACTTTATCGCCCACTTCAAACTCTAGGTCTTTTCTTCGGTTGTCGGCATAACTTTTCTGTCGACTCTGAGCTGCTCTTATGTGTTGTTGAATAGATCTGACCTTTTCTGCCATTTCATCAATGAGATCAGGTCCTAATAGCTTTCTTTCCCCAACTTCATCCCAGCAAGTTGGAGTCCTGCATTTCTTTCCATAGAGAGCTTCATAAGGAGCCATCTAAATACTGGAGTGAAAGCTATTATTATAAGAAAATTCCACCAAAGGTAGGTGTTGATCCCAACCTCCTTTGAAATCCATAGAGCAAGCTCTCAACATATCTTCTAGGGTTTGAATTGTTCTCTCAGACTGACCGTCTGTCTGGGGATGATAAGCAGTGCTGAAACTCAACTCTGTATCCAGAGTATGCTGAAGACTTCGCCAGAACTTCGAGGTAAATCTCGGATCTCGATCAGATATAATAGAAAGTGGTACTCCATGCAATCTTACCACTTCGTTTACATATATCCTGGCAAGCTGATCTAGAGAGAAATCCTCTCTAATAGCAATGAAGTGTGCAGACTTTGTAAGACGATCAACTATGACCCAGATAGCATTATTTCCTTTGGATGTTTTAGGAAGTCCTGTGACAAAGTCCATAGTGATGTTTTCCCATTTTTATTCGGGTATGGGTAATGGTTGTAACATCCCCTTAGACTTCTGTCTCTCAGCTTTAACTTGTTGACAAACCAAGCATCGAGAGACATATTCAGCAACATCTCTTTTCATGCCATCCCACCAGAAGTACTCTTTCAGGTCCCTATACATCTTCGTGCTTCCAGGATGAATAGAGAATGAAGAACTATGAGCCTCATCCAGCAGCTCTTTCTTTAATTCGGGGATGGGAGGAACACAAACCCGATTCCTGAACTTTATTATCCCATCACAATCAAGGTTGAATTCAGGAACATTTCTCACCTTCTTTTGTAACTCGACATCTTCTTTCTGTGCCTCTTTAATCTTCACATGTATAGATGGTTGAACATTCATTTGAGAAAGATAAGATTTTTCCCCTTCCATTATAATTCCAAGATCCATCCTTTGTAAATCCATAAATATTGGATCTTTTGTGATCCTCATCATGGATAAACTAGCATGGTCTTGTCGACTTAATGCATCTGCCACCTTGTTTGCTTTCCCAGGGTGGTAATGGATTGAGCAGTCATAATCCTTAATCAGCTCCTTTTGTGTGAAAATATACTTTAAACTTTTATGATCAGTATAAATATCACACCTTTCACCATAAAGGTAATGCCTCCAAATCTTTAATGCAAAGATTACCGCAGCCAACTCCAAATCATGTGTTGGGTAATTTTGCTCATGGATTTTCAACTGTCGTGAGGCATAAGCTATCACCATATCATTTTTCATAAGAACACACCCCAATCCCTTCTTGGATGCATCACTGTAGATCACAAACCTTTCTCCACTACAAGGCAGTGTGAGCACAGGTGTACTGGATAACCTTCTTTTCAACTCCTTGAAATTCTCTTCACATTCCTCTGTCCAGACAAACTTAACTCCTTTCTGAGTCAACTTGGTGAGTGGATTAGATAATCGTGAAAAATCTTTTACAAAACGTCGATAATAACCAGCCAAACCAAGAAAACTTCGGATCTCAGTTACTGTTGTTGGTCTTGACCATCTTTCGATAACCTCTGTTTTTGCTGGATCCACAGATATCCCCTCTTTTGAGATTATATGACCCAAAAATGCAACTTTTTGAAGCCAAAATTCACACTTGGTAAATTTGGCATAAAGCTTCTCCTTTCTCAGGGTCTTCAATATAATTCTCAAGTGATCTTCATGTTCTTCCTTGCTCTTTGAATAGACAAGAATATCGTCTATAAAGACTACCACAAATTGATCAAGATAGTCTCTAAAGACTCTATTCGTTAGATCCATGAAGATAGCAGGGGCATTAGTAAGACCAAATGGCATCACTATAAATTCATAGTGTCCATACCTTGTACGGAAAGCCGTCTTTGGTATATCCTCCCTTTTGACCCTTAATTGATGATACCCTGAACGAAGATCAATCTTGGAAAAGTATTGAGCTCCGCGTAGTTGGTCAAATAAGTCATCAATGCGTGGGAGAGGATATTTGTTCTTGATAGTGATCTTGTTAAGTTCTCTATAATCAATGCAGAGTCTCATTGATCCATCTTTCTTCTTATCAAATAGAACAGGTGCTCCCCAAGGTGACGCACTAGGGCGTATGAATCCCTTATCAAGATTCTCTTGGAGTTGCTTCTTCAATTCCTGCAACTCAATTGGGGCCATTCTATAAGGTGTCTTTGAAATAGGCAAAGCACCCGGTACGAGTTCTATTGAAAACTCAACTTCACGATTTGGTGGAAGACCCGGTAATTCCTCCGGAAAGACATCATCAAACTCCCTTACAATGGGCATATTCTTAATCGTGAGTTTCTCACCAACCATTTGAGATAAATAACCTTCGTTTAGTGGGATCAATACCCATAAGATGGAAGAAATTTCCACTGGAAGGTTATGTTCATCCTTGCATTGGTATACGATCGTAGATTGATCTGGAGTATGAAATGTGACTTCCCTTCTTTGGCAATTGATATGAGCTCCATGTAGAGAAAGCCAATCCATGCCAAGAATCACATCAAATTCCACTAAAGGAAGGATCACAAGATTTGCAGGAAGCACTTTCCCACAAACTTCGATCGGAGAAGAATTATAAACTTTTGATGTGATTGATGTGCCATTAGGTGTTGTCACAGCTAACTCAACATCTAATTGTTGAGGTAATACGGTGATACCCTTAGAAAATTTTTCAGAAATAAAAGAGTGGGTGGATCCAGAATCAAATAAAACATTTGCTACTTTAGAGTGGATGGTAAGTGTACCTTTCACCACATCGTTATCGTACTCCACATCGCTGATAGAAATTGCATGTGACTTTCCTTTTTCTTTAGCCTTAAGAGTTTGTTGACGTCGACCATCATCATCAACCCTTGGATTTGGGCATTGATTGGCATAATGCACCATCTCCTTGCACTTGAAACATTGAAGTGTAGCAGGTTCATTCTGTGTATCCCTTCCTTTGTTTGCATCATTAGACATCTTCTTCCCATTATCACGGCATTCAAATGCCCGATGACCTTCCTTTCCACATTTAAAACATTTACTTGTCCCTTTAAGACAACTCCCTCCATGTTTCTTTCCACACTTTGAGCATAAGGGAAAGTTCATCTTCTTTTCCGTGTGCTCTTTAGATTTTTCTTTGAATTCCATCTTCCTCTTCTTATCAAACCCATGTGACTGATTGGTTACTCCAATCTCCATCTCGACTTTGAGAGCACATCGAACGATTTCCTCGTAGCTATTGAAGTCCCTTATGGCTAACGCCCTTCGAAGACTTGGTTTTAAGCCACTAAAGAATCGATCGATCTTACTCTCAGGTTGGATAATAATACCAGAAGCGTACCTTGCAAGTCTTGTAAAATTTGCTTCATAGGTACTAACAGATTCATCATCCCTTTGCTTCAGTTCAAGGAACTCTTTCTCCATCTTTGTTCGGAGAATACGAGGGAAGTACTTATTGAAAAATAAGTTCTTGAACTCGTCCCATTCCATAGACTCAATTTCATCCCTTTGCCTTGTATTCTTAACAAGATTCCACCATTGATCAGCATCTCCTTCCAAACGATACACTGCTAGGATGACTTTATCATGCTCAGAACATTGAAGAACTGAAAATATCTTTTCAGTAGTACTAATCCATTGTTCAGCAACTAATGGATCAGTAGACCCGCTGAAAGATGGTGGACGCTGCCTCATGAAGGATTAAACAGAATGTTGCTCCCTCCTTTGTTCGTTTGGAAATCCTGCATGATTCATAGCTTGAGAAAGTTGTGTGAGCATGGCTACAAGATTTTGCATTCCAGCTCCCATATCGTTTGGTTGCTCAGGGGGACAATCATTGCATTGCCCATCGCATTCCGCATTAACACGGTTCCTTCGGGTTCCAGCCATTGACTAAAACCAAGAAGAATAGTGTGAGCAACACTAATTATAATAGGAAACCACATAATTCAAGAATAAAATTTTCATGCTTATGGTCTTATCCTAGGTTATTCATGGCCATTTCTAAGATTGTGTTCTATGCTTAGACTTATCCTTAGGGTTCTTACTAAGGCTTTCACATCCTAGTTTCCAAAGGTTGACTATACCTTTCCTCTGATACCAACTATAACGACCCACACTTTACATACATTGTTAATACTTCAAAATTGAAGCACACTTATTACAACATATGACAAAACCACAAAGGACCGTATAGGTATAGTGTCTTTAGAAACTGGGAAACATAAACAACTGGTTCATAAATCTTCTACAGTGTCTCCCATTTATTTCATCATATCTAGGGTCCCTTTTAGCATATTTTAGTTAATATCCATCTTCCTGACCTGGGGAAAAGAAAACATAAAAGGGTGAGCTCAAATGCTCAGCAAGGGCAAATAAAAGAAATAAAAATCATATCATATCTTTATGAAAATCAAAACCTGCAAAAGAGATCATAATATCTTAACATGGAATAAATCATAGAAGTGAAAATGAGATCCCCATAATCATAACATAAAACTTGAATCTTTGTGGCATGCACACATAATCATGGAAAATCATTTCTTGTTAGTCATGACTCATTGCCAAGACTATCTTAGTGGACAAAGTCCCTTTCTGAACCGAGTTCATTCCTCGTTTCAGTCCTGTATCACTGAACCGAAATAACCTTCCGTTCCAGCCATGTCTATATCATGAGATATAAAATCTTTACCCAATGCATTGGAGGGAGATATAGGTCCCACCCATCTTATAATGAATCCTTTCTTATGTGTGCCACATAATCATAAAACATACATCATCGCATAACACATATAACAAAAATGGGATTCTTGAAACATCATGACATCATAAATCAATTCATATATGATAAAAAAATTCATAAACATAATTCCATCACAACATAGTCAAACCAATGTAAAAATATTGATAGAAACAGAACCCTTTATTATCTTAGATGGAAAATAATTTTGATAAAACACTTGAATTGAATTCTTGAGGAAAATATCCTTTCTTCTTCAAAAACATTTTTCCTTTCATAACATGTCATACAACTTTAAAATAAAAGAAGTTGATTAAAAATAAACTTGAAAACTTGTAAAGGAAGCTTCTTTGAAGTAATGTTTTAAAAATCCATTCATGCCGTATAAGTTAAAAAAACATTCTTCGTACTTTTGTCGGAAAAGTCAAAAAGTACCTCGTACGGAAAAACGACAAAAGATTCCTTTCATATTCTTTACTAAAAACTCACCTAAGGGTAAAATTGGATTTAAACTATTTCAAGTGGATGTAAACAATATTACATATTGAGGGAACATGGATGTGGATGATAAAATACACCCCATTAAATACTTACGAATAAACAATCTCGGATAAAAATGAGATTGTGATATTTCCCTTACCTTAGGTCCGATTTGCTTTGTTCGTGTCCGAAGCTCCTGTATAATGGTTTAAATAATGTTATTGACTTATTCCAGAATCATACATATTGATATGAGATCATATATGGTCATATTATTAGCTTCTTGTTAGTAATATTTCATTGTTACTTGTTACTCGGGTCTTTATAACTTTTTGTTCTTATGCGTGTTTTGTCGAATAAATTCTTATTCTTATCTTTAGGTTATAGATAATTCATTTCCAGAATGGTATTAGTGTAGTATATACCATATTCATTCATTCAATTCATTTATATAATCATTATGAAATGAAGATCATGTAGAACGAGTCGCATCACATCGTGGAGACGGTATTCCGTACGTACGCACGAGTGATGATATCGTTCCTATGATCGTGGAATTGTATTGGAGTATATATATATATTATTTCAGTATCAATATTACTTAATAATAATCATATATAGTTACTGATTATACCATTATACCCATCCTTGTAAGGTGATGGTGGAAAATAGATTACACCACGGCGTGGAGACGGTACTCCGTACGTACGCACGCGCAGTGATTTCATTTTTCCGTAGGATGGATAGAAGGTGAATTAGGGTTGTTTCATATTTATAATAACATATCAGTATGTAAGTAATACTGATGTTATTACTTTATCATGAAACAACTAAAGAAGAAGAAGTTGAAGAAGAAAGAAATTGAAAAGATCGGTAATGGATATTACCTCTTCTTTGGAACGCCTTTTTGAATCCTCCACTTAAGGAACTAAGATTGGTCTTTGGAGAAGACCAGGACCTATAGGATTATTCTAGGGAAGTGGAGAAGGGAAAATGGCAGGGGTTGGCCGAGCTTGAGTGCTCAAATTGGTGTGAGGAGGAGGGGGAGGAGGTGCCCTTTTATAAGGGAGGAGAGGGGCACCTTAGGAATATCTCAAAATATTATTTTATATTAAAGTCAAAATCGGTTTATAATGGTTCCAAAGGGTCTTATTTCGAAGATAAAGTGGGGAAGGGTCGAAATCCTATCAACCAATAGGATTTAGACAAGTTTAGGGTATTATTTTAACCTTATCAATTAGATTTAACTCTAAGTTAAATAATTTAACTTTTACCATGTCTTTTTGTTTTCTTTCACTATATGGTTAATACACTTACTATAACATGCCAAACGAACCCCAAATTGTTTATTATTAAAATATATATCCTTATCTAAGTCATTTGGCCGAACCTTAGATTTTTAGGAATAAAATAACAATTAATAATATAATATTTGATTTAAAAACTATTTTGTGTCAATTTTGACACTATTTGATATATGATTTTTGTGAAAGTCATAAAAGAATTATATGTTCGAACCAAGTTGATTAAATCAACATTAATATATCATAGTAACCTATAAAATTAGTTTAATTCATAAAAAGTCTCAAATTACATTTATTTTGGTGTTTATAACATCAATTATGTCAATATTTCATTAATAAGATAATTACTGCATCATCTTTGTGTCATAAATAAATTACATTATTTGATGTCTAAAAATTACAAATAAAATATCATCATGTAGGAAATCTTTTTATCTTTCTAATGAATATTTACAATTGAATTTATCTTATGTATAACCCCATATTCAAAATGATTTACCTATTAAACTTTGATTTTAACTATTTTAACTCTTCTTTAAATAAATTAATAATAAATGTCCTAATCTAATCCAAGTGGGCCTAAATGGTCATATTTTATTCCTAAGTTTGTTTTTGGTCGAATTACACTTGTCCAATAGAATTAGGACATGTGTTAGGATAATATTAATATCATATTTACCCTTAGTTGCCCTATTTACTATTAACCGCGGTAAAAAGTAAAAAGTTACTATTCACCAAAAAATTATTTTCATCTCATTGAACCACATTTTAGTCCTTGATATTAACCGTGTCTCTCGGATTTTTGAAATTCCAATCACAGAAGCGGTAAAATTAAGTTTTATGCAAAATTCAGTTTTTAACCTACCACTTAGTGGTTTCACTATTCATCAAAAATTGAAAGTTTTCAGAAAAATACCAAAATTTCACCCTAGGCTAATTTCGATATTCTGAGTCCAAAAAAGAAGTCCATTTTGAAAAATAAAATTTATAAAATTCCAAAAAGTGGTTATTACTATTCATAACGGCTAGTTTTAATAGCATAATGTTGTTTAGTGAAACTCGGTATTGCGTACGACGCAAGCTATCGAGGAAGGTCGCGATTGCGTGTAAAGCAAGCCAAGAAAGTGTTGTATAGAAAAAGATTCCTTTGATGATTTATATAACATAAAAGTCTCGGGTGTTACACTGAAGGTAAGGGATTCTTGACTCATTTTCATTACGTGAGGCATACTTAATTGTTTAACACCTAATTTCTTATAGATGGTGTAATTACTTCCACATTGACAAATAATTTCATGAATTATATTATCTTCATGGTATTTAAATGTTTTATTTAATGATTTTCACCTTTGGGATTTCAAAATTATTTGTTACCATATTGGTAAGGATTTCCATCTCAGTTTTTACATCTATGAGATCAATGTCATATTCACCACATACTTATTTTGTGTGCTGTACCTACGACCCATTTTAATATATTATATCATGAATTAATTAATTATTATAGTATTATGATGTTTCATTTTATGATTATCACTTTTAGTTCATTCAATTCCTATGTAAGTGATTTTCATCTGACTTTTTAAATATGTGAGATTAAGGTCATATTCAACACTTACTTTTATTTTGTGCCATACCTACTACCCATACATGTATATATATATATATATATATATATTATATCATGAATCCTATTATTATCATGGTATTATAATATTTATTTAATGTCATACCTTTCTAGGTATTATGATTTAAATGTTTCAATGTGGTATAAGAAACTTTGTAATGGTTAATGATTACACTCAAGAATGTTTTTAATCTCACTTAATTTTGTGTTTTTTTAACTTTCTCTTGAATATAAGTTATCTGTTAAAAGGCGGTAAAAATTCCTTTAAAAAATATTGATTTTTATGCATAAAGTTGTCCTTGTTCATATATTATTACTATGAAATATATGGGATTAATTTCAAAAATAATTTATTTATTATATATTACATTAATAACATTCACTAATTGTAATTAATTTAATTTATTATGATAAAATGTCTTTGTGAACATATAAATAGTCCTTTATAAAAACATTTCCTATATATTCAGTTCGGTATTATATTCATTACTAATTAATTTTTAAGAAATGAATTAAACCATATATTTTCATAAGTTAGTTAAAAATATTCATAACCACCATCCTAATGGATAGGTTATATCTTATTATATTAAATAATATTAATTTAATAATATATTGTTTTCGGTAAATATCGGCCTTGAGTTCAACACAAGCCAACTCATTATTGTGTGTAGTGTATGATTAACATGGTGTTGTATATAAATAAATCTATAAAAACAATAAACTTATGAAAATATTTTATATTCTTGGGGTGTTACATTGTCCCCAACTTGATTAAATTACATCCTCGTAATTTAAACTTTGTCTCAGCAGTCTAGGGTTTGATTTTTGAAAATAAATAATTATTGAAAAATCCACATTATAAATAGGGTTAATAATACATATTCTTAAATAGAGGTGAAAGGAAATGATAATATCACCACAAAATAGGATTTATAATAGGATAAAATTATTGAAAACATATATATGGATGGGGAATTTCTCAATCACATTCTAATGAAGAATGATAAATAATATGGTCATCAGAAAGTCTAACATAGAAAGACCGTAAATTTGTAATGGGTTAAAGAGGCCATTGATTTATCAGTGAGAAAATTAAATGAATAAATATTTTATTCTAAAATACTTTTCCTAGAGTTAAGGAATAAATTTACATCCTAGACTAAGAATATATTGAAACATACTTACTTAACATGTATAGTTTCATCCATTAATCAATTTCCATGACAAACTCAACTTTTTCTCCAAACAACTATAATTTAATATGAATTATTGAAGAATTAAAATAAATTTCTATGGATCCAAAAATCCAAAAAATTATAAATATTTATTCCTCAAGTACTTATACATTAATCCAAAACAAAATTTTTAGTATAATATTAGATAATTCTAAAAAAAGAATGAACCTTTATATGATGAAAACAACTTTAACCTCCAAAAATCAATAGTAATACCAAAATTTCAACATAGATCATTCAAAAAATATTATCCTTCCTAAAAAATATTCTATACTGAGAATAAAACCAGAAAATAAGAATTATTTGATCATATAGTCATCTAAATAACATCAATCACTCTTAATGTATTATATCAAACATTAAATTTATTAAATCACATAATCTCCAAGAAATGTTAAAAATTTCCATAAATTACATGAATCACCAAAACCCATAATAAAATCATAAATTATTCCAATATATAATTCATCTTTTACTTCTAAAAATAAAATTTGATTGAAATTTGATTACCTTGATCATATAGGGTTCCCAAAATTGTGAACATTTTCCAAAATAACATTAATCAGTTAATGACCAAATCATTTTCCAATCCCAAGGTAATGTTTTTCATAAAAAATGTCCCTTAAATAAAAATAAACTTTTTCCATTTGATATTTTAACAAAAAAATCATTCTAAAAAGGACTTCATATAGGCTAGTGGTAGGCATTGCACCGTTATCACCCTTTGGATATGGGTTCAAACCCCTCGGCCTTACCAGATGTGATGGGTTGTCACCCGACATATAGGTTGTTATTTTTAAAATATATTATCCAAAAATGTGATAATAATCCAAAAAAATAACCTAAATATATTAATCATTAATGAAATTTTTTAACCACAAAGTTTATCTCATATGATTCATTTTGTATTCCTAATAATATGAACATCCATAATTATCTATAATTCAAATATTATATAAACCCTAATAGTTATCCTCACCATTAGGCATATTTCCATATAGTGAAAATGTAGTATTCTTTATATAATTTTTTTTCACACAGATTAAACCAATGGGTTGTGTTCCTTAATATATTTTTTTCTTAAATCTAATCCCAATGTTTCTAATAAACTTCCCTTGATACTAGTTGTAATGATTTAACCCTATAATCTATGACCCAATGATTTACATTATTACATTGGAATGATTATAAGGAATCAAATCCAAAATGACCGATTAGTTTAGTAGTTTGGAAGAACTATATACATTAATAGTTCCCATATTACATTGGTAAAAAAAATAAACAAAGGAAAATAATGTGTATCCTTGAACTCATTGAAAAATTTATTCTTCATATCCTAGGGAAAATAGAAAAAATATAAGGGTGATATTAAATTCTACATAAGGGTAAGTAAATTAGAAGAAATAATTAATTAATGAGAATAAATCAATATGGAATGCTTAATAAAAAAGAACACATTCCATTTAAATAACATGCTAAGGAATAAATGATATGGAATAATAGATAACTGAAACACAAGCCATTTAATCAATAAATTGAGAATGAAATGAATCCATATATATATATCAAAGAAAAAATATCATGGATAAAAATAATAACTAAAATCTCAAAAATGTAAATGGTTAATTTTTAGACATCATGTATCTAGCACATGAACCACTACCATCAAGACCTTTCGTAAGATAATTTATTTTTGTGGATAGAAACCCATTTATTCTGCTGGGAAACAAACTCGAAGGGTTCTTATGAAACTGATTTCATCTCATGAGACTATTGATGTATCATGGGGATTACATTAATAGGTTCCCAAACCATAGGTCTTACATTAATTTGTCCCCAACCTATAGGGTATCCATTAACCAATCCCAAAATCATGTCTCACATGTCCCAAGCATTCATCATATATCCAATAATCAATTTAATTAATAAATAGTGTGACTTATTGTTAAATATACATATTTAATAAAAAATATGGATTTATCAATAATTCCTTAGTAGAGTATTAGTAATAACATTTCTTTTTGATGTTGATTAATGGAAATAATATTGAAATATCATTAAAATAATATCAAGAAAAATAATCTTTAAACATTTCAAAGTGTCATATACCACATTGAAACATTTGAATCAGAATAATCATGAATTAATAACATTAAATGAAACTTATAATAGCATGGGAATTAGGATATTAATGATATAACAAGTGAAAGTGCAGTATGTACATCATACACAATAAACTAAGTGCATAAAAACAAATAAGTATCAATAGAATGTAAATTATAACAAAATCCATTACCACTTAGTAATCATTTATTTAAAAGGATATTCATTTATAAAATAAAATATTTTATTTGAAAATAACCTTGAAAATTGTAAAGGAAGATTCAAAACACTGGGGCATCATGACTCTGGGAAATTCTGTTCATGCCTTATAAGTTAAAAAAACAGTCCATTCACTTTTCTAAGAAAATTCAAAATGTAACTTGTTCTGGAAAATGTCTGTAAGATTCCATTTAAATATTTTTTTAAAAAAGTAAAAAAATGGTAAAAATAAACTTAAACATTCAATAGAGAATAGTAAAAAACAATTTTATAAAAAATTATAAATCACTAGAAAGGAAGAGAGATATTTACTAGTAGAGACTTAATTAAAAACAATCCCAAATAATAATGAGATTGTGAGATAACTCATTACCAGTTTATAATAAATATAATAATATGCTGTTGAAAGAAATAAAATTATTTGGATAATTAAATACCATAATATTCAGAATAATACTTATAAATGATATTCATGGGTGGTATATACACTACAAAATAGAAACATGTAGTGTATGAGGCATGTGTCCCACATAAAGAGAAGTTTGGAAAAGATCTCTTACCTCATACTTTTGTTTTAGTTGTACTTGATTTATAATACTTTATAATGTCTTAAGGAATTTTATTAAGTCATATAATAACCTTAATAATATTTAAAATATCATATATAATCTTATTATATTATTTTATTACCCATTTATTAATAATCTTTCATCATTTTCAATATTTCAGGTGTTAATTGCCTATTTTCTCAAGTATGTTTTGACTTGTTATTTGTTGTTCCTATTAATTAGATCATTATTTAATCATATCCAGAATGTATACCATGATATTAATATAATACATATTCATTATATATGTATATATATATATATATATATTTATAATAATCCATACAATTTTGAGATATTAAATGAAATGTACCGTTCAAGGAAACGACTGACCGTACATATGCATTTATGCTACTTTCATTTATTTTTCATATTAAAAGAATAAAAATTAAATGATATATATGTATATTAAAATTAAATTACCATATATATGTCATATATATTACATATTATTATTAAAATTATCCTTTTTTGTTACATGTATAGTGTGAACAAATCACATTGCTTTGAGAGGTCGGTAGTCCACACTTTCCCAAATGATATTATCGTATTTACAAAAAATGGAAAGCATATGGTATGTATTATATAAAAATTAAAGAATTTTAAAAAAAACATAAATATCATAAATATCATATAAAAACATCATTTCCATCATAATGACCAACTATGAAAGGTGGTAAAGAAAAAAAATGAATTCGTTTCATGAGGCGGTAGTTCATCATACACGAATGATAAATTTGTTACCCATTTGATGGAAGTGTGTATTAGTGTAGGTAAAACCCTTTACATAATGGAATATTAGTGTATTCAGGATGATGTTTTTATTATATAAGTATATAATAATAATAAATTAAGGAGTTGGGAAAGAAATAAAACTAAAGTGGTCATTGAAGATTGTTACCTCTTATTTGGGTAACTCCTTTTGGTTTTCACAAAAGAAAATATTTGGGAGTCTTTCTGCAAAAATGGGGGCTTTGGGATGAGGGTAGGGAATTTGAGATTTTATTGGGGTAGGTTATAGATGATATAGAAGTCTCAACGTTGTGTGAATAATTGATGGTGGGGGTTCCCTTTTATAATTGAGGTGAGGGGTACTTTTGAAAACCTTAAAAATATTAAATTAATATATATTAATTTAAAAATAAAAATGGATAGAAATATATTTATTTCAAATGTAAGATTATTATGGTTCTAAATCCTCTCATAAAATAATTTTTATACATGTTTAGTTTACATTATTACCATTATATTTTGGTTTTAACCCATAGATAATCACTTTAACTCTTTTAGTGGAAAAATGACCATACACTCTTTAAGGGTTAATATAGTTACTATAAAATTCCAAACAAACCATATATGAGTCATGGATGAAATTTTCAACTTTATCTTAATAATTTGGATTATTTTTTGGTTTTATTATTTTTATAATATTAATATCATTTAATGAAAAATTATGTATTTTAAAATATCACTAACATCAATTTTGATACTATTCATTTCATAACATTTTTTGAAATATCAACAAAAAATATAACTTCAAATAAAAACCTTTAATAAATAACATAATAACTAAGTCATTTTCCAATATCAAGTTAATCTATTTGATAAAACAAATGTCCCTATAATTATAATAACATTTATCTGTTAGATTGTTTAACTAAAAACACATCATACTAACTAGGAATTCACATAGGCTAGTGGCAGGCATTTCAAACTTTTCACACTTCAATTGTGGGTTCAAAACCTATGGGTTTTTTGAACAAAACATGTTTTCACCTAATGTATGAATTGTCCTTATAAAATATTATCCAAAAAATTGATAAGCATCCAAAAAAATATGCTAAATATTTTCAAAATTGAATAAATATTTTTACTACAATGGTTGTCTAATATGTTTTATTTTATATTCCCAATTATATAAACCCCTAATATTACCTTAAATTCAATGATTATATAATCCCTAATGACTATCCTTACCTTTAAACATATTTACATAAAATCCAAAGGAATTATTCCTTAAATAACTTTTTCACATATAATAAACCAATGGGTTATGTTTCTTAATGTACATTTTCCTAAATATAGTTTCCAAGGTTCCCACTAAACCTCCCCTAATACCAACTATAATTCCTTGACCCTAGAAAGCCAAATTCGTGGCATTAAGTAATTATATTGGCATTATTACAAGGAATAAAATCCCAAAGGACCGATCAGTTTAGTAGTCATGAAGAACTAGATACTTAAATGGTTCCCTTATAACATTGGTAAAACTTAAACCACAAAAATGGAAAATAATGTCCATCCTTGAACTTATTCAAAAATTTCATCACCATAACTTGGGGAGATAGAAAAAATAAAATGGTGATATCAAAGGATCATTAAAAGTAGGTAAATCAGAAAAAATAATGAATTAATGATAGTAAATCAACATAGAAAGGTAAATAACTGAGAACACAAGCCATTTAAATAACTAGATAATTCCTAACCTATATGGACCAATAGATAAATGAAACAGAATCAATTTAATCAATAAACTAATAATAGAATTCATTCATAGATATGTCAAATAAAAATTATCATCAATGATAATTATAAATGAATTCTAATTAATGTAAATGCTTAATTATTTGATTTCATGTATCTAACACATGAATAATTTCCATCAAGACCTTTCATAAGATGGTTTAAGTCTATGGGTAGAAACACATCTATTATTCTTAGAATCAAACTTATAGGGTTATCACCAACATATTTCATCTCATGATAATACATCATGAGGATTACTTTGAATAGTCCCCAACCTAGAGGGATTGTATTAGCCAGTCAACAACCTGTAGTTGTTACATTAACCGGTCCCCAACTCATATCTTGACTATCCAAAAAATTCCTCATATATAGAATAATTGATTTAATTAATAAACATTGTTACTTATCCTAACACATACATATTGAATAAATAATACATATCTATCAATAATTACTAATTGGTGGATAAGTAACAATAAGGGTTGCTGACATTGAGAAATTGAAATACCATTGAAAGATCATTATAAATATTCTTGAGGAAAATAAACATTAAACATTCCAAAGTGTCCAATTCCAGTTTGATACATTTGAATCATAATCCCCCTAAATAAAAAATATTAAATGAAACTTATAATATCACAATAATAAATAGATTCATGATATAAAAAGTGTAAGGGAATTATATGAACCATATAAATGAAACTGGATGCATTATAAGAAATAAGTCTCAATGGTATGTAAATTGAGACAGAATCTCTTACCAATTAGTAATAATTTGGTTAAATGGCCATGAATTTATAAAATAAAATATTATATTTTAAAATAAACTTGTAAAATTTTAAATTAATCATAAAAAATTAGAGACTCATGATGGAGTGAAATAATTTTCATTCTATATAAGTAAAAAAACATTCCTTTTACTTTTGTATGAAAAGTTATAATGTACCTTGTTTTGGAAAACAATAGGAAGATTCCTTTTAAATAATTTTTTAAAAAGTAAAAGTAGGGTAAATATTAATTTAAGAAATCATTGTATAATACTAAAAAAAATTTAAAAACATTTTTATAAAATAATAACATGGATGATAAATATTTCCCAATGGAGACTTAAACAAAAACAATCCTGAATAAAGATGACATTGTGATATAATTCCTTACTGCTTTATAATCAGTATAATCATATGAACATGAAATAAAAATATATTTGGATAAAATAATAACATATTCTTCAAAACTATACTCATAAGACACATTCATGGGTGTTATATACACCACCTAATAGAAATAAGTAACGTGTGAGGAATGTGTCCCACAGAAAGAAAAGAGAGAAAAAGAACCCTTACCTTACACTTCCTTTTTAGTTTTACATTATTTAAACGCATGTATTATGGTTTAGAAAATTTTATTAATTTATATAATAACATTTTTAATCTTTATTACATCATATATTATATTATTATTTTATTTTATCACCTATTTGTTATTGACCTTTCATCATTTTTACTATTCTAGGTGTCAAATACCTAGTTTCTCTAGTATACATTCACTTGTTATTTATTGTTCCTGTTAATTAGATAATTATTTCACCATATATAGTATGTAAAAAATTATTTAAATATAATATATATTCATTATATATATTTATATATTTATTATAATTCACATATTATTTTGATAGGAAATGAAATGCGTCGTTCATGGAGACGGTAGGCAATATGTATGCATAAACCATACATTCATTTCTTTTCTAAATTAAAAGAATGAAAAGTAAATGATATATATGTATATTAAAATTAAAGTATAATATCTATATCATATATATCATATATCTTTATTAAAAACATCCATTATATGTTCAATGTATAGTGTGAATGAATCACATCTCTTTGAGGAGGCGGTTGTCCACACATTCACAAACGATGTTATCAAATTTCCAAAAAACAGATGGAATGAAGGTTTTGTTGAATAAAAATTCAATAAGTATGAATAAAACATAAATATAATATATATTATATAAAAAGGAGTGTCCATAACAATGTCAAACCATGAGAGGTCGTAAATAAGAAATGAATGACATTATTTCACGAGGTGATAGTTCACTGTACACGAATAGTAAATTTGTTACCCATTTTGTGGAAGTGTGTGTAGTTATAGGAAGTAAACTTTAAATAAAAACATATAATTATATTTAGAAAACTTCTTTTTTATATAATCTTGTAATTATTTGAAATTATGGATTTGGGAAATAAATAAAAATAATGTGATCATTGAAGAACGATACCTCTTATTTGGGTAACTCCTTTTGGTTTGAACAAAAGGACTTTCTTGGTTTGATTTATGACCATAGGGGGGACCAAGTATATGGGTAGGTAAGTTGGTAGCTTATTTGGGAAGGGTTTTGATGAGATAGGGGGCTTAATGTGGTGTGAATAAGTGAGGGAGGAGGTACCCTTTTATAATTGAGGTGAGGGGTACTTTTTGAAAATCTAAAAATATTAAATTAATATAAACTAATATTCAATTCTAAATAGATCCAAAGAAAATTATTTTGAATATATAACGATGATCATCCAAAGTCCTCTCATTAAATAAATTTTAGATATTTGTAGGTCACATTCCTACTATTATCTTTTGGCTTTAACCCTTAGTTAAAACCTTTAACTCTTACCGTGAAAACTTGACTTTTTACTATTTAAGGGTTAATATTGGTACTATAAAATTCCAAAAGAATCATAAACGAGTCATGGATGAGATTTTAATCTTTGTTCCAATATTTTTACTTTTTTTTAGTTTTTTATAATTTTTATATCATTTAATAAAATATTATTTATTTTAAAATATCTTTAATGACAATTTTGATACTACTCATTTTTTGAATTTTTAAAAATATCAACACCCAAGAAAAATTCAAAAAACCATTTAACATATCACTAAAATGTATAGGCATTCTATTAAATTTTTGTATGAAATTAATTATATCAAATTATATTTATTTTAATCTTTTTAATAATATTTATTTGATATGTCCATTAATGAAACAATTACTAGATTATCATTGTGAAAGCCATTAATTTAATTATTTATTCTATATAAATAAAAAAATATATTTATAAAGATAAAAATTTTAAATTTTAAATTATAATTAATATTTGAAGATATATTCTTTATAAAAATATGTAAAAAATGTAATACATTTTAAAAATATGAGTTTGTCATGTTGGACTTGCCTTCAAATAAAATACAAAAAAAATTCATAAAGCCATTCAAGTGGATCCAAGAGGCTATAAAATAATATGATATATGATTTTTGTTTACAATATCCCATATAATAAAAATACAACAAGTGTTATTGTAATTTTATAATATTATATTTACCCTTAATTACATGATTTACCTTTAACCATGGGAATTAAAAAATACTAAATTTACTATTCATAATGTAAAAAATAAAAAGGGGAATATTTGTTAAATTTGGACCCACTGATTTCAAATATGGAATTGATTTTTCAAAATTCCAAACATATATTTTTTAGTAATTAATTTAAAATTAATCACGTTGATGTAATGTGAAAATGAGGTTTTAATGTGAAAAAAACAAAATGTTTATATATCTCTATATCTTTATTAAACATGAAATTGATTAAAATAAACTAAATTATATTTAATAATAAAAAATATATATAATTATACTTTTAAACAATTTAAAAATATAATCTATCACTACAAATTAATTAAATGAAAAATATGTCTTATATTAAAATATAATATTTTATCACTATTCATAAAAACATGAACCTTATCAAAAAATAAATAAATTAAAATTAAAATTTTATATTAATATTTAAAAGGTGAAGTTTATTTTTTTTAAATCAAATAAACAAAAGTTTCAAAACTGGATATAAAATAGGTTCTCTATTAAGAGACTATAAAACTGCCTTTATAAATATATTGGGTTTTATACGTAAAATTTGTCTTGTTCTTATGTTATTACTATTCAATATATTGGATAAATGTAAATAATATTTTTTTAAATATATATTGCATTAATATAATTCAATAATTGTAATTAATTTAATTTATTATGATAAAATGACTTTTGAGCATAAAAATGGTTCTTTAAAAAAAATATAATATATATTTAGTTGGTTCCAATATTAATTTATTATTAATTTATAACCAATTAATTAAAACATATATTTTCATAACATAGTTAATAAAATTCATAACCTCCAACAAAATAGCGAGGTTATATCTTATTAAATTAAATAATAATATTTTAATAATATATTTTTTTCCAGTAAAATTCGGTTTTGCATGTAATGCCAACCAACTCATTATTTTGTATAGCATAAGCTTAGAGTGATGTTACATATAAAGAGGGATAGAAAAAAAAATTAAACTTAGGAAAATATTATAGATACTTTGGTTGTCACAGTGGGGGTGGAAGAATAAAAATTGGGGCCTCCTCATGTTGCACCAAGTTGATCATCAATTTTTCTTCATACCATGTCACCTTTAATGATTATTATTCACAGTTTTTATAAAATAGAGAGTTAATAAATACATGAAATTGAATAACATTAATATAGGTTGAGTTTATATAGAAATTCATCCTTTCATATGTATAATCTAGTGCCTTTTTCTTTTCATGATCATCAAGTATTGAGAAAAATATAAATTTTATAGTGCATCCATTAAGTAGGTGTTTAGAGTGAGGTTGAGGAATTAGTGTCCTAACCATTGGTATAAGGATATATTTTTCTAGAGAAGATCTAATCATATTGTCAAATTATTCCTTATATATCTCTTCTTGGGTTGGTTCATCCTCAATTCCTAGCATCTATAATTTCTCTTTAAGGGGGGATGTGGTGGGTTTTTTATCATCATCATCCAAGATATATATCAGTGGTACTAAATCTGAAAAATTATTATTAGGGTGATTAGTAGATAATTCATCTTATAATAACTTATAAAGAAATTATTTCATATCAGTGGTTACTCCCTCATTGGTTTTAGTATGTAGACCATTCTTTATATATTATGTCTTGTTGATGTTTTCTTGTGTGGATGGGGAAGTAGTGAGAATTCTATCTTCTCTTAAAATGTAAGCTCATATATATCATCATCATCAGCTTCCTGAATGTCCTACAATAATTGTTTTGATTCTATGATTTCATTAATTACAAGAGTTAATTTAGAATATAGTTGGATTTCAATAAAATCATAAGCATTAATGATCAAAAGAAAATCATGATAAAGGGTCTCAAATTTGTGTTTCTTTTCCTGGTATAATAGCTCAGGGTAAATGTGCTAAAGGTTAAATATTGGAAGATCCTCTGATTCTAAAAAAATTATTATCCTCTTCTTTGATATCTTATTTGGAAAACAACACAAGCTCTAAATTTTATGATTATTATTTCTTATTTTTCTCCAAAATTCATTTAAGAGAAGTATGTATTGCAATATGATTACCTTTTAATTCTTCAATTGTGACACTATTATCCTCTAGTTTTTCATTTACATAAGCAACCTTCAACATTTATGAGTAGATATAAATTTCATCCGGTGTAATTTTATATACAGATTGCTGGTGTGGGGGAATTCATTTTTGTGGTTGTTTGATTCATTTATCTAGTAGATTTTATCCTCCATACCATTGCTATTTACCATGGTTAATGTTGGTATTTAATTTGAAAGTTCATCTCCTGGGATTCCTGTGGTACTTTTCACTGGGCATATAGGTGAGAATCCCATAAATAAATGTCTCACTAAAATACTTATCCTTGGTTGTGAAAAAGGAAAATAATTAAAAAAACAAGGAAAATAAAAAAATAAGAAAATTATTATTTATATTGTTTTAAAGATATTAGGAACTCCACCTTTCTACTAGAAAACAATTCCTAGTTGATCATGTGATTTTTTAATTCCATGATAAAATAGAACATATAATTTTATTATAATTTAACATAGTGGATAACCATATTCTTCTTTCAAGGAGAAAGGGTTGGAGAACCTCACTATCTTAGAAGATATGTAATTTTGTTTTGTTTTATAAATTTTTGAAGTTGACAGAGTGTAATTTAGTGTTTGGTTTTTGGTTAAACAAAATTAAATAAAATTAACCAACAAATAGAATAATGGGAGAAATGGATTGAATCAAGAGGAAATTACATAGATTTTTTATCCTCCTATGGTTCTCATATGAAAAATGGATTCAATATCATTCTTAAATTTATATCCTCTATCTAAATTTCAGCACTGAACATACACAAGAGGGATCTCCCCTGATACATCCAGTTCCACATCCACCATAGTAAGAGGCAATTAAGGCACTTTATTGTGGAATTAAATATCTTAACACTATGTGTTGGACTCCTCATGTGTTAATAATGTTTTAATGATCACAAAGAATATTCAGTCTATAAAACGTTTTAATTCTATAGAGTCAATCTCACATCATATGTACATATGATTAGTATGTTCATACTTTAAATAAAGTTGTCCAAGATCTTAATTACTATACATTAATTTTGATTACTGTACACTATATTTAATTTACTCTATAATGATTTATTTGAAAAATGATTAAGTATAATCCATTCTATAAATATGAATGCTTAAGTCTGAATATAGATTTTTGGCTAAGTCTAAGACACTGTGAGTCTGACACTGGTTATGTTTCTCTAAATAAGAAACTAGACATTGTAACCATCCAGAAACCGTAATCATCCAGACACCGTGACCCTTCAGACACTATATCCATGCAGACACCGTAACCATCCAGACACTGTAACCATCCAGACACCGTAACCATCCAGACACCATACCCATCTAGACATCGTAACCATCCAGACACTGTAATCATCCTGACACCATAACCATCCAGACACCGTAACCATCCAGACACTGTGACCCTTAAAACACCATAACCATCCAGACACCATAACCATCCGTACACCATAATCATCTAGACATCGTGACCCTTCAGACACCGTAACCATTTAGACACCATGACTAGACACTGTGATCCTAACACCACATCTGTGCTACTGGTTCTTGATCCTTGTCTAACTTTAGCAATCTCACCACTCAAAGGAATAGAAGGAGACACCATTTCATAAAGACTCTATTTACTAACAGACTATGACACTTTTTCTTAATCTATTTTTCATTTTCCAATTTAATCTCTAACGGTCATATTTGAATATTTTAAATGTACTGACATAATTAATGTTTCTTTGTAGACATGTCATCTAACAGTATGATGTACGATGTGCAGAATACATGAATCCTGTCGGCTTCAACCCATGCACTCCAAAATAAAAGAGAAGTGTGGACCAAAAACAAAGAGAGTACGCAAGCGGGTGTGAGCACCATAACGAAGAAACACTTAGAGAATTTTTGAGAAGATAACAAACACATGCAACTAGACACTATTGAAGAACACATCAAGAATACTTCAATCCCATATTTGAGGACATCTTTGCACTGTCAACACCACAAAGAACACACGCTAGATATAGATGACTTGTGATACTCTGTTTTCCATATGAGAACTCGATTTCTACAAATGCTTCATCCTAGAAGTCCAGAGCTGCATAGACAACCACTTAGAGCACTTCTAACCTTGTCTCATCATTTATGCTCTGTTGTGTATCATTTTATTAGATTTCGAGCAGTGTGTGTATCTGTATAAAAACACACTCTGTCTCCTGCATTTAACTAAAGGATACAATATATCCTTTCTTAAATATCCTTTTACACTTGTGTATACCCACAGGTAAGTGTGAAAGAGGTCCCTTTGTGGCCTGGTAGTTTGAACCTACAATGAACTGTGGAAGAGGTCGTGTGACCTAATAGTCCTGTGTACTATTGTTAACCCCGATCTAGGGTATAGATCATGTTTATCTATATAAACTGCTTAGTGGTAGGTTATCACCAAGTAGAGTAGCTCTCAGCTTGAGATTGAACCACTTGTTTTATATCCACTATGCTGTTTAATTTAGTTTTCTCTGTTTTATTACTTTACTATATAATTCATAAATCTCTAAATTTAATTTGATAGTTAATCTTTAAAAGAAGTTATAATTGTTTTCCCATATTATAATAGCTTCAAAAGTAATATTAATAACTGATATTAAGATTACTAAGAATTAATCAATCTTTTGAGAAGTTATTTAAATAATCAAACATTTATAACCACATTACTTCGATTAACTAGGTTGTATTTATCTTTGGGGAAATATTTTGGGAATAATTTTTAAACAAATTTTTTGAATAGATACTCAATTAAACCCCATCTTGAGTACTCTACTCCGACCATCATTTTGTATCAGAAGGTTGTTTATTAAGACTCTACTTTTAACCTTTTTCAACTATGATTGTAGTAGTACTTTAAAGATCTGTAAATTTCTGTTAATTCTAAATTTCTAGCTCTTTAAAAGTATTTATTTATTATAGATAATATATTGGAAGGTGATGCAACCAACATACCACCATTTTTTAATAGAACTAGTTATTCTCAATGGAAAATAAAAATGAAAATGCATTTAGAAAGTATGGGTTTTGAAATTTGGTTTTCCATTATAGATGATTATAAGATTCTTGCTACTGATAGAATCACTTGGGATGAACCTACCAAAACTTCCTACAATAACAATTGAAAAGATATGAATGGTTTATACTGATCCTTGGGAGATTATGAATTTAATAGAATTTATGCTTGTAAAACTACCCATGAAATTTGGGATACCTTGTCTATTTCACATGAAGGAACTTATAGTGTGAAAGAGATGAGACTTAATACTTATACTATCAAATATGATAACTTTAAAATGAAACCTAATGAGATTATTTCTGACATGTATCTCAGGTTCAAATAAATTGTCAACACAATGATTTCTCTTGGATGAGAAGTCACTACCAAGGAACCAATCATGATAATTCTCATATGTCTACCTGACGGATGGAGAGGAACCTCTATCTCTATTAGAGAATCATGTGACATTAGCAATCTACTTATAAAATAACTCATTGGAGAACTGATGATGTATGAAGAGGAATTGAAAGTCAACTAGGTGGAAGAGGATGAACCCAAAGGAAAATCAATTGCATTCAAAACCCCCACCTCTAAACACAAATACAAAGGGAAAGTGGAAGCTTCTGTAGAGAGTTCCGGCAGTGAACAGCCATCACCTAACAGTGATGAGGAGATGGCTCAATTAGCCAAAATATTCAAGAGATTTTACAAGAAGAAGAATTTTTTCAGAAAGCCTAACTTCAAGGGAAAATATGATAAAAAAGGAAGTTGGAAGAAAGATGGTAAAAGAAGTGACAAGACTTATGAAATTGTCTGCAATGAATGTAAGTACAAAATACATATCAAGGCTGACTGTCCAAAGCTCAAGTACAAAAAGAAATATGAGGACAAAGAAAGAAAGTATAAAAAGGCAATGAAAGAAAACTAGAGTGCTTCTGAGGATAGTTCAAGTGACTCAGAATCTTCACATGATGAACATGCTAACAAAGTCAATATATGTTTTATGAAAATCACATTTGAGGTAACATTGAAGTCCCTTGTACATAATTCATACTATTTTAGAGATGAGAGTGACCCTGAAAATATGTCTAATGAAGAAATGTTTGAATACTGTAATATTCTTGAAGGAACATTCAATGGACTAAAAGATAAATATAAATATTTAAAGAAACAGCATGCTCTTACTACGACTATTAAATATGAACTCACAACTGAAAAAGAGAAAAATTATCAACTTCTTAAGGAGAATAATGAATTAAAAATGTGTACTGAGCAATTGTAGAAATACTTAGAAAAGTTTAATAATGGGGAAAATACTCTTCATCAAATTACAGGTAAACAAATTTCTCTTAAATATAATACAAGAATTGGCTATCAACCTGGAATTTTTTTTTGGAAGAACAAACTTAGTTTCTAAATCTATGGCATACAACTTTACACCCATTTTTGGAAACAAATCAACTAGTTCAGGTTATGATACACTCTCTACTGTTTCATGTTTTTCTAGACTAAATAGAGTTTATTTTTCAAATACCTTACATAATTATTATAGGAAACCTATGAGTCAGATATGGGTTCCCAAATCTTTATCACTAATTTTACTGGACCGAAACAAGTATGGGTACCAAAATCTATTTTTACTTTATCATTTTGTAGGAAAGATGCTTAAAGATTTCCTGTAAAAGTTTATGTACTTGGACATGGGGTGTTCAAGACACATGAAAAGAGACTACTCATGCTTCAAGAACCTAATAAAAATTGATGGAGGACATGTCACCTTTGGTGACAATGCTAAAGGAAAAATCATTGGCCATGCCAAATTGGTAACTCTAACTCAGTTTTAATTTACGAAGTAATTGTTTTGATGGATTGAAATATAATCTGCTTAGTATTTCACAATTATGTGATGATGGATTTCATGTTAAATTTTAAATTGATTCTTGTAATTTTTTTAACTTTATAGATGAATTAATGTTCTCTGTATTAAGAAATGAAAATGTTTATTATGTTAACTTAGATTCTTTAGCTTGTCAAAATGTTTGATGTCTAAGTGTATTTCAAATAGAGTCTTGGATTTGGCATAGGAGACTAATACACTATAATATTCACTCCCTTAGAGAGATAACTAGAAAAAGATTAGTCAATGACTTACCCAAACATGAGTTTCTAAATTGTAAAGTGTATAATCCCTGTTAAAAGGGAAATCAACACAAAATTTCCATCAAACGAAAGAAAGAAGTGTCAAATTCTCAACCTCTAAAAATGGTTCACATGGATTTGTTTGGACCATCTAGAGTTTCTAGTTTAAATGGGATGTACTATGTTTATGTTCTAGTAGATGATTTTTCTAGGTACACTTGGGTATACTTTTTAGCTCACAAAAATGAAGCATATTCTTACTTCATTAAATACTCCAAGTTTATAGAAAATTTTAGTGGACTTAGAATTAATACCTTGAGAAGTGATCATGGTCGGGAGTTTGAAAACCAAGAGTTTGAATCTTTTTTCTCACAAAATGTCTATATTCACAATTTCTCTTCCCATAGAACACCTCAACAAAATAAAGTTATAGAAAGAAGAAATAGAACCCTACAATAGATTACTAGAACCATGCTTAGTGAGTATAACATACCTGTTTATTTTTGGGCTGAAGCAGTAAATAAAAAATGCTACATAATCAATAGAGTTTTGATTAGACCTATTCTTATGAAAACACCTTATGAGTTATGGAACAATAGAAAACCCAAAGTTATCTAATTTAAAGTTTTTGGATGCAAAGTATATATCCTTAATACTAAGGAAAATCTTGACATATTTTCATCCAAGAGTGATGTGGGAACCTTTTTAGGATATTCCATCTCTAGTAAACCCTATAGAGTGTTTAATAAAAGAACTAAATGTGTGGAAGAATCTGTTCATATTAAATTTTATGAAACAGATCCACCTGAGCCTAAGACCACTCTAGAGAACCAGGATGATATTCTATCAAATATAGACATTAATTGAAAATCCTCTCACCATCCTATGAAGGAATCTGTAAAAACTTCCAGCTCTAGAAATTCCTTAGACTCAAGTCACAATGACCCTAAACCTATTGATGAACTTGAAATTACTAGTCCTTCCTTTTCTAGAGTTGTTATAACTCTTAAGAACCATCCCTTAGATGTTTTGTAGGAGACTTAGACAAAGGAACTCAAACTAGAGATTCTTTTAGAAATCAGGTTGAATATCAAGTCTTCTTGTCACAACTTGAACCTAAAAACATCACTGATGCTATCAATGATGAATTTTGGATAATGTCTATCCAAGAAGAACTTAATCAGTTTGAAAAGAACAAAGTTTGGAAACTTTTTGAAAGAACAAAAGACATATTCACCATATTCACTAAGTGGATGTTTATAAATAAGGTAGATGAAGCTGGTAACATATTTAGAAACATGGCTAGATTGGTTGCACAAGTGTATAGTAAAGAATAGGGAATTCACTATTAAGAGACCTTTGCACTAGTAGCTAGACTTGAAGCCATCAAAATTCCACTTTCTTATGATGCACATCTAAATTTTAAGCTATATCAAATGGATGTTAAGAGTGCATTCCTAAATGGGTATATAGCTGAGAATGTCTTTGTTGAGAAACCCCCTGGTTTTACAAACCTTCATTTTCCAAATCATATTTTTAAATTATCAAAATCTTTATAGGGTTTATAACATGCTCCAAGAGCTTCGTATAATAGAATAAGTACCTTTCTTGTTTCCAAAGGTTTTACAAAAGGAATAACTGATCCTACCCTTTTTATATAACAAATTTCCAATGACGTTTTGGTAGTTAAAACTTATATAGAAGACATTATCTTTTGATATTCAAGAAATTATTTATGTATTAATTTTTCTAAAATGATGCAAAAAGAATTTGAAATGAGTTTAATGGGTGATCTAAAATTCATTCTTGGATTTTAGATCTTTCAATATAATGATGGTATTATTTTAAATGAAAGAAAATATACTATAGATCTTCTAAAACATTTTGGTTTGGATAGAACTAAAAGTAGTGACACTCCAATG
This sequence comes from Viscum album, assembly GCA_963277665.1. Lineage (NCBI taxonomy): Eukaryota > Viridiplantae > Streptophyta > Magnoliopsida > Santalales > Viscaceae > Viscum > Viscum album. The sequence continues at coordinate 1,304,170,738 of OY728130.1, read as the reverse complement.
AGTACTACATGTAAGTTGGGTCTTGATGAAGATGGAAAACTTATTGATCAAACCACTAATAGAGGAATGATTGGAATCTTACCCTACTTAAATGCTAGACAACCTAATATTATGTTTAGTGTGTGTATGTGTGCTCATTTTCAAGAAAATCCTAAGGAAACTCATTTAAATGTTGTTAAGAGAATTTTCAAATATCTCAAGTATACACCCAATCAAGGAATGTTCTATCCTAGAGGACAATCATTTGAATTAGTTAGATATTTTTATGACGACTTCAGTGGCTGTAAGTTAGATAGAAAATGAACCTCTAGAATATATCACTTTTTTGGAAAGTCACTAGTATCATGGTGTAGTAAGAAACAAAATTCTATTGCATTATCTACTACAGAAGCCGAGTACATAGATATTGGTAGTTGTTGTGCAAAAATTTTGTGGATGAAACACACATGACTAGATTATGGATATCCATTCAGGCATGTACCTATAAATTGTGACAATACAAGGGCTATTAACATCTAGAAAAATCATATTTCACACTCTAGGACAAATCATATTGATGTAATACATCACTTTTTGAGAGATCATTATCAAAAAGGTGAAATCACTTTAGAATTCATTGGAACTGAATATCATCTTGATGATATATTCACCAAACCATCAAATTCTGAAATAATAAATTACATCATAAAAGAATTGGGAATGATAAACCTTAAGTATATATCTTACTATTTCATATTTTACTATCCCAAGAATTACTGTTTCATGTTTACAGTCTCACAATTACTATTTCTTGGCTACTATCTGACACTTACTGTCTCAAACAATATGGTCGCACAGTCTAGAAATCAAACTATTATGGTCTCACCATAAATTCTTATGACAGTCTCACCATTAAGGATTGTTATGGTTCCACAATGAAAATTGATTATGGTCTCATCGAAAAAATTAATTTCAAGAATAATTTGTTGTTTTATTTATAAATTAGAACCCGTATGGTGATATTTCATTATTTTAAACTTTTACTTTCCTGAGTTTTTTTTGTTTTTGTAATGATTAGTATTCCTAAATGATAAAATAAAAGAAGTTTCACTTGTTATTCAATTGAGATTTATTATCCTCTCTCAAACCATAACCCCTCTTCAACCCTTCTCTCTCTCAAACCTTTTGTGAATACCCGTGACGAAATGCCCTTCATCATCGACTCCAAAGAAACATAGTTCCAATAAGAAGTTGAAGATAGCGCTGAAGTTAACACATGAGGGTCCTCTGAATCTGAATATGTTAAACTGAATAGTAGTTACTAAGAAAGTGATATTCCCTAAGTGGCTTTGGACGAGTAAGTCTTTGGTGTTGAAAGTGCTAACAAAGAAAGGTTGGTAAGATTGGTTTACTAAGGAGTATATGCCTATCTACCTGAAGCTAGTTGCATAGTTTTATCAATATGTACAATTTACTTTTGATTCTGAAGATGGTTATGTTGTAAGAAGTTGGATAAATGGAAAGAGATGCACATTTTCTTCAAGGTTATGGGCTGTATGCCTTAAGATGCCTCATGAAGGTATTTGTGAGGACTACCAGAGAGGTCCTCCACCTCCAATTGAATTCATTATTTTGGAATATGCTTTGAGGAACTTAACTAGAAATGGAACAAAGAGGAGATCCATTGCTGCTGAGCTAAATGGAGAATCTAGACTTCTGTTTAGTTTATTCCGAATTTAATTAGCCCTAGAAAAGGTGATTTCGCTATACTCAAATATCATGATGTATTTTGGATACATCTCCTGAAAAATGGATGTAAGATCAATATTTGTAAGTATGTTATACACCATATATGTGAATTGATCAAGACTACCTCCATTTCAACCTACCTATTCTATTCTCGACTTATTTTAGTTGTTCTTCGTGCCAAAGGTGTGGTTGAATAGAATGAAGAAGTTATCAAGGATTATGAGTTTTTTATGTCGAAAGTTACAGTAAAGAGGATGAAAATAAATTGGAATCCATGGAGAAAGGCATGGGTGGAAGATAATGATAGAGTCTATGAAAATTTTAATCCAGTGGAACACCCTTCAAGACCTAATGTTATTTCTGATCCTGGAATGGAGCTAGATGAACTTGTTGAATATTCTGATGAGAAATAAGAAGGATAAGTTGTTGTACCTCTGAGATAAACTGTTCTTTATGAGGAAGATAATACACCTACTCCTCAAGTTGTAATTGAGAAAGAAATACCTATCCCTAAAAAGGTTTTTGTTTTGGTAGAACAACCCACTACTGAAGAAGATTATATTGCTGTTGAAGGAGAAAAGAAAGTTGTAGAAGAACATATAGAAGAAAATATGTCCCTTGTGCAAGAAACTGCTGGTGAGGAACATTTAGAGGAAGAATCTGTTGCTAAGGTAACCAAAAAAGAAGATGTGGAAGAAAATATTGAAGAAGATCCCCCTGTTATGTAAGAAGCATCACTTGAGGAACTCCTAGAGGAACAATCTGTTCTTGAAGTAATTCTTTCTACTGAAGATAAAATAGAGAAAGCCGTTCAATTAGATCTAAAAGAAAAGTCTGAGGAAATCAAGGATGACATTGTGCAAATAGATCAAGGATCTAAATATCTCAATCTTGAAGAATATGCACCTATTGATAGGGAGTATCCCCTAATCTGGAATCTGTTGAAATGCCAAATCCAATCGATCTAAGCTCAATGGACACATGGTAAAATTCTCTAGTTATTCCAATGTGAATGATTCATAGGAATTCTCAGTCAAAGGTCTTGATCTGACTACTATGTTTTAGTTAAAAATGGAATCTTATCCTAATGATATTTATGCTAAAGAACCTAAGCCTGTCTCAGCTTCTATCTCTGAGACTTCACAAGAACCTCCAACCTTCGTAAATAAGGATGACTTAAATGAATTTGGAGCTACCCTTTTGGATGGGGTTGAAAATATCCTGAATACCAAACCGGATCCTATAAAAAAATTTAGTGAAAAAGACGCTTCACTTTTTCTGGAGAAAATTATTTGGTAGATTCAACCCAAGATGCTCTATGAGATTCAAGAAACCAGAATTGAGAAAAAACTACTTAGTGATGAAGTAAAGACTCTAATAGGTATGGTTGAAAATATGAAAAAAGTGCTGAACTTGAGACTAGAGCCTGCTTCTCATCCTATTGAGAATATTGTTACTCAGACCCCACATTATGTAGCCTCATTTATTCAACCTCATCTAACATCTTTAGCTGAAAAAGTAGCTGAAAGAAACAAATAGATTGTTTAAGAGATGTGTGAACTTGTTATTGGACTTAACAAGTTAATTGATGAGTATAAGGGGTGCCTTCAGAAATTGATCAATCAACTTAAATCTCTTAAAATGGATGTCACTGCTTCTAATGCCTCTAGAAAATCTTCTCAACCTTCTTTAGTCAGTGATCTATTTCAAATAGTGGTCAAAGAAGAACTTAAGGCTATGCTTAGTGGTTTTAATAAAGAATCTCTATATGAAGTTATCAAGAATAGTGACAAAGTTTTGGATTTGGTGAGAATACATTTCAAGATTTCTAATGATGCTCAGCAAGAAATTTCCAAGAAAGTGGACTTATACTTCAACCTGATCATCTCTAAGAATGATATGACCAACCATTTCAAGTACCATGTGGAGAATCTGAGTACATTCAATCATGGGACAAGCTGGCGGCGAGGTTTGAAGATATTATGATGGTGGAGCCTGACACTCTGGTAAGATCTCTTTCATGGAATTTTTTTAGGGATATTTATAAGATGAGTTTGCATTTTAATGGATTGGTTATCTCATTTTGAGTGTGATATTTGGTTTCTCAATTTTTCCTTAAAAGTGTTGGGTAATAAAAAATTTAATTTTGAGTGAGTGAGGATTCCTCTTGTAATTCAAGCCTTCAAGACTCAAGTCTAAAAGATCACAGAGTTCACTCATCTGTTCAACAAGTTCATGGAGAACAAGGATGACTTTGAAAAAGAAATGAAGTATGGTGGAGAGATCATTGCTGACTTTATAAAACTTCTGCGACCTTATCTTCATGTACAAAGTACTGCCATTGTGTCTCCTACAGCTGCACCCCTAAGATCTGGTTTTCCTACCTTCTCCTATCCTTCCCTTTATTATACATCTCTATCTATATCTCAAGATTTGAGTCAGATCAGACCTGTTATCCTTGATCAACAATTTCCTCGGTCATCTACTACTCCTACCTTGGCCCCTTCTGTCATCGAAGGTCTTCTTTTACCTTCTCTGTCAACCAGTTCACTCCCTTCTTCCACTTCATCCTCTTATCCTACAACCTCTTCTTTTGATTTTGCTACTAAGGGAAAGGAGAATACCATCCAGTGATGAAGCACAATGACTACTATCCTTTGATAGGTATCTTATTGCATTTGTTTTACTCTTTGTACTCACTTTTTTTATCTGATGAATTATGCACTATTATTGTCTATTTCCTATTCACTCATTTTGATAATCCCAAAAGGGGGATAAATATGCATACTAAAGGAAGAATAGAAAAATATATAGTTTATATGTACATTATAGAACTATACACTCTAACATCACATGATTTGTGATCATCAAAAATGGGGAGATTATTGGACTCCTCATGTGTTAATCATGTTTTAATAATAACACATCTTATTTAGTCTATAAAACTTGTTAATTCTGTGAAGTCTATCTCACATCATATGTAAAGATGATTAGTATCTTCATACTTTAAATAAAGCCATCCAAGATCTTAATTGCTATACATCCAGTTTTATTACTGTAAACTATATTTAATTTACTCTATAATTATTTCTTTGCTAAATGATTAAGTCTAATCCATTCTATGAATATCACTTCTTATGTCTGAATATAGATTTTTGCTAACTTTGAGACACTGTGAGTCTTCCACTGGATATGTTTCTCTGACTAAGGAACCAGACACCATAATTATCAAGACACTATAACCATCTAGACACCGTAATCATCTAGACACCATGACCCTTCAGACACCGTAACCATCCAGACACCGTAACCATCCAGACACCATAACCATCTAGACACCATAAACATCCAATTACCATACCCATCCAGTCACCATAACTATATAAACACCGTAATCATCTAGACACCATAACCATCTAGACACCATAACCATCCAGACATCATGACCCTTAAGACACCATAACCATCCAGACACTGTAACCATCCAGACACCGTAATCATCCAGACACTGTGACCCTTCAGATATTGTAACCATTCAGACACCATGACTAGACACCGTGGTCCTAACACCATATCTCTGCTACCAATTTTCGATCCTTGTCTAACTCTAGCTGCCTCACCTCTCAAAGGAATAAAAGGAGACACCATTTCATGAAGACACCATTTCCTAACAGATAGTGACATCATTTCTTAATATGTTCTGTCATTTTTCAATTTAATCTCTAACGGTCATATTTGAAGATTTTAAATGTACTAACATAATTAATTTTTCTTTGTAGACATGTCATCTGACAGTATGAGGTATGAGGTGTAGAATATATGGATCTTATCGGCTTCAACACATACACTCCAAAATAAAAGAGAAGTGAGGCCCAGAAACAAAGAGTGCATGCTAGAGGGTGTGAGCACCATAACAAAGAAACACTTAGAGCAATTTTGAGAAGATAACCAACACATGCAACTCAAAACTTCTGAAAAACACACAAAGAATACTTAAATCCTAGAGTCGAGGACATATTCACACTATCAACACAATGAATAACACATGTCAGATCTAGCTGACTTGCAATACTCTGTTTTCCATATGAGAACTCGATTTCTGCATATGCTTCATCCTAGAAGTGTAGAGTTACATAAACAACCACTCAGAGAAATTCTAACCTTGTCTCATCATTTCTGTTCTTTTTTGTATCATTTTATTAGCTTTAGAGTAGAGTGTGTATCTGTAAAAAAACACACTCTATCTCCTGCATTAAACTGAAGGATACAAGATATTCTTTCTCAAACATCCATTTATACTTGTGTATACCCACAGATAAGTGTGGAAGAGTTACCTATGTGGTATGGTAGTTTATACCCACAAATAGCTATGGAAGAGGTCGTGTGACCAAACAGTCCTGTGTATTGTTGTTAACCCCAATCTAGGGTGTGGATCAAGTTTATCTATATAAACTTCTTAGTGGATGCTGATCGCCAAGTGGAGTGGATTATGTCTCGTCTTGAGACTAAACCACTTGTTTTATATCCGCTGTGCTGTTTAATCTAGTTTTATCTATTTTACAACATTACTGTATATTTTAGAAATCTCTAAATTTACTTTGATAGTTATTCTAGGAAAAAATTTATAATTGTTTTTCCTTATTAGAATAGATTCAAAAGTAATATTAATAACTAATATTAAGTTTACTAAGAATTAATCAATCTTTTGAGAAGTTATTTAAATATTCAAACTTTCATAACCATATTACATTGATTAACTGGGTTGTATTTAACTTTGGAGAAATCTTTTGGGAATACTTTTTAAACAGAAATTTTGAATAGATACTCAGTTCACCCCCTCTTGAGAACTCTACGCCAAAAAACACTAAGCTATATCATATTATGTTAATCCCCCAATCCATAATCCTCCACTAGTATTCACTATGAACTGAGAGAGGGGAGGAGATGATATTTGAGAGATTCAAGTATGATGTATGTTATTGGGGATAACTGATGAATATCATCAATTTTATTCTCCCCAATTTTCTACTGCATCAAGGATGGAGTCCAGATTATTAAAAAAAGTGCATGTGTGATATCCCCTAAGTTCATATCCCTTAGTTTAGTTCTCTATAGATATATAATTTTAAAATACCACATTATATCATGGGGTTGGAAAAGAAGATAATGAATTGGGGGTGAAAGTTAAAGCAAAACAAAATTTAAAAAAATGTTTGGGTTTAATATTAATATGAGAACAAAATTACAGAAGGAAACTAAGGATGGAGTAAAAACCTAGTTAGTAGGGGGGAAATATTTACAATGGGAGAGGAAGAAAATATTTATAGGCAATTAAATATTTCTAAAATTCAGCGATGATTAGCAAGGTCATTTTCTTACTTTTGGTGAGTTACATGTGTTGTGGTTGATGTTTGAGATCAACTCTACCAACAAATCCTATCTCCACCATCATGTTCATATATAGATTTGTTTGAGTGTTCTGTATTGCTAGTTTAATGTATTGGTAATTGGGCCTAGGCTTTGAAGAATTCTAACAATGCTGGACTGGGTCTGGATCATCACATTAAATGGAAAATAAGAAAAATAAGTATATTTAAACTTATAGGTATATATATATATTATTAATATATATTTATTTTAATATATATTTATTTTAATATTTATAAATATATAATTATTACATATAAATTATATTAAAAATATATATAGATATATTTTTTATTATTTTTGTTTAGTATTTATATATATATTTTTTATTTCTTTTTTCTCTTTTATGGTTTTTTGCATGTGAGGGGGGGGGGAAGGTACTCACGTGGGGACCATTTTAGCCAAGGCTTTCTTCCCAGTGGAACCAAAGAAGGAACTTAGTTTTTCTTCTCTATTTCCATAGGCATGGTGGTAGTGACATGATGAAGTCTATAGATGTTATGAGAGGTGGGGTTTATTTCCGGTGGTTTATCATCACGCAGCAAAATATTTTCTCTAAAAATTATCATTTAGGGATTTATATTGATCGAGGAGTTTTGATTTATAGTGAGGTGGTTCTCAATTTCATCATGGTTCAAGGGTGTCGACTCATATTGAAATCACATGGTAAGTTTAAACTCCATAAGTAATGTGGTTATTGGATCAATTTCTACTAGTTGAACAACTTAGACAGTGATGTTTCCACATAGGTAAATGAGCTTGAGGGTGTATACATCCTTCGTGGTGCTGCATAGGTTTGAATTGGGGGTTTATCCTCATCCCAACCAAGGTTTGAATATATTTTTTGATTATATATCAGGGAAATGGTTTGGGATTTGTAGGTGTCTAAGGAGGAGGTGATAGTTAAGTGGAGGTTAGGTAGCAAGGAGGTGTGTAAAGGTGGGTTTCTAGGGGCATATCACACTATTGGATGGGGATTAAGGCTTATGGTTGGGTGGATATAGTTAGATGCTCAAGTTTAGTTGACTGGTTGCGAGTGGTGGTTTGTGGCAAGAAGTTCTGCATGATGCAGCCAGTTGTATATGATAAATGGCATGAACGTGTGGGGCCATTATAATTTTTCTCAACATGATTTTAGAAATAATTTTTTTAATTATAGTAATTTTCCAAAATCAATTTTCAAATGATATATCAATTAATGTTAGTATTTTAATAATAAATTTCATTAAATTTAAATAAAATTATTTCCAATTTCACTTTTAATGGGAATTGATTTATAATTTTCTCACATATTCAAAGTATTATATTTATGAAAATAATTTAAGAACATAATTACATCCGTTTAAAAACTAATTTATGTATGGCATGAAAAATTAATTCCATCAAATGAATATATTAAAAAGAATTAGCAATAAAATACTTTAATAATTTATGTTAAAATTAATAAAAGTAAAAAAAACTATTATTTTTACTAGTATTTGAATTTAAATAAGGGATGTTTTCAATTAGAAAAAGATAAAAATATAGAAAATTCTGGCCCACAGCATTAGTTGTGACATATGATTCAAGTACACTGTTCAAGTCTATATTACTTGAGTTCTAGAGAGTTTCTCATGATACCTAGTTTCAATAAAGGATTACTCAAGGGGACCTTATTGTACAACTCATTTGTATCCCAAATCTCTTGAGTTGATTTCATAGAATCATTCAATTGGTTTTTTATTATTTTTGGGATTAATTAATACCATGGTTTTCTCCATGTTTATATTTTATTACATTTATGGTTGGTGTTTTCTTATATTATTGATTTATAAAATGGTTTGGAAATATAATGTTTTAAAATGTATAGTGATATGTATATTATAAAATTTTCTTGGGGAATATTTTGTAAAGAGGAAATAAAATTTGGGTTTATTTTCATACATTTATTAATGAACTCTCTTTCCATCATTTAAAGGTTTTCACATAAAATGGTTTTGGTTTTTCCCATACATACACTAATAATGGAGACTAATTTTTATGAAAAGTGATTTATGGATTGTTTTTTGGTTTTGTTAAACTCACTTATGAAATAAATATTTTCTATTTATATTTAAAGTTAACCCTAATTTAATTTATTTTGAAAGGAATTTAAAAAAAATGTTGGTTGAATCCTTCTATGTATGTCTAACTCAAACCCAACAGGCACTAATGGGTCTATAAAAATAACATGTTTTCTTTTAAATACCAATATTCTTGTCACTTTTGTTGTAGGTATTTTAATTTTCTAGTTATGGATGGTTTTGTGACATGTTCATTATTTTAGGGGCTTATAGTGGTGTTTTTAGTGATTGGTTTTCTATTAGGTTTGGTTTTTTTAGTGGTTATGTATTATCCTTTTCGGACTAGATATTTCTAATTAATTTTGATATGCTTATGTATAGATTTCATCTATGTTTTTCTATGGTTATTACTACTAAGTGTTAATCTATTTAATTATTTAATTTAAATTTAAAATTTTTAGTTTATGAATGGGTGTCTGAAAAATGGATAGGATATTCCAGATTATTATGTTAGAGTTATGATATGTTCATGTTGACTCAAAGGTAGAAAATATTCCCATGTGTCAATTAATGATAATAATACCCTAATTTCCAATCTATGGTAATCATGAACACCCTTTAGGCCGACTGACAAATTGGATCCGAAATTGATTCAATTGTAGTACATGATGATTTGTTAAAAACGATATTAATGCGTTGGATATTTTAGAAGCACTAGGTTCATAAAACACAATCTGTTTTATTTTTAAAGTTTGGTAGTATGACTAAAAGAATATTTCAAAACAATATTTTAGCGTGGGGAGAGTTTATCTAGCTCTTTCTCACCACAAGATTTGTGTTACAAGGGGTTTAAAAGATATTAATCTTTAATTAGAGTTTTTATTGATTATTCTTGATGTTATTTTGATCCATGATGAGTATAAAATTTATTTTGGGGGTCTTGTTTAGTTTGTTGGGTGAAAATGGAGGAAGAACCATAGTTTCATGGTTATATTTCATTATATGTAAAACCATTAATATCCCATATAGTTGGTTTTGTAAGAAATTAAAAAGGTTATTCCTTAATTGGAACATGGTTTTACAACTTGTGTGGCCATACCAGCTTAGTTTTAATACCCCTTATATTTTTATTATTATTTTCTCTCCCTTGTATCCTCAATTTACCTCAATGGTGGTCAACATTTATACGAGGTAAGTTATGGGATTTTATAGGAAAGTTTATGTTTTAACTGATGATTATTTCCTTTTTGTTTAGTTGTGTTCTTAAAAATATTATTTTCTATTATGAGAATACTATTTTTGGATAAAAAGGTTATTTTATGGGATGGTTTATTTATGATATTAGTGTTGTAATAAACTAAAATAAAATATTAGATCCTGTGATTTTTTTTAAAACCTATTAGTTTTCATCAATAGTTTTTTGTTAGGAAGATTTATTTTGAATTATGGGGATGATTTTAAGTATAGATTTACATTTATGAAACTAGGTGTTTTCATTTATTCATAAGATGTTTTTGATTATCATGAGGTATTTCTAAGGTGTTACTTTTCATTCTTGGATTTTGGATAAGTTTAATAAAAATATAATGGATGAAAATGATTTGATTAAGAATTTGGTTTTTATGGAAATGTTTTGAAATTAAAGTAATATTCTCAAATGGTTTTTCATTTTATTATAGAACCCATGAATAATTTTGGAAATATAAAAGTGAACCTTTTAAAGTTCAAGTAATTCTATTCCTAAGGAATTTTTATTTTTTCAAATTTGGTGTGTGTTTGATGAAGGGAGTTTTTATAATCCTTTTATAAAGGTAGATAGTTTTAAGGAAAGAGGTATTAGAGTTTTCAAAATAATGAGTAACATTTAAAAATTTTGTTTGGTTATTTTCAAAGACAAACTATATTTTTAAATCCACATAAAATGGAACATGATTTAAATAATATATTTTTTTAAAATTTTTCTTTTTACATATATTTCACATCATTGAATTTTTTTTTATGATTTTCCATTGGTGTAGTGGTACTGTTTGATATAGTTTTTTCCTCCTAGAATGGTCATGAGAGAATGCAGAGAGATATTATCCAAGAACTATCCTTAAGGTGAATCCTCTTTCTGTTCAGGTATATCTATCCTAATGAATAACTTTTCTTATACTTTAGATGGAGTGGTAGAGTCAAACCCTTCATTACTTCCATACTATTGGGTTGGAAACCCCTTCTTCCATTGTTATAAAGGTCATTTTCTTAAAATTAATTTGTTAGACTGTTTTTAGAAATCCCATGGGGTGAATTACCATGATTAAACTTAGATAATTATTATTTTTGGGATTTTTTCTTGATCGGTTAATATCATATGGAGGTTTATGAGATGATTTTAATTAGATGATTTTCTAGATGCTTTGTGATTCCACATTTGTGAGGTTTCAGTTGTAATAGGTACATCAAGGCTATAAATTTATACTATCCTTTGATTATTGAGTGTGGGATTATTTATTGGTTTATTTTTGATAGTTTAAACAAGGGAAAGGCCTTGGGTGTGTGTTTTGGGAATCTATAATGAATATGTAACTAGTTTAGTTAACGAGATAGATGGTGTTGGTTTTTATCTTTTTAGGGTTCACAATGATATTTTTCATCACATATAATTCCTTATATCAACCTTCCAATATTTTTTATAACCCATGGTTCTATCCCATTACATTCTTTTGATGCATGTCCTAGGATGAGGTACCTTTTCATATTTTGGTGTTATGGGATATGTAATGGATTGGATAACATTGCCTTTGGATCATTAGAGGTTCTTTGGGTTTTTTACATTTGGGGATATAAGGTAAATTATAAAATACACATTTTGGTTTATCGATAAATATTAATCTTATTAGGTTCTTAGTGGTAAGCTTATTTTTATAGTAGTTAATTTTGGTTTGTGTAATTTTGTGGCATCTATTATTGATTTGGGGAATCATGGTTTAATCAGTGGTGTTCTATTTATAGGAGACATTTCCTATTTCTATAACTACTTTAAAGGATTTATAATTTTTTTAGAGACATATGATCAGTCTCTAACACGTTATATATCTATTTTTTATCTATAAGTTGGATTCTTCTTGAAAATCTTTCTTTATTTTCATGGATTGATTTCACATTTTTAGGATTTTTGATTTTCCCTTGTGTTTTATTCAATATATACCCCATAATGTTTCCAAAACCCATCCTACCTCTAATGTAGGTGGTGTGTTTTTTATTTATATTCATATGATATGTTAATAAATGAATTTTCAGGTGAAGAAAGTCACAAAGTCGAGATAATTATGACACTAATATGTCATTATTGTTTTATATGTCATTAAATTTTTGTGTACATTAGTTTTTTGGAAGTTTCAGCTTGCATATTTTAGTTTCCTAGAATTTTTACTCTATCACATGTGTATTGTAAAAAAATTAGGTGTGATCCATACACTGTGATTTTTTAGATCATTTTTTACTTTCTTAGTTTGGTGTTCATGGGTACTGTATTATTAGAACTAAACCATGAAAGTTCCAATGTAAACTATATGGGACCTTTGTTCTAGGAGTATTGATATATTACTTTTGAATGATTTATAGAATCAGTGTGAGTGAATTTTTTCTACTGTTGTACTTATGAAAGTGTATTTCCAATGGCCAGTTCATGGTTTAGTAAATTATTTAGTTAAATAATCTGAGTTTATAGTTATATCAAGTGGCTCTCACATGGTTAGTATGAAATTTTCTCTAACAGTGTGGAAAAATCACGAAACCTCCAAAATTTCATAAAAATATGAAATTATAAGTTTTACCATTTGAATAAAAACTTATATTCTCCAAGTTTCCCTCCCATCCTATTTAGATAGGGCTAGGTGAATGAGGGGGAGATCTTACCCTCATCAATCTCCATATTTTGGCCTTTCCCTTTTGATTTTAACTAGTTCCTCAATAGTAAATCCCCCTTATTCCCCTCCCAACACATCTTTCTACTTTGTTACCATATTTACTACAAACTCTAGGGGGATCCATGGTTTAATTTAGAGGTTTTTGTGGAATAACCATGGTGGTCACTTTTCTCAGTTGTTGGTGAGATATCACATTGTTTTATTTGAGCATTCCCCATAGAATGAGACATAATTAAGATTATTACAACTTTATTTTGATTTATATAGGGTAGTTGTTTTTTTGTATCCTTTAATTTTGGGTTTAGTAAGAGATTGATGTTTTTTAGTATTTTTATTCATAAAATCATACCAATATATAGTAATTGCTATGGGTTTTAAAAATTCTTTAATATTTTGGTTACATTGTATAAATGTTTTTGAATGGTTTTTTTCATTTCTAAAATTATATGGAATATTAAATATTTATTAAAATTACTATAAGTATTTTTTGAAATTTATTTTACTAATTAATCCATTTGGACTTATTTTTGTTAGTTTTAAATTGGGATGTCATGATTTCCCATAATGTTTATTTAAAATATGAGATTGATTAGATTTATTCACTAGTTTGAAGAGAAAATATGTTTTCTTTTCAAATTTCATCATATATGTTTCTATATGATTTAATATCAAACAATGTTTTAAATTTATTTTAAGGGACACATTTAAATGATATTTCTATTCTTGTAAAATTTCTTGAATTTATGAGATGATTTAAAAAAAGGAATGTTTTTTACTTTAAAGGAATTTTCTTAAGAGTGTGTTTGAATCCTTATATTATACCCCATATTTGAATATCTATATAAATTTTGGGCCCCAATGGGGATGTTGTTTATCCTTTTCCTATTTGTTGATGGTTATTTATGCAAATTGGGGTTCTTTGTGTGAGGTTATTGGATGATATATGTGGGATTTATTTATATTATTTGGTCATTTCTAAAGTGAAAATTCATTTTTCTTTCTTGTACAGTGACACACTTTTTAGACAAGGAAATGAGTAGGTGGCATAGATGAGTGAAATACCTATTTTAGATTACACTATGACTGAAAAGTTTTTCCTGATTATATAGTATTACTTCTGATGGTATGGATTATGTGGATTATGGTTGGTAGAATGCTTCTAAGATAGATTTTATAGCTTGAATAGTTGTACATAACTACTGATATATTGATTCATTCTTTAATGTTATCCCATGTCATGACCCACCTTCTTAAAGATGAGGGAATGGAGAGAAAGTTCCACACCCTTATTTCTTCAAGATCAAGGAGAGATAATGACCACCGAGTCACACCTACAATAGGCCCCGTAGAGGTGACTAACACTAAGGGTATAGAGTCTCACATAAAATGGAAGGAATTACCCTTTTTAATGAAAACAATATTGAGATATAAGATGGTAAAAATCCCAAAAAATACCAAACTTTTATATAAATGAAACAAAAATACAACCTATTAATTATTTAAAAGTAAACTAAAAAAAGTACAACCAAAGCACAAAATAAAGTACCCAAATAATGAAAATAAAAATCATCACAACAACTATCCCAACCCCCGATCTAGTAAAGTACAAAATAGTCTTCAAAGACCTTATAAAAACTTGAAAATAGTTTATAATGCAGGGTGAGCATACAAGTATACTTAGTAGGGAGAAAAAATTCACTTTTTCACAAGTGGGAGAAGCATACTAATGACCCTGTGAAAACGACATAAACCAACCACACATACCAAGGAAAAATACTAACCAACATAACCACTCCAAGGAACACTCACCAAGTAACTCAAGTCATGTATGTTAATAATATAATCACGTCAATGATTTGGGTACCCTGCACTAATTTTCCCACTAGTTAACTTCTCATTCCAAACATCTAATGTCTTGACGCTACTACACTTCCCTAAATTTAGTCCCATGGCCACAACTTCCCACACACACATGGGCCACAAACCACACATATCCCTCCCACAGACACTTGGGTCTCAAAAACCACACCTCTCACTCGAAAACACATGGGACTCATCCCGAAGACACCTAAGAAATAAAACCTATCCCATAGAAACCTGGGTCCCTCATCCACAACACAACCTACGCAAAGGATATTGGGCTATAGTAAACCTCAATCCATTATAGCCTAACCAGATACGCTCGAGTGGTAAGAACATAGAAGGCGGTGTGAGGAAGAAAATCAGTAACCAACTATCCATCCTCCCACCAGGATGTTGGTAAAGACACACCCCCTCATGAAATGTGTGTGTTCATCACATAATGTTAATCATGAGTGGGGTGCGTATTGAAAATCAAAAGGAACTACAATTTGTTCATATAGGAAAACAAAAAATCAACCCAAACTGTGGGTTTTAAACAAAAAACCATCCCATATTGTACCTCCTTTGCTACTAACCCTATATGCACAAACACACAAAAACCACAACCAAAGGATAAACCCAACCCATTTTTCATTTAATCAATGGTCATTCTTTATTAAAGAGTTCACTATAATTAATTCCAGAACTACCCATGAAACCTCTATCTGCAACCATTATCAACCCAACAAGCAAGTCATGATGCAGTCCCATAACACAAACATCACATAACCACATTATAGTTCGACTACACAACATCACTCAATGGTCACAACACAAACTAAGGAAGTCCCACTACATGCAAGTTTATCCATTCCTAAATCAATCAATCTATCAACATGCGATTCCATCACACCTCCTGTACCACCCCATACAGAAATCCCACAAAAAACACTACCAAATAGTATCCCCACTACACAAACATGCCATACCCCAAACCCCAAGTCATTACCTTTGTCCTCCCTCATACCTATAACAAGGATACCAACAACCACTTCACATAACCCCCACAAAGTAAAAAACCCAACCAAACACATCATAGAACCACACCATTAATCCATGCATATTTAGATTTAGCAAGAGGGGTTATTTAATTCCACATTAATTAATAGGTGTGATCACAGAACATGTTTGATCATGGGGCATCCATTTATTTAACCTAGAGTACATGATTAAATGGATCAATATTTGTGATTATTAATAGAGTATCAATAGAAGGAATATGAACATCACCAGTGTGTAGGAAAAGTACTCCAAAACCCTGATTTTTATAAGTAATTACATCCACAACAATTTGTAACAGGAAAAAAAGGATAATAAAATAAAAAAATGCTCAACATTAATCCATTTTAAATTCCCTGCCTGTTGTCATAACAGGTCCTATTATCTTTTTATCATCATCTCCCCCCACTTAATACTCTTTATAATGAATGAATTCAGCCATTCTCTCCAAAGAAGCATTACTACACCCACCCCTCATGATACACAATTAAAAAGAGATGAAGGAAAATACCTACTTGCAATAAAAGGCAACCAGAACTCCTTCTTATGCCAAATAAGGGGTCACACGAGCAGTAGGATACTCCAAGAAAAAACAAACATGGAGCGTGCTAAAACATAAGTGCATGAATGTTTGAAAAAGAAGGACCCCAAGCACACCTTAGAGAGAATGAAAGAGTCTAAGTAAATAAGATATCTCAGCTTAAGAAAGAGTGAGGTCCTAACAACTAGGGAGATGAATTCAATGTGCAAGAAAATTAGATCATGGTTTGAACATGTGGCTAGGCAGTTACAAGGTTTTTCGGGACATTACATATATTAAGAATTTAATTATTCTCCTCAAAGACTGTTGAAAGTTCATTAAAAGGGATAAGAGTTCATAGGTTTGTATTTAACGATGAAAAATACGTAATAGGAGTGAAACTAGAAAAAAATAGAGAAAAATAAAAATGATGTTGACGCCGACACTGATGAAGATGTTGATGCTGACTCTAATGCCGACACTGATGCTGATGATGATGCTAACATTGACGTCGATGATGATGCTCACACTGACACTGACACTGATGCTGATGTTGAATCTGAAACTGATGCTGATGCTAACATTGATGAAAACACCGATGCTGAGGCCAACGAAGATGCCGAAACTGATGCTGATGCAAGCGCCGACACTGATACTGACGCTGATGCTGATACCGACGCAGACGCTGACATTGATGTCGAAAGTACAAAATGGCTCTCCGAAATCGACAATACAAAAATGAATCACAGACACTGACAGTACAAAATGAATCACTGACACCGATAGTACAAAAAATGACTCCCCAACACTGACACTACAAAATGACTCACCGACACTGACAACACAAAATGAAACACCGACAATGATAGTTTAAAATGACACACTGACATTAACAGTACAAAATAACAAGCTAACACCTAAAGTTCAAAATGACATGCTGACACCAATAATTCAAAATGACATGTTGAAACTGATAGTTCAAAAGGACACACCGACACTGATAGTTCAAAATGACCCACTAACACCAATAGTTCAAAATGAAAAGCAAACATAGATAGTTCAAAATGAAACACCAACAGAAAAATTGGACTTTTTTGGTAAAAATCTCAGAATGAGTCACTGATAGACCATAGAACACCCCAAACACTATATTTCCACAAAGGAATGGAATGAAGTGTTCTAGGACATTACATCATATAACTCTCAAAAAAATTTCAACATTGAGAATTTAAAACCAACCAAAGTGAAAAAAGAGGGGTATGAACAACCACCTCGTATGATACCTCCCAAGGATAAACCACCATGTTCTATTCAAAAACTGGAGTGAAAAACACGACATCTAAGAACCCCTCCCCAACATCGTCTACCCCAAATATCTACACAAACACTAGAGGTCACACAGTCGAGACACATGGATTAGGTAATTTCTTCCCCAATATCAAAATATTGTCCGCTTTGGGTAGAACTAACTCACCCGCATGGGTTTAATCATATCTATATTAATGCATCTTGATTAGGGATCATGTCCTCCCTTACCCTTTTTTCGGGACTTCTCACACATCTGATAAAAGGATACAACTCATTTCATATCTACAAGGTCAAGAATTACAACATAAGCAAAGAATACACCAAAACAAAAGAGAAAAACTCAAAACAACTACGGGTACTGGGCACAAAACTATGACTCATACTCCAAAGTACTCTCCTCATGGCTGCCACACCTCTATAAGAAATGAACCAAAGGAAAGGTCCATCCATGAAGCACCTTCTCCTTATGGTCTTGAATCTCCACTGACCACTCCACGAACATCATATTGTCCTTGATATCCAAATCTCACCAGTAAACGAAATGAAATTAATTATTTAGATACCAATGAAGCTGATAAACATGAAATACGTTGTGGACCCTATCCAACCACGATGGAGATTCCAGCTGATATTCCACCTCACCAACTTATACCAACACTTCGAAGGGACTAATGAACTTGAGAGAAAGCTTTCTTCCCTTCCCGAACCTCTGTTGTCCACATCGAGGGGAAACCATTAAAACACATGGTATCCAACCTAGAACTTCAAATTCATCCTCCTATGATCTGTATATGAATTATTCTGGTACTGAGTTTCCTTCATCCTCTCTTGCATGATATTAACCTTCTATGTCATGCTCTACACCACCTATAGTCCAATAAGGGTAGCTTCCACAACCTCTGTCCAACACAAGGGTGAACGACACGACATTATGGACAATGCCTAGAATGATGCCATGCTAATTTTAGAGTGGTAAATATTATTTTAAGAAAACTATACCAGATTCAAGTGTCACTCCCATGATCCTTTGAACTCCTGAACACATGGAAACAATATATCCTCCAATTTCTGGATGATCATCTCCATCTTCCCATCTATTTGAGGGTTGAAATCAGTGATATGGCATATATAGGAGCCAAAATAATGTTGTAATACCCTTCATACTCATGAGGTAAACCATGAATCCCTATATGAGATGATGGATCTCGAAATACCATGCAACCACACCACTTCAACCACATATCCCCTTTCCAAGGAATCCACTTCACTGAACTTCTTGATCGCTAAGAAGTGAGCAGATTTCATCAGCTGGTCCACCACTACCCAGATAGCACTATAGCCTCCCTAATCCATGGGTACCCCTATGATAAAATCTATGGATATGTCATCCCACTTTTACATGGGGAAATATAAAGGCTACAAAAGACCTTCGGGAACACGGTGCTTAGCCTTCACCTGCTTACACACCAGGAACCTTTTCACAAACTCGGCTACTTCCCGCTTCACCCTAGGCCACCAAAACTATTCCCTCATTCCTCTATACATCTTTGAAACTCCTAGGTGTACTTCTAGGGGTGAGATATGGAACACATGGATAACTCCCTCATGCATCGCCACTGGGGAAAAAAACTTTCCATGGAATATCATCCGATTTTGAATATACTCCAACCATCCCTCAAGAGCATCACCCTGGACAATGCGATCATGCATCACTTCAGCCTACGAGTCTCCCCATAGAGATTTCCCCACCTACCACATTAGAGAACATGACACTATCTTATGAAATAGACAAACTCTTCCGTCATCCACTCTCTTATCTAGACGCAAAGTGTACAAGTCCTGTATTTCTTTACAAGAACCCTTGGATTCCCGAAATACCTCCTTCTATGACACCCTACTCAAGGAATCGACCACAAAGTTCTTATTTCTTAAGGTGTAAGAGATATCAAAGTCATGGTAATGGTGAAACTCTATCCACCTCCACTTCCACAAGTTTAGGTCTCACTAGAAGATGATATACCTCAATCTCTTTTGATCCATGAAGACCACAAAGTGATCCTCGATGAGGTACTTCCACAGAAAATTTAATGAAAATATGACCGTTGCAAGATCTAGATCATGGGTGTCACAGTTATGTTCATGGGGATATAACTAGATAAACCCATAAGTGATCAGTTCTCACTAATTCATCAACACTCACCTCAAAAATATTTTGTATGCGTAATATAACACCTCGAATTCCACCCCTTCCCTCGGAAACCTGAGCACTAGATCACTAACCACCCTCCCATTCAGATAGATGAAACCTACATGGAAATGATCGTTTGACACAAAGGACAAGTATTTTCTAATAAAGGCTGTCAATGGAGCTGAAAATCATGAAAATATGGGCATGAACCATAGGTAATATTTCCAGATCCAGTAAGCTACAAACTTTTTCCACATTCTTTAGTGCTTCCAAAGAAAAAACTTCTTCGACCTTTGACGGGTCCACTGCTATCCCCTAATGAGACACTACATTTCCATGTAAGTTCACCTTTCATGCCCAGAAAATTCACTTGGACAACTTCCCATAGATATGGTGGTGTCGAAGGACCTCCAATACATTCCTCAAATGCTCAGCATGATCCTCCTCTGACCTTGAGTACATCAGGTTGTCGTCCATGAATAGGGTAGAGAACTGGTCCAAGAACTCAAGGAAACCATTGTTCATGAACCCCATGAACATGGATGGTTTATTCTTGACATATAATGACATGAACATGAAAACAAAGTGACTATACATGCACCTAAAAGAAGTCTTTGGGATGTCACCCTCCTTCAACCTCAACTTGTGATACCCAGAATGCATATCAATCTTATAGAACCAACTTTTCTCCTCAGCTGGCTGAAAAGATCATCTATTCTAGGGGGAGGGTAGAGGTTCTTGACCATCACCTGATTTAGTCTCTGGTATTCTATGAACAGCCTAAGGCCATTATCTTCCTTCTTCTCAAACAAAACTAGATCACCCCACATCGACACTCTGTGCCTGATAAATCCCTTTTTCATTCGATCTTCAATCTGAATTCGTAACTCCCACAAATCAAAAGGTTCCATCAGATAGGGAGCCATCGAAATCAGATGGTCACCGGGCTATAATTCTATCCCGAACTCGACATCCCATTGAGGGGTTAGATCCACAACCTCCTTGGTGAAAACATCCATCCATTCCCCTACAACTCCTAGAATCTCTACAATATCAACATACGATGACTCCACTAATAGATCAACCGACATGGAAAGAAGTGTCTCCACATACCGGCCGACCACCTAACAACTCTATTCTCCAACCAAAGCTACACACTTTCCACCCACTTCTTAGAAAATGACTCTCCTCTAGAAGTAGTCGATAACAACATGCACACAAAACAACCAATCAATTCTAAGAATGAATTCAGATGTTTGAATCTGTAGCAGAAGAATATCCCCACTGGACTGATGTGGGCCCAAAATCAATCTACATCCCCAAAAAACATCCAAAAAAATGATCTGACCTCCAACTAGTGTGCTCAACACCAGGGGTACAAAATGTTTCTCTATGTCTAGACCCAGAGCATGGTCTAGATTGGGTGAAACAAAGATGTGTGAGGATCTTGAATCAAACAATTCACATGTAAGAGTACTGAACAATATGATCATACATTGAATGAATTTCAGGCCTGCTATAACTGCTACCTCTATGCCATGAAACTTCCAATGCCTAGCTCCTCTACCCCTCGGCTATCAGATGCCTCCCTGAGTGTTCCCTTGTCGGGGTCCCTGAGGAGATCCTTGTGGTCGGACATCTCCTGCACTATCTTCCCTCAGTGGAACGGGAGCCTGGTGTCCATACTGCTGAAACGTTCTAGCCAAAAACTATTACTGAGGTGGATGTTGAACCTACCCACCTCCACTGTACTGATCTCAAACTGGGCACTGGCTATGAAGATGTCCCTGACCTCCACAGACAAAGCACCTTTGTCTCGGGCCTATGGGGAAAGGGAAAGGTCCTAGATACCAGAACAAGAAAGGTTGAGGCCTACCCCCCGTTGGCCGAAATCTAGAAGGCCTCGATGCCAGAGACTTTATCTTGAATACCTTTCCATTTGATAAACTCAGCTACCACCTCAATCGCAGTACACCTCCCCATGAGTTCATCCTCTCCACTATGTCAGTATTCTTCTGAACCTCTATGCTTATCGGCATATTGAAGCAGGTAACTACATTCTAAAGATAAGGTCAAAGGTCCTCCTCCAAGCCTCTTGATCGAGACTCCAAATCTAGAAATAGGTCTAGAGAAAAACAAAGGAGACCCTTGAACATGATCCCCATATCCCTAACCAGCATACTCCCTTTTTGGAGGTAGAGCATCTCCTGTCACTTCTCAGCCTTCATCGTCAAAGAGATAAACTCCACCCAAAACTCATTTTCGAAGTCATCCCATGAAACATCTGTCTCCTTCTTCTCCCAGAGGTAGATCATCCTCCACTAAAGTTACACTCCCCTCATCTAGATCACTACCAGAGAAAAATAATACTCCCTCAAAGCATGGATTAATGTAAAGATGATCGTCATCTCCTCAAGCCAACCCATCATCTCTGTGTCTGAAATACTGCCTTCATACTTTCCCAGGGTCTGCCACATGAAATCACAAAGGGTATTTTGAAATAGGTCGTCATCATATTCTTGATCAACACTCTGTAGATCAACCATTTTAATCTTCTAGGCCTCATCTACACAATCCACCCACAAACAACATCCGTGTTCCACATTTGAAAAGGTAAACAAGGAACTCCTATGCCTGTGTAGTATAAATTTTTTTAAGATAAATTCTAACTCTTTATTTATCTTAATTTCCCAAAACACCCAAATAACCACAAGAACAAAAGTCATTTTGATTCATGCACCTTTCCTATGGTATCTACCCTATAAAAACGTAGCATCACTTGGTCATTAGGTATGCCCAGAGCCCTTGTACTAGATCCCGGGGGGGCCTAAAATCCCATGTCCAAGAAAGTCTTCCCTAACCTTTTTTCACACACCAAGATTGTGTAACACCATTTCCCTACCATCCCATGCAATCCCCAATGTTCCTAACTCCAAAATCCATTAGATCTCTCAACTATCAACTTTGATACCATTCTGTTATGACCTTTCTTCTTCAAGATGAGGGAAGGGAAAAAAGTGTCACACCCTTCCTATATAACATAACATAAAACAGATCTAGAAATTTAAGCAACTACATCAATCAAACAAAAAACATAACATTCGCAACAAACAGTGCCTAACAATCCATCTTCAACGAGTATACTGGATGAAGAATATTCAACAGAGGAGAAGCCTGTGCCGGACGCGCCTCCTGGAAACCGTCGGCCGCTCGGACATCACATACCAAAACCACCATGGATGCCAGAACCCCAAACCGACCTGGAAGAAGCGATGGACCAAGCGGTCAGAGTAGACTTGAGCGGACGAAGGCCTTGGCAGAGGTCCGCGTGAGTAGATCGGAGAAGGAAGCATGAATCGGAGCGTCGAGGACTACACCCTTCCTATATAAAGATGAAGGAGAGATAATGATCCCTGAGTACTTTTTGAAGTTAGTGGACTACAAATAACTACTTTTTTTACTTTGTTCACTAATAAATACCTTATTACATCTTTATTTTTCTTCTGCATGACAATGCATGTGATAATGTCCTAAGGATAGCTGTTGCATTAAAGGGTTATAGAGGATCCCTGTTATTATGAGAACTCTGAAGCGACATAAAACTTTTCTTGAATATATGTACTATGTAGGGATAATTTTATTTGAGGGACACAAATAATAAAATCCATTAGGGGTGAGGACTCATAAAACTTTGAGGCACCTTCTCATGGTGTGTGCCCTTGGTAATATCTAAGAGGATATAATGAGAATGATACCTTCCAGTAGGAAATCCAAATTTCATAGTGTCATTGGATGTTCCTCTATGTGGATGTGTGTATTGGTCCTTAAACATTAAGATTATTATTAATGGGTATTAAAACTCACACACTTAGATGTATTGATGAAAACTGTGATGATAAACGGTTCGCAGTGTGGTAGGATATGTTGGGTGCATCACGAGTAATACTGCATTAATAGATAATGCAAGAAAGGATTTGTCCCTTCTGTTCCATAATAGAAGTAGATATTTTAGCCCCTTTGATG
The DNA here is from genome assembly GCA_963277665.1 of Viscum album. Classification (NCBI taxonomy): domain Eukaryota; kingdom Viridiplantae; phylum Streptophyta; class Magnoliopsida; order Santalales; family Viscaceae; genus Viscum; species Viscum album. The sequence goes on along the minus strand of OY728130.1, from coordinate 1,304,146,690 downwards.
GAATTGATATATCCTAAATAAATCCATGGACATGGTGAGGAATGGGAAAGTTCAATTCCAGGAAGTCAAATAAAGAATAATCAAACACGTGGGTTGATGGAACCAGCATGCAACCCTCTTGATTCAAGATAACAAGACAAAGGGACTACATTACATGGTAAACGTTCGTAGGAGGTGACACATCATTGCAGCGTTAACTTCTTTCTCTATGGGTTCCTTGGAATGTTACTAGACGATAACCTTGGACTTTAGGCAGGATCAGCTTAATTCCACTGAGAAAGAGACCTAGAGGGTCATACACTAAGTGTGTCCAAGTATCTCAGTTAAATATTAATTTAAAAAGTTGAATAAATATTATTACTGATTGTGGTTTAATAATTATTTAATGATTTCTGATCACATTTATTTCAACACTAGTTATTTTAGGGAATATACTATGGGTGAAATAATATATTTATTAGCGAGTAATGCAATGATATTTATTTGAGAAATAAATAGCCATTATTCAAGGTCTAATAAATTTGGTGGTGGAAATTAAGGAGAATGGAAATACAAAATTACACGTTGTGTATATTAATATACACACTGTGTATTTTTTATGGGAATTTATGAGAAATAATATTAATTATTTAATTAAATAATATTAGGTGTAATTCACTGGGTGTATGTCAATTAATAATAATAGTCAACTATTATTATTAGACATGGGGAATTACTAAGAATTAAATGAAATAAATAAATGATTTCAGGTAATTAATTCATTTTATTATTCTAAGTAATTTAAATCCCAATTATATAATTCTCATTAGCCTAGACATTTTAAGGTGTTGTGCATAACAGATTTGGAATAACTCTCAAGCCAAGAGAGAATTTGTTTTTCCACCAATAACGCTCTCAAGCTATGAGAGATATCCTACTCCACGAGATCAAGAAGAGCACTTTGCAAGCGACTCTCAAGGCAATCAAAGTCAGACATCACAAGCAAAGGATCTTTCGCACTAGCACCCAGAGATCCCTTCGGTGACTTTTAGAGATACGTGGATCACATGTGGATCACCGCTAGAGGAATCCTACACTTGGATTCTATGATGCAATGATGGATCACATTGGATTGTGACCGGAAACATCAACTGAGATAGAACTCCATCAAGGTAATTCTTGTATTTTTAATTAAATTAATTATAAACAATATATGATGATCCTATCTTTGGTTCTGGGCCTCCCATATTTTCTTTCATTCCCCATTATATTCCAAAGATCTGGTGTTTTATTATCGTGACAGATCTTGGATTAAAATTTGTTAAGGACAAAAATTAAAGTTGGGTACACCCACCAATGTTCTTCCACTACACCCAGAACCTATAAGTGGTATCAGATCCAGGTTATATTGTTGATTATAATTATTTAGTTTTTCATTGATGATTTATTCATTTAATAATTTTGTTGTTTCAATTCAAGTTAATTATTCTGTAAATCTGAATATCAAGATCTGTTATTCCTCTCTCATTTCTCGTTAACCTCACAAAAACATTTTTTTCTTTTAATTTTGATTAAAATAAAATAGAGGATCTCATCCAGAGGTGCCAAACGTTCTTGGATATATAACTCCAGAACACATGCTGTGTATTTAGAAATACACAATGTGTAGTCTAGGTTCAATTCATTAGATTGGTCCACCAAACCAAGCTGTGTCAATGGATCCTATCTAAGTCATTAAGACTCCATGTGTTGACTAAGAACAAGTGGAAAACAATTTCCAAATTACATGCCATGTGTCCCATTGAACAAAACATGTAGTCTCTTCAGGTTTGGGTAAGACTGTGTACCCCGTACATGGCTTTCCCGGCAGGAAACCATGTAACGCGGATACTACACAATGTCTGTCCCACTGAACATTCCGTGTAATCTGAATATTTTCGAATTACATATACACGCCATGTCCCTAGGCATGTACTTCAGATGGAAAGTGAAAAAAAGTACACACCATGTAGTCAGAACTATGCAACGCACACTCATCCAAATTACACAGAATTATTCAAATTTATTATTTTATTATACAAACCCATGAGACATGTATCATAGTGCAGGTGTGAAGATGAGGCACAACACATGATAGGTGTTATATATATCTGTGTTTAATTTAACATTCACATAATTTTCATTTCTACTCATTGGGTAGTTATTAACGGGAATTCACCGGGTTTCCTCCAAGGTACAAGTTACATAAAAAGATAATTTTAAATGAATTTATTTGTTTAAAATTATGATGGATGAAAATCTTAAGGAAATTAAAAAAACGGTTTAAGATAAAAGGATTAATTAATTAAAGATAATTAATTAATTCGAGTATGATTTATCTTAAACAAGAATGATTAAAGAACTGAATGATAGTTTTATTTATGCATAAATATCATTGCATGTATGTATGATCCTGAGCTATACCAAGACCTTTGTATGTTGTAAGAACCTGGATCTTCTTTTCAGGTATGTTTTTCCTTTTTTGGTCGTTTTTGGGAAAAAGAGGAGAATATGGAAATTTTCTAAGTACATGCCGTGTACATTATAAGTACATGCTGTGTACTTTGATGCTGCTCGAGGCCATGTGTTGGCCACACACACGACCATGTAGGGGTGATGTGGAGGCTGCTTAATGCGGAGTGCGGAAAATCATAGTACACACCATGTACTACAAAAGTACATGCTGTGTACTTTTTTTTTTCATTAAAGGGACTAGGGTTGCATATTAACCCCCGAAACGTCTTCTTTTCCAGATTCTTTTACTGAGAGTGAGGGTACGGCCGTAGATCTTCTCCGATCCACCGATACTTCACCGGTTATCCGAATCGAACACCGTCGGTTGCAATAGAATTGCAGCGGTGAGTTCTTGGTTCTTCTTTCGGCCAAGTTTCTTGATTCTTTCTATTATGAGAGTTATCGTAGGTTGAACGTTTAAGAATTTTTTGCAGATCTACTCTATTCTAGGCCAATTCACGGGCCGAGGTTCAAGTATATCGATCTCCTAGGATTGAGGTAGGTGTTTTTTTCCATACGTTGAATGTCTTTGAGTTTTTCTAAGAAAAAGTGTTGGAAACCCATGTATCAGGTATCCCGGGTTAGTGTCTTGATCCTAAACTATTATCTGCCTTAGATTGCTTGTATGCTTGTGGGTATTATATGAATAACGATTGCTTGTTATCATGTTTGTGGATTACCCCATGGGTGTTTCCCTTATTTTGTCTGTTTATCGCCGTTTGGATTAGGTTTCCTATAAGGCGGACCTTGTTGCATTGATTTCCTACCTTGATATAATTTATTACATGTATTTCCTACTATTTATATGCTTTTGATGCATTGTAGCTATTAGCCAAGTAGTTGTTGAACTTAATTAGGACTGTTGATAGTCGATTACGCACAACTATACTGCTTAGGGTTGTGTGAACCTGGTGTGGTAGACTAAAGAGGGAATTGACGATTAAGGGATTCCCTAGAGAGTCAGTTATAAATTAGTATCGTTCGCAGGACCTATGGGAATTGGACTTTGTGATTCCTCATAGTGTCCTTAGCTATGTATCAAGACTATAGGGGGAATTAGACGTAAGTGCTTCCTCAAAGAGTCTATAGCTATCATTACAAGACTATAGGGGAATAAATGGTGAGAGATTCCCAGAGTGACTATGCCTTTGTATGATTACTTGACTAGAGGGGTCTGCCAGTGTGAGCCACCCAGATAGTTAGTGTGAATATTATTGGTTGGTTGTGACGAGTCCACCAATCCAAAGAACAAGCTTGGGTTTTGTACTGCTTTCTGTTTAGGTAATCTGCTGAGATACCTGTTGTGTTACTTTCTATGCCTTGGGAATATAGAGATGTTTGCTATATTCATTGGTTGATAATTTAATTATTGAATTAAATTAATAAATAAATGTGAATGGAGATTTGTAGGATTGTTTACTTTAGTGTTCTCCTGTTTCTCTGCTACATTTATTTCCTTTACTTTTTCTATATTTCTCACTGACAGTAGGGAACAGATCTTGTGGTGGTGCCTACTGGGACTAGTCTCACACCCTTTTTGGGTCCTGTTTTTCCTCCTAAACAGGTTATATGGTTGCAGGTGTGGATAGGGATTGTGTCCCTTCTACTTCAGGTACATGATTGCTGGTTGGAGCTGGAGAGCATAGGACCGAACTTAGGCTTGCGATGCTGCTGGAGTTGCTATTTACTTTTAGTACTTTGATTCTCAGTTATATTTCAGAATGTTGTTTTGTTTTCTTCTTTCCTTAGATAATTGTACCTACTGCATCATTATCACCATTACTATATATTCATTGCTGCTGCTGTTTAGTTTCAGTTATTGTATGATGTTTACTGCTTCCGCTATTGACTGTTATTCCCTTTCCCTTGTATACCTTACCAAATGAGGGAATAGTTTCCCCAATGACTCACCAAGGCCCTCGCTGCTAGTCGGAAGCCTCTGGTGTTTGGGGAAATGCTCTTGAGGTCATGTGTCAAAATGGGTACTGGGCACCAGTTGAGTGGCTCCGGATTCGGGTTGTTACAAAGTGGTATCAAAGGAGGTTTCTTTTCTTTTATATTGACTTACTATTTAGCGACATTAGACAAGGATAATATGGAATTGGTAAATGGTAAATAGATATGCCTGGGAGTTCTAGAACCCGTGTACAGGGAAAAATCCAGGTTACCTCGAATATTACAGTTTTCAAGTTTTACAAATGTTACAGTTTAATTGACTTCACCATTGAGTGGTGCACTTGTTTTGTGTTGTTACTGTTTATATGATTGTGGTTCTATTTTGTTTCCACTCGATGAGATGAGGTTATTCCATCTCATGCATCATATAGGCACTTGTTAGAAAATCACATGTCATGCATTTTTCCATGCCATCTAAATTGCATTAGAAATTGCATGCTGTTGTGATAGAAATTTTAATAGACAATGGATGTTGTTGTGATAGCTGTTGTGATAGAATACCTACTATATTGATAGGGTATTGTTTTTTTAGAGCTTCTTTATCATGGATGAAAAACTTTGGTCTTAGATATGTTATGGGCCCTCAAGGATCAGAATTTGGTGGATCGTGAGTTTGTTATACTGTTTACTTGTTATATGAATTGTTATGATGCCAAGATTTGATTCGCGAGGAGTATGAGCCCTCACGAATCGAAATTTGGAAGTCTAACTCTTGTTTTATGTGTTTTCTGGGCTTTAGAGAAGTTTATGAGCTACTTCCCGGAAAAACCCAGAATACATGACATGTATTTTATTAATACACGTTGTGTAGTTTTTAAACCGTGTCACTGACTATGTGAAAAGAAACACAGGGTTCTGAAAAAAAACTTGTAGAAACACACCGTGTACTAGTTTAGAACACCGTGTAGTATAAAATAGGTACCCCGACCATATCATGAACAACATAGTTCATGATATCTTTTCACATACACGCCATGTCTAAATCTTACATGCTGTGTAGTTTGATCTAGGTACTCGACCGTGTCACAAACAACACGGGTCAGTGTTACCCTTCCTCGTACACACCATGTCCGTCCGGAACATGACGTGTAGTGTCGTCCATGTGTCAGGCCATGTCGCTAACAACATGGGCCAGTTAAGTCATGTTTATTACATATCGTGTCATACTTGAACACGCCGTGTAGTTTTGTCTTAGAGGAGCTGTGTGGCTTAACCGTGTAGAAGTAATCGGGTAGGGAAGAGGATTCAAGTACACAAAGTGTGTTAGGACAACACGCCATGTATTTGGGGTGTTACACGAACAATTTAGGTGGAAGTTCATGCCCATGTGAATGACCTAAGGGAACACTCCGTGTATGGAAAGAACACGCTGTGTAGTCATGTTTTGCACAACTTTAATTCCTTCTTTTCCCTATTCCTTCTTGTACCTTCAGTTTTTCTGTCTTTGTTAATCCGGAATCTAAGGTTTTCTTTTGACCTTTCAGAGCTATGGCACTAAGACATCCTCCCGTTGCACGTTATGAACCAAGCAGTGACCGTACGCCAGATATGACAGATCAGGGACTACCAGTAGTTCCACCTATCATTCGGGATATGACACCTGTAGTGATTCTAGACACTAGTGCTGATGCCCAGTTCATAGAGGGTTTCATGAGATTCATGCAGTCCTTCCAGGAATCTTAGCATCCTACCCTGCCTATGGAAGAGCTGACGTGGGTTTTTCAGCAGCTGCATCCTCCCACGTTCACAGGGGATGGAGGACCACAGTTTGCGGAATCATGGTTAGAGGCCATGTTATCCATATTCGAGCACCTAGAGATGCCTCCAGAGAGGAGAGTGAAGCTCACGAATTATATGCTGCGATACTTTTCCAAGAGATGGTGGGATGTGGTTTCGTAGGCAGGGCGCCAATAGGTTATGGATTTGGATGAGTTTTAGCGTACGTTCTACAACTACTTCTACCCAGAGATGCTAAGGGATGAAAGAGCCAGAGAGTTCATAAACCTATATCAGGGTACTCTCACAGTTACAGATTATTCCTCTCACTTCACAGAGTTATGGCGTTTCACTCCCGTTCTGGGGAATGACGAGCTGTTTTTAGCAAGGAAGTTTGAGGAAGGCCTCAGACCGGACATCAGATCATAGGTGAACATATTTCAGTAGACTTCTATTACTCTAATAGTCAACCAAGATCTTATCATGGAGAGAAATCTGAGGGAGACTCGAGTTGTGGACTAGGGTAGTTCAACATCCAGGGTTGATTCGTTTCAGATAGACAGCAGGAAGCGCCACCGAGATTCTACACGAGGTGACCCGAGGAAGCGAGGTATTACTTCTGGTATACAGGATCTTCCTTATGGAAACCAAGTGGTGTGATATCAGTGTGAAAAAAGAGGGCATAAGAAGCCTCAGTGCCCAAGAGACCCTGTGGAGTTCCGATCTTGTGGCAAGATGGGTCATCTGCAGCGTTTCTGCAAGGTTCTTTTTTTAGTGCCTAGTGAAGGAGGATCGGTTTTGACTCTGTGCACAAGATTAGGATTACCAGTTCTATAGCAGACTGGGATATGGAGTTCTTCAAGTCATTCAGGATAGGGTAAAGGCCATGGACGTAATGGTCAGGCTTAGGGAGGGTTATCTCAGGGATCTCAGGCTGCTACACAGGGCCGTGGTGCAGTCCAGACTTTTGCGGTAGAGTAGACTCATCAAGAGAAGGATCCTGGACCTTCTACAGTTTGAGGTATGATTTTAGTAGCCTCAGTTTTATCCTATGCACTTTTTGATATGGTAGCTTCTCATAGCTTTATTTCTGTGCATACTATGTAAATCCTTAGACTTACTGTTTATACTTATGAGGACATGTTGACACAAGACACACTATTGTGGACTAGAACGGCTAGCGTGCGCCAGTGCTTAGACTACCCCCTTGAGGTTGGTGGGTGTCATTTTTCATGGAACATCTATGTACTAGAGATTACATGCTATGATTTCATTCTCGGGATGGACTGGTTAGTTCCCTTTCAGGACTTTGTCGATTGCTATCGTCGTAGGGTGAGTTTCACATCACCGGAGGGTGGATCTTTTCTTCATAAGGGTGAGTGGGATGTCCAGGCGAGTAGAGCAGGACTAGAGCATCATGGGCTAGGAGGAGTTACAACTCATATTTCCTATCTATACCTGGATGACCAGGGGACTTCACAGGTATAATTTCCTCTAGTGGTGGATCATTTCAGGGATGTCTTTCTAGAAAAATTTTTAGGTTTGCCTTCAGAGCTTGAGGTAGACTTTTCTATTGAGCTTGTTCCAGGAGTGGCACCAATGTCCATTCCTCATTATAGGATGGATACACCTGAGTTGCAGGAGCTCAAGAAGCAGTTGGAGGAGTTGCAGGCAAAGGGTTTTATCCGACCCAGTACTTCTCCTTGGGGTTTGTCTGTCCTATTTGCAAAGAAGGCAGACGACACCCTTAAAATTTGTGTGGAATATCGGAAGCTGAACCAGTTGATGGTCAAGAACCGATATACATTTCCATGGATAGATGATATCTTTGGCCAGCTTCGAGGATCCAGAGTGTTCTCAAAGATCGAATTGAGATCCATCTATCATCAGTTGTGTGTCAGGCCATCTGATATACCTCTTACAGCCTTCCGGAGTAGGTATGGTCTGTATGAGTATTTGGTTATGCCATTTGGTCTCACAAACATGGAAATAGTTTTCATCGAACTGATGAATAGAGTGTTCCATCCATACTTATATTCTTTCGTGGTTGTTTTCATGGATGACATATTGGTGTACTCTCACACTCGACCCGACCATGCTGCCCATCTTGAGATCATTTTGAGTACACTGAGGGAGAATCGGTTATATTATAAGCTCTAAAAGTTCCACTTTTTGGTGGACGAGATTCACTTCCTGGGTCATGTCATATCAGAGATAGGAGTATCAGTAGACCCAGAGAAGGTGAGAGCAGTATTTACCTTGGAGCAACCGAAGAATGTCTTTGAGGTACGAAGTTTATTAGGGATGGATGGTTACTACATGTGATTTATATAGGACTTCTCATGCTTAACAATTCCGTTAATGAGCTTGGCTAAGAAGGGGGTGAAGTATGTTTGGTGAGAAGCTTGCGATTCAGCCTTTTCGGAGCTGAAGGGGAGATTGACTTCTGCACCGATTCTAGTTTTTCCGAAGCCGGGAAAGAGTTATACAGTTTTCTGTGATGCATCTGGCATCAAGCATGGAGCAGTTCTTATGCAGAAGGATCATGTTGTTGCATATAGATCTCAACAGTTGAGGCCATATGAGAGGAACTATCCTACGCACAACCTGGAGTTGGCTGAAATTGTTCATGATTTGCGTTGTTGGAGACATTATCTTATGGGAGAGAATTTTGTGGTATATAATAACCACAAGAGCCTCAAGTATATCTTCACACAGTGTGTCATGAATCTGAGACAATGGAGGTGGGTTGAGTACCTATAGTCTTTCGATTCTGAGCTTGCTTATACGCTTCAGAAAGGCAATGTTGTGGCAGACGCACTAAGTAGGAGGACATAGATACATGCAGTTCAGGAGGCCAGAAACGATTGGTAACTTATGGCTCTATTCTCTGAAATGCATTTTGAGGTTCACGATAGACAGGGCTAGACTTTTCATTCTTCTGTATCTGTTACCTCTACCATTCTTGACCGAGTCCGAATGAGGCAACTATCAGATTCTGAAGGCCTAGTCCTATGGGAAAGTGTTTCAGGAGAGGACCCTCTTCCCAAACGGACCGTAGCCGAGGGTGAGATCTTGCATTTCCAGGGATGCGTATGGGTGCCAGCAGATATACATGTGGAGATGATGCAAGACTTTCATTCCTCAGTTTAGGCAGTTCATCCTGGCATCACCAAGATGTATCATGATCTACAACGCCAGTATTGGTGTCCAGGTATGAAGAGAGATGTTACTGGTTTTTTCATGAGGTGTTCCACCTGTCAGTAGGTGAAGGTGGAGCACCAGCGATCAGAAAGGATTTTACAACAGCTACCCATTCTCGAGTGGAAGTGGAATGATGTCACAATGGAATTTGTGATAGGGTTACCGAGATCTCCTTGAGGGAATGACGCGGTATGGGTTGTCATTAATAGGCTCATGAAGGTTGCTCACTTCTTGCTGATTAAGGAGACCTTCGGTGTTGATGAGCTTGGATGGTTATACATCCTTGAGATTTTACTCTAGCATGAGGTTTTGAGTACTATCATTTCAGATAGGGACACCCGCTTCACGTCACATTTTTGGAAAGGGATACATAGGGCTTTGGGTACATAGGTACTTATGAGTACAACTTACCATCCCCAGATAGATGGCCTGTCAGAGTGCACAATTAAGGTGCTAGAGGACATGCTACGAGCATACATCCTTGATTTTGGAGGTTCTTGGGAGAGACATATACCTCTAGTGGAGTTTTCCTACAATAATAGTTTTCAAGCAACTATTTAGATGGAACCATACGAGGCTTTGTACAGTAGGCTGTGCCGATCACCCTTGTGTTGGATGGAGGTAGGAGAGGGAGCTATGCTGGGACCTCATCTTGTTCAGGAGACCACAGAATAGGTAGATTTGATTCAAAAAAGGATGGATACTGCACAGTCTCAACAGAAATCTTATGCTGATTAGTAGAGATGACCTTGGGAGTTCAAGGTCAGAGATCAGGTTTTCCGACGTGTTACCCCATGGTTGGGACTCAAGAGGATCAGGAGACAGGGAAAGCTTTCACCGAGATACTTCTGGCCATTTGAGAATATGGAGAGAGTAGGGTTGGTTGCTTATAGGTTTCAGTTACCTCAGAGGTACCAGGCTATGTACGACGTCTTCCATGTTTCTCATCTTCGATGCTATTTCTCAGACCCATCTCATGTTTTTTTAACTCGAGGAGGTTGAGCAAGAGAAGGATGCATCATTCGAGGAGCATCCTATCAAGATTGTTGATCGTAGTGAAAAGGTACTCTATGGCCGGTCTGTTCCTCTGGTATGGGTGCTATGGAAGCACGGTCGTGTATAGGACGAGACTTGGGAGAGGGAGGATGATGTGCAATCACAGTGGCCAGAGTTGTTCGAGGATTATTCTTCGTCACCTTGTTAGGGAAATTTGGGGACAAATTTCTTTAAGGGGGGAAGTTTTTAAGAACATGGATCTTCTTTTTAGGTATGTTTTTCCTTTTCTGGTTGTTTTTGGAAAAAATAGGAGAATCTGGAAATTTTCTAAGTACACGCCGTGTACTTTATACGTACACGCCGAGTACTTTGATGCCGCTCATGGCCGTGTGCTGGCTGTATCATGGACACATGCATGAACATGTATGGGTGATGTGGAGGCTCATTAATGTGGAGTGCATAAAATCCTAGTACACACCGTGTACTCCAAAAGTACACGCAGTGTATTTTATTTTATTTTACATTAAACGGACCGGGGTCACTGTAGACACAGAAAAAGTCCATAATTCATAAAGGAAGTTTAGAAATGATGAAGTGAAGTCATATTCGGACCCAGAGGCCCAGTCCAGAGGGATCGGAAGTGTTGCACAAAGTTAAGGATGATTTGCGCGAAAAAATGTTGGCCGCGCGAAAGGAGTCTGGGATTCGCGAAAGGACCCCGGCGCCGGCGCACAATTTTACGCGCCCACACCAGCACAGTTCCCTTTTGCGCGCTACCATCCTTGACACGCAATATTTCGCACGCCTCCTAGATTTTTCAACACCAGAGGCCTATAAATAGAAGGAGACCCCTCCCATTTTGGGGTTGTAGAATCTGAACCGGCTCCCATGCATGAAATAGGACTCCCGCGCGTGAAATATGACATTCAGGCATTGACCCTTTTGCACAAACTTTCCCCAGGATCCACCTTTACGTGCAATCCCACTGGCTTAAATAAAATTGGAAACTCCTCAGGGTTCCTCCTTTGCACACAATCCCTTCTGTTGCGCGCAAAACGGTCTAATTGCGCGCAACCACTTCGTCGGGTGTGGCCGTGCCTTGGGGTTCCACTGTTGCCACTCGCGCGCAATCCAAATCCCTTGCTCGCAATCCCCCTAGCCGCACACAATTCCTCTGCCCCAATTGTGTGTCATCTCGGTGTTTTTCACGCAAACCTTCTATTTGCACGCAATCCCTAGGACCCCTCACCTTGATGCCCCCCGGGCGCCTCTCTGCGTAGACGCCCGATGTCCTCTATACTGGGCATGCATGTCATGCGCTGTTTTCCCATAAGACCTTCCTGGCTCATATGAAGTAACCTCAAGGTACCTTGGGCGGTGTTTCCCATTTCCTTGCTCTACCTCATGCCCCTTTGCATAGGCATGTTAACGGTTATTTCTTCTTCACATAGCCATGCTAACATGGACCCCTCGATAGTTCTCCCTGCGGCCCCCCTTCACTACGGCCTTGACGATGCCTTCCCTCCCACAAGGGGTAAAGGGTGTCGGTTATGTAAGTCCTATGGGTGTGGAGAAAACCCACCTCGTCTGAGTTGTAGGACATTAAACTGCCAAGCGCCTCGTCCTAAACACATGACGTTAAACTGTGATCTGACCCCATGCCTCGCACGCAGGGTCCCTCTGACTCGGACATTCTTTACGCCGCTCGTCTCCACGGGAATGGAATCACCCTCACATAGGATGATATCCTCCCTCTTGGAGTGGCATTTGTCCACGGGGGAAGGGCTACCTCAGAGCATAAGCCCCTATCCTCTCTTGCGGAAGGTATCACCCATGAACCTCCGTACTTTCCCCATACCAAGGCTAGTGGAGGGCGCGATAGGGAACGATGCATCTCCTTTGTTCGGTCCCAAATCACTCTCCCACTGCGTTTTGTCGCATCTCAGGCCTCCATCCTAGAGTATGTCCCGACACTAAGGGCCACTCAATGTGTAAGCCCCTCTTCACTTTTCATAGACGCACCCTTTGCGATGCGATCGTCTGGTCCCTGCTGCATCTTGTTTCTCACACTAAGCATGAATCACATGGGATTAAAGTGAGCATTGAACATGACATCCTCTTATGGGCTGCCTCAGAGCGTAAGCCCCATCCCAGTGAACTACGAGGACTTTGATCTGTGCTAAGGCATGGTACGTAGGAAGCCTCCACGAGGTTCAAGCCCACCACCCGGTTGTTCCGACCCATGCGCGTCGGTTCACCAACTCCTTGGGCCGCGTTAGAGTGTAAGCCCCAAATGCCATCCCACATGATGTTAAAATGTATGCCCCATCCTGCATGGCGTTAAACTGTATGTCGTCCAGCACAACTTTAAACTGTCTGCCTTGTCCCGCATGACGCTAAACTGCACCACCCGAACTATGAGGACTTTGATCCGTGCTAAGTCATGGTACGTAGAAAGCCTCCACGAGGTTCAAGCCCACCACTCAGTCGTTCCAACCCCTTCATGCCGATTCACCAACTCTGTGGGCCGCCTTAGAGCTTAATCCCCCTATCCATCCATTATAGGCCACCTCAGAGTGTAAGCCCCCTATCCACCATTATGGGCCGCCTCAGAGCATAATCCCCATATCCATCCATTATGGGCTGCCTCAAAGTGTAATCCCCATATCCATCATTATGGGATGCCTCAGAGCATAAGCCTCATATCCATCCATTATGGGTCTCCTCAGAGCGTAAGCCCCATATCCACCATTGTGGGCCGCCTCAGAGCATAATCCCCATATCCATCCATTCTGGGCTGCCTCAGAGCGTAAGCCCCAAATGCCCCATCCCACATGACGTTAAACTGTATACCCTAACTACGGGGACTTTGATCCATGTCAAGACATGGTACGTAGGAAGCCTCCACGAGGTTCAATCCCCTTCACTTCATCACCCATCTTGATTCTTACCCAGGCTTCCACATCCCGGTGGGATCATGCCACCTCATTTTACTCCACAGTATCCAGGAAGCCGCCCACGTGCTGGCCCCAACATCAGAGTTCCCTTCAGGGGGTCCTTTTATCTGATCCACTCTCAGTGTTCCGATCAGTCCGATCCATCCCCACCGGATGTTAAAATCATGGAATAGCCCGTGTTAAACATGGGAAGTTGAGGAAAACCTCAGATACATTCCTATCGCATGAAAATCCCCCGCGTTTGATGTGGGATGCCTATGGCTTCCACGCCCTCGAGAAGACCTATAATAAGGTAAAAAAGACAGACATTCCAATCCCCCAGTGTCAAGACACGCCAAAGATGCCGCAGTGTGACCATTATCCTCACCGAAGGTTGCTATCATGACCAGACCCCTTGGAGCGTCTCGACAGAAGCAACATAATTAACTGGTGTCCATGAAGATATGTCACCAGGAACGATATTCATGAATACGTCTTAAATCTATGAGGGAGACCCAGACTAGGTGACAAGATCTGAGGAGGAATCCATAGAAGGGAGAACAGACATCCCATCATCCCGGTTTCGATCCAGGAGCAGACGTACCTGCACAAGGAACAGATGCCTCCCACGTTTGGAAAGTGGGAATGTGGGGCCACAAGCCGCGCGTTCTCCCCCACATGATGGATGTGCGCGCGCCCTGGAGAAAGCATCAGAAACAGAAAATGGTGAACCCGACGTGAATCTCTTCTCGTCAATACTGAGACTGGTAGTGTTGGGGTGTCAGAAGATTAGCATGTCACCAGGTCCGAGCACCCAGCACCAGGACATGAAACCTACCAGGGGTTGGGGAAATCCGGATGTTGAGCACTCAGTTCTGCGATGTTGTCAGCATGGATCCCTCTTACCAACCATGAAAGACGGAATGGCGCTGGCCTATTGGTTGTCTATTTCTTTTTCTATTAGTGCTAATGGGTTCATCTCCCAGCTTTTAGGAATCAGATCGCTGCATCTAGAGCTCGATCACCACCTGCCCACCGGTGTAGGGGAAGGGGCAGCACCGATGCAGCCACCCCACGCGGTCCCACCTTTTCCATAGCTGCTCCAACCGCCGCGACTGCAGGGTGCTCACGCCCCCTCTCCCCGTCAGAGATTATCAAACAAAGGGCGATCAACGACCTTGTGCATAGGTACGAGGAAGAAGGGGTCATCCCCACCAGGGACATGGACTATTTGGATCTTGAGGCAGCTATGCCTCACCACCGTTTCCTCCCCCAAGGGTTGCGTAGGGAGCCACTTCTCCCCACCCCAACATTCAACCATTTCGGGAGTTTATCCCCAGAACACCTCGACACCACCCTTCCCTATGCCGGTGAGGTAGGGGATGTCCGGGTTCACCCGATCGAAGACCCGCTCCAGGGGTTCTTGGAAAGGGCCCCCGCCAGGCCGCGTCGACACCGCTGCCCGACTCCCCAGGCTGAAGAGCAGGCAATCCATGTGCCTGCACCCCCCGGTTCCAACCCATCTGACCCGACGCCAGCGTCGGGCGCGAGCGGAAGAGGATGCCCGCCCTAGGGCATCAACGTCAGCAACCACTGTGGATCGAGACACTGCAGACTCCTGTCATCAAACCCCCGCACACGGTGAGTAGGGGAAGTTATGCGCCCGACCCAGATCGAGGCCCCGACCGCCCCACAGGCAGGTTGGGTCGACTCTCTTAGTCGCTGGCACAGGCAATGGCCACCGTAGACCAATTCACGGTAGTGCCATCCAGCATGAATGCCTACTCCATGCCACCGTTATGGAAAGTAAAAGGCTTCCCTGTGATAGCTATGCTCTGGGTGGGTCTCTTTCCAGCACTCACTGCACTGGGTACGGGGTCACTTCCCCTACCGCTGGCCACGATTATAGATCTATTGCCTATCTGGTCACTCACCCACATGGAGGTCCTCCCCATGTCCCTTTCGATATCTACCCCAGTGCTCCTCGAACCCCGGCCTTCAATCCTCTCCACCCTAGCACCACTGTGGCCAGAGGACTCCATGACGGAAATCAGCCCTGCCCTGAGGAGCTACCCAGGGGCAGGAAGGCGGGACGTCATCATCGCAAGTGAAATGCTAGGGAAGGACAGACGAAAATTAGACCAGTCCATTTATCGGACTCTGAGGCGGAGTACGACTCATCGATGGCGCCCTCCCCCCAGTCATATGAGTCAAGGGCAGAGATAGGGACGCGGTGCGTCAGCCTCGTACTCCTTGAATGTGAGATCCATATGATCCACGCCTCCCTCCGAAGGTATATCCAGGAGGATGAGGACCTGGCGTACCCCCAGGGATAAAACATGCAGTCACCATCGGCCTCTCCGGAAGCACCTTCCACCTCGGTTAGAGAGGACGAATATATTTTTTGGGGTCCGATGGCGGAAGATCCACGACGTAGCATACCCCTGGAAAGCACCGACACTATGACAGGAGGCCTGTTCTCTGGCCCATCCTATCATGACGTGGAATCCAGAACACTACAACCCTTGGAGGACGACCTAGGATTCAGCGGCCAATCGGCCTGCTCGCCGTATTCGCTGTCGGCCAGCCCACTGGCCCAGCAGCCTGCCTCGGCACTGCTGCCAGTTCCCCAATCACTCCCAGTTGATGAGTGGGGCTATCAAGGTCCAGATCCTAAACCTGATTCATGGAGCTTCTGGACCATCCTCGCAGCAGGCCACTTCCCTGAGAAGTTTTGGCTGGTCGCATGGTCAGATTTTGATATACCAGAATCACTCACCCCGTGAGAGTTTGAATGTTTCTGCCAGACCCTCCGGGTGACTCACTCCCGTCTTCGTCATCAACAAGTGTCTTATCCCGGGAGTCAAGCAAACCTCAAGGATATCGGTGAGGAATGTCGTCAGGTCGACCTGGCCATGCTCCCCGCGGTTCGCCACCCCTAGTCACTTGGAAACCACAGTTCCCTCCAACAATAGTGCATTCAGAGTTTTCAAGTACTCCACAAGGTTATCGAGGAGGCCACCCCCATGTGCACGTCCGTCGATGGGGGAAGTATGCTACCCTTCTCTTCAGTGTGATTCACCGACATCCCGACTCACTGGGCGGCTCTGAGGGTATGCCCCCAAGGGCAGTGGCGGTCAACATGGCCGTTCTGTCAGGAGAAGGGAACGGTCTGGGACTTCATGATGAGGACTCACCCCCTTGGGAAAAGCCGCCACTAGACCCATCCGAGAGGATTACTCGTCATCAGAGGAACCTCCTAGGTCTCCCCACACCCACTGAGGCATTAACACTAAGCCAGAAGATCGTAAAGGGTAAAGAGAATGTTGGGGCTATCGAGCTCGCTGAACCATCTGCCTTAGTGCAGAAGGTAGAGGAAGATCCTGAGAAGGCCATGCTGTGCCAACAGCTTGCTGAGCAGAAGAGGCTGGTCAATGAGCTTCTAGGTGAATGCATTGCAGAGCAGCGACCCGATTATGGTGATCCTAGGCCGAGACAGCAGGGGCAGGAACAAATACCCCTCGACGAGATTCTCCCGGGCAACCGTGATCATGCCGTGTTCGCTGAAAGAGGAGAGGTCAAAGATCATGGAAAGAAGGCGCGATATGTTTCGCCAAACCCTCATGAGCGTTGTGACCACCCATGAGACCCTTCTTAGGTTCCTCCCACTGCTCCAAGGGTCGCTCCACCAGCCTCCCCGTGAGCTTCTTAGCTTGAGTACCAGATTGAAGAGACAGGAAATGTGCTCGTGGTTAGGGATCCCCATCAGGACAGGAACCCGTGCCCAGAAGATCCGATGGCAGCACTCATCGCCAGCTTAGAGGCTTTGGAAACTCGGAAAGTGGAAATCCCATCGGACAAAAAGCCATACCAAGCATGGGTGGATGATATGACAGCACCTTCGGGATTTGGGAACCCCACTTTTTCCCCCCTTTAACAGGACAAGAGACCCTCCACAACACCTGGTCCACTTCAACTCGAGGTGTGGGCCTATGTTAGGAACTCCAGCATAGCAGGAGGCCGCCAAGATCCATTACTTTGTTCAGACACTAGAAGGGCCAGCATTCGTCTGGTACGTCCTGCTCCCTATTGGATCTGTGACTAGCTGGGAGGACCTTCGCAGGCAATTTCTCTACCAGTTCAGTTCCACAACCTGGAAGACGAACATCGCAGACCTCTTCTGGTGCAATCAAAGGCCGGATGAGCGATTCGCGGACTTCGTCGCCTAGTGGAAGGGGATGACATACTCCCTTGACATGCCACTAACTCAGAAGCAATTATTTAAAATGTGCGTAGGGAACATCAAGGAAGATATGCTTCCTTCTCTGATCACTCAGAATTACCCTGGAGGGTTCTGAGACTTCTCAGACAGGGCTCAGCGCCTTGAAGAAGCCCTGCAACAGGCCAGTCAGGCATGCCCGCTACCTTCTATAATCCCTACAAGGAGAGCTGCCAGAGCCGAGCCCACTATTGTGTCCCAGATAAAGGCCCCTGGGTAGCTAGAGTTGCTACTAGTGAGGCCAGCTCCGTAGCCCCATAGGGGTCCACCCCCATGGGCACAACTTCCAGCCCAGCAGCGACCACCTCAAAATCGTCAAGCGCCTCCGCGTGACGCATCGCCACCGACTAGATGAGATAATCAGGTTCCACCTCCTCGGCATGATCCTCCATCCCCTCGTTAGGGCCAGCCTCTTAAAGCCCCCTTTCCGGATAGAAGGAATCTGACCTACTCGTTTGACGAGGCCTAGGACCCTGGTTACTTCCATAGGGCCTTGGAGTAGAGGATTGTGTGACTGCCTGAGTGCCGGAAGCCAGAAGAGGCACATCTCACTGATCACCCCAACTACTGCCCTTATCACTGGACCCTAGGGCACACCATCCAGCGATGCTACATGTTCAAGGACTGGCTCCAAGACCAGATAGAAAATAATATAGTCAGGTTGGGCCCAGCCTCGACACAAGTGGAAGGTGTCTTTGTGAGATCAGATGGCTGTAGTGGTGACGAGAATGAATGGAAGTAGGTTTCTGACCATGGGTCATAGAATTATAACGACTAGATGGCCCGCAAGATGGTCGCCCACGACCATGGCATCATTCGTGCATGCTTGAATCAGCCATAGCCCTCAGAAGCTACGGTTGCTACTTCAACATCGTCATCCCAGCCTCACTCTTCCCAGAAGAGCAAACTACGGTGGCAAAAGAAGAAATAACGCGCCCTGCCAATGCCGTCGCCATCCCATACTCTTGTTAACTTTATGCCCCCAGAAATGGGCATCCTTCCGAGACTCCACCCGGTAGTGGATGACTCCTCAAGTGATAGTCAGGGGTATTCTTCGGTTAACACAATAGAGTTGGTAAATCCCTTTTTGACTCCCGATGATGAGGAATTCCAGGTAGACCTCTCCAATGTCCCCAGACGTCGCCAACTTCATCAGAGCCATGGTTACATGAATCGACAGGGCACAATAGTTGGCACCCCTAGCTAGGCCGTGCATGCCACTCAGACCAGACAGCATGCCCAGTACAGAGCTCAACACACGCGACCCCTTCATTCGGTGTCGACAGGTTCGCCTCTACCACCGTTTGTGTTGCTGGATTTGGCGGAACCACATCGGCCGTGCCACGACCAGCTCCGCCCTGCCACCAGCCAACACCAACCTTCCGTTCCTAATCTGGAAGCCACTCTATGGGCTTCGACTAGTGAACAACGAGACATAACTAGTACCAGTCATCCACCGGTCCAGCCAGCAGGGCCCGTCATGCCTCCAATCGCAGAGCGGCCTCCTGTAAGAAGAAGCTCGCGTTTGGCCCAAAATTATGATGTTCTGAAGCACCTGGCCAGTATTCTAGTGAGGCTTTCTATCCTTGAGTCTCTTCGTCTGTCATCTGAAATGCGTGAGACACTTGCTGAGGCCCTAAAGAGCCCCCTCCAGTTTGAGATGGAGGTAGAAGCTGCAGAAGCCTTCCACCCTGAGGCAGTTGAGAACGCCGAATTCCAGGTAGTTATCTCATTCTCCAGTGAAGATGAAGACCCTACCATACAGGGGAACATTCACTCACTGTACATCACTGGCCAGTTCAATGGCGTGGAAGTCCACCGCTATCTTATCGACACGGGTTCTGGGATTAACCTAATCTCAACTCGGACACTGCAGAAGATGGGGTTGTCTGAGGATGATTTAACTCCCTCCGACTTCAGGATCCAGGGGTATGACAGGACTGAGCAAACTCTAGTCGCCAAGATTCTCTTGAAGACCTATTTCGGTGGCCTAATTGCCAGCACCGAATTCATGGTTGTCTCTCAGGATACCGCCTACAATGCATTGATGGGTAGGCCGTGGATCAACCTTCAAATGACGGTCCCCTCATCGTATCACCAATGCCTCAAATACTCCCTTAATGGTCGAGTAGGCGTGATCCAAGGATATGTGTCTCCTTTTTCCTCTTGTAAAACCCATTATCTGGACACTGACTATTACAAGAGCAAGGATAAGTAGATTCTGGAAGGTGAGGTTGAGCCCGCTGCTGCGACAAGTGATCCCTGGGCAGGTTTGGATGATGCCTACGTCTTCTTGGTCTATCGTTTGGAGGCCACAACCCCCGACATGGGGTAGTGTTTTGTTTTTTCGGGTATAAGAGGAAGGCATATTCCCAGGTCCAAGCGACGGCAGGAAATCACCTCATACTACTACACCAACTAGACTCTGGTGATTCCCGAACCTCCTACCCCTGTACGGTATCGGGATATCAGGATCATGGAAATGGTGGTACGTCATACATGTCTCTTCCACCAGGCTGGAATTAACCAGCTCAAGTCGACGCGCCACTACTTTTTTTATTTCATCAAGCGTGGCCCCTTGGGTTGAATTCCAGATGGAATTAGATCGACTGCCTTCATCTCTATGGTCTCAGTGGCGCATGAATCTCCTGAAATGGTGACCACTGCCGACCAAGCCGGCACCAGCTTCCCATCAGGGTCTCGTAGCCCCGAAGCAGCTCCCCCCACGGATGATCCCTCCACAAGTGGAGAGAAGGACATGGAAGATGCACCCCCCACCTTTGAGGAGGGAATCTCCACCACAGTCAACGAATTGGTACAGGTGAACCTCGATAGCGAGGCGGACCCAAGACCAACATTGGTCAGTGCCACTATGCACCCTGAGGAGCACCAATGGTATGTGGAATTCCTCAGACAGCACCGTGATGTGTTCTCTTGGAGTTACGATGAGATGCCAAGACTAGATCCTCAGGTAGCCATCCACTGCCTTGGCCTTCCGGAAAACAATCGCGGGTTCAACCAGCCTCCCAGAAAGATGCACCCTTACCATGGTTCCATGGTTGCAGCCGAAGTTGACAAGATTATCAAAGCCAACTTCGTCAAGGAAGTTCAGTACTCCTAGTGGCTAGCCAATATTATTTCATTCAGGAATAAAAACTGGTAGATCAGAGTCTGTATCGACTTTCGCGATCTCAATCACCACTATCCGAAGGATGACTTTCCCCTTCCAGTGACAGAATTATAGATTGATGCCACGGCCGGGTTATAAGCCCTCTCCTTCATGGATGGATATTCCAGGTACAACCAGACCCGGATGGCCCCTGAGGACGAGGAGTCCACTGCCTTCAGTCCACCCCAAGGTACTTTATGTTACAAGGTTATGCCCTTCGGCCTGAATAATGCGGGTGCCACCTATTAATGGTCCATGCATCGCATATTCAAGCTGATTCTCGGGACATTGGTGGAGTGCTATGTGGACGACCTGGTAGTCAAATCTCGCCAGCTCCAAGACCATTTCAAGGATATTGAGAAAGTGTTCAGTTTCCTTCGTTCCCGCCACCTGAAGATGAACCTGTTGAAGTGTTCCATTGGGGTCACCTCTGGAAAGTTCCTTGGATTTGTTTTCAGGCACCGAGGCATCGAAATTGACCCAGATAAGATCAAGGCCATCATCCAGATGCCTCCCCCGAGCAATATTCGGGAACTTCGAGGTCTCCAAGGCCACTTACCTACATATGCCTATTCATTGCGAATCTGGCTGGAAAGTGTAAGCCCTTTTCCCGGCTCATGAAGAAAGGCACCACCTATGAATGGGATGAAGAGTGTTAGACCACCTTTGAGGAAATTAAGAAGTATCTAATCCAACCTCCTATCTTGATGCCACCCGTTTCTGGGAAGCCGCTGGTCCTTTACATGACCTCCCTAGAATGATACCTCGGCGCACTTCTCGCCCAGAAGAACAATGAGAGAACAGAGAACAACCTCTACTACCTCAGCTGCATGCTCCTCGATGCAGAAATTAGATATTCTCCCATTGAGAAGAGCTATCTGGTGCTCCTATTTTCCGTACAGAAATTGCGACACTACTTGAAGCACCATGAGGTACAGCTGGTCTCTCGGGTAGACCCTTTGAAGTACATCCTGAACCAAACTTTTTTGACTAGACAACTACCATGGTGGGTGGTGATTCTCCAGCAGTTCGACATCAGGTTCATGACTCAGAAGTCTATCAAAGGATAACCATTGGAAGACTTTCTAGCTGCCCACCCAACCTCCGTGGATCAGCCGCTGGACTTAGTTTTTTCTAATGAGGCAATCCTCTCTGTCAATCATGTCGTCCCATGCTAGCAGATGCACTTTGACGGTGCCTCCCAGAGCCCCACTAGTATGAGACTCAATGATCCTAGGCTCAACAGAGTAGGCCTGGGTATCATCTTCATCACCCCGGAGCAAGCCGCTCTTCCATATTCATTCCTGTTGTCAGAGGGATGCACCAACAATGAGGTAGAGTATCATTCCCTCATCACTGGCCTCGAGTTGGCCCTTGAGATCAACGTGCCCCATCTGCATGTGAAAGTGGACTCCGAGATGGTCATCAAGCAGGTTAATGGTGACTATGTTGTCATAAAAGAAGAACTCGTGCCATTGTTGGAGTGCACCCTCCATTTAATGGCCCAGTTCCCTTCTCGGCCAGAGGTCGTTCATATTCCTCAGTCACAGAATGGTCGAGCAGATGCTTTGGCCAGCCTGGACGCATTACTTGCAGAGCTCAAACAGGATGACCTGATTATCCATGTGGCGCACCGGAGATTCATTGCTCTCATCACCCAAAGGATGATCATGGCCCATGGGTAAACCATCTCACCGCTGTCACCCCTACGTCAGGAGCCCCAGGTACTTTAGATGTGGTGATCAAAATAGTTCTTGATTAGAGGACACACTTGGTTGAATACCTCCAATGTGGTAATCTTCCGTTAGACTGGGAAGAGCGCGAGCGAGTCCAACGCCGCGCACTGTAGTTCACCCTTCACAGCGGTCCCAGCCTTGAGTAGATCCTTTAAAAACACAGATTTTATGGTGTTCTCCTCCGTTTCCTTCAAGGATTCGAGATTCCACTGGTCCTAAAAGAGGTTCATGCTGGTTCTTATGGCGCCCATTAGGTCGGGTCAAAGTTGTCTCACCAGATTCGGAGGCTGGGGTACTTCTGGCCCTCCATTATCCAGGAATTCATCGAGTTTTACAAGAGGCACCATGCGTTCCAAGTTCATGTTAACTTTGTGCATCGACCACAAGAGCCTCTCCACACTACCAAGTATTCTTGGCCCTTTTCAGTCTGGGGGTTGGATGTCGTAGGACCTTACTCACCGGCGAAGGCTCCCCAATGCCGGTTCATTATGACCGCTACAGATTTATTTTCCAAGTGGGAATAGGCAATTCTGCTCAAGGAAGTCAAAGCCCGCTCTATCGCTAACTTCATGAGTTCCAACATAATCTATCGATTTGGAGTACCTCACGCTATCCTCACGGATAATGGCACCAACTTCCGAGAAGATGAGCTGAAGAAATTGTATGCCAAGTACAACATTCGCTCTAACCATACCTCCTGCTATCATGCACAGGTGAATGGGAAGATCAAGGTGTTTAACAAAACCCTCTCTAACATTCTTCAAAATATGGTTGGTTAGAACAATAAGAGTTGGCCGGATAAACTCCCCAACGCCCTCTAGGCTTATCAGACGATGACTCGTAATTCCACCCAGGTGACCCCGTATTCCTTGGTGTATGGAGATGAGGCCATCCTGCCTGTTGAGATTTAGTTTCCCTCATTGCGCACGACGGTCTAAGACCAGCAAGCACCAGATAGAGTTGCCGAAATCCGTCTAGCTGAATTAGAGGCACTGGATGAGAATAGGCTCCGTGCTTTGCACAACCTGGAAAGGCATCAAAGCAGGATGGCTCGAGCTTTCAACAAGAAGGTTCTCCTCTTCTCTTTCCTGCAAGGTGACTTGGTACCGGCCCTCAGGGCGCCAATGATTTCTGGAAGGAAACCACCCAAGTTGAAGCCCAAATGGGAGGGGCATTTCATCGTCCATAAGGTCTATCCCAATGGTGTGTAATCTCTGGTGACCATGGATGGTGAGCGTATATCTCCTCCCACCAATGCTATGTTCCTTAAGCAGTATTTTTCCTGACCCTATGGGGTCCCCCATGACCTTAAACTAGATAACGGTCTCGTATGACCCTAAACAGCACCTGGTCCAACACGACCTTATACTGCATTTGGACCTACATTTGGGCCCCTCCGGTCCCGCATGACCTTAAACTGCACGTTCGTCCCGCAAGATGTTAAAATGCAATCCGGTCATGCCTCCCTGACCGAGGCCTAGCCTCGGGCCCCCGACCCAGGCTTTCACTTATAGGATTGCACAGTGTGGTGTGGGATTATGTACTCATTCACGTCGGGTTAGTAGCCACACCACATACCAACCTTATTTGGGGTGTCTTTTTCTTCTCTTCCTCACTACAGGACATTAAAATATAATCCGGTCTGGCCTCCCTGACCAAGGCCCAGTCTCGGGCCCCCAGCCTAGGTTTTCTCTTGCAGGATTGTACGGTGTGGTGTTAGTCTCCATGCCGTACATATTCCCAGATGAAATGCCAGTCGGTCGTCCTACATGAAGTTAAAAAATGATTTTAGAACTACACATGGCTTGATTCCCATCCTTATGGGATATATTGGACTGCCTGAACACCTAGATTTCAGGTCCAGCCCCGTCTCTTGAGAGATCCCACAATCTCCCGATCACCTCGGCCTCTTGGTATGTCCATCTCCACGAGGGGGATATATAGGTGTGGTACAGGGATTTCGGCACCATGTCCCCTTCTCCTGGGGATCCTCCATCTTTTGGCCACTCTCAAACCGAGCCTTTCAACCCTTTCCAGTGGTCTGCTAATGTGTTCAAAGTACTCTAGTCTAGGACCCGGAGTGTCAGATTCAATGTAGGAAAGTTCCGCCCACTTATCAAGCTTCGTGCTCCCCTTCATTCAGGCCCTCATTAACTTTCACACCCGGAGGGACCCCCAAGAATGTCCTGGATACAACGCCTAAGGGATCTCCTACAGTCACGGGACAACACCCCCGAGGGTTTTAGACAACAAATTGATACAAATACCGCATTGAGAATATGGTCAGCGGTTCATGATCATTTGTTTGTCCCCAAGGCTAACACGACAGGATGCTATGTCGAGAACATTTTCAGCAGTAGTCATCCGTCGTCACGCTGACTTCTTCAGGCCCTGAATGATGGTTTCATGATTCACATCATGTTCCACCCCATCGTGTCAAGGTGGAATCTCGAAACTCCTTGCACTAACCCTCAGTGCACCTCCACACGTCAGGTAGAAAAATATGCATGATGGCATCTCTTGGGGCTCCCGCGATCTGAGCGCTAAGATTATATGCTTGGGTTTTCTCTAAGGACCATGCGTAGCTTGACCCTCATCCCCATGGGAAACGAGGAGTCTCCCGGACATTGAGTTTCGGGACCAGCTCAGCTGGAAGCTAGTGTCTCCTGCCCCCTGATTATTAGACCCTCGTCAGCTCCTTGGCTCGAGGCTCCTCTCCCAGAATCGTGCGCAGTGATGGTATGAGATTATGTCCTCATCTACATCGGGTATAACTTATATCATCATGCGTGTTCCCCTAGGTCCAAGCCATACGACCTTAAACTGTGTTGTTGGTCCCACCAAATGACCATAAACTGTGATGATATCGTCCCGACCGCACGATGAAAAAGGGCACTACATTGTGGTGACCTCCCCATGGGGGAAATCATGTTGGGTATTGGTCAATTACCATGCCATTCGTCAATGCCTATTATGGCTTGATTATTGTTTCAATGCCATGAATTTCTACCCTAGGTCAGTCGTTCAACAAAAGAAAAACCGTTCACCGTCGAGGAAAAACAGGATACATCAAATGCCACTTATTTTGGTGCAAGGGCTAGACCCACATGCCTCTTTCATCCTTTGCACATGTACCATGTCATGTTGTTCCACCCTTTAAGAACTACGCTCAGCTTGATCCCCATTCTTATGGGGTACGTAGGAACGCCCAAACCTTTTGTCTTTGGATCCAGATTGAGGTATGCTGATTCATCATGTCTGTCTCGCCTTTGGGACCTTGACTACAGGATCGCGTGGCATGGTATTGGATTATTTCCTCATGCACATCATGTTTGCAGTAGCCACCCACATACAACCTGTTATGATAATTAGCCCTCTTGTTTCTTATCCTGCACGACGTTAAAAGGCACCTCCAAGAACTATGTATGACTTGATTCCCATCCTTATGGGATACGTAGGAGTGCTTGGGAACTTCCCCATAGGCCCAGCCTAAATTTCGTGTTTGGTTACTTGGCCTAAACACTTCTCCAAGGAGCACACGGTAAGAAGGACCTTTTCCTCGTTCAGGTCGGGTTTCACAACCGCTTTACCATGTGTCTCCCACTCCCCTTACTCTTTGGTCCGAGTTGTAAGACCATAAACTAAGATCCTTTCTAGAACTACGTGTGGCTTGATTACCATTCTTATGAGATACGTAGGAATGCCCAGACATTTATTCTTGGGTCCAGCCCCAGGGATCACTAATCCCATCCCTCATCACTGTCGGCCCCTTGGCCTGTCTTCTTGGAGAGTGATGTAACTGCAACATCTGCACCGAATAAGTTTGGGATGCCCCATAGTAATGTTGGGAAGCGACGGTTCTATTGCCAGAGAGGCCCTGTCTAAAAATTGGGATGATCTATGACTGAATTAATACGTATTCCTAATGCGCCTCCACCACGGTGGCACAATTTTGGGAGTATTGGATTCTGTTTGAACAAACCACCACTCCACTTTCCATGCTTTGTGTTCCCCTTTATTCAGATCGTCATCCCCTTTCATGTTTGATGGGAAACCCTAACAGTATGGATTCCCAAACTGTGGTTCACCTACTGTAACAATACGGATGATAGACCTTTGGTCCGCATGTTGTAATAGTATGGATGATTGACCCATTGTCTGCCTGCTGTCCTAGGCCAACGTTTAGGAAGACTAGTCATGTTTGATGGGACCCCCTAACAGTACGGATGCCTGACCTATGGTCCGCCTGCTACAACAATACGGATGATAGACCTTTGGTCTGCCTGTTGTAATAGTATGGATGATTGACCCACGATCCGCCTGCTGTCCTGGCCCAACGTTTCGGAAGACTGATCGGCGATATTTGAGTTAGGCCCCGTGTTGCGAAAATGGTTAGTGGTCAACCCTCATTTGTTGTACCCATTTCAGGCCAACGTGATATGGATGCTGCGTTTCCGCCATGGTTAAGAGTTATCCTCCATCGTCGCACCCCCCATAGTGTTTTGAATTTGGGCAATGTGATTCAAATTTTTCATCTCCCTATGTTCGAATTGATTTCAATGCCTCCAGCATTTCCCCACTCGTTTGTTAGAGCACATTGAGGAGACGATATATCGATTGGTCTGAGGTCCCCTCCCTTCGGCTGGACCTCCCTCTCCTCCTCAGAAATCCAGGCCCGATTTTGGATGCCTGAAGTTTGGTTGAATCCCCACAGTCGGACGAAATGATAACATACGCATCCTTTGATTATCGCATTAGGTACGACCCACATGAGCTTAGGGGTGAGTTGTTATTTATTTCAGGATTATGGTTAAGCGTATTAAACCAAAGGGTACAGATAAATGGATTCATCCATACATTGGTTTGAAATGGTGAGCAGTAAAAGATATAAGTTCATGAGATGACCAAAATAGAGCCCTTAAGGATCAGCGTGCTGGATTGATCTTTCCAATGCCGCTACCCTTTGGATGGTAGCCTCCAGGACTGCTTCTCGCTCCCTGAATACTCTCTCTTAATCAATAACCGCAGAGCGTAGTTTGACAATCCTAGCTTGTGCCTGCGCCCATTCAGTTTGAAGTATGGTCATCTGGTGACTCGTCTCCATCAATTGTTCTTGGGCGTCAGCTAGCTGGGCTATCAGTTGCTCCACAAGATCAGAGCATGTTGCAACGAAGGCCTCCTTCTCTACCGCCTGCCCTTCGAGGCGCTGGACTTCCTGCTCCTCCCTCAGAAATACTTAGGTGCTCACCAATCTTTCCCGACACTGGGCAATGTCGGTGCGCCGGCTGCTCTCGCGTATCTTTTCGGCCATGTAGTCATGGACCGTCAGAAGAAGGTGTTGAGCGTCAGCCCCTCCAGCACACAGTAAATGTAGCCAGGTCTGGAGTGATCCCATCCGCCTCAGCCAATCTGTCTGAGGCTGCCTGAGAAAACTCTAGATGCACTTCCACCCTTTGCACCATGTCATCCAGCTCTCCTTGTCCGCTTCCAAGTCTGAATCATCTATCTCCTCCGGATCAGCAGGCTGGTATATAGGAAAGGCAGCCAGTAGGTCAGTAACAGGATCTACCTCAGGGATTCCTTCATGAGGAATAGGATCCTCGACGTCCGAGCGACCTTCCTCTCTCACCCCGACTGTGGAGATGCCTTTTTCAGCTTCCGACCTCACTCCAATGACAGCACCGCTGATGTCCACTGCCCCTACTCACCAATTTCCGGGGCCGACTCAGTTTGGGAAGTATGTTCTAGAGGAGGTGGTATGTCCGCCGCTGGTCCGCTCACGAACGGCTCGGGCTCAGCAGCCCGATGAGCCTCCAATGCCGAGATCACTATAAAAAGGAGCATCCTGATTAGCTGAGATCTTCGATAGTAAGCACCAGTAGCAAAGCAAGGGACTTACAGGAACATAGAGCATCAGCCTCCAGTGTTCTGGCTGCTGCAGGAGCTATCATGGAAGGAGACCCTCAGCACTTGTCAATTTGATGATGGGCGTCAGAGCCCCACCCTGTCCTACCGACGCCTCTCCTTCTTCTCCTATTGGGGATGCCTAATCAGCGCCTATATTGATCCTGAGTGAGGTAGAGAAATGAATTAGAAATTGCAGAAAAGAATGAACGAAGAAGGAAGATGAATAATGATAGAGGCAGACCTCGAGTAGCTCAGTTATTTCCATTTCGGAGCTGATGATCTCTCCACTCTCCTATAGGTTCCCTTGGTGGGACCCTCCCTGAGACCCTTCATCTTCACCTGTCTCCTCCTATCCCTATGAATCCTCATCACTGTCACCTTCTCCCAGCGGCATCACTTCCAGATCATGCTCTTGGTCGAGCATCACTTTCACCAGGAAAGGTGGCTCCACACGCCAACCCCTTTGGCACACGTATATGTCCCTGGACATTAGATATGTGTGCCGCTAATGAAACTTTACTCTTTCGGTAACTCGAATGAGCCTGAACTCTGGCATCTGGATCCCATCTTGCATTATCTTCTGCTAGATGGCTTCAATGCTCATTGATTGTCGAAAAGTCATCCAAGCTGACCACAATGTCGGGAAGATTTCATCATGGGAGGTTTGAGTAGGTATCTTTATCTGCTTCCTGGGAAGCTCTCTGGCCACCTCGTGTGACCCCCCTCCAGGCAACGAGGTCGCAACGACCCCATGCGATGTCCCCACTACAGAGGTCCCGACCTACGTAGGCCTCTCTGCCTAGCGCTCCCCTGGTTCCCCCCTTCTAACAGTACCTTGCCTGCTCCCCCGTCGGCCAGTTTCCATAGAGGTAGTCTCAAGTTTACGAACTCGCTTGCATAAGATCACCTCAGGGTACGCGATGGTCCAGTGCTCGACATACTTGGATGATAGTCCAGCGTCAACCCCGGTGGGAGGAAGGGTAATGAAGTCACCATATCCATAAGTGGTGAACATTAACCACATCTGGAGAAGGACTTAAGGATTATTCTCCTCCTAGACATCTATGAATACCTTCTTCAGTATTCGCTGGAGGCACTCGAACTGCCTGGTGAATCGGGACGACACGTAAGGCTGACAGATGATCTTCCCGTCGATCCGAGCCATGAGCACCCCACCCCGGATGCTCTGGAAGTAATCTTTCTGCTCCAGCAAGACTTTCCCATTTTCCACCATCAAGACTACCGGGGGTGTGGAATGGGATGAAGTTGAAATTGGCATGGTTACCGATTTGGATCCTTACGCCCTCCTCGTTGAGTGTCATCGGTGAAACCCCAACAATGTTCGGCAGAGAGGGCCACAGGCCATTGCCCAGAGGATGAATGGCGTTCGGGAAAGTGTACCCGCCAAGATGAGCCGCCACCCAGCCATGGAATATTTGGAAATGGCCACATACCATACAAGGCGACCCCCCTCATGAGATGCGTCCCAAGATGTCATAAAACCTAGCCAGCACGGGGACCCCTAGATTGAACCTTTTGTTGGAGGCCATGGTGCCCTCCATCACCAGTGTCCCTGGACGGACACCCATCCTTAAATCCCACATCGTCTGGAGCCACCCACTTAGGAAGGTGGCAAGGAACCCGATATATCGGACGTTCGGGTCCTGGGCCTCAATGACGTGGTAGCCCCATGATTGGTATTGCCCCGTCTATAGGATTCTCCAGTATGATCCATTCCTGCTCCTTTGAGCCGCTGTTGTGCACCATTTTCCCCATCCCAACATCTTGACCACTGAGTCCTTCTCTAGGAACTGGCTGAACCAGTCCTTATAGGCGATGTCCTTATGGAAGTCCGTGACCTTCAGCCTCTCTTTGGCCAGATCCAGCAGGTGACACGTCAGCATGGGGGTCTGTGATCTGTCCTCCCAGGTGTTCGTTCGGGGAAGGAAATATTTGTATGGGTAGACCACTAGTGGGATGCCGCTGATGCAATGAACATCCCAGATACTGATACCAACTTTCCCATGGTGAATATGGAATGTGTTGGTGTCAGGGGACCACCGGGTGAATAGCTCCAGCCCGAGTTCAGGTTGACGGTGGAAGTGGAACTGTGACGTCCACACCGCCTCGAACAAACCAATGTGCTACAGCTCGACCCCGAATTGGTCGCATGTATGAAGAAACCAGTATGCCCAGGCCCATTAATTGGCGAAGTTACCTTCGGACCGCAAGTCCCAATCTTGCAGCCAAACCTTAGTGTCGTCTGTGATTCTCTGACGGAACGTGCTTGCATAGAGGGCTGGGGAGCTCTCCGCAATAGGATCACCCCCATCAATGGTTCTGGTCCTCAGGTTCAAGACATACACATCCATGTGTCTGGTCTATTTGGTAGGATGAACATTGTTAGTGATGTTTTAATGGGGAAGGTTGTCCTCTTGAGTCACCCATGACCGCAGTGTGTCCACCTCGAAGCCTGGCAGTGGAACCTCCTCTAGGATGCCAAAGTTCTGGAGTGGGAGGTTGCTGGACAGAGGATACTTCTTCTGGGTGGGGGTCAGCTGGTTGAACAAGGTAAGGTTGTTGGAAACAACCACCCTGGCACCATAAAACTCCTCATTCACCGCCATTTCAGCTTTACGACCAGCAGCTTCCCCCTCATTAACTTGCTTTGCAGCCATCTCAGGGGTTTTGAGAGTTGCACGAAATCCGGATGAGCTGCGTGAAATTAGGATGAGTTGCATGAAATCCGGATGAGCTACGCGAAATCAGGATGATTTGCGTGGAATTTGAGAGAGTTGCACGGAATCTGGATTTGTGGCGCCCAATTCAGGAGTTGGTCATGAAATCAGAAGCAATTGGTGCAGAATATCCCGAGTTTGCGTGTAAATACGGAAAAAAATCAGAATGAATTGTGCGCTTACGAAGCGTGTTTTATGCATAGTCACAGATGCAATTTCACGCATGAGAGCATTGAGCTTATCGCGTGAGAAATCTTGAGTACAGATCATGGGAACCATGACCCCTTTAATAGGCGAGGTCGGGGTTCCGCACTACGCAGAAAGAAAATTCTATGCTGAACTGGTGTTTTTGCGCGCCACATCATTTTTGCACAATAGAGGTCCTTAAAGCCCAACCCTTTGGAATTTTTTCATTTCCCTCAGAATCCGATCGTTGCGACATCTCTCCAATCCAATTCTAAGGGGGGAATTTGTAGATGCTGAAAAAGTCTGTAATTCCTAAAGGAAGTTTTGAAATGATGAAGCGAAGTCATATTCAGACCCGGAGGCCCAGTCAGGAGGGCCCGGAAGTGTTGCACGAAATTAAGGATGATTTTCATGAAAAAATGTTGGCCGCACGAAAGGAGTCTGGGATTTGCAAAAGGACCCCGGCGCCAGTGTGCAATTTTGCACGCCCGCACCCATGCGGTTCCCTTTTGCACGCCACCATCCCTGGCGCGCAATATTTCGCGCACCGCCTGGATTCCTTGACGTCGGAGGCCTATAAATAGAAGGAGGCCCCTCCCATTTCGGTGTTGCGGAATCTGAACCGGCTCCCATGTACGAAATAGGACTCCCATGCACGCAATATGACATTCAGGTATTGACTATTTTCACGCAACCTTGCCCCGGGATCCACCTTTGCGCACAATCCCACCGACTTAAATAAAATTGAAAACTCCCCAGGGTTCCTCCTTTGTGCGCAATCCCTTCCATTGCATGCAAAATGGTCTAATTGCGTGCAACCCCTTCGTCAGGTGTGGTCGTGCCTTGGGGTTCCACCGTTGCCACTCGCGCGCAATCCACATCCCTTGCGCGCAATCCCCCTAACGGCGTGCACTTACTCTGCCCCAATTGCGCGCCATCCCGGTGTTTTTCACGCAAACCTTCTCTTTGCACGCAATCCCTAGGACTCCTCACCTTGATGCCCTGGGGCGTCTCCCTGCGTAGACACCCGATGTCCTCCATACTGGGCATGCATGTCATGCGCTGTTTTCTCGTACGACCATCCATGCTCGTACGAAGTAACCTCAAGGTCCCTTGGGCGGTGTTTCACATTGCGTTGCTCTGCCTCATGCTCCTTCACATAGGCACGCTAACGACTATTTCTTTTTCGCATAGCCACGCTAACGTGGACCCCTCGATGGTTCGCCCTGTGGCGCCCCTTCACTATGGCCTTGCCGATTCCTTCCCTCCCACAAGGGGTAGAGGGTGTCAGTTATGTATGTCCTAGGGGTGTGGAGCGAACGCACCTCATCCGAGCTGCAAGACATTAAAATTCCAAGCGCCTCGTCCTCAACACATGATGTTAAACTATGATCTGACCCCGTGCCTCGCACACAGGGTCCCCCCCGGCTCGGACATTATTTACACCACTCGTCACCACGAGAATGGAATCACCCTCACATGGGATGATATCCTCCCTCTCGGAGTGGCGTTTGTCCACGAGGGAAGGGCTGCCTCAGAGCGTAAGCCCCTATCCTCTCTTGCGGAAGGTAGCACCCATGCACCTCCGTACTTCCCCACTGCTAGGGCCAGTGGAGGGCGCGATAGGGAACGAAGAATCTCCTTTGTTTGGTCCCAAATCCTTCTCCAACTGCGCTTTGTCACATCTTGGGCCTCCATCCTGGAGTAAGTCCCATCACTAAGGGCTACTCAACGCGTAATCCCCTATTCGCTTCTCATGGATGCACCCTTTGCGATGTGATCGTATGGTCCCTACTGCCTCTTGTTTCTCACACCGAGCATGACTCATGTGGGATTAGAGTGAGAATCGACCATGACATCCTCTTTTGGGCCACCTCAGAGCATAAGCCCCATCCTAGCGAACTATGAGGACTTTGATCCGTGCTAAAGCATGGTACGTAGGAAGCCTCCACAAGGTTCAAGACCACCACCCGGTTGTTCTGACCCTTGCACGTCGGTTCGCCAACCCCTTAGGCCGCCTTAGAGTGTAAGACCTAAATGCCGTCCCACATGACGTTAAACTGTATGCCCCATCCCGCATGATGTTAAACTGTATGTTGTCTAGCATGACGTTAAATTGTTTTCCTCATCCCGCATGACGCTAAAATGCACCACCCGAACTATGAGGACTTTGATCTATGCTAAGGCATGGTACGTAGGAAGCCTCCACGAGGTTCAAGCTCACCACTCTGTCATTCCGACCCCTTCGCGTCAGTTCGCCAACTTTGTGGGCTGCCTGTTTCCAACGCTTTCGCCGGGGCACGTGCATCCGTCTGTAGAGGACGCGCTGCTTGTTGCCCCGCATTCCCGCTTTCCAAAGGCGGGAAGCATTCACTCCTTATTCAGGGACGTCTGCTCCTTGATCGAAATGGGATGATGGGATGTCAGTTCTTCCTTCCATGGATTCCTCCTCAGAACTCATTACCTAGTCCGGGTCTCCCTCATAGATTTAATACTTTGTTCGTGAATCTCATTCCTAGTGCCATATCGTTATGGACGCCGGTTAATTACACTACTTCCGTCAAGATTTTCCATAGGGTCTTGACATGGTAGCGACCTCCGGTCGGAGTAGACAGCAACATCAGGAATGTCGGGGCATCTCTGGGTGCGTGGACATAGGGGAACCTATATTCTTCCTCATGAGAGGGCATCTCAGGGGTGCAGAACCTGAGGCATGTATCTGAGGTTTTCCTCAGCATCCTGTGTTTAACATATGGTATGTTGCAAGATTAATGTCCAGCAGAGACGGTTACGCCAAAGGCGTGTCATCCGAGGTTTTCCTCAGGCATCTCATGTTTATCACGAGGTAGGCCGTGAGTTTAACGTCTTACGGAGACAGAATGAGGGTGATCAGAACGTCCCATAGAGACAGACCAGATTGGTTTATCCCTAGGAGGGAACACCTGGAAGGTTTACCAAGGGGATGGATCAGAACGCCCGATGAGGACGGATCCGAGGTGGTGCACTCCCTAAAGGGGAGATGTCACACCGTAATGGCTGATCTGAACACCACTGAGGGCGGATCAAGGGAAGTGAACCCTAGGATGGGGGACACCATGGATTACCACTGGTTGGGATTGATCCTCTTGGAGGTTTCCTATGTACCCTGTGTAGAGGAAAGGGATCAAAACCCACGTAGTTCGAAGGGGTGATGAATCAGGGTGTACGTAGAGGACAACGACCCAGAGATATGATGTGGATTACACGTGGAAAGTGGCCCATGCACTACTAGGAGCAGCAAGGAGGTGGATGGAATGATCCCACCAGGATGTGGCGGCCCGGGTGAGAATCAGGATGGTTGATGGATGGATGAATGACGTGGAGGGGGAGTGAAATGGGACCATCGCAGGGGTGACGGTGAAGTTAGGCTTGAGCCTTGAAGAGGCTTCCTACGTATCCCCGTGGCAGGGAATCAAATTCCACGTAGTTCGTGATGGTGGCGGTAAACCGACGTAAAGCTGGACCTTGGCCCGATGAATGTCTTCAGCAAACCAACGTACCCATGGGTCCACTAATGGTGGGCTTGAACCTTGGGAAGGTTTCCTACGTACCATGCCTTGACATGGATCAAAGTCCTCGTAGTTCAGGGAATACAGTTTAACATCATGCGGGACGATAGTGAACCCTGACGTGAATAAATGATGGGCGGTGGGTGTCGGAGAACTGACATAAATAAGGGACCTTGGTCTCATGGAAGATGGGCTTGAACCTCTAGGAGGATTCCTACGTACCATGCCTTGACATGGATCAAAGTCCTCGTAGTTCAGATGGTCACAACGGCTTACCGTCGGACTGAAATGAAGTTTAAAGTCATGATGGAAAAAGGTAGAACTTGACGTGAATTGGATGATGGGTGGGCTTGAACCTCGTGGAGGCTTCCTACGTACCACTCCTTGACATGGATCAAAGACCTCGTAGTTCGGATTGGAGAATACAGTTTAACGTCATGCGGGACAGGGGTGAACTGATGTGAGTGAGGTCGGAACGACCGGATGATGGGTTGACTTGAACCTTAGGAAGGCTTCCTACGTACCATGCCTTGACATGGATCAAAGACCTCATATTTCAGGTGGGGCTTTGTCGGTGAACCGACGTGAAAGTGGACCTTGGTCCAATGAGTGGTGGGCTTGAACCTCTGGAAGGCTTCCTACATACCATGCCTTAACATGGATCAAAGACCTCATAGTTCAGGGTGGGAATGGGTGTGCAATTTAATGTCATACGAGACAAGGGGGGTATAGAGTTTAACGTCATGCTGGACGAGGGCGAAAGTCGACGTGAATGAACGACCGAGCAATGTGTCTTGAACCTCATGGAGGCTTCCTACGTACCATGCCTTGACACGGATCAAAGACCTCGTAGTTCATGAGGGAATGGGTCACATCGGCTTACCACTGGACCAGAATGCAGTTTAACGTCATGCTGGACGGGGGTGAGACCCGATGTGAAATGACGGGTGGGCTTGAACCTCATGGATGCTTCCTACGTACCATGCCATGACATGGATCAAATTCCTCGTAGTTCTCTAGAGAAAGACCCGACGTGAAATGACAGGTGGGCTTGAACCTCATGGAGGCTTCCTACGTACCATGCCTTGACATGGATCAAAGTCCTCGTAGTTATATAGACAAAGACCCGACGTGAAATGACGGGTGGGCTTGAACCTCATGGAGGCTTCCTACATACCATGCCTTGACATGGATCAAAGTCCTCGTAGTTCTCTAGGATGGGTCGCAACGGCTTACCACTGGACCAGAATGCAGTTTAACGTCATGCTGGACGGGGGTGAGACCCGACGTGAAATGACGGGTGGGCTTGAACCTCATGGAGGCTTCCTACGTACCATGCCTTGACATGGATCAAAGTCCTCGTAGTTCTCTAGAGAAAGACCCGACGTGAAATGAAGGGTGGGCTTGAACCTCATGGAGGCTTCCTACGTACCATGCCTTGACATGGATCAAAGTCCTCGTAGTTCTCTAGGATGGGTGGTCAGGGTCGGTGCTCACTCTAAGACCACGTGAGTCATGCTCGGTGTGAGAAACAAGAGGTTGCAAGGACCTGACGATCACGTCGTTAAGGATGCGTCCGTGAGAAGCGAAGAGGGGCTTACACGTTAGGCGGCCCATGGTGCTGGGACTTACTCCAGGATGGAGGCCCGAAGTGCGATGAAGTGCCGGAAAGAGGGACCTTGGTCCAATGATGGGAGGTGCCTCGTTCCTTATCACGCCCTCCACTGACCTTGGTAGTGGGGAAGTACTGAGATGCATGGGTGCAATAATCCGTATGAAAGGTTAGGGGCTTACGCTCTGAGGCAGCCCTTCCCCTACAAACATACGCCACTCCGACAAGGAGGATCTCATTCCATGTGCGGAAGAGTTACATTCCCGTGGAGACGAGTGGTGTAAAGAATGTTCGACCTGGGGGGACCCTTTGTGAGGGAGACGAGGTCGGATCACAGTTTAACGTCATGTGTTAAGGACGTGGTGCTTGGAAGTTTAACGTCCTGCAGCTCGGATGAGAAAAAGGATGATGATGGTTTTGGGCTTGAGCCTTGAGGAGGCTTCCTACGTACCATGACTTGACATGGATCAAAGACCACGTAGTTCTTCTGATGACGGCTTACTGTCGATTGGGGGTTTCAACGGCTTACAGCTGGATTGGGTGTGAACGGCTTACCGCTGGATAGGATCACAACGGCTTACCGCTGGATAAGGATGTCAACGGCTTGCCACTGCAAAGGGATATCAACGACTTACGGCTGATTGGGATCACAACAGTGGATGGGGCTTACGCTAGGAAGCTGCCCGGGTGCCGCTAAGGAGCGGCAACAGTGAATGGGGCTTATGCAAGGAGCTGCCCGGATGCCACTATGGAGCGGCAATGGTGAATGGGGCTTACGCTAGGAAGCTGCCCGGATGCCACTATGGAGTAGCAATGGTGAATGGGGCTTACGCTAGGAAGCTGCCCGGGTGCTGCTATGGAGCGGAAATTGTTGATGGGGCTTACGCTAGGAAGCTGCCCGGGTGCCGCTAATGAGCGGCACTGGTGAATGGGGCTTATGCTAGGAAGCTGCCCGGGTACCGCTAATGAGCGACACTGGTGAATGGGGCTTATTCTAGGAAGCAGCTCGGGTGCTGCTATGGAGCGGAAATGGTGAATGGGGCTTACGCTAGGAAGCAGCCCGGGTACCGCTAATGAGCGGCACTGGTGAATGGGGCTTACGCTAGGAAGCAGCCCGGGTGCCGCTATGGAGCGACAATGGTGAATGGGGCTTACGCTAGGAAGCAGCCCAGGTGCCGCTATGGAGCGGCAATGGTGAATGGGGCTTACGCTAGGAAGCAGCCCAGGTGCCGCTAATGAGCGGCACTGGTGAATGGGGCTTACGCTTGGAAGCAGCCCGGGTACCGCTAATGAGCGGCACTGGTGAATGGGGCTTATGCTAGGAAGCAGCCCGGGTGCCACTATGGAGCGGCAATGGGGAATGGGGCTTACGCTAGGAAGCATCCCGGGTGCCGCTAATGAGCGGCACTGGTGAATGGGGCTTACGCTAGGAAGCTTCCCGGGTGCCGCTATGGAGCAGCAATCGTGGATGGGGCTTACGCTAGGAAGCTGCCCGGGTGCCGCTATGGAGCGGCAACGGTGAATGGGGCTTATGCTAGGAAGCTGCCTGGATGTATTCCTCATGTCTGGCCATGAGGGCATCCCAACTCACTGGTGAGTTGAGGCCTTCACTTATGCACTAGTGCACAAGAGGGAAAATGCCAAGGGGCGTTGGAATCAGGCCATTGTAATCATGGCATTGAGCAGCTTATGCTTGGAGCATAAGGCATCTCATGTTTGGAACAAGAGGCATCCTATGTTTGGGACATAGGGATTACTACAATTTAGAGTCATGTAGGAAGGACTGTTGGCTTCTTATACTAGGAGCATAAGGCATCTCTCGTATAGGGCAAGAGGCATCCTATCAATTGTTAGATAGGGAGTGCTACAGTTTAAAGTCATGTAGATAGGACTGTTGGCGTCTCATGCTAGGAGCATGAGGCATCTCTCGTATAGGGCGAGAGGCATCCTATCGTTTGTTAGATAGGGAGTACTACAGTTTATAGTCTTGTAAATAGGACTATTGGCATCTTATGCTTGGAGCACAAGGCATCTCTCATTAGAAGCGAGAGGCATCCTATGTTCGGCACATAGGGATTACTACAGTTTATAGTCATGTAGATAGGACTATTAGGCAGAAGGTGCCTAGAAATGGTTGGTGTTGGGACTTACACAAGGGGTGGCCCTTTCTGGTTCAACCTGGCATAGGAGCCAAGTGATTGGGTCTGGAGGAGTTACCTGAGGAATGGTTCGACTCAAGGTACTCGGGGAATTGATGATGAGAATCTCAACTGACGACATGGAATGAAACCCAGAGGAATATGTCAACTCAAGGTGATTCATGGTGTGTGGAGGAGTATCTCAAATCATGGTGTTCCATAGGTGGAAGGTGGGAGCGCAATGGAAAATCGCGGCATCCCGGCACTAACCCTGAGCGGGGGTGCGGGGGCGCAGCCCCCGCGGAATAGACCGGTGGGCGCGAAGGTAGGATCCTCGTGAAGGATAGGTCTTCGCGAAGTAGCTTCGCGGAGCATGGCCTCGCGGAGCAATGGTCTCTCGCGAAGCTAAGGGGGCCTGCGGAGCTTGGTCTCGCAGAGAAGCATCGCAGAGTAGCATCGCGGAGCATGGGCTCGCGGAGCAAAGGGCTCTCACGGAGCTTGGTCTCGTGGAGCAGCATCGCGGAGCATGGGATCGCGGAGCAAAGGGCTCTCGCGGAGCTTGGTCTCGCGGAGCAGCATCACGGAGCATAGGCTCGCGGAGCATAGGCTCACGGATCCTCCGCTCGCGGAGCAGCAACGCGAAGGAAGCTGCTCACGGAGCATGGCTTCGCGGAGCTGCAATGCGGAGCTCCGCTTGGCCGCCCAAGGGGCGAAGTGGCCGTGGCCGTCCTCCTGGAGAAGTGGGGTGAGCTGGGTATTTATAGGCAGGGGCACCGCAAATCAGAACTTCCGCGATGCCTCAAGAGCTTCGCGGCGCGCTCGCAAACGTCAAATTCGTTCGCGGAGAGGTACCGCCTCCGGATCTTCGCGGTGGGCTCGCAAAC
Source organism: Viscum album (assembly GCA_963277665.1). NCBI lineage: Eukaryota > Viridiplantae > Streptophyta > Magnoliopsida > Santalales > Viscaceae > Viscum > Viscum album. Next base: position 1,304,107,153 of record OY728130.1, on the reverse strand, counting down.
GTCAAATGCGTTCGCGGAGAGTTACCACCTCCGGAGCTTCGCGGGACCGCGATGCTCGGGTGCTTCGCATCGGTGCTTCACGAGGGGTCTTCGCGGTGCATCACGAACGTCAAACGGGTTCGCAGAGCCTCTCTCCTCATTGCTTCATGGCGGCGCTCCGCGATCATGGAGGGGGGCTTCGCGAATGGGCTTTGCGAACCAGATTTCCAGCCCAACTTCAAACGTCCATAACTCCTAATCCGTAACTCCGTTTGGGCCCTACGACCTACCAAATCGAAGCTTGAAAAATGGACTATGATCTTGGATCATGTATGGAAGAATTTGGAAAATTTTGGGGACGCGTTTTCCGGGGTCTACACCACTTCATAGCATAAACTACATATCCATCCATTATGGGCTGCCTCAGAGCGTAAGCCCCACATCCACTATTATGGGCCGCCTTAGAGCGTAACCCCATATCCATCCATTATGGGCCACCTCAGAGAATAAGCCCCATATGCACCATTATGGGCCTCCTCAGAGCATAAGACCCATATCCATCCATTATGGGCCACCTCAGAGCGTAAGCCCCATATCCACCATTGTGGGCTGCCTCAGAGCATAAGCCTCATATCCATCCATTATGGGCTACCTCAGAGTGTAAGCCCCAAATTCCCCTGTCCCGTGTGACATTAAACTGTATACCCGAACTACGGGGACTTTGATCCATGTCAAGGCATGGTACGTAGGAAGCCTCCACGAGGCTCAAGCCCCTTCACTTCATCACCCATCCTGATTCTTACCCGGGCCGCCACATACCGGTGGGATCATGCCACCTCATTCCACTCCACAGTATCCGGGAATCCACCCACGTGCTGGACCCAACATCGGAGTTCCCTTCAGGGGGTCCTTTTATTTGATCCACTCTCAGTGTTCCGATCAGTCCGATTTGTCCCCGTTAGACGTTAAAATCGCATAGTACCCCGTGTTAAACATGAGAAGCTGAGGAAAACCTCAAATACATGCCTATGGCATGAAAATTCCCCGCATTTGATGTGGGATGCCTCGGGATTACATGCCCTTGAGAAGCCCTATAATAAGGGACAGAAGATAGAAGTTCCAATCCCCCAGCATCAAGACACGCCAACGATGCCCTAGTGTGACCATTGTCCTCACCGAAGGTTGCTATCCCGACCAGGCCCCTTGAAGCATCTCGACGGAACCAGCTTAATTAACTGGTGTCCATGAAGATATGGCACTGGGAATGAGATTCATGAATACATCTTAAATCTATGAGGGAGACCCGGACTAGGTGACGAGCTCTAAGGAGGAATCCATGGAAGGAAGAACCGACATACCATCATCCCAGTTTCGATCAAGGAGCAGACATCCCTACACAAGGAATGGATGTCGCCCACTATTGGAAAGCGGGAATGCGGGGCCACAAGCCGCACGTCCTCCCCCGCGTGACGGATGCGCACACGCCCTATAAAAAGTGTCGGAAATAGCCGCGTCTTCACCCCAGAAACATCTTCTTCTCCAGGTTCTTCGATTGAGAGTGAGGGTATGACCACATATCTTCTCCGATCCACCGATCCATCACCGGTTATCCGAATTGAACACAGTCGGTTGCAATAGAATCACATCGGTGTGTTCTTGGTTCTTCTTTAGCCATGTTTCCTTATTATTTCTCTTATCAGAGTTATCGTAGGTTGAAAATTTGAGACATTTTTTCAGATCTACTTCATTCTAGGCCAATTCATGGGACTAGGTTTAAGTATATCGATCTCCTAGGATCGAGGTAGGTGGTTTGTGGCCTTATGTTGAATGTATTTCAGTTTTTTTTTCAAAAGTGCCGGATACCCATGTATCGGGTATCTCGGGTTAGGGTTTTGATCCTGAATTATTAACTACCCAAGATTGCTTGCATGATTGTGGCTATTAGATGAATAATTATTTCTTGTTATCATGTTTGTGGATTACCCCATGGGTGTTTCCCTTGTTTTGGATGTTTATCGCCATTTGGCTTAGGTTGCCTATGAGGCAGACCTTGTTGCATTGATTGCCTGCCTTGATATAATTGATTGCATGTATTGACTACTGTTTATATGATTTTGATGCATTTTAGATATTATCCATGTAGTTTCTGAACTTACTTAGGGATGCTGACAGTTGATTACGCATGACTGGACTACTCAGGACTGTGTGAACCTGGTGTGGTAGACTAAAGAGGGAATTCATGATTAAGGGCTTCCCTAGAGAGTCAGTTATAAATTAGTATCGTTCATAGGACCTACTGTAATTGGACTTTGTTCTTCCTTAGAGTGTCCTTAGTTACGTATCAACACTACAAGGAGAATTGGATGTAAGTGCCTCCTCAGAGAGTCTATATCCATCGTTACAAGACTGTAGGGGAATGGACGGTGAGAGATTCCTAGAGTGTCAGTGTCTTTATATAATTACTTGACTAGAGGGGTCTGCCAGTGTGAGCCACCCAGAGAGTCAGTGTGAATATTTTTGGTTGGTTGTGACGAGTACACCAAAACAACGAACAAGCTTGGGTTTTGTACTGCTTGCTGTTTAGGTAGTCTGCTGAGATACCTGTTGTGTTACTTGCTATGCCATGGGAATATAGACCTGTTTGCTAAATTACATGGTTAATAATTTAATTATTGAATTAAATTAATAAATAAATGTGAATGGAGATTTTTAGGATTTTTTACTTTAGTGTACTCATGTTTCTCTTCTCCATTTATTTTCTTTACTTTTTCTATATTGCTCACTGACAGTAGGGAACAGATCTTGTGGTGGTTGCCTACTAAGACTAGTCTCACACCCTGTTTGGGTCCTATTTTTTTGGCCCAAATAGGTTATATGGTTGCAAGTGTGGATAGGGATTGTGGCCCTTCTACTTCAGGTACATGATTGCTGGTTGGAGCTGGAGAGTATAGGATCGAGCTTAGGCTTGCGATGCTGCTGGAGTTGCTGTTTACTTTTAGTACTTTTATTCTCAGTTGTATTTCAACACGTTGTTGTGTTTGCTTCTTTCCTTAGATACTTGTACCCACTGTATCATTTTCACCATTAATATATATTCATTTCTACCACTGTTTTGTTTTAGTTATTGTATGCTGTTTACTACTTCCGCTATTGAATGTTATTTATTTTCCCTTGTATACCATACCAAATGAGGTCATAGTTTCCCCAATAACTCACCAAGGCCCTCGCTGCTAGTCACCAGCATCTAGAGTTTAGGGAAATGAACTTGAGGTCATGTGGAGAATTGGGTATGGGGCACCAGTTGAGTGGCTCCAGATTCGGGTCGTTACATATGTGAATGGTTTCTTTTAATTAATTTATTTAAATTAAAATTTTTGGCATGCGAACCTTCTCGTCATTAATATGTAGGGCCTGCGTGCCCAAGGTTTATTTTATGTAAAACCCCATTTTACCCCTCAACTGCATGTGAGATAAAATAATATGTAATGGATGGAGATCCCAAGATAGTGTAGGCGACTCAAGTTATGAGCCAAGGTGAAACCAATACAAGGAGTTACAAAGGTGGACAAGTGGAAAGCTGTAAACAAAAACCCAAAAGGTTTAAGGAGTTTCTCCCCTAGGTATTGGATTAGTTTATCAACTACTAGATAAAATAACCAATAGAAAAATCTCATGATCATACCATTTATTTTATTTTTGTCAATTGCATAGTTTATTTATTGTGGGTGTATTGTCACGATCACACAATTAATAAATTAAACAAGCATGCAAGATGAAACTAAAATAATACCAGATTATGTGTAAATATTATATTATACATGGTCAATCACTTATGTATATCCCAATAAATATTAACATTCATGTAATAAAATATAATAAAATGGAAATTTACGTATAAGGATAAAATCCCTCAAAGAAATATTAAGTCGGTATAACCTTCCATAATATTGGTTAGAATCGAACCATAATTCAAAGTGCTTGACCAAATCTAGTTGGGGTTCTTTCAATTATAAGGTAATTCTAATTAAATGTTTTTGGTTGACTTGACTTGGTTCACATCAATAGTGGACAACCACAGTAGGACTTGGTGTGATCAAGAGGAAAAGGTTAAGGAAATCCAAAATAAAAGGGTTTCAGGATTGGGGAGTCCACTCATTAGATCAAGGAGATGCAAGTTAATGCAGTTGGAATTTAGAATGCCTACCCAAAACAATTCAATTTTCTTAAAAAACCCTATTTGGGGTAATACGAAGGAAAATATGGATCCTTTCTACTATAATTTTCAGGAACCAGAATATTCCAAAGTCAATGGTAAGGGATATTGGATTTCGATAAAATAGTGGGAGACTAATAAGTATTAATTTATTTATTTGTCTTAGTTTTTATAATAATAAAGTACTAAAACTTTTTTCATCCTAATTATTAGAAATGGAAAGAAAAATGACTTCAAACATATAATTTTAAAACATAATCGAGAATGAAAACCTTCTCACTGGCACCAATTTCCAATAATAGAAGAGGCATTTACGCATCATCCTTTGCCACAAGAGGAAATTGTATGCGTTGGAAGAGCCTTTTCTAATTTCACCTAGAAAAGAGGCTAGTGATGAGGAACTATCTCTCTATATCAAACATATGGATGATGCCACATATGTCGAATGTTTCATGCTATCATCCATGTATAATGAGATCTTGAAGCAACATGAAAACATGGACGCGTATAACATGAAGTCTTGCCTTAAGGATATTTACCATGAGAAGCCGAGATAAGAGAGATATGAGATCTCCAACGCTTTTTTTAAAACTAAGATTTGAGAGTCTGTGCTAGCTAGGCCTCATGTATTCAAGCTTATTGGCTACATTAAATTCTTGAACATCTTAGGGATTAAGTTCCCGAGATGAGTTGCGTACAGGTCTCATCCTATCATCACTACCCAAGACCTTCTCAAGATTTATTGTAAACTATATCATGAGAAACTATGAAAAGAGTATATCAAAACTTCTGACCTTAATTCTCTAACTAGATTTGTACATGGGGTGTGACAAACCCATAGTGTTTATGGTGAATAAGAAAAGGAAGGACAAAGAAAAGGGGACAAAGACTTATAAATGGTCTGAATCCCCCGAGCACCGTCCCTCCAAGAAGGGGAAGCTCCATAAGTAGGGAAAGAAATGGGAGGCAATATGTTTTGTATGGGGAAGGCAAGGCAACCAGAAGAGGAACTGCACCTAAAAGCATGGGGACACTAAAGGGTCATTCTTTATCGAGTGTAATCTTTCCATTTCTACACATTGGGTATTAGATACAGCTTATAGGGCTGACATCTGCATGAAAATGTCTGAACCAAGTAGATTTAGAATTATTTCCATAAGATAGGTGGATCTTCGAGCTACCAATGGTGCAAGTTTGACTGCATTAGCCATTGGCGATTACCACCTCTCATTTCCAACTGGGATGATTTTGGTTTTACATAACTGTTATTATGTTCCTAGTGTTACCAAAAAAATAATTTCAGTATCATGTCTAGATATGGATGGATTTTTTTTCATGTTTGGAAATAAGGGTTTCTTCTTTTATAAGAACAACGTATGTTATGGTTTGGAGAATTTAAATAATGGTTTGTATGTATTAAATTATGAAAGCCAAGTGTTGGAAATCAATAATGAAATAAACTCACATGAATCATTCATCACCCAGTTGTGGCATCACTGTCTCGGTCATGAAAATGACAAGCGCATGATAAAGCTCTTCCAAGATGGCTATTTAGACTATACTGAGCTAAAACCACTTGATATATGTCATGATTTTTTACAAGGTAAAATGACCAAGCCACCTTTCGGTGGACATGGTGAAAGGGACACAAAGATTCTAGGATTGGTGCACACAGATGTGTGTGGACCATTCCCAATAGAAGCTAGAGGTGGATATTCTTACTTCATTACTTTTACTAATGATTTAAGTAGATATGGATATGTCTACTTAATAAGGTATAAGTCAGAAGCCTCAGAGAAATTTAAGGAATTCAAGAATGAAGTAGCGAATCATCTTAGCAAGACGATAAATAAGCTTCAATCAGATCGAGGTGGAGAATACCTGAACCAAGAGTTCATCGATCTTCTATGGGAGTATGGGATTCTATCTCAACTCACTCCTCCTTATACACCATAGTGGAATGGTGTTAGTTAAAATAGGAACCACACCACGTTGGACATGGTGAGGTCGATGATGAGTCATGCAGATCATCCATTATCCTTTTGGGGATATGCATTACAAACTACAACATACACATTAAACCGAGTACCAACTAAGGAAGAAAATGGAATTCCCTCAGAGTTATGGAATGGAAAGAAACCCATTTTGTCTCACACACATGTATGGGGAGGCAAGGCATTTGTTAAGTCTTTATCAGGCAACAAACTATCACCCCAAGTCATGAGGTGTATCTTTATAGGATATCCCAAAGAAACGAAAGGATATTACATATATAACCCTTCATATAAGAATGTGACTATTTACAAACAAGACGTCTTTATTGAGAGGGATCACATCCTTAAAAAGAATAGTGGGAGAAATATTGACTTCGACAAAGTTGATGCTCAAGATACAAATGAGTTGGTATAAGAAGAAGTTCCACAGGTCCCTATGGAAGTGGTTCCAGAAACACAAGTACTGCGTAGGAGCTCAAGAGAGGTAAGGAAACCAGAGAGATTTGGTTTCCTAGTCACCGAGAATGGTGAATCATTATTGTTGGACAATGATGAACTTATCTACTATAAGGAAGTAGTAGAAATCTCTGAAGTTTCAAGATGTCTAGAAGCTATGAATTCTGAGATGGATTCCATGTATCAGAACCATGTATGGGTTCTTGTTGATGATCTAGTTGATGTAAAGCCTATTGGATGAAAATGAGTATTCAAGAGAAAACTAGACATGAAAGTTCAAGTTAGCACCTATAAAGAAAGTATAGTGGCTAAAGGATTCAGACAACATCAAGGAATTGACTATGATGAAACCTTCTCACTAGTTTCCATGTTTAAATCCATAAGAATCATACTTTCCATAGTATCATACCATGACTACGAGATTTAGAAGATAGATGTCAAAACAACATTCCTTAATGGGAACCTTCAGGAAGATGTCTATATGACATAACCAGAAGGGTTTGTGACACCAGGTGAAGCCAAATGAGTTTTCAAGTTGTATAAATCCATTTATAGATTAAAGAAAGCATATTGGTCATGGAACATTCATTTTGATGAATCCATAAAAGAATTTGGTTTCATTAAGAAGAAATGTGATCCATGTGTTTATAAGAAGTTTAATGGGAATGTGGTTATTATCCTAGTAGTATATATTGATGGCATATTGCATATTGGAAACGATGGACCAATCTTACAGTCAGTTAAGGACTATTTGAACAAGCGTTTTTCCATGAAGGACTTGGGTGAAGCATCCTACATTCTAGGGATATATATCATTCGTGATAGATCCAAGAGGCTTATTGGACTATGTCTGGGTACTTACATTGACCAGATACTAAATAGATTTAGTATGGAACAATACAAGATGGGATTGGTTCCAGTGTACCATGGATTACATATTTCTATGAAAATGTGTCCTCAGACACAGCAAGAGAAAGATAGAATGAGTAAGATCCCATTCTCTTTGGATATAAGATCCATAATATATGTCATGTTATATACTAGGATTGATTTTTCCTATGCACTAATCATGGTAGGGAGATATCAAGAAGATCTAGGAGAACAACATTGGAATGCTGTTAAGACTATCCTTAAGTATTTGAAAAGAACCGAGGATACGTTCTTGGTGTATGGAGGAGATGAGGAGCTTTTCATCAGAGGTTATGATACTGCTGGTTTTCTGATAGATCACAACAATATGAAGTCACAATCTGGATATATTTTCTGTCTCAATAGAGGAGTTGTGAGCTGGAAGAGTTCAAAGCAATCATTTGTTGCCGATTCTACAGTGAAGTCTGAATATATAGTGGATTCTGATGAAGCCAAGGAAGCCGTCTAGATTCAGAACTTTGTCAAGGATCATGATGTGGTGCCTAAAAATATATATTCTATCACATTATATTGTGATAATACTACATCAGTGGCTATTTGAAAATAAACAAGGTCACATCAATAGACAAATAACATACTCCAAAAGTATAACTTCTTGATGGATTTCTATAAAAAGAGTTAAGTTGCAGTGAGTAGAGTGTCCATGGAAGAGAACGTGGTAGCCCCCATGACTAAAAGACTATCTCAGTAGAAGCATGAATATTATGTGAGAGATGGCAGGTTAAAGGTTGTTAGTAGTTGGATCTAGTCTAAGTGGAATTTTATTGGAGTTGGTGACCTAAAACCAACTAATTTGTACTTTATTAATTAATAAATACCTTATCACATATTGATTGTTCTTCTGTATGAAAATGCATGTGATAATGCCCTAAGGCTAGCTATTTCATTAAAGGGTCATAGCAGATCCCTACTATGATGAGAACTCAGATGTTCCATAACAGTATTCTGAAATATATGTTCTATTGTCGGATGATATTATTTGAGGGACACAAATAATACATGACATTAGGTGTGAGGTCTCATAAAACATTGAGGCACCTTCTTATAGTATGCGTCCTTGGTAATATCTAGGAGGATATTATGAGAATGAGACCTGCCAGTAGGAAATACACATTTCATAGTGTCATTGGATGTTTCTATCTACGGATGTGTGTATTGGTCCTTATACTTCAATATTATTATTAATGGGTATTACAACTCATGCACTTAGATGTATTGACGAAAACCGTGATGACATATTGTTTGTAGTGAGGTAGGATATGTTGGGGGCATCACGAGTAATACTTCATTAATAGATAACGCGAGAAAGGATTTGTCCCTTCTGTTCCATAACAGAAGTAGATATTTCAAGCCCATTGATGGAATTGATATAGCTTAAATAAATCCATTACCATGGTGAGTAATGGTCAAATTGAATTTCAAGAAGTCAAATAAATAATAATCAAACACATGGGTTGATGGAATTAGTATAAAACCCGTTTGATTTGAGATATCGAGAAAAAGGGATTATATTACATGGTAAGAGTTTGTAGGAGGTGACATGTCATTGTGGCGTTAACTTCTTTCTCTAAGGTTGCCTTGGCGTTTTGCTGGACGCTAACCTTGGAATTTAGGTAGGCTCTGCCTAATGCAACTATGAAAGAGGCCTACAGGGTCACACACTAAGTGTGTCCATGTATCTCAGTTATATATTAATTTAACAAGTTGAATAAATATTATTCCCGATTGCGGTTTATTAATTATTCAAGGATGCCTGATCACATTTATTTTGACATTAGTTATTCAAGGGAATATATTGTGTGCGAAATAATATATTTATTAGCGAGTAATGCAATGAAATTTATTTGAGAAATTTATAGCCATTATTCAAGGTCTAATAAATGTGGTGGAGGAAATAAAGAGAATAGAAAAACAAAAGTACACACCGTGTATATTAATATACACATCATGTATTTTTTCTGGGAATTTATGAGAAGTGATATTATTTATTTAATTAAATAATATTTGGGGTAATTCAGTGGGCACATGTCAAGTAATAATAATATTCAACTATTATTATTAGACATGTGGTATTACTAATAATTAAATGAAATTAATAAATGATTTCGTGTAATTAATTAATTTTATTGTTATATGTAATTAAAATCCCAATTATATAATTCTCATTAGCCTAGCCATTTTAAGGTGTTGTGCAAAACAGATTTTAAGAAACTCTAAAGCCAAGATATAATTATTTTTCCACCAAGAATGATCTCAAGCTACAAGAGAGATCATCGTCTACATGATCAAGGAGAGTGCTTTGAAAGCAGCTCTCAAGGTGATCGAAGGTGTACATCACAAGTGAAGGCTCTTTCACACTAGCTCCAAGAGATCCCTTTGGTGACATCTAGAGATACGTGGAGCATGTGTGGATCACCGCTAGAGGAATCCTATAATTGGATTATTCAATGCAATGATGGATCACATCAGATTTCGACCGGAAACATCAACAAAGAGAGAATTCCATCAAGTTAATTCTTGTATTTTTAATTAAATTAATTATAACCAACATATGATGATCCTATTTATGGTTCTGAGACTCCATTATTTTCATTCATTCTTCATTCTATTCTAAAGATCTAGCATTTTATTATCGTGATGAATCTTAGATTAAACGTTGTTAACGAGAAAAATAAAAATTGGGTACACCCACCAACATGCTTCTGCTATGCCCGGAACCTACAGTACTTCCTTTAGTAGGCCCTAGAGTGGCGACTAGCACCTAGTGTATAGAATCACACACAAAATTGAAGGAATTAATCTTTTTATTGAAAATAATATCAGAATATAAGTTGGTAAGAATCCTAAACAACACCATTAATTTATATAAAGGAAACCAAAATCCAACCTATGCATGATTTAAATGTAAATAGTGAAAAAAGTTCAAAAAAAGTACCAATTCAAGTACCAAAAGGAATATACTAAGCAGCAGCACATCATCTATCCTGACGCCCAAGCTAGTAAATTCCAGAATAGTCCTCAAAGTCCTCCTCGTAACATGAAAATAATTTATAATGTTGGGTTGAAATATAAGTATACTTGGTAGGGAGACCAAATTCACTCATACACAAGTGGGAGAAGTATACTAAGCCCCCTATGAAAACAATAGAAACCGACCACACCTACCAAGGAAAAGTACCAACCTTCCCAACCTCAAAAAGGCATGCTCACTAAAAAACACAAGTCAAGTATGGTAATAATTTAAGCACATCGATGATTTGGGAACCCCACAACACTTTTCCCACTGGTTAACTTCTCATTCCTAACAACTAACATATTGATCCTACTGACCTTCCCAAAATGCAGTTCTAGTTCCATAGCTTCCCACACACACCTGGTCTACAAACCACACATATCCCGCCGGCAGACACCTATGTTACAACAACAACAAATCTTTCCTGAAAACACCTGGGCCTCATCCCAAAGACACCTGTGAAACAAACTTGGCATGTAGAAAACTTGGTCCCTATCCACAACAGAACTTGCACGAAGGATCATGGGATATAGTGAACCTCAAGACATTATATATTTCCATGATATTCTCAAGTAGTAAGAACCCCGAAGGGGTTTCAAGTAAGAAAGTCAGTGACCAGGCATCCATCCTCCCACTGGGATGTTGGTAAAGACACCCTCCCAAATGAAATGGGGTTTTGGCACATATTTCTCAGCATGGATGGGGGGTGTATTGAAAATAAAAAAGAAATTAAATTTATTAATATAGGTAAATAAGAACTCAACCCAACCTATGGGTTTCAAACAAACAACTAGCCCACATAGAACCATCCTTGCAGCTACCTCTATATGAAAAACTACACAACAACCACAACTAAATCATAAACCCAACCCCTTTTTTATGTAATCAAGAGTCATTAATTATTAAAGAGTTTACTACAATGAATTCCAACACTACCTAGGAAACCACTATCCACAAACATTATCAACACAACATGAAAGTCAAGTTATGGTCCCACAACACAAACAATACATAACCACATTACAGTCCCACTACACAATGTTTCTCGATGGACACAACACAAAAATAGGAATTACCAATGCCTATATGTTTATCCATTCTGAAATCAATCAATCAGTCAACCTAATATTCCATCACACATCCTATACCACACCATACACAAAACCCACAGAAAAACACCACTAAACAGCTTCCCCTCTATACAAAAATTTTGTACCCCAAACAAAAAGTCATTCCCTCTATCAAACCCCATTACCATAACAAGGATACCAACAACAGCTTCACACAACCCCCATGATGTAAAAAACCCAACCAAACACAGCACAAAACCACACTATTATGCCAAGAATATTCAGATTTAGCAAGAGGGGTTCATTAATTCCAATTTAAATAGTTGGGGTGATCACTGAATAAGTTTGATTTGGTGGAATCCATTTATTTAACCAAGTGTACATGAATAAATATATTGATATTTTTGATTATTCACAGAGTATAAAAAGAAAAAAAAAGTACATCACTAGTGTGAAAACAAATTCCACCAATAACAATGATTTTTATAAGGCCTTACAACCACAAAAATTTATAATAGGAAAATAAGGATAATAAAATAAAATAGTGCTCAATATTCATCCATCTTAAATTCCATTCCCGTTATCATAATGTGTCCTATTATCTTTTTATCACCATATTAAAACCTCATTTATTACTCTTGTTAAAGAAAGAATTCATTGTTTCTCTCCCAGGAAGCATTACTACACCAACCCCACATGATACACAATTAATGAACGATGAAAAAAATCCATACCTGGAACAATAGGCATCCTGAACTCCTCCATGTTCCAAATAGGGGGTCACACGAGTAGTAAGCGACTCCAAAAATAATAGAATATGGAGGGTGCTACAGCACAAGCTCACAACTTTTTGAAGAAGAGGGACCATAGGAAAACCAAGAGAGTATGAAATGTCTTATGAAATAGGATATCAAAGATTTAGAAAGAGTGAGATCCTAAAAACCAAGTAGACAATTTCAAAGTGCATGAAAATGAGATTGTGGTTTGACCACATAGCTAGGTGCTTAAATGGATTTGCAGGACATTACATATATTGAGAATTTAATTATTATCCTTAGGAACAATGGAAGGTTTATTAAATGGTATAAGAGTTGATAGGTTCCCATTTAACTATGAAAAACATGTAAGAGGGTTGAAACTAGAAAAAAACCTAAGAAAACCAGAAACGATGCTGATGCTGACGTCGAAACTGAAGGTGATTCCGATGCTGACACCAATGATGATGCTGATGCTGATGTCGATCTGAACACTTACACCGATGCCTACATAGACACTGACACTGACGCCAATGCAAACACCGATGTTGACGCTGATTCCAACATTGACACTAACACTAATGCAGATGCTGATGTCGATGCTGACACTGATGATAATTTCTACGTCGACACAGACATTGATTCTAACGCCAACAATACAAAATGACTCATCAACATCGATAGTAAAAAAATGACTCACCGACACTAACAGTAAACAATGAATTACCGATAATGATAGTAAAAAAATGACTCACCGACATCGACAATGCAAAATGACTCACCAACACTGATAGTACAATATGACACACCGACACCGACAGTTCAAAATGACACTCCAACACTGATAGTTCAAAATGACTCGCTGACATCGAGAGTTCAAAATGAAATGTTGACACTGACAATTGAAAATGACATGTCGAGACCAATAGTTCTAAATGACTCACCGACGCCAATAATTTAAAATGACCAACCGACACCGATTGTTCTAAAAGACACATTGACACCAACAATTCAAAATGAATCATTGACACTGACAGTTGAAAATGATACGCTAACACCGATTGTTTAGAATAATACACTGATATAAAAACATGTCTTTTGGGTAATGTTATTGGAATGAGTCACCGATAACCCATAGAACACCCTAGACATTTGATTTTCACAATGGAATGGATCAGATAGGTTTGGTCTATTGCATCCAAGGATTACATTTTCTATTCTATGAATTAATTACATGATTTTGAGGGATTTTTCCATGATACATAGTTTTTATTGAGGATTATTTAGGTGGATAAAATTGTATTCCTTGTTTTTATCCCTTATATCATTTATTTATTTAACGAAATAAATCCCTTAAATGCATTTATATTGATATATTGATACAAGGTTTCTTATGTTGTTCTAAATTTTATTCATATTATGGTTTATAGTTTCATTTAAAATTTATTTATAAATTATTTTTAGAAGTTTAATTATTTAAAAATAAAGTGGAATATGTATTATAAAGGGTACTTTAGAAAAAAATTAACCAGAAAAGCTATTTGGGTTGGATTTCTTACATTTATTAAAGTATACTCATTACATGGTTTAAAGGTGCTCCTATAAAATGGTTTTGGATCCTCACTTTATTACTATATGATTAAGATAAAATTTTATGAATAATTATTTTTGGAATGTTATATTGTTATTTTAAACTCACTTTTGAAAGACTTTTTTCTATTTGTATTTAAAACTATCCTTAATGAAATGAAATTTAATAAAATGTTTCACAAACTCTTTAGTGGAATCTTACTGTGTGTGTTTTTCTCAAACCCTATATACAATAATGAGTATAGGGTATTATTTTGTTTTAATTTAGGTTCTAAATATTTAGAATCAGTTAGGTTTGGTGTGAGAGATTTCAAATTATGGACAATGTTTGAATGTGTTGAGTTGATGGTTATTACATAGAGGTTGATTTTAACAACTAATTTTGTTTTTTGGGTTAGTTATTTTCATGGTTATGTATTGATCGTGTTATGCCAAGATCATTATGTTAGAATCTGTTCTGTTTATGTATGAATATATTTTTATGATATTATATACTTATTTTTTAGGTGTCTAAATAAATTTGTTTATTTCATTTTTATTGAAACTTTTTTTATGTATGTGATTCCAAAATAAATATTGGTCATTTCAGATTCCTGGGGGGGATTTATGATTTGGACATGTGTATTTAGTGGGTGAATTAATTCCCATGTGTTCATTTGTAATACCTAGGAACTAGTTTCCAACCTGTGGGGATCATGTAACAACCCATACTCAATAAAACTATAGACAATATTATTATAACATTGTTTTTATAGAATACAAGAGTTCTTATAAGTTCCATTAACTTAGTAGTCATAGAATACAAGATACAAAAATGTTTTTCACATTACAATTTAAAACATAAAATAATATATAAAAACTCCATGAGTTAATTATTATCCATTAATGAATATCCTTGAAAATTACAAAACATAATCTTATAGATTTTCCCAAGAAAAGAAAACAAAATAAGGGTGAACATTGATTATTTGAAAGGGGTATCTACAAATTGGATGTTTTCACAGAATAAATATGTCATAAACAGTATAAAATAAATAAGTTATCAAAATAACTCTATAATAAAATGAAACCGATGAATACTATATCCATGAAAAAGAATAAAAACATGGATAATAAATACTGATCTCGTACTGATGAAATGAATAATGATGGTCATCATAAACATACCATCAATGTACTATTCCAAAAAATTATTTTTAAATTGGTAAGGAATCATCTAATACATTAGATAGTTTATCTCATGAGACATATCAATTCATCTATGGGATATCAATACCATTAACCACCCATTTATAATTAATTCCATTGCATTCATCATATATTTTAATTTGACATTTAATAACATTCCCAAAGTAACCCATTAATTAATGATAAAAGAAATAATAACTACATAAAAAATTGAAATATGAAAGGAAAATATTTCCCCATTGAATTAAATAATGTAACTATCTAAGAGAATATACCAAAATAAACATAGAATCTCTAGGGTATTTTAAATTTATTTTGATGTAACCTTATCAAGTAAATAAAGAAAAAGTGGTGGTGGGGGTGAGTTCAAAGTGTTCGGTTACTAATATAAGATAATAATTGAGTTTCGAAGTTTGAAACTGTAGGATACTAAAAACATGTATGAAAATAACTCATCAAGGTTCATAAAAATAATGGAAATAATTTAATGTTTATCCATTGGGATTGTCTAGTCATGTGTGTAATCTTAGGCCCACTAATAATGAACTGATTGAAGATTGAGTTCATACTCAACCATCATTTCATATAATTACTACATCTTGTCACATTTTCATCATAAAAAATACAATTTCTAATATTTCGTATGATATTTAATCTCTAGGAAATCCACACACACAAACCTCACATTCAAAATTTTAGGATTTTTGGGCAATATGAGGCTTTTGGTATCATTTATATTAGAACCCCCTTTTAAATAAATATCTTGTAATTATAAATAAAATTAAATGAATAAAATATAATTAATTATATAATAAATCATATGGGAAGTATATACACTATAATATTAAAAATAGGTACATAATATAAAACATGTATCAAGGAAAATGAATTTGAGACAGAAATCCCCTTACCTTTAACCCTGCTTAGACGAATGTGCTATAACCTCCTGTATAAGAAAAATAACAATATTAATCACATATTTTAGAACCTTATTTATACGTATAACCTTTTTTTAAAAATGATTTATAACCATTTATTATTAATATATTAGTTAGTTATATTTTATTTTGATTATCAGATGTTAATAGCTTTTATTGTTTGTTTAGTACATGTTTTGTAGTGGTGGTGTTGGTTATTATTCATATATTAAATGATAATAATTCCAAGATAATTTTAGGTAATTTAATACATATTTCATGAAAATAAAAAATTTTATATCTTCACTCTTTAATAGTTTTAGTCATGATATGTAAATTTGATATTCATAATGATCTTTTTTTGATAGATTTGATGAATATAGGATTATATATTTATAATAATTTAAATGATAATATAACCATTAAAAAATAATAATAAAATATTATTTTCTATTAAAGTTATAATAAATCAAGTTTTTATGTTTTCATAACCATCTATGAGAAAAATTTACACTATTATTTATGTAAGTTGTTAAACTGAACCCAATAAGAATAAACAACAATCTATGGTGGAGTATGGTTAAGAAAGCTATTATATTGGAATGATATAATTATTATAGAAGGATAATGATATTATTATTTTAATAGTTTTGAATTATGTTATAATGTATTTTGGTATATATGAAAATAATATTGTGTGAAATAAAAGAAGTCACATTCATGGAGGCTGTAGTTCGTATGTACACACAGATGACACATTCGTTTGTATAAAATGTAAAAGAGGAAGGAATAAATTTATATTTTAATAATCATAAAAATGTTTTAAGTATTATATTTATTCATTAAATATGAATTTTTTACCATCATTTTATTTTATTTTTGAAAAAAATCCCATCACTTTTAGAGGTGGTAGTTTGGACAAAACACCAGCGACATTTTATTTTTCCAAATAGTTGATAGGAAAGTAAAAAAGTGATATTCCGTTAATAAAATAACATTAAAAAATATTTTTAATTTTTATTTTATAGTAATTTTAATTATAAAATAGATTTTAGGTGATACAAGAATAAAGGAAATAAGATATATCATTTGAGAATATTACCTCTCACTTTGGATGTTCTTCATTAGCTAACACCTTAAAGTTTCTTAACATGGTATTTTGGAATTAGAAAAGACTCTAGGAAGTGGGTAGAGTATTATAGAAAGAGTATTAGAGTGTTTTGGTTGATTATTTGGAAATTTTGGAGAAATTATTTTCATGTGATTTCATTTTATATGTGATGAAAATTGATTTTTTTTATCAATACTCCTTGTTTTTTCAAAGATAGAAAAATACTATTCTTGATTCAATGATTCCAAAAGTTATAAATAATGGTGTTTGGGGTGATATAAATTTTAGTAATCCAATAAAATTTATTTTCACACATTTTAAAAACTTTTTTCAGTTTTTTTACAACTATGTTATTAAATTTTACTTTTATTTTTTACCTTTGTAAATAGTTTTTACTAAAGTAATATATATTTTATGACAAAAATTAAAATTCTTACAAAAATTTGATTCCATGAACCTAAGTTTAATTTCAACAAAATATAATTCAATTTACAAATAATATAAAATTAAATTTTATACTAAAACATTTAATATATATAAAAAACATTTTATTGGAAAATATCATTTTTACTATTAAGTGGTCTTAATATTATTTATTATTGAATAAAAATTGAATTAATTATAATATATTTATATTTATATTTTAAAATTATATTAAATTAATTATTTATAATCAATTAATTTGTTTTATTAGATAATAATTATATAGTGTCTATAAACCAATTTGTTGAATGTAATAGTTTTAACATTATTGTAGTAATTAACATTAATCCTAGTAATCTTATTTTTTATAAAAAAATATGAAATTAAAATTATTATATAATATAAAAAATATGATTTATAATAAAAATTCACTTTCTTGTATTTAATTTATACAATTTATAGAAAATAATTTTTTATATAAGAGAATAAATTTTTCTGATTAAAATATTACATAAACTTCCCAAATGTTAATAAAGAGATTTAGAAATTCATCATAGTATATATAAAATCAATCATTTTACTCAATAAAAAATTTATAGTCATGAAAATATGTTTTATATGTTTTTAAGTTATAAATAATTCTTAAACTAATCATAATTCTACGATTCTTATAAAAACTATTTTTTTCACTACTCGCCTAAAAATCAATTATTTCAGTAAAATCCCAAATATTCCCTCTAAGATAACATTAAGGTGATTAATAAAAATATGAAATCCATTTATAATATATGATTCCTATAATTTTATAATTTTAACTTTTCTGTATAACCATGAATAAAGGATCTTTAGAGTTCATATCGAATAAGAGTTTGGGGATGAAATGTTTCCTACTATGGTGAGGTCTCAATTATTAGAGTTTGGAAATGCTCTTCATGACTAGTGGAAGATCATCTTAGGTATTGTTTTGATGGTATACTAGGATACTTATTCAGGGGCTAGGTATCTACATCCTTAAAAGTGATATATGGAATACATAAAAGAATAGAGATTGGTTTGGTGAATGTTCTAGGTGGTATGATACAATCCCCACATGTCCAATAATATCAAAGGGATAGATGTATCTTGGAATAAACATTCCATAATTTCTGAATCTCATTGCCTTATTATATTTTGATATTTTATGGTGTAACTTATCACAAACAAAAAACTCCATATCTAAAAAACTATAATCATTGTAGGTCATCTATAGAATTTTTGCAATATTAAATTTAAACTAAATGGAATAAATATTCTCTAACTTCTCTTTAGAATGATCATATCTTGACAATATTCTATATCTAACATCTTCCAATCATGTTGGAATTATACACTTGTTCCCATAAAAAGCCTAATTTTTTTTCATTTGAATTATAGAGGGGGAACAATTATTGTATGAGAACTCTACCATAATAATATTTTGATCCCAACATCCTTCTAAATACATCGAGTAACTGTTTAGTATATCTATTAGAGTTTTGGTGTTACTTTTAGACTAAAAATAATTTTGAAGATGGTAATATATTGAAAAGAATAATTATATCTATGATTATTGGTTAATTATTATCTATAACATTGAGTTAAACCTTGGATATCAATTAGATAAAATTTAAAGTGGTACTCTATACATCCTTACCACTTTTATATAAAACTTTTCAAGTTGATCGAGCAAGAGATATTATCAAACAACAATGAAACATATTGAATTCATATGTTAATAAACAACAACCAAAATGGAAATATTACTTTAAAAGGTATTTGGATATAATGTGAATAGTTTCATGATGACGATCTCACATTTCTATATTTTTATGCATAATAGTTGCATTATCACATTAGTCATTTGATTTTCATATTTACATTTTTAGAAGTCTAATCATCAAGATGTATAATTTTAAGTCTCTATACTTATGTATTTGTACATCCATGATTAAAATGAATTATTATCTATATTAATCATCCATAAACTACTTATTCAGTTCTAATATACATGGGACTGATATTGGTTTCCTAAATAATATTTTTCCATCACTGTAAGGTCTGAACTTCAAAATGTTTCCCACCTTCTTTTATAGCTCTTTATCATCCTTTTTAATTTTTTTAATATTTTTATGGATGATTGTTGAAATTTTATTTGGTAAAGGTATGAGTTCCTCCCTTCCATTATGATTTACTTGTCAATCCTTCAAAAATCCATTAAAGTGACGTCTCTTTCAATTTTCATTATGGATAAGGTTTCATGGATATTTTTGTTGAGATAATCAAGAAATTTGTTTTCATTATGAATATTGTAATGTATTAAGAATATATAGTCCTTGAACAAATCTAACCACCTTATTTGGTATGTGTTTAAAAAATTTATGTGAATATATAATTTAATATTGTGTGATTTTTATATATATTATTTTCTTTTCAATTGATATAATATGACCAGATCATTAATGAAACAATTACCACAACAAGCTCCAAATCATGAAATAAGTAATTTTTATTATGAACCATTAATTAATGCAATGTGTAGGCTACCACCTAGTCATTTTTATGATTATACAATTAAATAAATTCATTAATGAATTAATTTATATCATCAACCCTTCTCCAATATAAGGAAGAGTGAGTATAAGTGAAACGAACAATATTCTATTAATCTCTATAATGTTGTATTCACATTCTTATATCCAAAGAAATTGATCTTCTTTAGAAGTTAACTAGGTTATGGGATTTAAGAATCATTAGAAATTTCTTACAAAGCATCACAAGTATCCAACTAATCCAAGACAACTATGTAACTATGTTATAGTAGTTAGTCTTGAGAATTCTTCAATTTATTCTATTTTTGAAGCATCCATCGGTATTCCCTTTTCTATTATTACAAGTACAAATAATGATACATTTTATAACCAAAATTCAAACATTATGAATTTAGAATAAAATTTTCCTTTATTAAGGTCTTAAGTAAAATTCTTAAATACTCTCCATGATATTACTTTATCTTGGAATATATAATAATGAGATATTTATAAACAACCAAAAAATGATCAAGATAATATTTAATGAATCTATTCAGTATATCCATGAATATTGTTGGGGGATGTTTATGTTCCAATGGAATCACTATTAATTCATAGTTCCCATACCATGATTGAAAGGTTGTCTCCATATTATTTTTTAATCCTTATTTGATGATATAAAAAATATGGACCAAATTTTAGAAGTATATAACACCATGAATTTGATTCAATATGTCATCAGTATGGGGTAGATGAAAATTTTTATTCATCTTCATTTTGTTAAGATCATGATAATAAATTGATAGAACCATTGACCCACTCTTTTTCTTAAAAAATATGATTGGTATTATCCCCATTGAATCACATGGGAATATAAAAAAATTATCTAGATTATATTTTACCTAAATCATTAATTCCTGTAGTTTAATATAGTTTATTATATATGTACTGTTTGATAATGGCGTGGAAAAAGATATGAGTTCAATTTAAAAGTAAACATAATATTCTAAGGGAGACTAAAAAACTAATTAGAAAATATATCGATATATTTTAGTATAATTAATATATCCTCAATATGGAGTTTCTCTCCAACCATTTAAGATAGATATCCGTTATTATTGGGTATTAAGACTCATATAAGAGAAGAAAACTTCATTTGGAGCTCATTTTTATCCATAAATATATTTGGGAGCATGGGATGATTTGGGACATAAAATATTATCTACATATCATGATAATTGATATGAAATATATATAGAGAGTGAAAATACATACCGAATTTAAAATCAAAATCAACCAGAGGAATAAAAACAAGATTTACAATAAGTATCTACCCCTAAAACTCAATAAGAGAATATTATACTATTTAGGTTGAAATCATTGCACCACTATGTGATTTAACCAACAATTAAATATCCAATTGTTAATGTGGTGAACTTATTATTTTACAAAAAAAATATATTGGGTGTGTAAAATAATAATAAAATATTAAATTTTTAGTTCACAAATGGATAATAAAGGCATCTTTCTACACATGATTATAAAAAATTTCATTCACTAAAACCAAAATGGTTACTGTAATTATTAAATTATAATATAATGATTAAACAATAATATAATAATTAAAATAATTCCCCATATTACTTAACTCATTATACCTTCTAATATCACATTACATTGAATTAATTACACTCTTGGTGAATCCTAAGTCGACATATGTTGTATCTTATTATGTTTTATAACTTAATCCATAAAATTAAAAAAAAAACCTTTAATGATAAAAATTAAGATCATGTAATAATAACACAAAAACATATTACATTATTTTTATTGATTATAAATTGTATCTCATAAATAAAAAACATACTTTGAACCCAAAATCTAAGTGTTTTTAACAAAAACATCTTACTTTACCACCCAATACAAATTTATTCCACAATTTAATTGCACTTGAATCCTTCCTAGAGATATCATACATTATATTTTTCTTTATAACATTAGGTATGTAAATATAACAAAAGCTTGAACTTATATGAACAGTAAGGGGTAAAACATATGAAATATTAGTTGGATCAACACAGGTGATCATAAAGTTATATGAATAAAGTGAATATAGGGTTAAAAAATAATAATCCTTAAATAATTATCGCATTAGTAAGATAATAATAAGAATCGTAACAAATTGATTTATAAAAAGATAGGAATGTGGAAAAGGAATGTTGTATGTAAATAAGTAATGAAAATCCTATCTTATGTCTAGGATCAAGGCCCAGAACTTCATTACACAATAGACACACATTTCCTATGACATAGTTGACCAATATGTCTTAGCTTTTCCTAATGAATAATATCCCATGAGATATTATCTTTTAACACTAAAATGGAGAGATATATAATTCTTGGAACAAACATAAAAATTTAAAATATATAAATATATATGTTTCTTGAACATAAAAACAATCTATCAAAACATAGAATGATGAACCCCTGAAAAGAAAATTGGATACATAAAAATTTTACCTAATCAGGAATATAAAACGTCTATAGAAATAAAATTGATGATTGTAATAAAACATATCCCCAAATAAGAATAATAAATATTAAAGGGTATTGAAATGGATAGAAAGACCATTATAAAAATATAAGAAATATTTTTATAAAATAAGAAGTAACATACTCTTTATTTTGATAAATTAATGTAAAAAAAATTATAAATTAATTGCTTCAAAAATAATGAAAATGTAAATAAATGTTAATTTTATGAGTCTTACAAACTTATAAAGTAAGATTCAAAAATAATACTAATGAAAATTGTGTGGGAAAATAACCAAGAAAGATACATAAAGAAAGAGGTAGTTTTGTGTGATATACAGGATTTGTGACGCGTTGTGGTGCATAGAAGAATGATAGTTGTTGTATGTGTTGTTTTGGGAAGGTCAGTCCTAGTTAAGGTTCCCTGACCAGTTCATTAATGTTTATTGCATTTGGGTGTTTTTTTGGGTTTCAGGGCAAGTCTTGTCCTGGGATGGGTTCCTTGGATGAACCGCTAATGGATCTTTAAGAGCTGTTTCTTAGTTATCCTTAAAGTGATCATATTTTAAAAAATAATCAAAATGTTATGTGGGGAAATTATTTAAAAAATTTAAATAATATTGATAGAAAGAAGAAACATTTATAACTATGATGAAAAGATAAAGACAATTCAATTTATAAATTTCACTTCGGTTGGATTATGATCAATGAATTGGAAATGGTAATAAAGAATATAAATCCAAAACATAAATATATGAGAAGAAAAATTAATGTTTATATATAAAGTGATTACATATTATCTCATTAGGTTATTTTGTATCGATAATCTCATATTAAAATAATGATTTGGATAAAAACCCTTACCAATACTCTCGACATCTAGGAACACAATCTAAATTCATGTATAATCAATATATAAATCATAATAATTTATTTTAGAAAATTATTTTAATTTAATACAACATATATTAATACTTTATACACATTTATTACTTATAAATTAGTTATTTACTGTTAGTTTTAATTATTTTTTATTAGTAGTTTTTATTGTATGATATTCATTTCGGTAAGGCGGTTTTGATCATGATATAAAATACTAATTTAAACATTAATAAATTATTCAAGGTGGTATAATAATAATAATTTAATTATTAATATAGTGTTGTGTTCATTTGATAGAGGTTACTAGTTTGTCTCACCAGAATAAAATTTATACTTCATATTTTGGGTAAATTATCTAATATAGAAATATTACATTATAATGATCATTATATCAGGAGAAACAATTTTTGAACAACTATAATAACTTCAATTACCCATTAATATCATATATTACTAATATTTATGTTTTATAAATCATCCAAGATGGAAAATATGATGATGGTATAACATCATTCATGTTGTTGGTTGAACCAACCTTAATAGGAACATTCTATATGAATGAATACATAAGAACATAAATTTATATTATAGTAATATCATTTTTATATAGGTATAATTGTTTTAATAAAATATAATTTGGGTGGTGTATAATATTTAGTAAATGTGGTTATGAGAGGCTGTTTGAAAGAGATAGATTAGAATTTGATACATACTTTTAAAAAATTCCTATTTATAATCAAATATCCCTTCAAAATAATAGTTATAGGCCTCATTCCTAGGAATATAAGCTAAAAATATAAGAGAAGACACTATGATATGAGATTTAGGTTTATATTTTTGATGAAATCAATGGATATAATTGGTTTTTTATGAGAAGAGGAGGGGTCTTTTTATAGATGATTTTGAGTGGAATAATTTTAATTTCTCATTCCAAATAGTTATTAAAGGAATTTTTTAGATGAAAAGTAGACGATAAGTATAATAATAAATAGTTTTTAAGATAAAATCCATCAAAACCATTTATTTTGAAATTTATATATTTCATTCTTTATTTTAATAATATAATGTATTTCACTTTTTTTTTACAGTTTAACAACATCATTCATTATTATCCTTGATAATTTATTTTTCTCAAAAAAATGATATTAATACTCTTAAATAATTTTCATTGACAGATTAAAAAATATAATCTATTTTAACAAATATAATTTTTAATATGTTAAATATAACTTCTAAATTAAAATATAGAACACTTAAGAAAATTAATTTTTCTTCAATAATTTTTTCCTTATACAATGATTGATAATAATTTTATTTATTATCACTTCTTATTAATTTAGTATATGTTAAATATTATTTATAAATGTTTATTATATGATATATAATTAATTTTTAATTTTTATTAATGTATTATATTCCTATTATAACATTTTCTTGATTGGCATTGGTTTTTTGGATTCCCAATAATCATATATATTTTCAATAGTCATATAACGATCATATTTCCCATTTTCACTCTAATAATTTTAAGTACAAGAATTTTAGTTTATATTTACCCATTAAATATTCCATTAAATAACTTTTTTCATATTAAACACTAATCCAAAATGAACCATGATATATTTTATTCAGATAACATTATAATTACTAAATATGATCATTAGAATGAATTCATTGAATTGATGAGTATTAATATAACTAACTAAATTATAAAATCAATATGGAAAGATAAATTAATATCATTTTCAATACTAATTCATTGATAAAATTGATTAAGTGTTACTAAATAAAAAATAAGGTCATTTGATACTTAAAAATGATATTTTTCCTAAAAAATCATTTTTTAGGCACTATAAATTTTAATTTTTAGAAAAAAAATATATTATAGTCAAATTATGATAAAATATATTATTGATATATTAAAGATAAATATTTTTAATTGATTGAAAATAATAATAATTATATTTTATAATTAAAACCCATTATCCAATAGAAAAAAATTTCATTATATTTTAGTTTTTAATTTAAATGTTAAATTTAGAAATAATTGAATTTTAATTTTAGAAAATGAAATACATTTCAAGATACAAAATTTAGTAATGTATTAGGATTAATTATTTATATTTTTATAGGAAATATTAATACTTAAGTGAATATTACAAATTGTAATATTTAAAAATACTGTGACTTTTATGACATCATTAGGATATAATCATTAAATAAAAATTTATGAAACCTTTTTATTTCATAATATGTATTAATAAAAAAAATATACATTTTAAAATTTTATTTTAAATTTATGAACCTAATTTATATTATTTATAAAGTAATTTTGTATGTGTTATAAATTTATTATTTTAAAAATATACTTTCAACTTTTATAAATAAATTATCATAATTTGTTTTTCATATTTTTAATTAAAATAAAAAAATTATTTAATAAGTTTAAATTTATTTTTAGGTATAAAAATAAGTTTTTGAGTAAAAAAATGAGTTACCACAATAAAATTAATTTATGTAAAAAAGGTCAATTAGGGAAAAATGCCTAAAATATCTCAAACCATATCCCTTATTTGTATGGTTCAGGGGTGTATCCACCAAGAATCATCCCCTCTAGATTAGTTTCAATTTTTTGATCCACTTTCCTTTAAAAGTGACAATACTATAATATAAAATTATGAGTATTTATAGAAGAACCATCCATATCACTAATGAAAGATCCATTTTCCACCCCGCATACACTCTCACCATAAGAATTTCAGATTGAATAAATTATACCAAAATCTCTCTCTAACTCTAACTTATATGTTTTTGTGGTTTTGGTTCAACTAAAATAATATTATATAAAGTCTCAAGGAGTTGTGTCCATGAGTCAACTAAAAACTAACAAATATTATTTTTTTCTTTATATTTCATTATTTCCATATTACATTGGGAACAAAATGAAATGAATTAAAATATTTCCTCAATCATTGGAAATTATTTAATATTATTTCATCATATATTGGGTAAAGGAAAATAAAATAAAGGAATGATCTCATATGATCAGTATGGGTAGTGTATAATTGAAGCAATCAATAATAAATAAATAATAATAAATAAGGTTTAGTGTATAATCAAAATTTATGTGACTTAATCAATAGCTTTAGATTAAAAATATATCAAGGAAACATATCAAAAAAAAAATTACATGGATTATAAAACCTGAGTTCCCAATGAAAAAATTGTATAATACTATACATTAATGATCTTACTATCATGTATTTATGATAAGAAATCATGAATAATATCATCAAAACCACGTGACAAGACATTTTTAATTAATCGGTAGGTATACTGAAAATAGACAACTAATATAGAAAGCCTACTATTTTATGTCATGATAACTCCTAATGCATTGATAGGATATATGTAACATTGTCCCACCTATAATTTACACATTTCCATTACATTTCTCATATATTTAATCAATAGTATCTTACATAATCTATAATTTATATCAATTAATAAATATCTATATTTAATTAAGTGTAACGAACATCAAAATTTCCCTAATAAATTAAATAACTTTATTAATAAGATTCAGTAAACTAAAACTGTATATAGAAATGATATAAAGATAATAAAATATTAAAAAGATAAATATATATATGATAAAAATGAATATTGATATAATATCAAAATAATAATAGTGGGATAGGGAACATAAATTCAAGGAACTGAAAATATTTACTATGAACAAAATATTGTATAGACCATAAATTAGTAATTGATACAATAAGACCATAAATTCGTGATAAATGAAAGTTTTAAAGTAAATATAAGTATTTTTTGATTTTAAAATTAAAATAAAAGAAAAAAATTAAAAATAATCTTCTTAAAACATTTATAATTATTTCATAAAAATGAAATTACATAATCCTCGTAAAACTCTTTTTGAAAGGTGTCAAATATAACTTTAAAATATTATTTTTAAAACAATATAAAAATTGAATTTTGGAAAAAAAACTATTTTTATTTAAGTAAGCTTATTGTGTAATATAAAATATAAATAAATAAAACAAAATCCTTTTTCAATGTGTTTAATAAATTAATATCAATTTTTTTAACTTCTAAAAATGAAAAAATATCAAAATAATGTGAATTGGATTTTATTTAAAACCCCATATAAAATAATAAAGGATGTTTTGAAAAAATAATATTCATGATGGCAGGAGTCCTTGTTTATTTTTGAAACATTAAAATATTATTGTTTTCATACTTTAAAAAAAAGTCAAATATTACACGTATAAAAAAACATTGAAAATAATCCAATTTAATTTTTTTAATGAATTTAAAACATATTTAACAATGATTTTACATATTTATGTGATAATATAATATAGTATTATTTAATCATTTAAATAAATATATACACAAAAGAAAAATATTCTTAACCTAAAAAAAGAAGAAACAAGGTCGGGTTTTCATAAACAACGTTTTTCGAACAATGAGTAAAAAATAAAGGAAAACATGTAATAAAACATTAAAAACCAAAAATAACTAGTGAATAAGAAAATATAATTGTTTTAAAATTGAAATATAATATAATTACTTAAAAAAGTTCAAGTATAAATAATCCCAATTAAAAATGAAATTCTAAAAAAACCGTCTAGGTCTTAAAACATTCGAATCAAAACAATATAAAAAAGAAAAGATTAATCAAAGAATCATATAAATAAGTACATATTAATTTATTATATAATATTTAAAAGTGGTAATATATAAACCATTTAAAATAAATTAGGTTTATCATTGAAAATATTCCTCAATATGGTGGAATCACAATGAAAACCCCTTATCTTGCATTCTATCTTGGTCAAACACATTATATACTATTGAATAGAAAATTTTAAATTTATGAAATATATGAGTAATAAATTTTTTAATATATATTTAATTTTATAAGTTCCTTTTATAATAATATGTCATTAAGTCATTGAGTAATTTTTTCTTTTCATAAAACACTTTTGGTTCTTAGATCAATTTCTCCAAACTACTTCAGTATATTAACCATGGTCAAAGGTGTTATGAAATGGTTCCATAAACTCCCAAATTTTAATAACTTTATTAATGTGATTTCTATTCATGATATAAATTTTTTGGACAAGAATATCAAAGAAGGTAATAGAAAAACAAAATACGTCATTCATGGAGGTGGTAATCTGCACATAAGAACGATGGTGGTTTAATTTTCTCAAGGGATCTAAAAGAAAACAAATTATATTATGATTTATATTTATATATATATATATCATTAAATTAATATTAATTCATTAAATACATTTTATAACTATATATGTGATATGGATTATGAAAAATGAAACACATCATTCATGGAGACAACATTCCGTGCTTACGGAGGATAATATTTTTATTTTCCATCATAATGAAGGATAAGTCGATAATATTTTTATAGTGATATAATAAAATTTATCCATAAAAATTAAACATATTTTATTACATTAATATGTTTAAAAAATATTTTTAGAGGAATAGGATGAATAAAACTAGGAGAAAACATTTAAGAAGATCACATTTTCTTTGGATTTCCTCCTTCAAATCTATCCTTAAGGAATATTGGATTAGAATATTGGAAATACTTGGGCCTCTAAGATGTATAAAATGATTTATGGAGTGATTTGGGTAGATATTGGTTGATATAAGTGAAAAAATATGTTTTTTAAATTGAGGAGAGAAGGTTCCCTTTTATAAGTTAGAGGAGTGAAACAATTATAAATATATTTATCTTTTAAATATTATAAATTTACATATCATGTAAAATTGAAAGAAATTTCAATTTATTATAATCAATGATTGGTTAGGGTATAAATACAACAAAAAATAATATTTATATCACTTTTAGATATATTTAAAGCCTTATCTATTAGTTAACCCCCTCTTTAACCCTTTTTACCATTTCAATAGTGATAAAATGTTACTATATTAATTATTCATTATGAATAAAAATGAAATATAACTCATTAAAAATATGATCCAAAATTTGGTATTAATTATATAATATCAAATCTCTATAGGTGGTGAATAATTTATTTTAATATATGTTATCAAAACCCAAGTAAAACTATTTCAAAAAAAATTCATTTGTTAAACATAAAAATGAATTTTCCACAAAATCATGTATAATTTTGACTAACATGGAATTAATTGGATTATTTTTATTCAAATGGAACATATTTTAATTTCTAAATAAACCAAAATAGAAATTATATATGTGAATACATGATTAAAATAAAATAATCAAAATAGTTTTTTATTATGATAAAAACATTTCATAGATTTCCAAAATGTCAAAAATAGATTTATTATTTTTTAATTATATATTAAAATTAATTATATTACTTATTAAATATATATTAGGTTTATGAAATTTTTTTCTAAACATACAATTCATTCTTATACCATTATTATTTTATAAAATTTATTATATTTGTAGAATCCAAATGTTTAACATTTATCTTAAAAATCAGCCATTTTAAAAAAATCCAAAACAAAATTCACCTATAAAATCAAAATTTTATTAAATAAAAAATGAAGACTATTTTATTAAATTAAAATTATAAATTTCAAAAAATTATCTTTGAAATGAAAATATAGAATATAAAAAATTGTTTTTATCAAAAAAATATGACTATACAATTTAAGGGTTCTTAACCACATTTCATATTAAACAAATACTAATATT
Source organism: Viscum album (assembly GCA_963277665.1). Classification (NCBI taxonomy): domain Eukaryota; kingdom Viridiplantae; phylum Streptophyta; class Magnoliopsida; order Santalales; family Viscaceae; genus Viscum; species Viscum album. The sequence continues at coordinate 1,304,076,809 of OY728130.1, read as the reverse complement.
TTCGAATTGTTTTTGTTTTTATCTCCCTTGGTGGAATTATTTGATATTTTTATATACAAATCTATTTATTTTCTTCTTCTATTGTAATTAATGAGATCTTTCATGTAATATTACCATTTGTTTACCCTTTGGCAATTAAAATGATATAGAAAAGTGTTCAAATAAAATATATCTATATTTATCTCTTCAGTCGAAAAATGTTTTTCATAAAAAACTATGTTTTCTAAAAATGTTTTACAAAATATTTTTTACCATTTACAAATGATTTATTTAATTCATATTTACCTCTTTTCACTATTTTAAATTTTTTTCCAAAGGAATATTCATGATTTCTTCTAAATAAGGCATGTTTGGATTTTACTGAAAATGTGAGAGGAATATTTATTTTAATGTTAAAAAAAGAATTAAATTTTCATCCATAACTACCACCTATTGTTTTAAAGATTATTTTACAAGTTTTAAATTGAGATTTTCAATAAAAATTATTTTCAAACTATTTTTCGATCTTTTAGTTTTAAAAATATTTTCAATGTGAATATGTTATTTTCCTAAAAAATGTCCTCAAAAAAATTTTATGGTATTTTTATTCATCAATGAAATAAAACCATTGTTGTGCATTTGATATGATAGGGATATTTTGTATTGTTTCCATATATATTATTTATCTGGATGTTTTATGATATTTTTGACCAGGAATATATGATTTTATTACGATTCACCATATTAATCAGTATGGTTTGTGAATATGTTTATTGATTGGGTTAATTATAAAAATTTCGTATGTTCATTTTTTAATATGAATGTTTATGTATTTTACATTTTAAAACTATCATATAAGGAATTAATTGAACTTATTATATTTTTAGTGGGTCCTAGAATTACATATCCCCATAATGTATTGGTTGGTCTCATTAGACAAATTAGATTGGGTATTTGACTGAGGTCTTACCCGTTTATGTTAGATGACATGGAATGAGGCCTTGATGGTAAGAAGTCTTTGAATGAGACCTTTATAGTATGTTTAATATTCCTAGAACTATGAATTACCTCATTATTAATTTAATCAATGATATTCCATGTGATTATTGGATTAGTTAAAATATCCTTGGTGTTTTTTCAAGTTCATGTGATTATTTATATATCCTTATTTCATTGTCATTTATTAATACCATATTATTCTCAAGATATTGATTAAATGGATTTTTTTCAGTTATTTACCTTTCTATTTTGATTAAGACTTATTTATTGATAGTTTTTCTTATATACAAACCCTTACTGAGCTTCTAAGCGAACACATTTTTGATGTTTTATTTTCCCAGGATACTGGGAAGTTTTTTGTGATTGATATGAAGGGATAAATATAGGGAATAATTTAGATCTAAAAAGGAATTATTTTTGTATTTTATTTTTTTTAAATTTATTGTAAATCACAAGTATGTTTATAGTATTCCAAGACTACTAAACTATTGGGTCCTTTGGGATATGTTTTCTTGTATGTAGTGATAATATCATAAATTAACAACAAAATACAGGCTACAGTTGGTATTAGTGATATTTTAGTTAAAACCATGGTAAATGGATTTAGGAAAACATATATTGGGGATAAAATCATATGATAGAATTTGTGTAACAAACCTGACTCGAGTTTCCCAAATATGGTGTATACTTTATTACATTGGAATTATATATAAAGAATTACATCCCGAATGACTAAATTGTTTATTAGTCTTATTAAACTAGATACTTACATGATTTAGATATTATATTTGAAAAAAATTACAACATAAAATTTTTCTTTACATAATAAAATTATTCTCTCTTAATTATCTTTTCCTATTAAACATAGCACATTTCATGGTTTCCTATGAAAGGGAAAAAATAATGATGAACTCAATTTCTCAGTAACAACTATGTACCATATAATATAACAAGAATAAATAAGAATAATAAAAATGGAATGTCAAATAATTGAAGACACATTCCGTTTAATTAAAATTAATATCATAATAATATTAGGTGTAATCAATATGGAAAGGTAAATTATTTAAAATATAATCTTGTTAATTAATATACTATCATGGATTATAGATAGAGATAATATAATTGTAAAAATTTCATGGATAATTATAATTGGATTCTTGATGAAGGAAATGGTTAATTATTTGATTTCATGTCTTAGACACATGATAATTCTACCATCAAGATATATCCTGAAGAAATTTTATAACATATGGGTAGAAAAATATTTAACTAAGGAAAGATAACTGATTCATTTCATGAGACTTATCAAAGCATCAATGGGCTATCTTTGACTAGTCTTCACTCATTTCTGCATGTCCAAATCATTCCTCATATAATTAGTAATCAATTTAATTCCCGAACAATGGTCCATTCCTTCAAATATTGATATTGAGTAAAGAATATGTATTAATCAACACTTCCCTACACAAACATATTAATTTCAATGTAGAACACCATATTTAGAAACGATATAAAATTTAGGAAATAAGAATATCTATTATAAATAACATGGATATTTAGTGGAAATTTAATATCTAATGATCACAGATGAGTATATATTTCATAGGATAGTTAATATATACAAAAATTACGCAAGAATGTTAATTTAAAAACATTAAATGATAATTTTTGACAATAAATCATTCATATAAATAATAAGGATAACATCAATCCATAATATACCCATTAGAGTGAGAATAAATGGTTGTTGTTTCTGATGAATAGAAATACCAAAAAATATCATTAAAAGCAATTTTGGGGAAAATATCCTTTTCAATTTGAAAATCACCTTTTAAAACTAAAATTTCACAAAATATTATTAAAATAAATTCTTTTAAAATAACCATAGAAACTTAAAAAGTGATATTTAAAACATTTATAGGTTACAAAAGAGGGAAATTATTTTATTACTTTTCATGTTAACATAATGATTCCTTTGTCCTTTTCGGTAAAACCCAAACCAAAAATGTTTTAAAAAATAAATGAAGATTCCAATGAAAAAATGTTACAATTAAAAATGGTTCAAAATTAATTTAATAAATCATTTTTTAAAAATTTAAAAATGTTTTTGAAAACATTTCCCAAAAAACATGTTTTGGAAGAAAATGGATTTCTAAATGAAGAGAGAAATGATGTTAAATTTTCTTAAAAAATATTTTCTAAATTATTTTCTATACCAATGACTATAAAAATAGTACTATTAATTGGAATAATCAAAAATAACCCTTAGATATTAAAATTAATGTTTTTATTAAACAATGATCAAATACTTTCCTTCAATTTAATTTCAAGTATAAATAATCCTGAACAAAATGAGGTTGTGAAATAAACCATTGAAAGGATCATAACATTGAAGTGATAATTTATCAAAAAATTTATATTTGCTTAAAATGTAAATCCATGTGATTTTTTTTAAATAAAATATAATATTAGCAGAAATCATTACACACAATGTCTTTGAATATAAAAGATGAAAAATAAGTTATATAACCCAACAAAAAGAAATTGAGTTATGAAATTCATTACCACTTGGTAACTTTTAAGTCATTTGATATTGGATTAAATAACTCAAATTGAAGCATAAAATACTATTAATTATTAATAAATCATGATATTAAATTTCAAAGTTATAGTATATACTCCATATAAAGGAAATTAGGTTCAAAACATTATATTATTCCTCAATGAGGGAAAAGTGAGATGATTCCCTTACCTCACACTTCATTTTGGTTTAATGTGATTTGACCTATATTATAGTGGTTTTAAACATGTTAATAAATTTTAAAATAATTATATTAATATTTATAATATAATATATTATTGTTTTTTAAAAACATATCACCAGTTCATTAATAACCATTCATTATTTTTATTGTTTCAGGTGTCAATTTCAATGTTGTTCTCATTTGTTATTTTTGATTAATTTTATGGTTCTTATGAATATTTTATATTTTCATCATATATAGAATAATAATCATGAATTAATTATTTTTTTTATATCAATTATACTTTTAATACCATTCATTATTGTTTTGAGAAATAATGTATGTTACGATCATGAAGACAGTATCTCGTATGTTTGGATCAGCAACGTTTCCATTTTCAATGATCATTATGGAATATATATAATTATTATTTTATATTTATATAAAGAAAATAATTTAATATTATTTCCTTAAATATGATTATATATATATCATCCATATGGTTTTGTTATGAAATAACAGTCACATCACTTCGTGAAGGTAATGGTATAGCGTACATGAACGATGATATCACCTTTAAGTGATTGAAAATGTATGAAAGAAAATAATATATTAAATTTTAGTAATTATTTTTTTCATTAATATATTAATTATATAATTTATATTATATATATATATATATATATTAAATTTATCCTTACTACCATCCATGCAAATCATTAGTTAAAAATGAATCAATCGCTTCGTGACGCGGTAGTCTTCCTTACACACGAGTGATGTTACCATATCCCCTATTAAATGGAATTTAAAAAAGATATATGTGATGTAATGAAACTATAGGTATAATTGTGTTATACATAAAATATATATACTTTATACCCATCATCATACTCAACTCTGAGAGGTGGTAATTAAAAAATGAATGACATCGGTCCATGAGGCGGTGGTTTTCCATACAGACAAATGATGATTTTGTAACCCATTATGTGGAAGTTTGGGTGGTTGTAAGTAATTAAACTAATATTAAAAAATATCATTATATGTAATATAAAAATTTATTATATCATTATAGTTTAATAAGAATTTAATTCCATAGAGGAAGTAAAAAAATAAAAAAGCTCATTGGAGAACATTACCTCTTCTTTGGGTACCCCCTTAGGTTCAAACTAAAATCATTACTAGGTTGAATTTATGCCCAAAATAAGGATTATATGATGATAAGATGGATTTTGAGAAATTAGTTTTTTATATATTTTTTGTAAAAAAGTTTTTTGAATGTGTGAACAAGAGTGGATATGGGCTAGCCTTTTATAAGTGTGGTGAGTGATACACTTGTAATTTTGGAAAAGAAAAGGGTGTACCCACATTTATAACATAAAAAAGGGTTAAAAATGGAGTATTATAGATCTTTAGGTAATATAGTTTGTAAATATTTCCATAAAATAAATTTTAGATTGGTTATTATATAATTTTTAACCTTATTTTGTTATGTTTATCCCTCTAGTAAATCAATTTTTACCATTGTTGTGATAAATAATGTCTACTATTTTCACGACTCCTTTTGGTCATAAATTTAGTTTACCATATTAGATTATATAAATTATGATTTTTAAATACATGGATTATAGTTTTTGGAATTCCATTCAAATAATTGGAGAATATAATTTAAAATTAATCCTACAGACGTGATAATAAAGTGGGTTTTCGAAGAGAAAATGGTTAAATTTTTTCAATTTTTTATATAAAAATTCAATATTATAGTGAATAAAATGAAGTAAATTGGATTAAAAGATTTATAATTGAAAACCATTTACTTTAAAATATTTAAAAATATACTTTTAAAAAATAATTTATTTAAACAAAAATGCCATTTTCAATTAAAATACAGTATTTTTCACTATTCTTTAAAAAAATAGCACATTTTTAGAAAATCACAAAAATTAACCATAATATAATTTTGATATTATATTTTCAAAAATGAAGTTATTTTTATCAAATAAACACTCTAAAAATGGTAAAAATATTAATTTTAAATTATTTCTACAAAGCATTACTAAACTATATTGTAGAAGAAAATAATGTTTTTGAGAAAACGTTTATTTTTATTTTAAATGATTTTTTTATTTATAATAAATATATAAATATAATTTTACAAATTTAGTTATTACTATTCATACCAACCAATAAAATGGTTAGGTCATAATGTTATACTATATTATTGTCTATTTAGACTTGGGGTTGCGTTTTTTGTAAGCTATTGAAGAGATTAAATTTATAGAAATATATCTCATGCATTGTCTAAGATCGGTGTTGTGTGTGACATGCACTTTCAAAAAACTATCTATTTTAAAAATAGAAAGGTGGTAAATTATACCGACCTCAAATAAATTATGTCCTTTCTATTTAAACTTGATCATAGTAATTAAGAGTTTGGAATTAGTAAATACCATTATTGATAAACCCACATCATAAAAGGGATAATAAAAAATATACTTAATAATCAAGAAATGTAAGTATAAAGTCCATATGGAGTAAAGAAAAACTAAATTTCAATATAATAGAACATTATCAGTGGTTGAATATATATAAATTTAATAAAATAAAAAATAATTATTGAAAATGATATAGGTAATTTATCATTGGAAAGTAAATGATCAATGGAAAGACAAGTACCTCAAAACCATAAATCTATGATGATTTAAAAGACCCTAGGACTCATCAGATATGAAGGTAACATACGAATTTTTTTTATTTTAAGATCCTTTTCTTAATGTTGAGTAATTTATTTATTATCTAATAATATTAGGAAATATAATTACTTGATATGTATCTATTTCAAAAGAAAAATTTCATCCTTTGGTTGTGCTTTAATAAATTTCCAATTCTTAACTTACTCCAAGAAATTAATTTCCAAAAATTAATATTTTCTTCCTAGAGAACTAAAATTCACTATTAATGGATCATAATACCCATAATATAAAGATATTTTATTCCTTTTATATCTGGTTATTATTATGAAAAAACTTTTATAACAGGTTTTCTAATATGTATTAATCTCTATATAGTGAAGTATTACATTAATCACTATAACCTCATACAGTGTTCAACATAAACCATTTAATATATAGTTAACCTTATAACCCATCAAATTTATTAAGATCCAAAACATAGAAAAAACTTTACTGAATTTCCAAAATGAATTTATCATAAATCCCCCAAAAAACGTGAAGTAGCTCTTAGTCTTCACTTACAAACCATGTGAATACCTTCACTATGTTTTCTATTAAAACATGATAATAACCTAAATTACCATAAAAAATTACTAAAAATATGCATGATTCCATATTCATTATGTAAAATAGAGATTATTTGATATATTCCTTTAATACAAAAATGTTTTAAACTCCATCAATGATAGCATAAACCACTTTGGAAGAAAATAATTAATCAATCCCATTGTAGTTAGAACTATCCAATTTAATTTATCCATGTAAATAATCTCTTTATCTAGTTGTGATTTTCTCAACATTAGAAACATATTAGCGGTTATATTTGCCCCAATCATGTGATTTCCAAGAAGTTCAACTTTATATTGAATCATTTTTCTTGGTCATTAGTACAATTCAACATACGTTTTAAAAACCTTAATATAAATGTATATAAGTAAAATCATTATAAATTTCATAATTTATATCACTAGGATATCGTTGATAAAATACTCAAATGAAATTATTATTGAATCCAAACAGAATCACATTAATCATTATAGTTTTCCTATGGTAAGATCATCTGTTTGACCAAGATTTATTTGATTCATTTGAGGTATATTCATTTTAGGCTTGATGAATTCATTTATGCAATACCCCATCTCCTAACATTTTAAGCATTAATCATTGGAAATTTTTTTCTATCCCTTTTAATCATGAGTATAGTGTAATTTTTCTTTACACTTGTAGAAAACTCATATTCCCTTTAAGAAAAAACCATGGTCTTTCCTTCCATAATTATAACATGGGTAAAATCTTCATTTCCCTTCATTACTTCATCTATATTTTTTTTTATTTTCCTCTTATTCTATTTCATACCTTGAAATGAAAAATTATTAGAGAATTATTTCTCTATCTTGTATGAACATGATATTATGTACTCATATGATTAGAATATTTGGGAGACTAATTGCCTTGAAAATTGTATCTTAATCCCACCAAATAAATGATCACTCTTATTATTTGGATTATGTGCATTGATTTTATTCCCATTCTTTATTCTAAGATCAATTTATAAATGATGTAATACACTATTTTATATCATATCATTAGGAAACATAATTTGTAATCCCAAAACTAGTGAAATAAATAAAATAAATTGAAAAAAATTTCATATCCAATCTCATAATAATTGGAATAATTTCTTTTAGGATATCTCAATTTTTAATTCCTTCATAATGGTTTGTAAAAAAATTTGAGTTATCCAAAAGATATCTACAGATAGTTTCCAGCTAGGTGCACTTTATGTAACATCCTATTATCAATATGATATGTATTCCTTCAACCTTGTCATGGTTTTTAATTTTATTTGACCAGGTAGGGTTGAGAATGAATTGGGAGAATACCTATAATAGTGAAGTTATAGATTTTTTGGACTCTCAGATTTAATAAACTTTTTCTATAGGCTGTAGGAGGGTTAACCACCATGTTACTAGGTTACATGATGTGTAAGTATTTATGGATGCAAGTCATGAAAGGATTCACATTCTGAAGGTTGCATGTTGTGACTATCCTTTACTTGTCATGAGGTATTTAATTGGATGTTTTTAATTTAAAGAGAGACAATTTTTTATGGTTTCTTATATTAATACTTTAAAAATTGAAATAGTATTACATGCTGTGAAATACCCCAACTATTTTTTTTAAAAAAAAATAGGAATCACATCTGAGATTTATTTTCTCCTCTTATGAAATTTCATATCCCATGAACTAAATCCTTCTATAGGAAATAATGAAGCTTTCAAACCCTTCTGGATCCATTCGTTCATCATGAGAACATCGTTACACTTGTAGTGTGATTCTTGGGGTTATTTTCTCCCCCTCTCTTCATCTATCTCTCTTTCACCTCCTTTGAGATTTCAGTAGATCATCTTGATAGTGATGGATCTATGCTCTATGACATTGGATATCATTTCTAGTTTTGGGTTTTGAGGTATTGTTCACCCTTTTTCTTATTGAAGGGTTTTTTTGTAAGAGTTTCCTTTCCAGAGAAGGTAGGTGGTTCTGCCCTGCATTGCTAAATTGATTAACCTTGAATTAATTGATTTATTTAAAATGTTTTTTTAAACTCAATGGCTTAAACTTACTTTCAATTCATCTGATAAAAACTAATTCTAGTGAATTGGGAGGTTTATAATGGATTTTTCCAAAAAATTGAGAAACCACCCAATTCTATTGAATTGGGATATGTTTTTGGAAATTGGTTAATTTAAATTGCGCATATGATGGAAATTATTTCAATTAAATTGTTTAATTTATTTGTGGAATTTAATTGGGAAATTGTATAGAATTGGGTTTGAATTGATTTCAAACTTGTGAAAATGGATTAAAAAGATTTGATAGAAACCCAGTGGGTTTAACTTATGAAAGAGGTGTGTTTTTTTATTAAAACCCATTTTGATTTTAAATGGAAAATTTGAATTGAAATGGAAGAATGTGATTTAATTTAATTTTAAGAATACTTAAAATAGATTGTCCATCATTGATTGTATAAGAGAGCATACAACCTTTGGTAGTTGGTGTGTTATTTGAACACACTCTATGTTATTACTATGTTCTAAAACATTAATATAGTGGGTCACATTCCTTATGGGAGTGTGATGAGTCGAATTTGTCCAGTATTAGGGGGATGTGTGTATATAAATATTGTTGAGATCACTTAAATAGTGAACAATACGATAGCTAAAAATACTATTGTACTAATTATGAAGATGACAATATTTCTCACATGTTTTATATTTGAGATATAAATGTATGCCAATACTTTTTGAAATATTTGAAAAACCATAAGAATTTATATAAACTATTTTATATAAATACTATATTTAATCCATTTTTTATAAATATTCTATCACTTGTTAATTCTTTTCTTAAAGTATTTCCCCCTCATTTTAATTGTATAACATGATTTAATTAAGTATGCTTTGAAATTACAAACATGATTACTTAAAATTGAATAAATTCCTTTGGCTAATCATTTTTTTGGAATCTATTATAGAATCATTGGTAGTATCCTACTGATATTTTTATCTCAAAACCTACATTTTACTTCAGGTTTTTGTAGAAATTCTCCTTCCATATTGGAGATATGAGGGAGTATCTATTAGAGGTGGGCCCCGCTATTGAAACATAGAAATTGTGAGTGATATCCTTAAGTACATATGGTGTTTTCCTCTATTTATTAATTTAGTTGTAGAAATTTTTTCTTTTATGTCTTGTTGTATTCTGGTACATTACTCCTAGTGGAGCTTCCCTTGTTATACATACTATCTTGTTTATTTTTCTTCTGCTATGTTTTGTGGTAAATTAGTTCCAACTTGTATGCAGTATAATGCCATGTTCTAGCCAAAAAATTATGGGGATTGGGAACTACCTTCGGGCTATGTTAGGGTCGGCTTGGTTATTGGGTTACTAGGGTACCTAGGATGGTTTGTGATAAAGTTGTTTTAGAGGCGGCTGTTGGTCTTTTGTTTTGAAGTCAGTATGCGTGTCAAAAATATTATCTAGACTTAGTAGGTAGTTTCTCTTGAGTTTCAAGTTATCTCTCACCACAATGAAGCTTAAGTCACCAGGGGTGGTTGGGGAAGGACGTCTTTTGGATTAGTTCTAGTCCTTTCCCTATTCAAATTTGGATAGAGTGGAATCCAAATATAGTTGTTCCATCTACTAGGAGTAATTTACCTTATTGCATAGTTTGATTGTTAATATAATGTCTTCCTTGTTTTCTCTTGATATTTTGTAACATCATGCAACCATAAATACATGCAAATTGGATCCAATAGGAAGTTATTATTGTATCATGGAGAGAAAATCCTCCAGTGGACCCAAATATAGTAGAGGGGATTTTATGCACTGCCCAAGTTTTGGGATAGGCACAACCTCCAGTACCCATCCAGGTTCCAACAATGGATCCTCAATGGGATGTTATGTGAAATCGTTCTCAATATTTTATTCTCCATAATCCACTAGTCTTCAAAGGCTCCACTAATCTTCAACATGATCATTAATGGTTTGGTAAGAAAAAAAATGTATGTTTGAGTTCTTGGAGACACCAGATGTGATCAAGGTAAAGTGTGAAACTTTCATTCTAGAATTACCGAGAAGGATATGGTTGGAAATAATGGTGAAGACAAAGTAACATGAGGTCTTAGAGTGGAAGGAAATACATGTTCCTTTCACCGACTAGTTTAATCAAGATTCAATGGTCTTTTCCAAGACTATAGAGTTGTTGAAGCTTGAGAAGGCCGACAAAACCATGACTGAGTATTCATATTGCTTTTCTGAGTTGGTGCAAGTTGAACATAATATTGTATCTAATAAGAAGATGAAACCTTGATGGTTCGAGTTGGGACTTTGGTCAGATATCCATTATCAGGTATTCTTGCTAAATATTACCAGTTATGCTAATGTGATGATATAGTGATGATGGTCACAATAGACCTGGCATGAAAGTTAGGGTTATTGAGAGTTCATTATTTTCTTAGTTTTAGTGTTAGTTCATTGATGGGAAAGTAGAATTGTAAAGATTCTTATAGCAATTCAAGACAAAAAATTCATTTATGACCTCCTACAGTTCCTAGAAAAGTGATTTTATTTTCTATTAGTGTGGAAAACCAAGACATTCAAAGAGGGTTTTCACTGAAGCATCCTATAACTCTTCCTCTTGCAGATGTTTAGGGAACCTACAAAGATTCTTCCATTAGTTTTCTACTCCTTGTAGTAGAACATGATCATGAGATCCCCTAAAAGTGAAAGGCAATTAGATTCTTCATGTATAAAATGGTTCCAGCCACAGACATCTGGAATTAAGCTACTATAAATAGTGGAAGTTCTCTAGAGGAATCAAAAATGGGTCCAAAAACTATGAGAGATACAATTACTATATCCTCATCATTATTGATTACTCTATTTGATATTGGTGCATCTCACTCATTTATTGCAACCTATATTATTGATCTTCTTTCTCTTCCTATGGATCTTTTATCTTGTCTAATGGATATTACTACACCCCTTGGTACAAAGAGAGAGCGGGGTCTTCGTAGTCATTCCCGATTCTTCTCTCTATTATATGTTGAGCTAGCTTGGAGTTTTCTTATCCTCTATAAGAATCCTCTTGACATCTTATTCAGGATGTATTGGCTCATTGATAATAAAGCAAGGATTGATTGTTAGCTTCCATGGGTATACATTACTACACCCACTAGTGTGTATCTTGTATTTTAAGGATAATGGGACGTAATTTAAAGTAGGTAAAAACTTTCTTATATGGTGTCGGTTAATGTAATATCAGTTTTTTCTTTTGATCTAGAGTGAGAATCATTGAGAAGTGATCTCCCTCTAGTTTTCATTGAGTTTCCTGAAGTATTTACTTCAAATTCTATAGTCTGCCACCAATAATGGAAGTTGAGTTTTCTATTGACAATATGACTAGTACTCAACTAAAATATATTCCCTCATACTGCATGGAACTGGCTGAACTAAAATATCTAAAGTCCCAGTTGGATGATCTTCTTGAGAAGGGATTTATATGCCTGAGTTCATCACCTTGGACGAAACCGGTTTTCATCGCTAAGAAGGATAATGGTTCTCTTCGCTTATGTGTTGATTACAAAAATCTCAATTGAGTGATGGTAAAGAATAAATTTTTTTCCATGGATTGAAAATATTTTTTGATTAGTTGAACAGAGTAAATTGGTTTTCAATGATCTACCTTTGATCTTGTTACCATCAATTGAGGATAAAAGAATTTGACATTAAAAATAACACTTTTTAGAGCATGTATGGTCATTATGAGTACATTGATATGTCCTTTTTTCAGAAAAATACTCATATAGTTCTTAGGGATTTGATGAAAAGGATCTTCCATGAGTATCTAGATATATTTTTGGTAGTATTTGTGGATGACATCATTATTTACTCCATGTCTAGAGAGGATCATATGCATCGTCTGATAAAAGTTCTGATTCTACTAAAAAGTCACCGACTTTATCCCAATCACTCAATGTGCAATTTATTGATTCAGAAAGTGAAATTCTCCAGAAATATGGTGTTTGAACAGGGTATATTAGTTGATCTTAAAAAGGTGAAGACTACTATGACTTGGGAGAAACTATAAAATGTATTTGAGATTCAGAGCATCTTTGTCTTAGTCAGAAATTATCATCAGTTCCTGAAGGACTTCTTGAATTAAGATTCTCCTATGACTACTATAACTTAAAGGTGGTGAAATTTTTGTGGAGTGATTAATGTCATAATAATTTTTTGAGATGAAATGTCTTCTAACTAAATCACTAGTGTTGACTCTATGATAGGTCGAGCAGGGCTATGTGGTCTTTTTTGATGCATTGAGTATGTTATTATGTAGGGAAATATTGTAGTTGCTTATGGATATCGTTAGCTTAAAAAACATTATAAGAATTATCCTACACATGGCATTGTACTTGTAGCTCTGATGCATGTATATAATATTTGGTGGCATTAATTTAATGGAGTAAGGTTTACCATGCTTTCATACAACAACAACATGAGTTATGTCTTCTCTCAAAATGATTTGATCATTCACCCTAGGTGTTATGTGGAGTAGCTAAAATATTTTTACTACAAAATCACCTATACCCTGGGGAAAGGGAATGTCACCACAGATGCATTGAGTAGGAAACTTCCAAACTAGACAATGAAAGAATCTTCATAAGAGTTTAATTTGATGGATCTCTTTACACAGTTGCATATTGGATTTTCGAGGAAAGGGTGTGAAGTTTCTTTACCCAGTGTTCAATTGTTATCTTCTCTTCTCAATTTGATTCTCCATGATCAAGAGCATGATCATAAATTTTATAGCATTAGAAAATCTATTTATAGTGGGGAGATATTTTCCCATTGGGTTTTCTCTAAAGAGGATGTTATATGCTATCAGAGTCACATCATTGTAGAATTAAGGGAAAGGAAGCCTGTAATGGGGGGATTGTCATAATTCATAGCGAGATATGCACCATGGAACCACAAAGATGTTCTATGACATGCATCAGAAATTCTGGTGTCCAATTATGAGATAGGGCATTGCTGAGTTTGCCTCCTAATGCTATACATTCCAACAAGTTAAAGACGAGCACTGGAAGCCTTCGGGTTTGTTGCAGCCACATCCTATCCCTACTTGGAAGTGAGATAAAATATATAAGGAATTTTTGGGTGGGATGCATCATACCCCGAAAAAAATAGGATATGGGTTGTGATCAATAGGATGACCATGTCAAATTACTTGATACCCATATGTGACATAACCAAAGTGGAAGAGTTGGAGAATCTCTATGTGAATGATATTGTTTGTTTTCACTGAGTATAATCTTCTACAGTATTCGATAGGGATCCTTGGATTACATATCATTTTGGAGAGGCCTTTAGGAGGCACTGGGATATCTATTCTGTTTGATCATGATATACCATTCTAAGGTGCATGGACAGACAAAGTGAGATATACATATTCCAGAAGATATGCTCTATGCCTATGTTCTTGACTTCGGTGGGGCTTGGGATGATAACTTGGGGATAGTTGAGTTTTCCTATAAAAATTGTTTCTTATCCATGATCATAATAGATCCTTTGGAGGAATTTTATGATAGAACTTGTAAATATCTATCGTGTTGGTAGATTATTGGTGAATGTTCCTTATTTGGACCAAGCATGGTGCAAGAGATGACAAAGAAGAACCAGTTAACTCATTAGAGAATGTTCAAACCAGAAATCAAATATAAGTCTTATAGTGATCGAAGCCATATACCTTTGTATTTTTCAATTGTTGAACAAGTGTTCTAGATTTGTCTACCACGTTTGGGTCATCAACATCTTGAGGGGCAAGAGAAACTTGCCCCTCATTTTGAGGGACCCTTAGAGGTTATTGAATAGGTGGGGAAAATTTCATATTGTTTAGAATATCCACCATAGCTGACATCGATACATAACATAATCCATGTATCTTAGTTAAGAAAGTGTTTATCTGATCTATCTCATGTTTTTATATGGAGATATTTGGGGATTAAACCTGATTTATCTTTGACTGAACGACCAGTCAAGATAGTTGATTCTGAGACCAAGGTACTTTTTTGGTGGATGAGACCTTTGGTATGTTTACTATAGAAGCATGGTTATGATAGTAATGGGACATGGGAATGAGAGGAACTGATGAGAGATACGTGGACTCATATATTTGGAAAGGAAGAATCTCTATAGTCTTTTTGGGGCCAAAAGTTTCTATGGTGTAGAGTTTGTAACATCCTGTTATCGATTTAATAGGTATTCCTTTAACCTTGTCATGAGTTTTCATTTTAATTGACTAGGCAGGGTTAATAATAAATTGGGAGGATACCTATAATGGTGAAGTCAGAGATTTATTGGACTCTTATCTTTAACCAACTTTTTCTATAGGCTGTAGGAGGGTTACAGACCGCATAACTATGTTACACGACGTGTATGTATTTCTTGATGCAAGTCATGAAATTCTTCAGGTTGTGAAGCTTACACATGGTGAATGGACATTACACGTCAGGAGTTATTTATTGTAATATTTTTAATTGGAGGTTATTTATTTTTTGGCGGTTTCGAATATAAACTATTTCGTGATGTAAAATAGTATTACATGCTTTGAAATACCCCAACTGAATTTTTTGAAATGGGAAACAAAACTGAGATTTATTTTCTCCTTCACTTCAGTTTTATCTCACTTGGACTATAGCCTTCCTTAATAAATTTTGAAGCCTTTCATCCCTTACAGATCCATTTGTTTGGCGTGTGATCATCATTAAGCTTTTGGTGTGATTCTTAAGTATGTTTTCTCCCTCGTTATTAGTATATATATTTTTATCCTCCATTGGGATTTAAATAGATCATCTTGAGAGTGATGGATCTATGCACTGTGATGTGGGACCTCATTTATAGGATTGTTTTCTAGGTCTTCTTTATTTTTTTCTCCTTGAAGGGTTTCATTGCAAGTGTTGCGTTTTAGGGAAAAGCTAGGTGGTTCTATCACGAATAAACAAATTGATTAACCATGAATTCATTGTTTTATTTAAACTTTTGATTTAAACTCAATTGATCAAACATTATTTAAATTGATTTTATAAAACCCAATTCTATTAAATTGTGAGGTTTTTAATGGTTTTGGCATGAAAATTGGGAAAACCCCCAATTCCATTTAATTTGGGTTTGTTTATGGAAGCTAATTAATTTAAATTGTTTAATTTAAATTGTGGATTTTATGGAAATGATTTCAATTAAATTGGTCAATGTATTTAGGTAATTCAATTATGAAATGGATGGAATTTTTTTAATGGGTTTCAAACTTGTGACAATTGATTAATAATATTTGATAGAAACGCAGTGGTTTTATCTTGTGAAAGGGGCATGCTTTTTGACTAAACCCCATTATGGAATGAAATATAAAATTATCATTGAAATGGATGAATGAGATTTAATTGTATTTTAATTAGTCTTAAAATAAATTTACCTTCACTAATTATGTAAGAGAACATGAAATCCTTACGTAGTTAGTGAGTTATTTGGACACACTATATGATATTACAATGTTCTAAAACATACATGCAGTGGGTCACATCCTCAATGGGAGGGTGACAAGTCACCTTTGGCTAGTGTTAGGGGGACTTGTGTATACACATATTTCTGAGATCACATAGAAAGTGTGGAGTCATATATCCATAAACACTATCATACCTATTTGGAAGATGACCATGTTGCTCGCTTGTTTTATATTTGAGATACAAATGAATTCCAATATTTTATGAAATCCTTTACAAGCCTTCTAAATTTATATAAACTGTTATAAATAAATTTTTAAGATATCATTTTAGAAATATTCTATCACTTGTTCAGACTTTTCAAAAATTATTTTTTCTATTATTTTAATTGTATAACATGATTTGTTTAAATATTCATTGAAATTAAAAACCTTTTTACATAAAATTGAATGCATTCCTTTGGTTAATAATTTTTCAGAATCTACTATAGAATCCTTGGTGAGACCCTTCTGTGATTTTTAGAACACACCATACTTTTTCATTGAGTGTATGTAGTCTTTCTCCTTCCAGGTTCGAGCTAGGGGATATGATCTCTTAGAGGTGGATCCGGTTATTGAACATTTCATGTGGTGATTTGTTTCCTTTGTGACATGGGGTGTTTTCCTCTATTTGTTACTCGGGTTATAATACTTTGGGCTTTTATTCCTTATTTTAGTCTGGTACATTACTCTGAGTGGAGCGTCCTTTGTTATGTGTATTGTCTTGTTTCTTTTTCTTCCACTATTATATATGGAAAAATTTACCCCACTTTCATGTTATATGATTCCAAATTCTAGTAACCAACCTATGGGGATCAGTAATTCTATTCAGGATATTTTAGGGTCAGCTCAATTATCAAGTTACCAGGGTACCTAGACTGGTTCATGAGACTATAAGCCTCATTTTCATTCACCAGGTGATGATCATTTCAAGACCAATGCAAACTTTTTAGAGTTATTACCCATAGGTACTTATGGTCTATAACCAAATACACATGTATTATTTAGAAATTGATGTATTTATAAGAATAACCATAGAATCTATACCTTTCTAATACCTTAGGATGTTCTTATATACTTATCCTTAATGTTTATCTAAGAGTTATGATCCCTAATCTTTGTTTTTTCTAAACCTAGTTCCAAATGTTTCTACTAAAATTCATTTTATACAAACTATGATGACCCCAATCTCAGTATCCTAGAGCCTTTATCAGTTATATAAAATTATAAAAAGATACAAGGAATTATATAATTAAGGATTTAATAGTTTAGTTGTCTTGGAAAGATATATTCATACACGATTCATATATATCATTTGAAAACACATATTACAACTTAATTTTTTTATATTGAGAATAAAAAATTTCCATCTATAATATCATTTCATATCCAACATAGTACACTTCATGGATTCCAAGGAGAAAAATAAAAATAAGTGTGATATTTTATTCATTGTATGGATTATGTACACTAGAAGATATTAGGAATAATTAATCATAATCAACATTTCAAAGAAAATAAATGAAAACACACACCATTTAAGTAACTTTTCTATCAAGATAAGATAAGGCATAATCAATATAAAAATATAAATAAATGATAAAACATTCAATTTAACAGATAAATTTGGAACAAAATTCATAGAGAGATAATATTATTGTGAAAATATCTTAAATAATGATAACTAAATTCTTAATTATGGAAATTTTTAATTATTGGACATCATGTGCTTGGCACACTTTACCTGTTCCGTCAATATCAATCTTGAAGACAGTTTAAAACTGATGGGTATAAACCCGTTTAACTAAGCCTATCCAACAAGTTAGTCTCATGAGACCTATTGATGCATAAAGAGGATATCTACAAATAGTCCCCACCCATGTCTTTATGTCCAAAGTATTCCTTATAATTAGAATAATCGATTTAATTCATGAATAATTTTTCTTACCATCCAATATCTATATTGAGTAAAGAATACTGATTTATCAATATTTACCTAGATAAAAAATTCCTTCAATGTATCAAAAACAATGTATAAATGATATATAGTTTATGAAATAAAACTATCCACAATAAATAATATGAATATTTAGGGGAAATTTAATGTCCCATGATCATATATATGTGAATATTTCATGAGAGAGTTAATGACTTAAAAATGAATTAAGAAAGTGAATTTCAATATTTTCCTTGGTCAAAATGATCATAAACCATCCATAGAAAAAATAAATATAGTTTCAATAAAATATAAAACTACTAGAGTAATAATAAGGGGTTGTCTTTATCAATGAATAAAAATACAATAAAAGATTTTTACAATAATTATTGTGGAAAATATTTTTTTTTCATTTTGAAAATCACTTTTCAAGGTATAAGTTCAAAAAATTTGAAAATGCATTTCATTGAAAATAAAATTTGATATGTATAATTTATTCATTAAAATATTGAGTTTTCATGATGGTATAAAATTCAATTCATGTGGTACATGTTAAAAAATGACTACTTTCACCTTTTCTGTAATAGAAAAACATGCCTTGTTTTGAAAACAAAATGAGGATTCCTCTAAAAATATTTGTAAAAAGTAAAAAATGTGTAAAAATATATTTAATAAATAATTTTAAAAGTATAACAAAATTTGGAAATATTTTTTGAAAACATGGTCTTGAAAGAAAACAGATTTCTGGCCAAAGAGGAAATTGAAGTATGATTTTATTAAAATGATTTTATCAATTATTTTAAGTGCCAAATAGTGAGAAAATGATAATATTATAGTAAAAAATCATTTATAACAATATAAAAAGACTATTAAAGGTTTTATTAAACAATGATAAAATAATTTACTTCAATGGAAATTCAAATATAAAAATCCTGATTAAAATGAGAGTTTGAAATAAATTCATGAAAATATCAAAATGTTAAGGTAAGAATTAGTCAATGAATATACTATGTGTATCAAATATAATTCCACATTAAATGAGTTTAAATAAAGAATTGGATAATGAGATGTCATTAATGAAGTGTTTAGTGAATTTCATTTGTTATTAATGAGTATTCAGTGAAAGATTTCAATATGTTTTAAGGTTACTTAATGTGATGATTGAATATATTGTTTGTTGTTATTAAAAAATGGTGTCATTTTTTATTTGAGGTTGGCACAATAGTAATAAAATTTGAAAAAATTAGAGTTATAATTTATTATTTAATTCCAAATTGAAGAATAATTAGATAATTGGTTATATGGGTATTGGATTTTCACATTAAGTGTTTTTTGGATTATGTTTTTATATAGAGTGTAATTAAAAATATATCCAACCATATAGTCCATCCATGAAGTAAAAACACCACTAATTTGGAGGGAAGGTACTACCTACATCCAAGCTAGCATGGAGATAGAGGTTATCCAAGGTGTGTACTCACAAGGGTGGATGTATAGTCAGAGGAACCACCGCACATGGTGACACAATGGTGAAGGAGCACCTAGAATGGGGCAGTTCCAAGTAGTGACATGAGTGTCTATTAATTTATTATTGTACCTTTATCATCATATATTTTATTATAATGGAGTGGCCAATTTGCGGCCATTTCAATATGGTATCCAATTTTAGCACATTATAACAGTTCGAAAAGAACACTCACAGTTCGATCTTAATATCTCATTTTTAGAATATCCAATAAATTCTCTACATTTTCTCCTCTATCAAGGACATCAACTTATTCTTATCGAGTAATCAATTGATGGAGTGTTGTTCACATGAATCTCTTCTGAGCTCATTTGGGAGATTTCTTCAAATCACAAATTTGAAAAAGTGATGCCAACAGAAGTTTTAACCATATCCTATAAGAAAAAATTGAGTGTTATAAAAATTATAAGATCTTTGATATTATCTTAGAATCAATTTTCATGGTAAAAAAAGATCAAAAAGAAGAAATACAATGTCAAGAAAATGAAAATTTATGAAGGTGGTGATTTAATTTATCACGAAATGTGGAGAAGAGTCAGTGCACACGTCGGTGGAATCCTATCTATAAATTCTTACCAAGGTGTTCAGTTTTTTTATTGATTTTTGAGAGAATTTGTTTCCCAATTAAATGGATCCCCTGAGAGTCTCTATATTTTTTTCATTGAATAATTATGGAAGTGTTTATTTCTATATGAAGTTGAAGTGATTCAACGATAAAACTACATGTGCATGGAACACTAGTTTTTCTTCATGATTAAATGTGTTCTATGAATTTTATGTGATCATTGTGATACACATATATGTATCTATTGATTGATAAAAATAAAACATGATCTAGTGTTTTCTTATCTATCATTAAAGGTTTTAAGAACCATGAAACTATATTTATAGAAATATTTTCTCATGAATGAGGTATTTTTACATCAATATTATACCCATATGGGTTTGTGTGCAGAAAGAGAGTTATATAGTGAGTGTTTTATTATTTTATGCGAAGGATTATATAGCTTATTCACTTAAAAAAACTTACATTGAGCATCCTTTTTTTGTATATGAAGTGTGGAAAATGTGTGTGAACAATTTGTGTAATAATACTTAAATACATTATGTGAAGAAAGGGGTATTTTGTATGTTGTACATGCTTGTGGTTTATGAAAATATTGTGATAGTGTTCAGTGTGTGAGATGTTTGTGTGAAGGCCAGTGCACAAGAAGGAAAAACCTTTATGTGAACTGTGAGTGTGCTATGTGTAAATCATGTATGATTGAGGTTCCATATGAAAAATAATTTTCTTGCGTTAAAGAATTCTTAAATGTACACATTATAAATTAAATGGATTTAAATGCGCGTGTTATACAAACATGTATGAACATTAGATTATATATTCATGATAGGGAGAATCTTGTGCATGTGTGTTATTTCCCAATATAAGAAGACCATGAAGTGTATTATATATATGAATGAAGTTGTAAGAAGTGAATATTTAGTATATGTTTCTTGATTAGTCTGATGAGTTTTGAGATAGATGATAGAATAGTTTTTCTATCATAAATTCAGAATATTTTTTCATTTTATTTGTTAGTGACCAGTAAGGATGGATCTTTAGAAGAAGAGATAATTATTTCCCGAGTAGTGTTTTACTGAGAAAACTGACCATTTATAGGTGGGAAATTTTATTTAGTCAAGAATTGCACAAGTGAAAAGGTTCTTGAATTGTACATGGGCCATCATGATCCAAAAAGGTTATGGAGGAGGATCTTTAATTGAACATTATAAATTGTATAAATAACGTTGTAATTGAAGGCTAAAACTAGGGGTTCGAACCGGTTTTAGAAAATTGTGATTGGGGGGTCTAACCAATTATATGAAGAAGATGCAGTTGGGGGTTCAAACTAGTGGTTGAAGGGTAAATGGAACTAGGGGTATAACTAGTTTATAGTTATGGGGTCTAACAAATTATTATTGTAATCACCTACTCATATAGTGGAGAATCCATGTCAGTGGATATAACCAACATAGAAAGGAGTATGTATTTTTACTAAACCATGTAAATCCCTGAGTGTTGTGATTTTGTTGTTGTTATTACTTGAATAGTGAGAAAAAGTTTTAAATATAAGATATCAAGACTTTAATCTGTCAAATAGGATGAATCAAAAGTAAAAGAATTTTTAAAAATAGTATACCACTAATTCACCCATCTCTCAGTGGTATCTTACTGGTCCATCGACACATCATTTAGTATCAGTGCATAAGGTACCCTCTATTGATCTGGAACAATTATTGAGAAATAGATAAATTGAATTCAGCGAATATCCAAGGAATTCCTACTTTTTAAGGAATGAACTACCCAAGTTAGAGGAATATGATGCTTCCTACATTCCATATCTTTTTCTGGAAGAGAGATATGTAGAAACAATGTGTCTCCATCCTATTAATGAATATGTTTCTATGAATCAAGGTACTAAGAGAAGTATTAAAGTTTATGAAAAGGCTCAGAATTCAATCTTGACGACTTTATCATAAAAAGTTTACACCAAAGTGGTGGTTCTCTAATCATCTATGGAGATCTAGGATAAAATTAGAATAAGTTATGAAGGAAATTTTAATGTTAGATAAGCCATGTTGAAAATATAGAGAGTCATGTTCAAATATATCAAAATGATAATGATGAAAGTATTTATGACTACATTATAATATTAAATGAATGTTTTATCAATATCATAGGTTTTAGGGAGGAGATGGATGATTTTAATATTATGAATAAGATTATGAGAAATTTACCAGATATATTTGACTCAAATATTTCATCTCTAAGAGGGAGATAAGATCTATCCTGGGATGAACTTCATAATACTATCATATCTTATAAAATGAGAAAAGTTCCAACATTCATGAAAGTGGAAAGAGATGAGATGGAATTTGTATTCATGATAAAAAATAAACTAAAACAAAAGATCCAAAATTAAATGATTCTATGTGTTAAGAAGCTGAATAAGTATTCATCTAAATTATTTCCATTTAAAAGAAACATTTAATGGGGGAAGATAGAAAGGAAATAAAAAACAACCATCAATGTTTTGGTAATTTTCATAAAACTAGTCATTTCACGAGTAACTATCCAAAGCATAATTCTGATGATACTAACTCATATGAATATGATAAGATGTGTCAAAAAAGGGTGTGGAAGAAGAATAAAAAGTGGTTTAATTCTATTAAGAGAAATATGATGTGTATATAAATGGATTAATTTATATCATCATGTTATGATTCAAAATATGGTAGATATTCTAATAATAAAAATTTCTTTATGGGTAAATCCAAGAAATCTGGAGACTCATTTAAAGTCAATGAATGTGATAAGATTACTTATTTATAATATATGTTAAAGGAGAATCTTGGAGGTACAACTGTGGTCATTATGAAACTAAACAAGGAAAAAAATATGAATAAATAAATTGAAAATATCTCCTTTGAGAATAAATAATGTGTCATGAAATATGATATTTATTTTAATGAAATAATAGAAATGAAGATGAAGATAAATATGGTAGAAGGAAAACTGAAAACTATTAGAAAGAACAATCTAGACAAGGAATAATAAATATTTATTGAATAGAATAAAAAAAATAATTTTAAATTATCTAAATTTGAGAAAATGGTTAAAGATATTGAAGAAAGACTTTTTGAGACAGAGGAATAATTATCTATGAAAAAATCTATATGCCTTGTATCCTAATGTGAGTTCAAGATAATAAATGAATACTTGACCAAAGTTATTGAGATTAAGGGTGACTCTTCTGAATCTTATAAAAAGGGTTTAGAGAAAGTGGTTGTTTCTAAAACAAATGAATCTCAATGTAAATTTTATATTTCTAACAACGGAGGTCTGAAAGACAATATTGAATCAAATTGGACCAAAATAAAAAAATAAGAAAATATTTTTCACAAAGGAAGACCATACTAATTAAGACATAAGAATTACACCTAAGAAGATACATACCCAATATATAAAAATAAAAAAACTACAATCTAAATAGTTGGATTTCTATTAGTCTAGAAGATAAAGGTTTAGAGGATACTGTTGGTGTTGTGGAGTCTTCAGTCATAAAGATTATTCATGCTACTATAACATTTCATAACCAAGGAGAAGTCATGAATCAAGGGGGAGAAATTCGGGACAGACAAGATCATATTATTAGAAGGAGAAGCCTATGATCAAGAATTAATTTAAACTATAAATGAAGAACTTATATGAATATTTGATTTAAGTCTGTGGCATATGTTCTTAAGAAGTTCACAAAGCTGAAAATGAAATGTTTTTTTTATAAAGTACGATTCCTCATAATGAATATGAGAAAATAAGTTAGATAGCGAAGAAAGCTATAGTCACCAGTGAATTGTGTGTGAAGATGAAACAATTTGAAAAATATCATAATCATGTTGGAGAAAAACAAAAGAAAGTGATAATATATAAATAATTTAATGATGCTGATGAGTTATCTACAAATTATGACATTAAAATTATAAAGTGTGAAAGGTGTGAGAAAATGGGCATGAAACTCTAAATTCCATGATATATATAACAACCCAAGAGACTAAGGATTACTCTTCAAAATTTGAGTTTAAAAGGATTAAGGTAAAAGTAAGGTTGAGAGGCAACTCTCATCCCAAGTGATATTTTTAAAGAACAAACATGCTCCTTGTTGTTCCCTTATATAAATTCATTTGTGCTAACATTTAGTAAATTGAAGGATATGGATGCATTCCATGAAGGGTATAACAGATGATTTTAGGATGTAAAATATTCATAATCATGTGAAAATAATGATAACTCTCAAATTTTTAATCTGAATTTAAAAGGGTAAGATATTTTTTTTCACTTGAACCTTTTGATTCATTTTTTTAGATGTGTGTATGAAATCTCTTGGTAATATTGTACAAATTTTTCCTATGATTACATTTTTGAAAAAAGTTTTGGAATGGTATAACATTATATGATTTGAATATCATTGATTTTTAGGTGAAATTTATCTTTCTTTCATCATTAGGAATACCCATATATAACTAGATCTTGTTAACTGAAAGTCCATTTATTTGTTGAATTAGATTTAATTTTGCTAAGATAACCAAAGTGGAGAAGATGTTGTTTGATGTTTAAACTCATAAATTTACCTTTTTATTCATTACCAATAAGGGGGATAAAAATTAAACATATTGATATCCTATGAGTAATCATAACAAATAAAAATAGGGAGATTAAAGTTTCCAATGAATTTAATTTGTTGTGAATGAGTGTTTGGTGAAATATCTCAATATTTTTTAAGGTTTCTTAATGTGACAATTGTATATATGGTTTTTAGTTTAAAAAAAAACTGGTGTCATTGATTATTTTAGGTTTGAATAATGTTTACAACATATGAAATAATTATAGTTGGAATTTATTGTTGAATTCTAAATAAAAGAAGTGTTAGGGAATTGGTTATAGGTGTATTGGATTTTCACTTTATGTGTTTTTTAGATTATGTTTTTATATGGAGTCTAATTAAAAATATATATCTCACTATTTTTTCCATTCATGAGGTAGACACACCGCTATTTAGGTGGGAAGGTATTAACCCTAGCTAAGCCTTCACAACGACAGAATTATGAAAGCAGCATTGCTATAATGGTTGATGCATTGGTAGAGAAACCAACATGTAGGGCGATATGGTGGCGGAGGAGAGCCTAGCAATAACGGTGCCAAGAAGTGATACGAGTGTCTAGTAACCGATTTATGGAACAATATCATCGCATATTTTATTATAAAGGAGCGATTAAGATGTAGATGGGTTTAGATGGAATCATAGTCATGTACATTACTATATATTAGAAATAATTCTCAGCATTCTATCTTCTAATATAATATTATAATCCACTTGGTGGGTACTTTATGTTGTCTTCTCCATCGACCCCATATGTTATGTCATCTCCAACATTCCATTAATGGAGTTCTATTCACCTGGAGCTCCAGTAAGGCCATCCAAGAGATTTCAGCCCACTGAGATTTCCATAAAGGATATCGAAAAAGCTTTATCTGAGTCCTTTGACCACCATTAAAGTGTTTTGAAAATTTTAAGATGATTAAAATCACCATATAATCAATTTATTGGAAATAAAATATCAAACAGATGATATGATGTGGTTAGAAAAAGTGGATTTATAAAGGAGGTGATTCAATTTTTCACAAAATGTGAAGAATAGTCGGTACACACATCAGTGGAAGCCTTTATATATATTCCACCAATGGTGTTGAGCTTGGTTATTATGATTTGAGAGGGTTTAATTTCTAGAGAAACATAACCACCAATTATCTCTATAGTTCACTAAAATAATAATTATGAAGGAATTTGTTTCTGTATGAAGTTAAAGTGATAATGCATGAAAACTACATGTGCATGGAACACTGGTCTTTCATCATAGTGAATTGTGTTATGTGAAACTTCTTAGATAAAACGATACAAATATGTCTCTCTTTGGATTGAGAAAAGGACATTGTGGACTAGTGTTTTCCTGTCTAACAAAAATGTTTTTATGAACTAAAAAGCTGTGTTAACTGATATAGTAACTCATGAAGAAGTTCTTGTACAGATCAAGTTTATACCCATTCAGGTTTTCATGGAAGAGGAGAGTTATACATTGAATTTTATATTGTTGTTTGCAAAGGATTTTATACCTCAATCACTTACTAAAAATTATACTGATCATCCTATTTTATGCACAATTAGTCTAGATAGTGTATGTGCATGATTTTTTTAAGAATACTTTCATACATTGTATGAAGAAAGGGGTGTTTTGTATGGTGCACATGCATGTGGTTTATGCAATTATTGCACAAGTGTCCAGTGTGTGCAATGAAAATTTCACAAGAAGGAAAATAGTGTATGTGAACTATGAGTGACCAAATTGAATAGTGTGTGTGATTGAGGATCAATATGTAAAATATTTTCCTGAATTAATTATGGCATACTTGCAGACATGAGAAATTAAATACATTTAAATGTGTGTTTTATAAAAACATGAATGCACATGAAATTATGAATGAATAAGAGTGTGAATATTATGCAAGTGTGTTATTTCAAAATGTATAAAGACTATGAAAAGTTATATATACATGAATTAATTTTGAAGAAGCGAACATGTATTATATGAATCTTGACTATTGTGTAGTGTTTGGAGACTAAATTTGGGATAAAATTTTTATTGTAATCAAATATATTTTTCCCCATTGTTTTTGATCTATGAGGTCGAGTATTCATCAGAAGAAATAATTCTTGTCTCATAAGTTTTGTACTAAGTCAACTAACCATTTATAGGCGATCAATTTTATTTGAGAAATACCAACACTAGTGATAATTTTTTTTAATTTTAAATTACCCAGTTTGATCCATCAAGCTCCTATAGGAGGATCTTCAATTGGTATTTCTATAGTGGTTTAGGCTATCTAAAACATAAGGTTTCAGATAGGGGGTATTACTAGTTAATGAAAATTTTGATTAGGGTTCTAACCAATTACTATTAAGAAGGTGCAGTTGGGGGGGGGGTCTGAACAATTATTAAAGGGTGATTGGAACTGGGGTTATAAACAGTTTGTAATTTGGTTATCTAACCATTTATAATTGTAATAACCTTTTAATATAGTAAAGAATCTATGTCGGGGTGTATAAAAAACATAGAAAGTATTAGGTCTTTTTATTGAGCCTTATAAATCCCTATATGATGTTCTTTCTTTGTGTTCATTAATTGTAGGGTGAGGTTGAGTTTTAAATATGAGGGATCGAGACTTTAGTTAGTCAGAGAGGTTGAATAAAAAGTAAAAGAATTTTTAAAAATAGTATAACACTAATTCACCCCTCTAAAAAGAATCTAACTGATCCTTGGAAACGTTAATTAGACACATAATTATATAATATCAAAGATAATTAAGAAGTCATAAAACCTGACGAAAAGAAATTGAGTTATGAAATTGTTTACCACTTGGTAAAATTTAATTAATATATAATTGCTAAAATATGTCAAATTTAAAAATAAAATACCATGAATATTTAATTTATAATTATATTACATGTCAAAGGTGAAGTATATACACTAATTATAAGAAATTAGGTTTATAACATTACAATATGCCTCAATAAAGTGAAATTGAGATAAAATCCATTACCTAAATCTTCCTTTTTATTGAATGTGATTTAACCTAATATATAATGGTTTTAAATATATAATTGAAATATAAAAGAAACATACTAATATTTATAATATCAAATATGATTTTTTATAAAATCTTATCATGTATTCGTTAATATTCTTTTATTATTTTCATTATTCCTATTGTTCATTGTCTTGTTTTCTCTTTTTTGATTTACCCTAAAACTTTTGGTTATTTTGGGATTTATAGAGTTTCATCATATAAAAAATAATAATCATGTCAGAATTATCATATTTTCATATAAATTATACTTTTAATACCTATCATGAAATTTGGTTTTTATAAATTAATTATGTTACGATCTTGGAGACGACATGCCATACATGTGTATGGGCAACATTTCCATTTTTTAGTGATCATTATAGAAATGAAGTAATATTTTATACATTAATAATGAACATAATATCATATTATTTCCTTAAATATACATATATAAATAATCCATGTGGTTTAATGGTGAAAAGAGAGTCACATTTCTTCATGAAGGTGATAGTCCACACATACATGAACAATGTTATAGTTTTTATGTTAGTGAAAATATAAGAATGAAATGATATATTATATTAAAATAATGAAAAATATGTCAGTAATATCACAATTTTTTCATTATTATTTAACATATTTATTTACATTATCCTTTTAAACTTTCATTTAAAGCGTTAGTAAAAAATGAATCACATCGCTCCATAAGGCGATAATCTTTTGTACACACGAGTGACTTTATTGTATCTCCTATAGATTGGAAATTAAAAATGGTGTATATGATATAATGAATCCATAGGTATAATAATATTATAAATAAAATAAAATATATATTTCTATTTAAATCTATCATCATACCCAACCGTGAGAGGTGGTAATGGGAAAATAAATGACATTAGTTTACGAGGTGGTAGTTTGTCGTACACACAAATGATGATTTCATAACCTATATGGTGGAAGTGGGTATGGTTTTAGATCATGCACATAAAATAAAAAAATATTAGTATATCTAAGATTTTTATTTTATTATATAATCATGGTTTAATAGTAATTGAAGTAGTAGGAGGAAAAAAAAAATAAAAACACTCATTGAAGAACGTTACATATTCTTTGGGTAACTACCTTAGTTTTACACTAAAAGTCTTCTTAGATTGGATTTATGTCCCATAAAATGATTCCATAATGTGGTTATGGAATTTGTTAAGTTATTTTTGAATTTATTAGATGAACCAAAATGGTGTGATAGTGTGAATAAGATGATAGATAGAGTAGCATTTTATAAGTCAGGTGAGTGGCACACTTGTAATTTCTTAAAATAAAAATGTATCCTCAAATTGTTTCTATGGTAAAAGGGCCTATAAAGAATTATTATAGAGAATTATACATTATAGGGTTGATATATGATCAGAAAATATATTTTAGAAATGTTTTTAGGTTATCTTTACACTTACATTTTACTTTAACCTCATAGTAAATCAATTTTTTACCTTAATTATGGTAAATAATGTATAATTTTTTCATTATTAATTTTATTCAAAAACTAAGTTAAACTTATTAGATAATATTAATTATTATAATTTCAAATATTTAACCCATTTTTCTAAATTAAATTCATATAATTAGAAAATTTTAATTTAAAAGTAATCATGAAAATATGATGAGATAACAGGTTTTGAAAGAGAAACTATTGAAAAGATTACAATGTTTTTATAACAAAATTAAATATTAAAATATTTCAAATAAACTAAATTGGATTAATATATATATATAATTTAACTAATTTTACTTTAAAACAAAATAAAAATATAATTTATCATTATAAATAATTTAATCAAAAAGTCATTTCTAAATTATAATCCAGTATTTATCACTATTAATAAAAAATTGAAAAATTTCAAAATAATACCAAAAAACCACACAAATATAATGTTGATATTATGATTTCCAAAATTATTTTCATTAAATTAAATAAATTTTAAAAAATTATTAAAAAAATTATTTTTAAATTATGCGTGGAAATCCTGAATAAACTATCTTTTTTTAAAAAATATAGTTTTTCAAAAAACACTTTTTTCTTTTAAATTATTTTTATTTTATTTCTAATCAATATAAACCCATGATTTTAATAATTTAGTTTTTACTCTTCATACCCTCTAATTTAATCTGTGGTTTATAATGGTACAATATATTATGGACTATTACAATTTGGAAACACTATTGAAATTATATTAATATGGTTTTATAAAACGTACAACATGCATGCTAGTTGACAACCCATCACATCTGAAAAGGTCGTGGGTCATGAACCCACCATAAAAGGGTGATAATGGTGAAGCTCCTACAACTGGCCTATGTAATGCTTCAGTTAATATGTCACTTTATTTACATAAATTATTTTATGGATAAATACTTATGGAATGGATTAAGTTAAACTTTGGGGGTTACTATTTATGTTTAGAGAATAATATATACAAAAGGAATTTCCACTATTTAATAGATCCTATAATCCTTCAAAAGTTGATTTTAGTGTTTTAGACCTAAAAATTTAATCTTGGATAATAATTTTTTGTAGTAATAAATGAAGAGGAATTTAATTGAAATACAACCAAAAGATGAAATTGTTATTGTAAAATAAAAATATATCAAATAAGTATATTTCTTATATTCTTAGTCTAGATTATATAATTATCCACTGACTTTCGGAAAAGGATCCTGAAATCAAAATGTTATCTTATTTCCTTGATTACCATCAAATATTTATGACTTTTTTTTGTTATTAAAATTATTTTCATCATTAACTTTCTTATGATCAATGATCTCTATCACTTTATATTAATACATGGGTGTTACTATTTTCTTCCATCCCCAGATGTTCACTTTCCCCAAATGTTCTCCAATTTGGAAACACATTATATGTTATTTCCTATGAACTTAATACATTCCAGTATATCTTATCAAGAAATTTTTTTATTAAATCTTCTCATGTTTTCTATTTTCTAGAAGGTAATATTAAAATTTCAAACTCTTTTTTATTAAGATGAACATTAAATTATGAGGGAAAAATTTATTTTAGTGGTAGAATATACCCCCCCCCCCAATATTTTTAAATAAGAACACAATGTTTGATAAAATGTATGACATCCAAGTACATGATTAGGAGAAAAAATAACACCATGATACTTTAGAATATATTTATTTTTAAATAAATTCAATTTCTATTATAGTAAATTATACACACAACACCTAGTGAAAACGAAACATTCCACTCTATTAAAATATTATCCTTTAAACATGACCATTATAATATAACCATTAAGTTAGTGGGTATTAATAGTAACAACTAATTTTTTTTAATTAATATGGTTTAAAAATGAATAAAATAAATTCAATGGTTATATATTGAATATAAATAAAATAAGAACAATTTTAAAGAGAAAGAAATGTTTTCTAAAAACTATATTATTTAATGGTGTAGATGTTATGCTTTGTTCAAATGATTAAAAATTATGATTAATAATATTAGAAAATTTATATTAAATAACAAGATTAATTTTATAAATCTACATGTCACCATTATCTTTGGGTGAATTATTAAGGATTTTTTTGAAAAGATTGCTTTTTAATAAATAGTGAGAAATATTGAATTTTAATTGAAACTTCCTTTTTTGCATAAATAATTTGAAAAGTTTAATAATATTTTAATTTTTTTTTTAAATTAAAATTATATCAATTATATTAAAATTTAACTAATTTATGTATTTTTAATCAATTTCATAGAGAATTATTATATTAAAACAATCTATGCTTATGGGAGTTTTCTATTTGGAAACCCACTTTTTCATCTTGTCACCAAGTATAGTTTTAATATTTTATTAATACAATTATATGAATTTAATTTTGAAAAATGTGTTAAATATTTTTAACCATCATAGTTTTTATTATCTTATAGTTTCAACTAAAATCACGATTATTATGAACAATAACAATAGTAAAAATTAATTACATTGATTGAAGTAAAAATGAGTTTACTATGGGGTTAAACTAAACCATACGGGTTATGATGACCTACCAACTTTTCCAAAAACCATTTTATGTACATATTTATACCATATAATATTTTTTTATAAGGACCTATTTTGGAGGCATTTGTCATGATAAAAATGGAGGTGTAATTGACTCTTTTCAAAAATACAAACTGTGTCCTCTCTCCCTGTAAAAAATGCCACACCTCTCCTACCTTATTAAAACATAAAAGGCCATTTGGTTCACCCAATAATTTCCAAAATATCTTTCTTAAATTCCTCCCCATATAATAGTTTTATTGGTTAGATACAAAAGCTTATATAGGAAGGCTTTAGGCTAAACCTAAAGAGGTTTCTCAAAGAATATGTAAACTTTTTAACAATGCACTTTCATTTTACATATCATTATAAATCCATATAACAATTTTAAATTATGAAAAATAATGTAACCCATATATAATGTATAATAATATTTTATTATGTTAATTTTATAACCTACCTCAATCACCACTTGAATCAAATGGAAAACAAAACCGTCTATTGTGAGTACGACGGACTACCGCCTTGTGAACCTATGCTGTTCATTTTCAATCACCAACTTTCATGGATTGATATAGTGATAGATTTAACATAATTATATGATATTTAGGATATTATTATATTTATGTAATTATAATATCACATATACCTTCATAATTCTATTTCGTGATGGATACAATTACATGGCTCGTGTGTACGAAGGACAACCTCCATGCGAAGCGATATGATTCATTTTTCACTTAAGGTTTACATGGAACATAGTATGGATAAAATTAAATGAATATATGTGATTTTTATGATCTAAATATACTTATTTAAATATAACAACACATTTATCTTCTTACCTTTCAATCCATTGAAAAACAATGAAGTTGCTTGTGTGTGTATATAGACTACCACCACCACGCTGTGATGTGAAATGTTTTTTATTTTATATGTGAATTGATTGTAATAAAAATGAATATTAATAATATAAATGATACATATAAGATACTTATTATTTTTTAAAGTTTAATTAATATTTGTTTTAATTTTTTCCAACCTTTGATAAAAATTATAATAGCGTTCATCGGTACATAAGACCTACCATCTCCATGAATAGTGTAACAAATTTTATCTATAAAATTAATAGATTAATACAAATTAATATATAATGTATATATATTATATTCATATCATGGATAAAATTTTAGATATGATGTTACTAGGATCGAATTAAAATTACCAAAATTTACTGAACTAAAACAAACATGAAAAATAAAGCAATAATTACCTCAAACAATGATTCTAACAAAGAATTGTTAATAAATGTGTGATAAAATAATTTAATTAAATAATATAAGGTACGATATATATAATTATGGGATTTAATATATTTATAATAAAACTATATTTAATATTTATTAGGTTCGAATGCATATGAAGAAAGTCAAACCTAAGGTAAGGATTTCTAATCTTACTTTTATTTCCATTAGAGATACACCATATTCACCCTTTATTACATTTTTTAGTGTATGCAATAAATTTTTTTACATGATATATAGTGAATATATTTCTATTCAAGGTATTTATTGTTTAATTTGAAGTTATTTCATTCTTGGAGATTATGATTCAAAAGTCACTAACGTAGAAAGTGTTTATTCCACAATCTCATCATTATTCTAGATTATTTTTGTTCACTTTGACCTTGGGAGAATTATTTGAAGTTTCTATATTAAAATAAATCTAATTTCTTATGCTATAGTTATTTATTTACATTTTTATGTAATAGAACTATTTTTACTCTATTTGGAACTTAAAATGATAGAGAAAATATTTTTAAGAAAATATGAATATATTTTTCTCTTCAGTTGAAAATCATTTTCATCAAAAATAATTTTTTCTAAATAATTTTAAAAATATTTTTAACCTAGAAAAAATGATTTACCAATTTTTTTACATATTTTTACCATTTAGAACAAAATTTAGAGGAATCATTATGTAATTTTCGAAACAATTCTAATTTGTCTTTGAACAAAAATTTGAAAACAATATTTATTTTAATTTTTATGGCATGGAAACAAATTTCCTCCTTCATAACTACTCAATGTTTCAAAAATTATTTGTACATGTTTTGAAATATTATTTTCAAATAAAATATTTTTGAAAATATTTTTTTAACATTAGGATTTAAAAATAGTTTCAATTTTGAAAAGGTTATTTTCCTCATAAAGCATTTTAATGAAAATTTTATAGTATTTCTATTCTTTAATGAAATTAACCCTTTATTGTACTTATGATACAATAGGGATATGTTTTATTGATACCATCGATTTTATTTATAAGGATTTTTTATGTTTATTTTGACTTAGGATGTATAATTTAATTACCATTGACCATTTTACTCTGGATAGTTTATGATTATGTTTATTGATCGTGGTAAATATTAACATGTCATATATTATTTTTTATATATGAATGTTTATGTATATCATGTTTCACACCTATCATATGAGGACAACATGAAATATATTAAATGATGGTTGGGGACAAAAATTATATATCCCCTCAATTCATCAGTATGTCTTATGAGAAAAATTATTGTCGGTACATGGAAGAGGCCTTACCCATTTATATAAGATGTCTTGGAATGAGGCCTTGACATTATGTAGTATTAGAATGATACCTTCATGGAATGTTTAAGATGGCTGTCATTACAGATTCCATTATTATGAATTTATTCATTGATATTCTGTGTCATTATTATATTAGTAATAATATTTGTGGTTATGTTTATAGTTAATGTGATTTTTCATATGACATTATTTGGTCATTATTTATTCCTTCAATAATATGATCAAGATATTGAATAAATGGAATGAGTTTCTTTCCATATTTATTATTCCTCATTTATTTGTAGCTTCTATTATTAATGATCATCTAAGATCACCCTATCTTATGTTTAATTTTTTCGGGGATTCTTGGAAGTGTTTTGTGATTAATACACAGGGATACACTAAGGGGAATAATTTCTATCTCAAAGAAAATTACTTGTGTATTTTATATTTAAAAATGTAATCTAAATTTCAATTATATATATAGTTTACAAAAACTAAAAAACTATTCAGTCATTTGGGATGTGATTTCTTATACCTAGAGCCAATGTAATAGTGTAACCAAAAACTCTAGGCTACTGGTGTCAGGGTTGCTACATTTTTTTAGTTCATTACATTATAAATTAAATATATTTTGTTTAATTAAATTTTTTATCATGTTTATATCATTACGATTCCATAAATATTCTGGTTTTTTCTAAGAAATTCTTTTTTTACTATTCACCAAAGAAATTAACTACCTTAGAAAAACTCTTGAAATTCACCAAAAACTAATTTTGATGCATGATTCCAAAAATTAATTACATTTTATCAAACTAAAATTGTAATTATAAAAAATTAAACATTTAAATAAAATTATATAATTCATGGAAATGTAATTTTATATAAACTTATTAGTATTTGTTTTTCAAAGAGTGAACACATTCTTATTTGTTATTATTTAAAAATTCTTTTAGGATTTTAATTTATTTAGAATATATTTTTTTAAATAATAAATAATAAATTATTGAATTATAATATTAAATTTAAAAAATGAAATTACTATTTTACTAATTAAATTCAAACATACTTTATTATTATTCATAATAATTTCTCTTTAAGATATATGATTTGGGATATAATTTTATATAATTATAATATTTATATTTTCTTATTTTCCTCTAATAATATATTAATTTTTAGACATTTTACCTCTCTCATCGAGCAGGTGCCAATTCCATTGGTCACTTATTATTCCAAAGGAAAAAATAATTATTCCAGCATGAAGATAATTATTATACTCTATTTTAATACTGCTTATTATTTTCATTAATAATTTTATCCAAAATATTTACATTTCATTTTAAAAATACTACTATTGGTCATAATTGTTTTTTTCTTTACAATTTCATCCACATCTGTAATAATTCTTAAAGATTTTGACTCATCAAAAACCCATGTTATGGTTTTAATATGTACTTGTATTTATTTCCCAATTATTGTTTTATTTTTATAGAGTACATTAATAAATTATATGTAGTTTTTTATGATGTTGTTTTAAAATGAAATTTGGTTTCATTATTCTATGTATGTTATTTTTATTATTCATTAGACTTAAATATGTCAAAAATATATTTTGAGAAGATAATTTATCACATTTGATTTTTTTAGGTCATTACAATAATAAAAAATCATTTTATTATCAATAAAATTAATGAATTATACTCCTATACCATGTTGGTAACATGGTGGATCTATTAACAACATAATTTAATAGATTCTATCATGACATGATGGTGGGTGTTCAAGAGAAAAGTGAAAATACACAATGAGTATATAAGGAGCCATCTATTCATAATAATGATTATATTATATATTGAAATCCCATGGAGAAGAATAAATATTTTATGGAGTGTAACTATATTTTCATTGAGTCAGAATATAAATATGATATTATGACTCTGCATGAAAATAAAGTGTTTTTTATTGTGAACACAGATTTATTCGCTCCTGGGAGTAAAAAAACATCAATAACATTATCCTTTATGATGGTGTTGTTACATGAACCACCAAATGAAGCTGTTTATGAATTATTTACATGATAAGAAGTCAGTAAAATAGTAATTCTATTTATATCAAGGCACAATTGAGGATATATCTTGGTTTCTTGATATTATAGTTGTTTCATATTTTGGAAGTACCACATGGACGATGATAAAGGATATATGGTTAATAACTCCCAAACTGAAAGTTTTGGATGATCTAATTCAATTGAATCAATATGATATTTATAAAATATTATTAATATTGGAAAATATAGGAGAAGGTATAATTTTTTTCACAAAAGAAAAAATTATAATAATGAACTTGTTTATAAAATCAATGTTTAGTGACATTCAAGTATTCCATTATTTGTGTATGATGAGAATTGATGAATTATGTTGAAAAATAAAAATAATAACTCTCAGGTATATTCAAACCATTTTATGGTGAATAAAAAAATTACTTCATGGTATATCATTATGGAAAAAAATATTTTGAAAAAACATCAATAAAATTACTATAATTATAGAGATAAATGGTATTGTGGTACCATCTATGATTCTAGGATAATTAATTACTATTGATGAAGACTTAGAGATATGAAATCAAATTATATATAAATTCCTTTAATGATTTTCTATAAAATAAGGGAAAATTGTGATGAAATTGAGAAATGAAGACCAGTAAATAATGTTTTTTGGAATAACTATTTACAAAATTTATACAGATAATAATAATCGAACAAATATTGTAAAAGCTCTCATATTTTTATAGTTTCTCATGATTTATCTTAATTCACTCATATTAAACCAGACTTTCTTATAGGAGTTAAGAGAAATATTCATGTTCCTTCCACTTTTTCCTTATTAATAATAAAATATATTACATACGAAATGGTATTATAAGTATAGAACTCTTAATACTAGCAAATTAATTGAAAGAGTTTGTGAAAATTAAAATCCATTATATATGTATGAATTTATTTTTTTACTTGAATATCTCATTATCAATGAAATCATTGTTTTTTTTAGATCCATTTATTAACCAAATTTATGATCATATAATTTTTTAAGGAAATAAATTTTTTGAAGTGGACTATGACCAGTAATTCACCCCCTTTATTAGTGATAAATGCATCTCCTAAACATTAAATACATTAAAGTTACAATATCATCTAAAATAATGTCCAAGGTAATTCATATTGAAGTGTAAAAAACATATGAAAACAAATATACTCCATTTCAAATAATAAATTATGAGGGAATCCATGGTATTAATCACATAGTTTAATTGAGATAAACCTTATAATAAAGTTTTGAAAGATAACAGTTATACTAGAGTAGTGAATGAGGAGTAAGACTAGATTGAGAAAAACAATATTTTTGTGATAATGTTAAGAACCACTAATAAAAAATTCATAGCCACCTAATAGTAAGAGACTAATAAAATGAATGATAAAGGAGAAGTGACCTGAAATAAGGAAATAATTTCGTAAAAATGTTACATATACATTCATGTAGTATATTTTTATAAAACATGTATACTAGTTTTAAGATTATACTGAATCATACTATTACTTTTCATTTTAGAGTTAAATAAATTTGAATTATACCAAATGGAGTGGATTTATTCATTTATAAAAATATATTATTATAGTTATTTTATCTTGATCAACTTACTAGATTGATAAGGGGGGAATAGATGTATGAATTTTGGAGAATCATGCATATAGATTAAAGTTGGAACTAAGTGATTGGTACAAAATAATTTATGATGATAATAGTTAAATAAAATTTAATTTAGGTACAGTTGACTAAAATCACTATGTAACATAGACATGATACATATGATGATGGTATTGGTATATGTTGATGAAAAAATATTGAGAGGGTCAAGAAGAGATGACTATGAATAGTTTTTTTATTCTTATACAAAGATCATTTTAGATGTCTCTAATAGGTGAATTAAATTTTTTTTAGGGATATAGAATATAAATAATACTAACAGAAAATTCATATTATATAGTAATTATGAAAAAGTTATGCACCATGTTCTTTATATAATTATTTAACATAATGATCACTCCAGTAGCTACTAAAACCAAGATATGGAGGATAAATAGGAGAAATAATACATATTACTAAATACATGTGACACTTTTAGATCTTAAAATATTTTATATGAAAAGACTATAACTTTTTTATAATAAATTATTTTTTTTCCAGATAGAATTATATGAAAAACCATGTTAATCACACACCACACACAACACTTAGTTAGCTTGCATTACACACAAGACTAATCGTTTTAATGTCACTCCTATTTTAAAACTAAATCTCTAAACTTTTAAAAATTTAATTTTTCAAAATACAATTTATTTTTGAATGTGGAATTTCAAAGTTATATTTGGGTGAATTTTTTGTATTTTTCTAAGAAGTTTCTTATTTGAATGAATAGTGAGAGATATTGCATTTTAGTTGAAAACCAGATTTTTCATTATATAATTCTTAAAGATATATTATATTTATAATTTTGTATAAAGTATCAATTGATCAATTATATATCCATTAATAAAATTTAATTAATTGGTATAATTTTTAGATTGAAGTTATATATAAAAGACTAATGAAATTTTGAACATTTTATCTTTAAAGACCTGCTTTCTCTCCACGTCCTCATGATTGGGTTTAACATTAATTTTTCCAATTATTTTAATTGAATTTGTAAAAATGTATACAAATAGTTGGACTAATTATAATATTTATACACTAATATGATAAACATAAATTTTTACCAAATTTTTTTTATATGCAATTAAAATTAATTACAATAATTAATGTAAAAGTTTGCCTGCATAGTGGATAAAAATTACTCGTAAGGGGAGAAATGAGCTAGAAACTGGTCCAAAAACAAATGGATTCAGTTATTTCATGAATATACCCTATTGGTTGTAATTATTTTATTTATTGTGATATTATTCCATGAATTTGACATGTATAATATGTTAAGGAAAAAAGAAAAAAAAGAACCTTCCTAACCATCAAAAATTTTGAATCCTTGAGATATGGAAAAAATATCATATTTTGTGTTATAGATATATTTAAAAAATATAACTGAGTTATTTTTGTCATAATAAATTATCTTAATTTTTGTAGATTAATTAGTTACTAAAAATGATTAATAAACGCCAACACAATGATTGTTTTAATAATTATTAATTTAAATTAATGATACCAAAAATAATAAAAGTAAAGAAAGTTTAACGAATTTTTATGTTACCTTATTTTTGGAGATTAAAATTTCATGTTACGTATATTTTAACATAATATATTTTAATTCCATTATTGTATTGCCGTTTTTAAATTTAAATTAATTAAATAATGTCAAAATAATCAATAAGTTTATTTTATAGTAAATGATATTTTATATAAAAGATTTAAAGTTAGTAAATAAATATTTTCATCTAATTAATTTTTATATTTTAATAAATATCAACTTTGATCTATTCCTGGACCAATTTATTTTTTATAATGAAGGTATTTACCCCTAAATAGTAAAAAACATTGTTACACAATTTGGGTTAATGTAGTGTTTTTACAAATTACAAACGATTGTTATAAAATTAGTTTACAACACATATGATATTTTTAATTTATAAGTTAGGTAATATATTTATAATTAAATGAGTCTATATTTTATGTTAGGTATCAGTTTATTTTAGACTTAATGATAAAATTTCAAAGATTAAAAAACTAGTTGCCTTAATGAAAACAGAAAAGGTAAAGGGGGGAATCATAGAAGCTATGGAACAAAATTATTAACTGCACCTAATTATGTGTTTTTGAGGTTTTTATCAACCAGAATTTCAATTTAATCCATTTTTTTCAATTTTGGTGGCATGAAAGATAATGGATACCTTCTAAAAGTATATACCTTTTTTATATTTAAAATAATTCCACATCCCATACACTATAAAAAGGAATTAACTCTTCTAATTCCATTCTCCTCTTAGGATAATTTTTCTAATACAAAACCATCCCAAATAATCTCATAAAATATATCCCCTAAACCTAGAGTCCTTACTTTGGTTGTAAAGAAATTCTTGGACGTAGTTTGGTGAAACCTAAAAAGGATTACCTGAAAAAGAGGAAAAATTCTTCATCAACCACTTTTGTTTTATTTCTTTCAAAAACCAATCAATTTTTATAAGAAAATGGTTAAATAATAAAATGAACATCCTAAATATACTGATATTTTTTATTTTAAGGGTTCTACCAACACCTATTCACACTTCCTTAAAATGGTATATGAATTTACCATTCATGTCCATGGATGACTTTCTCCACGTGAAGTGATGCCGTTTGTTTTTCCTTTAACACCTATCATTGTTGGGAATTATTTTGGAAACACTAGTATTATATGATAAATATTACAAACCATTCTCAATGTACATATAAATTACATAATTATTTGAATATTCAAATCATTATAAAAAATTATGCCCAACGACCATAATCGTTTAGTTATTTTGGAAACTTGGAACAATAATCTTTTATCGTAGTGAAATATCTTAAATGTTTCTCAAAAATATCTTCCCCATTAGTAATAATTCTTTAAAAACATCCTTCATAACCTAGGGAAAGGAAACATAACAAAGTGGTGTATTAAAAATATTAGTAAGGGTAAATGAAGGAAATATGTATGCATATCATAAACATAATGGTATAAGAACATGACCATCATCCCTAGAAGATCATTTCCTTCATATCAAATATAATACACATGAATCATGGAACCTTGGGATCTTTTATGAGATGGTAATGAGTAATATCAACAGATTTCATTGTATATGGAAAATAACATGGAAATATATTTCGAATACATTTCTTGAGGAAAATATCCTTTTTCTTTGAAAATGTTTTTAAAACAAAAACCATCTAGAAAACAATTTTCATTGAAAATTTATTTAAAACATAGAAACAACACAGGAAATAATGTTAAAAACAATTTTCACTTGAATACGTAAAAAATATTATTCAAATCAATTTTAAAATCATTTTCCTTAAAAACTTTTAAATAAATATGAAAACAAATTTTGAAAAACACATTCCATGAAAAATAATTTCAAAACCGATAATGAAATCATGAAAACAATTTGGAAACCATTTGTTTGAAAATTAATTTGAAAGCAAATTTCTTAAAAATTACCCATTTAAACCTGAAAAGTAAGCTTCAATGAAATAATGGTAGGTAAATCTTTACATGTCGTACGCGATAAAAATAACATTCCATTTGCACATTAACAAGGATATAAAAATGACTTGTTTGGAAAGTGACAAGAAGATTCATTTCAAAACATTGGTAATAGTTAAAAGGGTAAAAAATTATTTTAAATATTTTTGGATAATAATAGAATATTCTTGGAAACACTTTTTTGAAAATATGGTTTTAAAGGAACACATATCTTTGACCGAAGAGAGGTTAAAGTCAGGATTTCTTAAAAGCACTTTCTTTACTATATTTTGCACCAAAGAGTGAAAAATTGTACCAATACATAAATATATCATGAATAAATAGAGGAGAATAAAATTCATAAGTGTTATTAACACATTTATCACAATATTTCATCAATGTAATCATATACATAAATAATCTTGAATAGAGATGAGATTGTTTCAATAAAACCATACAACTTGGTACCAATGAGCCATACTCCCCATGTAAGAAAATTAAATTACCTGAATCTTAAAACATTATAAAAATAACTATATTCATGATATAACATTTCAAATTCAGTATATACACCTCATGGAAAAAATATTGCTGCATAGCACGACATGTGTCTCAAAGAAAGCAAATTGAGACAAAATTACTTTACCAATTTAGTAACTTTTGAAACAAAAAACACATGAAAGAAAGATCATAAAATGGATATCTAAATACCCATAAATTTTAGAATAAGATTAATATAATACATTAATGGGAATTATATACACCATACAAAATAAAAGAGTGGTCAACATGGAATGTATCTCACAGATATAATAACTGAGACATAATTCCCTTACTTTATGTCTTGTCACACTTGATTCTCGTAAGAACCTCATGTATGATAAATAAATGCTTATTATAAATATTTTATATAAACATATTATTTACCTAATTCCATATATTGTTTTATTATGACATTATTTTACCCACTTATTAACAATTCTATGTTAAGGTTACGCTTCAGGTAATATTCTCTTTGTTTTCAGCATGTGTCTCAATTTGTTATGTCATTTTTACTTGTAATTATATCTTTATTTCTAGGATGTAAAGTATTATATAAATATAATTAATATTTAGTATATTTTTATTATAATAATCTATAGAATATAGATGTATGAAATGGAATACACCGTTCATGGAGACGGTAGGCCATACGTATGCATGAACACTACTTCCGTTTTATTAATGTATTGAAAGAAAGAAAGTAAATAAAATATATCTATAATTATATGAATATAATATCATTAGAAGAGAAATATTATTTAATATATATATGATAGGTTCACTAAATATATCATTAATACATTCCATGTACTGTGTGAATGAATCACATCACTTTGAGGGGGTGATAGTCCACACTTCCTCAAACGAAATTATCATATTTATATAATATGGAAATCATAACTGTATGTTATAAAGAAAAATTATTGAATCATAAATACATTATAAATATAGTCTATATAATATATATATATTTATTAAATTTCTATCATAATATCCACTATTATAATCGGTAAATGAAAAATGAACAATCATCATTCTGTGAGACAATAGTTCACCGTACATGTAAACAGTATGTTCATTACCAATTAGATAGAATTTTGTATAAGTTAAGGTAATAATATTAGCATAAAAATATCCTAGTACATTTAGGATACTGTTATTTTTATAAATTCATTGAAAAATAAGAGTTTATGAAGTTTATAAGGGAGTAAAATAATGGAGCTTGAGGAGAGATGTTACCTCTTTTTTTGGTAACTCCTTTTGGTTTTCCCTGAATGGATTCCATGGATTACTTTATTCCCAAAAAGTGTCTTTAAGTAGGGGGTTTGGAATTTGGGAATTTAATTGGTATGATATTGGCTGAA
Organism: Viscum album; assembly: GCA_963277665.1. Classification (NCBI taxonomy): domain Eukaryota; kingdom Viridiplantae; phylum Streptophyta; class Magnoliopsida; order Santalales; family Viscaceae; genus Viscum; species Viscum album. The sequence continues at coordinate 1,304,032,755 of OY728130.1, read as the reverse complement.
CCTAACAGTTTTTAGAGGTTTGAAAAAGAGTGAGAGGTGGTGGCCATTTATAGGGAAGGGAGAGGACACACTAGGAATTTTTGAAAACATGTTAGGTGTACCCATATTTTTACCCAAAAATATTCATCCCAAACCAAAAAACCTAAAAAATGGAAGGTATATGGATGAAATATTGTTATAAAATGGGTTTTGGAAAAGTTTATTGGCCATTTAGGCCCTTAATTTTATTGTTTAGTCCCTTTTTAAGCTTAATTTTTTCTTTTATGGATGTCACTCTCCCCCGAATGGACCAACAACCTTATTTTTATTTTATTATGGATAATACCCCTTTTTAGGGTTGAAGGGGAACCTTTACATGACCCGTAGGCCCAAAGTACAAATCCTAACATAACCCTCCATACATGACCTGAAGGCTGAGAGGCATATATTTCCATTACATGACCTGTAGGCCCAACCCACTAGAACTGCCCCTCACCAGATTTTACATCATTGATCGCCTAGATCCCCACCTTTCATTGATGGTTGGACATCATTTCCCAATAAAAAGATGCACGGTGCCTAGTCCAGATGGCGGTTCCCATACCCACTCATTCTTCCAATCCGGTTAGCTATGCTATTGGTGACTGCTACTCTTATTGCTCTGATCCTCTTATGGGGCTTTATTTGTGTGAACTAAGATACTCTATAGTCTCTATGGCCTGAAGGACCTATGGACCTATGAATTTGATGACCCAAAGGCCCTTGAGACCTGTATGCCCAAACCGGTGTCCCGGAAGTCTAAATCGGGTGAATAGTTCCGGGTACTATAATATCGAACAGTGCCTTCTACAGTACCTACTACTATACCCATGATAGTACTGCTACAATGCTACTATAATACCCCCCAAAATTCACCTCTACCTAGTTTTGGACCTAGGTCTCTTGGATTCCAAGCAGGTGCCATTACCACTTGGGTACGAGCTCATTGGCCCTATAGATTTCATTAATTTTAATTATTTTCACTAAATTGTTTTGTGAGAAACTAATTTAAGATTATTTTAAATTATGAATTATTCTTATTCAAAACATGGAATATAATTTTCCAAATTCCAATAACATAAGTGGTATAAATTAATTTAAATTTAATCACGTTGATGGGATGACAAAAAAGAGGGTTTAAATTAAAAACCTCCAAAAGATAGTAATGTTTTTATAATAAATTTTAAATTGAAATTAAGTCAAATAACCTAAATTGGAATAATTAAAAAAATATCATTTCATTAAAATTTAAAACCAATTTCAAATATCATTTATCCTTATAAATACATTAGATGAAAAAATAGTTTTGAATTAGATTTCATTATTTATCACTATTCATTAAAAAAATGTAACTCTACCTAAAAATACAAAACAATTAACATAACCTAATTTTTATGATAAAATTTAAATTATTATTTTTATTTTTACATATATAATCCGTAAAAGATCCAAAATACGGGATTTAAATTCGGGTTTCCATTAAAAGGTGGTAAAAACGCCTTAACAAAAATAGAGTATTTTATGCATAAAATTGGTTTTTTTGTATCTTAAGCCTATAAATATTTTGTATGAATTTAAAAAACATTTGATTGAATATAATATATATATCACCTTAATATCACTCATTAATTTTAATTACTTTTAATTTATTATTTTAAAATAGCTTTATGAGCATTAAAATAATAATATTTTCCATTATATTCAATCTGTTTTCATATTAATAACTATTTAATTTGTAAAAAATGAATTAATTTAATATATTTTTATACCAAATATATTCATAATTTTGTTAACCCTTTTCATAACTACTGATTTAACATCAATGCAATATTAAATAATATTTAAATAATATATCAATATCATTATTCATTCTTGCGTCTTACCCAATCCATCATTGAAATTCATTGTCACATGTAACATACGATATTATTGGTGTTTTATGTAGATAAAGACAAAATTTATGCAGTGTTTAGTGCATGATTAACTTGGTTTTTTATATAATTCAGTCCAAACATAGGTCTTTAAAATAAAATAAATTATTAATTGTTTTCGGTGAAATGAAAAACATCAAAAAGATTAAATTAATTTGAAAAAATAATTCAAAAAATCTATAGGTGTTACAATATATGTAATATTTATGTTCTCAATACATTTATATTTTTTATATAACATATACCTTCATGCTTTCTATTTTTTTAAATATGATAACATCATTTCTGGACATGTGTAATACTGCCTCCTCAAAGTAATTTCATACATTCACACATTACATAAAATGTATTGAAAATGGTTTTAATTAAAAATATGTGACATAAATGAAATATATATGATATTAATGGTATAATTTTACTTCTAGAAATATAATTTATCATTTTATTCATCAACCTTTTCACGCACTAAAAAAGTGATAACGTCATTTGTGGAGGTATGGACTACTGCTTCCTCGATACGATGTGATTCCTTTAACATTAATATATATATAAATATATATGATTAAATAAAATGTTCTTTATTATATAATGATTATCCTTGAAAGATAAAATGTTTCTTATCATATTTCCATATTGATCACTGAAAAATGGGAACGTTATTCGTGCATATGGACAGCCTACCATCTCCATAATTGTAAAGATGGTTTATTTTTCATAACCATATTTAATGATTGGATTTAAAATTATAATTTAGGTATAAATATGATAATTATTTCATGATTATTATTAAGGATATGTTTATATACTGATCCTTTTGATCATAGTTGACATACCTAAGATGTTTTTACCACCTGAACCAAATTTTTTAAAAACACCAGATGTTAACATAATTGTTTAAGTAGTTGTATAAAAATTTTTAATAAGTGAAAACAAGTAATAAAAAATTGAAAAAATTTCATAAGAAAGTAAATAATTAACATAATATTATTATTAATGAAGATAAAGATATACTTGATAAGTTGGAATTAAGGTAAGAGATTCTTGTATCACATTTTCTTCCATGAGGCATGCTCCATTTTCACCACTTATTTATTTTATATGGTGAATATTAAAATAATTTTTCATTTAATATAATTATTAACTAATATTTCATGTTATTATAAGATTAAATTTTAATTATCTCATCCAAGGGGTTTGTTTTGAAAATTTTCAATTGGTAAAAGTTATCTTTGAAATCTCACTTTCTTTTGTGATAGTTATCTTTCTATTGAAACAATCGATTTCTTATAATCATTTTCAATTGGAAATTATATTTATTTTAATATCAATATTCTTGTATGAAAGATATGATTGATTCATAAACCATATTAAATTTTTACATATTCTGTTCACTTTGATTGTTATATAGTTTATTGGGGACATGTTTATAAATCTATATCATTTACTTAATATGGATATTTGATAATGAATAGTTTTTATGATTTAAATTAATTTTTAAATATATGAGTAATGTTTTTGAAATAATGTATATGGTTTGGGGATAGGTTAATGAAATCACATCAATCTATTGATATTATCAGGGGATGAAATTAGTTGGTGACAAAACCTTCATGTTTCTTTCCATGTAGTTTGAAATTGTTAGGAGGATAGATCCTGACATAAATCGAACAAGATTATACCAATAAAATTGAACTATCTTCAGGATTGATCTTAACTATAACTTTCTTTAGGATAGATCACAATATTGATGAAATCCAAAATTATTCATTCCATCACTATTATTATTTGGTGTAATTATTTTATTAGTTAGAATACCCACTATAAAAGTTTAAGCTCCTGTGATTATTTATAAGAAATTATTTGATTATATTTTAATATTTATATATTAATTATTAATTCATGAAATCATCCTTTATATTTTACCCTTTCAGAGATTTTGATCTCACCCCTATTTTTTTCTTTTCCCCGGGGTATAAAGATGAATTATTGGAATGAGTTCCAAGATGATGAGCATTTTATATTGTTATATATCATTTTTTTAATCCCAATGTAAAATAGGTTCCACGTATGTAATATAGTGTTCCAAAAGTGCTAAAATGATTAGTAATTCTGTATTTTATTTCTTGTAATCATTAAAATAAAACAAATTAAGGTGTGGACTTCAGGATTCTGGGGTTGGGGCATTACAATTGGTATCGAAGTAAGTTTATTAGAGACCTTGGAAACTATATCTAAGAAAACCTAGATTGAGGAACATAACCCTATGATATAATTTGTGGCTAAGTATATAAGAACATACCAAAGGAACAATGTTTATGTTTATGAAATTAGATACACATAAATTTCTCAATTTATATTAGGTATTTCACTAGTTATGAGATTATAGATTATGTTCCATAATGACATGAACTAATTTAGTGTATTTTTAAATTTAGAAATGGAACCTAGAAGATGAAATGTGAACCCTATAAATATAAATGATCTAAATAGTAAGAATTATCATTTCTTTTAGGATCATAAGAAAACCATTCTAATAGAACTAGTCTCCCAAGAATTATCAACATATGAGGACATGATATCATTTTCAAACTATATTGAGAAAGAATACTCTATGTATTTTCGCTTTAAAGGGAAGGAAGAGAAAAATTTGAAAGATAGAAAAAATATGGATAAAGTGAAGAAGGGAGGAATTTTTTTCCAACATATTATAATTTCTGAAATAATAACCCTAAGACTTGCTTAAAAGGAATGTGTGTTTTATTAAAGTATTTAGAGAATGACCACCGTTATTGTTATTTAAAGGATAAAAAATGGTTTCTAGTGTACAATTATTTAACTATAAGGGGATGGGACACTACATAAATCAATGTCTCAAGTGTCGAAGAAAAACACCCCAATAGGGGATAATGGATCTTGGTTATGAATTTATAGTACCATAGATGAATAGAAATGATTAATATTAATAGTTTTAGATTCAAGAATTATTTCATTTGAGTGTTTTAACAGTAAGGTACATGTAATTATAATTATGAAATATATAAGGATTGTAATGTGGTACAATTTCATTAAGGATTTGGGATAAAATTTTGAATAGTACCAAGAAAATTGATTGATTATGAAGTTAAACTTTTTGGAAAACACCTGGTGGAGGGAAAGATGTCCTTTAATATGTTACTAAAGTTGAGATAATTATTATTTGATAAATAGATGATTAATATGGATAAGGTAACTTTTATAATACTAAATACCTTGTAATTGATTGTAATGTAATGGATTATAATGCATGGATGGTTCATAAGGTTAACCACTTATGAAATGGTTTACGTTGAACTTTAGACGAGTTTATAGATATTGATTTATTACATCACCATATGATGAGACTTGTGCTAATATGTGAAGTAGAAATAGGTTAAGTCAAAAGAAACAGATATGATTGTACTTATAAAATAGAAACATATAATAAAATTATATTTTCATATATTCTTATATAGTGAAATAATTCCTCAACTCTAGGAAATGTGTTCTTGAAACCAAAAAATTGACCTGCAATCATCCTTTTATATGATATCAATTTTCGTTTTCAAAACTATTTTTTAAGGCTTTGTTGTCATAAAATTTCATCTAAACATGTTTTCTATCACTCTCCATTAGAATTTGATAGTTAGATTTTTTCCATATACAGGTTTTCACTAGTGTTCTATTATTTTAAAGCCTAGTTTTTTCTTGTGAAATTTTCATTTCCCTTTCCTTATTATTACGAAGGTGTATTATTAACCCTATTTATGATGTGATGTTTTCAATAATATTATTTTAAAATATAAACCCCTCAATCATTGAGATCATGTTAGAAATGTGATGATAGAATTTATTTAAGGTGGGAGAATGTAACACCACAAGACGCTACAATATTTTACTCTTGTAATAAATTTAATTTTTTATGTTCGATTTTATTTTAATCAACAAAATGTTCATATTAAGCTACACACAACACTGAGTTATCTTATGTTATATGCAAGATGGAGTTTTATGACCATTTAGTTGATCGCCTATTTTAAAACTAAAATTTGAAAATTTTATAAATTTTATTCTTCAAAATAAATGTTATTTTTGAATAAAAAATGAAAAAAGTAGTTAATGGTGTATTTTTGGTATTTTTCTAGGAAGTTTAATTAGTGATGAATAGTAAAAAATACAGTATTTTAGTTGAAAACTTACTTTTTGATTAAATAATTATTAATGATAAATTATATTATAAATTGGTTTTAATGTAAAAATATATCAATAATATATCAATAAGTTTAATTTTTTTAATTATAATGATTTTTATATTGAATTTAGATATGGAAGCTTGATGAAAATTTGAATATTTTCACTTTAAAACCCCACTTTCTCGCTACATCTACAGGGTTAACTTTAAATTTAATATTTCCACATATGTGAATTGAATTTATAAAAGTGAATAAAAATATTTTTAATTAGTATAAAATTTATATTATAATAATGTAAACATAAAATGGACAAAAAAATATTAGTGATTGTAAATAAAAATAATTACATTGATTAACGTAGAAATTAGTTTACATAATTGTTAAACATTAATCTTCAGCGGAAAATGACCAAGAAAATTGTTAACAAACCATTTTAATCCCATATTTAGATTATATAACCTCTTTTAACAAATGTTATGAGTTATTGGGATACTATTTCATGAAATTGACCTATATAACATGTTAGGTAAGGAAATGACAAAAAAGGAACCTTCCTTAACTTTAATACTTACCAAGACTTGAGATATGGGAATAAATTATATTTTTAGTTATACATGAAATTTGGAAATATAAATTATTATTTTTTATCATATTAATTTATCGTTAATTTTTAGAGATGATTTAGTTACTTAAAATTATTAAGAAACGCCAATGAAGTGATTGTTTAGAAAATTATTAAATAAAATAAATGATACTAAAAATATTAAAAGTGAAGAAATTTGAATAAATTATTACAATACCATATTTTTTAATATGGATATGTCATGATACATATCTTTTTACTTAATATATTTTAATTCCATAATTTTCATGATACTGTTAAATTTAAATTATGTAAATAATGTCAAAATCGACATTAATGATATTTTATAATAACTGATATTCATTTTAGATGATTTAAAATTATTAAAAATCATATATTCATAATGTTTATTTTTAAATGAATATAAGTATAAAATATTATCTATTAACATACCAAGTTATATTTTATGATGAATATTTTGACCCCTAAATAGTAAAAAGAGTTGTTAGCAGAGTTCAGGTTAAAATAATGTTTTTGTGTGTTACATAAACTTGTTTTAAAATTAATATAAAAAAAAATTGGACATTAATTTTTTAACTTAGATATAATATTTATAATAAATTTTTTCTTTTTTTTCTAATAAATTCCTCTTTAATGTATTCATAATGAAAAAATACATAGGTTAGAAAGCTGGTTACCTTAATAAAAACGAAAATATTAAAAATTTGGAAACTTATAAGTTAAGGGAAAAAATATTAAAATGCACATTTTTTCATGTGGTGGAGGTTATTATAGAACTTAATTTTACATTAAACAATTAGTTTTCAATTTTTAGGCATTTCAGGTAAAGGAGACCTCCCAATAGTGTTTACCTTTTTATATTTAAAAGAATGCCACTTTCACTCCACTGTAAAAAGGCATTCACTCCTCCCCTTCCTCGTAACTCTAAAGACACATTGGATCATCCATAAATGGACCAAATAATCACTCTACATACCTCAAATAAACATATAATCCTCACTTTTGTTATAATCCAATCCCATTAATTCCTTTGGTGAAATCCAAAAATTGGTTACCCAAAAAAAGATGCAACATTCTTCAACGATCACTTTAATTTTATTCATTCTCAAAACATTCAACTATAATTATTCCATGATTATATAATAACTTTATTATCATAAATATACTATTTTTTTTTAATTATGGATCTAAATACACCAACACACACTTCCATCAAATGTAAAATGAAATTACCGTTTGTGTGTACGGTGGACTATCGCCTTGCAAAATGATGTCGTTCAGTTTTCCTTTACCACAAATCGTTGTTGAGAATTATGATGGAAAAAATATTTTTATATGATATATTTTATATTTATGTTTCATACATAATTCTTTAATTCCTATTTAACACATACCTTCATGCTTTCCATTTTGTGTAAATAAGATAACATCATATGTGGATGTGTGGACTACTGCCTCCTCCAAGTAATGTGATACTTTCACACATTACGTGGAATGTATTAAGGGTGGGTTTAATTAAAAATATGTTACATTAATTAAATATATATAATATTAATAATATAATTAACTTTCTATAAATATAATATATCATTTTCTATATTACCTTTTTCACACACTAAGAAAGTGATAATGTCGTTTATGGACATGTGGACTACCGCATCCTCGACATGATGTGATAACTTTTACATCACAAAAATTAAATATATAAATATATAAGTATATATTATTAAATAAAATAGTATTTATGATATAATTATCATTTAATAATCTTAAAATGTTACACACATTCATTTCATAATGATCAATGAATAATTGGAATGGTACTCTTGTATATGTACAACCTACCTTCTTATTGATTGTAACATTGGTTCATTTTTCATAACAATATTTAATTATTGGTTTTAAAATTATAATTTATGTATTAAATTGATAATTATTTAAATATTACATTTCTACATATGTTTATATAATGACCCCTTTGACCATAGTCGACCTACTAATATTGTTTTTAACACTTGAACCAAATTTTTTCAAAACACCCGATGTAAACTTAATTGTTTAAGTAGTTGTATAAAACATTGTAACAAGTTAAATAAAATAAATAATAAAAACTAAATTTTTTATAAATAATGTAAATAATTAACATAAGTTTATTTTTACATAATATAAAGAAACACACAAAAAGTCATACTTAAGGTAAGTGATTCTTGTCTCACTTTTTCTTCCATGAGGCATCCACCAGTTTAAAAATTTATTTCTTTTGCGTGGGTTATATTATTACAAATTTTCATTTAATGTCATGATTAAATCATATTTCAGGGTATTATATGTTTCAATTTGAATTATATCAACCAATGTGTTTGATTTGAAAATTTACTAGTGGTAAAAGTTATCTTTTGAATCTCTCTTTCTTTTGGGAATGTTAACATTCTCATGAAACAATCACTTTCAAGTAATCCTTTGTCCTTGGGAATTAAATTTATTTTAAAATAAATATTATTTTATGATTTATATTGTTAGTTACTAAACCATATAACATTTTTAAATATGGTTTTAACTTTGAAAGTTATAAGATTTATCAGGGAAATATTGAAAAATTTGTATCCTTTACTCAATAATGATATTTAATAAGACACATTATTTATGATTTAAATTTATTTTTAAATACATGAGGAATTATTTGAAAATAATGTATATAGGTGGGGGACAGGTTAATGTAATCACCTATATTCATCAGTGTTCTCATGGGAAGAAAATTGTTGGGGACAAACCCTTTTCATTTGTTTCTACGAAATTTTAAATTGTCCGAAAGATACATTTTAATGGAAATCAAATTAGTTTCTACCCATAGACTTAAATTATCTTGATGATAGATCATGATAGTAATTATCTCTAGGATATATCTTGATAGTGTATATGTCCAGCATTATGCATTATTTCATCATCATTATTATTCCATGTGATTATTTGATTAATAAGAATATCCATGCTTAAGTTTTAAGATCATGTGATTATTTGTATTTGTGTATTCAATTGTCATTTATTTTTCAAATATTGATTATCACCTATTAATTCATGATAGATTACTCTATAATTTACCCTTACTAGTCATTTTTTTCACCATTATTTTGTTTCCTTTCCCTTAGATATGAAGTTGAATTCATGGAATGGGTTACAAGGATGTTGAGGATTTTTTTTTATATTGTGCTTTTTTATTCCCAATGTAAAATGGGTTCAATGTTTGTTATCTAGTTTTCTGAATATGATAAACCAATTGTTCCATTGATATCTTATTCCTTATAATCATGTAAATGTAATAAATTCAAGTACTATATCTAGGATTCTTGGTTCGATCTGTTAAAAATATATAAATATATATAGGATAGATATAGTTATTGAATCATATATTGTTGAATAATTTCAACATTCACTTTTGGTTATTTATATTGTTTTAGTATTTATAATTCTTAGATTTACATGGGTTATAATAGAATATGGTTTTTTATTATACCATATTACATTTACTAATATTGATTTGGTTAAAATAACACATGATATGAAGTATGTATCTAGGGGAAATTTCTTCTGGGTTAATAAGTTTGTTTCTTAGTTATGTAAGAAGAATGATAATTTTTCATTGAGAAAAATAGAATATGAATTCATTGATACTCGTGAATTTTTATTGATAATACGAATAAATAAGTATCTTTTTGATTTGGAAAAGATATCTGGTCTTCTTATATCTATTGATTGTTATAACAGTTATGTTATCAACCTAATAATGAATCCAGAGAGGAATTATAGAATAAAGAATAAATATATTAGGAAAATCAACTTGATCATGAATACAGTGAATCATTATTGAAAAAATAATATATATATATATATATATATATTTATTAGGAATCATTTATTCAGTAATAAATCTAAAGAGAACCTGTAAAATCATGAATTCACAACCACTAATTATTAGGTAGTTCATATCATAACTAAATAACTTCCCAAACCAAGATATAAAAATAATAGTATAATCTTTTGTTTTAAACTCCCCTATGATGAAAAATATAGTGAGGTGCCCTTTCTCTACCATATATTTATTTCATTTTTATCTATTAAACTACTCGATATTTGAGTGTTATTTAAAATATTAGTATGTTTAAGGAAAATATGGATTGTAAGATAATTAGTGTATTAAATTTAATTATCAATTAACATATTTTTTTTAATATAAAGATAATTACTCATTTATGCTTATATTTTAAGGAAATTCTTAAAAAAGAGATTTTTTATTTTCAATTATAGTTTTAGATTTTTTAAATTGGATATCATTTAATATAGTAAGATATCTTGTGAATGGATGAAAAAATATTTAATTAGTGGGGTTTAAAAAATACCCAATAGTGTATAATTTTTCATCTACTTTGGTTTAGAATATTATTTAGATATACTTGTTGGGAACTTATATGATTACATTAAATAATTAATTGTGTTTGAGATATTAAAAAATAATAATATATTTGAAAATAAAGTAAATTAGAGGTGTGGAGTATATCATGACATGTATAATGAGGATAATGATACCCACACATTCTATACAGTTAACATTATGTGAATTTTATATCTCACTTTATAGAGATAAAGAGGGTTATAACTAGAATTACCTGAATAGGGAAGACCATGATTGAATAAAAATAAATATTGAGGACATGATTCCACTTGAAAAAACATCCCATTGATAATTTTTTAGATTAACATGGAGTAATTAATATGGGATAACTATCGTATAATGAGATATGGGTATAAAATTGCATGTGTTGAAGTAAAATGTGTTGCACGGATACTATCCCCATGGTTTACATAATTTGTTTGATAATTAATTCTACTCGTTATGGTGAATGGTTTATTAAAAATAAAATTTTGATTATAATGATGATAGAGTCACGAGTCTTTATTTTAAATAAAAAATGGAGGACAAGATACTGAAGGTATTGATAAATTACAAATGATGGTTTCATGAAGATCATGGGAGTTGATATATTGATAAAACTACCCCTATGAAAAGAATATAATTTTGTTCATGAATTTTGAAAATCCAGGATAATGTCATATCAGAGATAAAATGACGTGAATATCACTCTGTACATTTTTTTATGTTTGATAAATTTAGGAAATTCTTTATTTTTTTATATTAATGTAGAGGAGTATTTGAGTAACCACATGATATAGATTAATGAAAATATATTATGGGAATTAAACATTATACATGGACTAATAATGGAGTCCAAATTTCATCTCAATCCATTAATAAATATATTAGAGATCATGGTATCTATGTAAGGTTCATATAGATATTTGGAAGATTTATTAAGATAAAAACTAAAACACTTTTATATGATTTCAATTAATGTTCCATTAGAGTGTGAAAAGTAAATTTTTATTTTTAAAGGGTATGATATAATCATGGATGATATATTGAGTGATTTATGGGATGAGAAAATTCTTATTCTGGATATATTAATAGATAAAGAATAAAAATAATATAGATTAATAGTTTATGGATATATAAAAAAGAATATATCCACATATACAACACTCACAATGAATTAGGTGAAGAAGAGTGATGATGGTGGAGTAATTCAGAAAGAATCATATAATCCAAGAAGGTGTTTTACTTATTATTTTCTATCATTTTGAAAAATATATCATGTAAAGGTAGTGAGAAAAACTAACTGAATATAATGAGACAAAACCTATGAAATGGGATATATAATGTGCCTTGAAACACATTTATACCGATAATTAGTGAAATTGAAGTATAATTTTGAGGAAATTAGTGATATCCCTCAAATTTTAAATATTTCCTCAATTAGGAGAACCATGTAATTTTTTATAATTTATTTTCATGTTTTTTTTATTTTCATTTCATCATTTCATTGAGAAAAAAAAATTTTATCATAAAAAACAAGTAAATATGTATTGGGACCAGGGATTTCAATGTAATTCAAGAGGCTCCTAGATGTGGGGGTAAATTTGACTTCTGAATAATTTTATCATTTTCTCCAACCCTTAAACATCTCCTATTATCAGATCTTATTACCTTATTAGAATGAATTTATTTAATATATATTATCTCATCATTACTCACACAGAATGTTAAGCATAAATACATCATTTAAAAGACATAAGAACACGATGATTTTTACTTGTTTCACCAATTTTTGGCTATTTCCAAGGTCCATACACATATTGATGTTCTCATATAAAATAATCCAATTTCAACTCACTATTTTGATGGATAAAATACATCTGTGATAACCACTTCTAATTAGATGCACATACATTAGAAAATTCTAGGAATACGAACCATAACATTTTCTTCATTATATACATTCGATATCAATGAAATATTACACATTATATACATGTAGGTCTCTTCATAATCAACATAGAAAAGTAACTCATTTTCATATAAAAAGATCATGTTTGTTATGATATCCATATCCACTCATCCAAAAACGCCTTATAAAGTTATATGTGTTCAAATTCTTAATGAGAAAGTTTAACCAATTTCTTATAAATAAACTTTACCATAGTGATCAATACTCTATATAAATAATAATTCTATACCATAATTACCTTTGTTCCACTCTATCTTCTTTTCTAAAAAGTTGAATATTATTAATAAAACTTTATCTTTAATGATTCCTCCTTAAATAATATGGTTGAATTAGTAGAATACCTTATTTTTTCTCTCCTAATGTATATAAAGGATATATTATTTTTTCTCCATCATTTATACCTTCTCTAAATATTCCAAATTATAATTATATATAATTCAATACTATAACCCTTCATCCAACATTTGTGATCAATTATAATTTACCTAATCTTGTAAAATCATGTAATATGTCACATTTTTTATGTATTTTTAAATCATTTAATTAAGGAAATTTCAATCTTTAAAATCATTGATCATTATATTATACTTTTGAATTAAAATTGAATATCTAATATTTTTTTTTGTTTTTGTTAAAATCGTGACATGATGTCCTTCATTATGATGGTATATTCAACTATTCCAAGACCCTATAAATGACATGGATAGAATCCAATGAAAATCAAGAAAATGATGGGGTTAAACATTTTAAATATTTCAAGCTATACACTATTGAGTCCCGACCTTATTCTTTATGGTCAAATTCTAAATTCTAGAGAAATAAAAAATAATTTATCCACCTGTTACAGTGTGTTAGTTTAGTTTAATATCTAAACCTCAACTATGTCATGAAATGCTATTAGATTTTTCTATTTGACACTCAAACTATATAAAAATAAATAGAATAAATAATTTCATTGGGTTATACTCATGGTGAAAATATTTATATCATGAAGAAATAAATTTTATGGTGGTGTTATACCTTCTCTATAATCCACAATTTCCAAATAATTTATTCTAAAATATATTGGATCATAATTGTCATCCTTAACTGTATAAGTCATCATCAATCACCAAAAAATTCTACACCAATTAATCATGTCAGAGTCCTTCAGTTTTTATAATGTTTTCTATCAAATAGGACAAACCATCTTTATTCTTTCAAAAACTATTATGTAAGGATCATCTTGGTTGTGTTGTAAATTATTCTCCTTCACTAAAATCACCACATCATTATCAATATGCCTCCACATAAGCTCACATTATTTTAAATGACATATTAATACTGAATAGAAAATATTTTACATCTTACATAAAAATTAAAATCAATATCAATTATTATTAAATATTATCATTCAATAATACTAATATATATAACAATTATGTTATTCCTTCACCTTATTCATATATAGTTACTATGAGGATAACAATTATTCCTCACCAATTCAATGATTCATATATTGATATTTTAGAACATATCATTTATCTTTATGTATGCAAATCCATGGTTTCAAAATTATCCATTCTCCATCCTAAAACAATTTAGTTTCAACTTTTATCTACATCTTGATATTGTTCTAATTTATACCACAATCATCTTCATACTTCAATACCATGTGTTTAAATGTTATGATTCTAATTTTATAAGGCCCCAGCCTTAAAACTTACTTAGTCTTGAGTTATTACAAGATTACACATTGAGGATCTTTTCGGGTTTAGAGTTTTAGGGAATTAGATCATAAAACTTGCATTACATTCCATATATAAACAAAGTGGTTACATAAAGATAGTATTCTTCATTCCCATCAATGGAAACATATTTAAGATAAAACTTGGATTCTTTCTTGACACATCCTTGACACTATCATCATATCATGTACCTTTCCCTTGACCTGTGAAAATCATTTAAAAAAAACTTGGGATGAGCATAAAAAAGCTCAGTATGGGTTATAAAAACATGGAAAGGAAACATGGGTACATATATACAAAAGAATGAAATCATAATTTACCCATAAAACATAAGAACTTTAACATACCTCATCAAATCATGAGTAAATCATAGAAATCATAAGACATAAAGGTAACTTGAGGCATTCATAACATTCTTACGTAGGGAGTAACCCTCTTGGTTACGTTTTGGAATACCCATCACAGTATATTCCCTAAATCTCTTCGGAGAAACCTTAACGTTTCACTCCTTCGCGTTACCCAATGCATTGGAGAGCTATAACGGGCTCACCCACCCTTAGTCTATCATGAAACCACCCGTCTTCAAAATAATGCCCAAGAACCATAACATAATCATAGCACATAAAACATGCATAAAGGAAACATAACATTTCCACCTTTCAATCACAAGATATCAATACAAAACATTGATATAAAAACATCATGAAAACCATTTTCAATACCAAAATAAAAGAAAATTAAAACATGGTATTTATTTTTCTTTTAAAAACAAGGTATGGCTTGTAGAGGAAGCCGAAACCCAAATAATAGTCACGGCGGCGGAGAAGTCATTGTCACCGCATACGTACGACAAAAACATTCCCTTTTGTCATTTTGTAAAACGCTTCATATAAAAAAGATTCCTTTTGGATAAACATAAAAGTGAAAGGGGTTTATACACTGTATAAAAGAAAGTTGTGTATAAAATAAAATATGCCTCAACGAAAGGAGATTGAGACGAAGTCCCATACCTCATATCCGACTTGACCCGACCGTTCTTTAGACTCCTGAATAATAAACTTGAGTTAATATCTACTTGCTTAAGAACCTTTTTCAAGTTCATTATTCCTTTTATACAATGTTATGAACATCATGTAATCATTTAAGTTAATAATGTTCATTTTGTCGGTATTTGGTTCTGAAGTCAAAAATAGACTTCTTACACTTACATGTTGTTAATTTGGTCAAAGTTTCGTTATATCCAGAATGATATTAATGATTTGGATAACATATATATTATATATATTCATCATATACATGTATTTATAATATTACATCACATTTAGAGGTAAGAAATGAAATGCACCGTTCATGGAGATGATAAGCCGTACGTACGCATGAACGCTACTTCCATTTCTATTTCATATTTCTGGAATGGAATCATAATTATATAAGAGTATATTATAATTCCAGTATAATAACATATATAATATCATTAACTTTATCCTTTAAACATCCCACATATGGTATTAATGAATTAAATCACTTTCAGGGGGCGGTAGTCCGCACTTCCTAAAATGAAGATATCGTGTTTGCCCATAATGGAAACAATAATGGTATGCCATAAATGAAAAATAAAGAAGCTTAAAGATAGAATAAACATATTATATATCATATATAAAAATAGTGACATCATAATGGCCACCTTTGAAGGTGTTAAATGAGTATTTGAACAATCATCGTTTCGGGAGGCAGAATTTCGCCATCCACGGAAACCGTATGTTCTTTAACCATTTGATGTAGTTGTGTGAGAGTGTAGCTCGAATAAATCTTATAACAACATCCTAGTATATTGAAGATACTGGTGTTGTTACAAAAGAAGTAAATAAAGAGAATATAGGGGGTTGGAGAAGCAAAATAAAACAAATGAACATGAGAGAATGAATTACCTTTAAAAGTGTAACTCCTTTTTATTTGAGGCTAAAGGCTTCCTTTGAAAGGATTGTGCCCAAAGGGAATCATCTAGGATGAGGAGAGGGATGTGGAGAGAGTAAATGGGCAAGGGAGGGCCGAGCCAAAGGCTTGAGGAGTGTGTGAAATGAGGTAGAGGTGGGGCCTTTTATAAGAGGAGAGGAGGGACACTTTTGGAAATCATGAAACTATTATTTTAGTTTCAAAAGTGTTTCGAATTTATAAGGTCCCACATTGATATATTTCGAATATAAGATGATAAGGATTTGAAAGATTCCCATCCAATAGTTTTTGTACAAGTGTAGGTCTTAGATTTTATATTATCGTTTCATTTTATTTAAACTGTTAAATAAAGAGGTCATCGCTGCATCATCATGATGTCATAAACAATTTAATTTATTTAATGTCTAAAAATTATAAAAAAAATAAAATGATATAGGAAATCTTTTTATATTTCTAATGAATATTTATAGACAAAAATATGATTAGTATAACCCATTCTAAAAATTGTTTTAGTAAAACAATTTATGTTAGTGTCATTTTCACCTTTATTTAAAAAAAAGGCATTAAAGTCATTCTCTCACCCAAGTGGCTCCATGGGGTCCCCTAAATCGACCCATGGGTTGTCTTGGTCGGGAATGACTCATCCAATAGGGGTAGAACAAGTGTCATGGTGTTTTCATATTTTTATAATATAATTTTTACCTTAAATTATACTAATTACCTCTAATCGTGATTAATGAAAAAAAGTTACTATTCACCAAAAAATTATTTTCATCCCATTGAACCACATTTTACATACTAATGACAACCATGTATGTCGGATTTTTAAAATTCAATACACATTAGTGGTAAACTTTAATTTAACTGAAAAATCAGTTTGCTTGATTACCACTTAGTGGTTTTACTATTCATCAAAAATTGGAGTTTTTCAGAAAATTACCAAAAATTCACCCTAATCTATATTTGATATTCCGAATTCAAAAATGAAGTCTATTTTACAAAATTAAAAACATATAAGTCACATTAATTAATTTAATAATTAATTCCCGCTGTTATGACAAATAACGTGTTTTTATGAAATAATAAGTATCAAAAGATTGACACTAGTTGAAGTCCAATTTCAAAGTGAAATTGATTCCAAAGTCCACCATTGAATCAAATGGTAAAAATATTTTATGGTTTCACTTTAAAACCAATTCAAAAGATAATCTAATCATATAAATAAATTAGATTAAAAGAGGTTTAGAATTAAAATACAACATTTTTCACTTATTCATAACAAAAATGAACTTTATCGGAAAAATACCAAAAATTCACACAAAGTAAATTTTGATGTCCCAATCATAAATAATAATTTTATTTTGACAAACATAGCTTATAAAATTGTCAAAAGATATATTTAAAAAGGGTTTTCCATCAAAAAGCAGTAAAACAATCTTTTAAGAATATTAGTGTATTCCATGCTTAAGATTGGATTTATTTTCATTTTAAGCCTCTAAAACACTATCTAATTCATTAATAGACATAGATAAAAATATCTATTATTCATTACTTACTTGAGATGTTACATCCTTCCCCCCTTTAGAAAATTGCGTCCCCGCAATTTATTTACTTATCGAATAAATGGGGGTACTTATCCCTCATTGCATTTTCAGATTCCCATGTTGCCTCTTCAATCATGTGGTTTTTCCACAAAACCTTTACCTGGTGAATCACCTTATTCCGTAACACTTGCTCCCTGTGGTCAAGAATCAGGACCGGTTGTTCCTCATAAGATAGATTCTCTTCCAGCTGAACTACCTCTGGACTCAAAACATGAGATGGATCTGGCATATACTTTCTTAACATCGAAACATGAAAAACATTGTGTACCTGAGATAAACTCGGAGGTAAAGCCACCCGGTATGCAACTGATCCAACTCTCTCTAGAATTTAATATGGTCCAATGAACCTTGGACTCAGCTTTCCTTTCTTACGAAATCGCATCACACTTTTCCATGGTGATACTTTGAGAAAAACATGATCACCTACCTCAAAAGATAGATCCTTCCTCCTGTGGTCTGCATAACTCTTCTGCCTACTCTGAGCTATTCTCATGTGCTTCTGAATCAGATGAACTTGTTATGCCATCTCTTCTACCAATTCTGGTCCCATCAACTTCCTTTCACCCACTTCATCACAGAAAGCTGGAGTTCGACACCGCTTCCCATATAATACCTGAAATGCTGCCATTTGTATACTGGAATGAAAACCGTTATTATATGAAAATTCAACCAAAGAAAGATGTTGGTCCCAACTTCCCTGATAATCCATCGAACAAGCTCGTAGCATATCCTCTAAGGTCTGAATTGTTCGTTCTGACTGCCCATCTGATTGAGGATGAAAAGCCGTACTAAAATTTAATTCAGTACCCAATGACTTCTGAAGGCCTTTCCAAAAGTTAGAAGTGAACCTGGGATCACGATCAGATACAATGGAGAGAGGAACTCCATGTAACCTGACTATCTCTTTAAGATACAAACGGGAAAGTTGATCAAGAGAGAAAGTATCTCAT
Source organism: Viscum album (assembly GCA_963277665.1). NCBI lineage: Eukaryota > Viridiplantae > Streptophyta > Magnoliopsida > Santalales > Viscaceae > Viscum > Viscum album. The sequence goes on along the minus strand of OY728130.1, from coordinate 1,304,013,362 downwards.
ATAGCAAGGAAATGAGCAGATTTGGTCAAGGGATCAACAATAACCTAGATTGCATTATTACCTCGAGATGTCTTTGGTAATCCCACAACAAAGTCCATGGATATATTCTCCCATTTCCACTCTGGAACTGGTAAAGGCTGAAGCATCCCTTTCAGTAACAGCCGCTCTGCTTTAACCTGTTGACAAGTCAAACACTTCATAGTAAAATCAGCAATATCTCTTTTCATTCCATCCCACCAGTAATACTCCCACAGATCTCTGTACATCTTAGTACTGCCAGAATGAACTGAAAACGGAGAACTATGAGCTTCACATAACAACCCTCTCTTCAGCTATGAATCACAAGGCACACACAATCTCTTCCCAAATCTCAAAACGCAATCATTATCAATGTTGAATTCAGGCAACTTACCTTTCTGAACTAGCTCTACCTTTTTCTGCAACTCACTGTCTTGCTTCTGTGCTTGCATGATTCTATCTGATAGAGATGATCTCACTGATACCTAAAACAAAACAGAAGAACTTCCTGCACCAACAACTTCTATTCCAAAGTTCATCAAATCCTTAACCAAAGGATCATGTTCCAAATGCAACATTGCTAATGAAGCATTACTTTTTTGATTCAAAGCATCAGCCACTTTATTTGATTTTCCCGGATGGTAATGAATTGTACAATCATAATCCTTGATTAATTCTAGCCATATCCTTTGTCTCATTTTTAACTCTTTCTGAGTGAATATATACTTTAAACTTTTGTGATCGGTATATATTTCACACTTTACTCAATAAAAATGATGCCTCCAAATTTTTAAAGCAAAAACAACAGCAGCTAATTCCAAATCATGTGTAGGGTAATTTACCTCATGAGTTTTCAACTGTTGTGAAGCATAAGAAATTACCTGATCATTCTGAATTAGGACGCAACCAAGTCCTTTCAATGAAGCATCATTGTATATAACAAACTCACCATTCCTGGAAGGTAGTGCCAAAACTGGAGCATTCACCAATCCTCTTTTCAACTCCTGATACTACTTAATTCGATGGCCCAACAACTGCTAAATTAGTTGCCAAGGATTTCACCACCGCTTTATGCTTGTAGTTTAACTACTTCCCATCACTCAAGCTCTTTTTCGGACACTCGTTTGCATAGTGACCCATCTCATTTCACTTATAACATTTCACTAACTGTAAATCAAATTTGGTCTTACCATCACCCTGATCTTTTTCAGTGCAATAAAGAGCCTTATGTCCCATCTTACCACACCGGTAGCACTTTCCAGAATTCAGAAGACATTCCCCAGCATGCCTTTTTCCACATTTATCACAAACTGGAAACTTAGTTTTCTTACCATCAGACTTTTTTGATGAATTCTTACCTTTCTCCTGCCACCTCGGTCTCTTCTTCTGTTGGTTGTTATAGAACACTTGGTCATCAGAAAACTCCATTTCCACCTTCTCAGCACATCGAACAAGCTTTTCATAACTTTTAAACTCACGAGAAGCTAATTCCCATAGATATTTTGGCTTTAATTTTGAGTAAAAATGATTGATTTTACTATCAAGGTCTCGGATAAAATTTAGAGCATACCTTGCCAATCGAGTGAACCTTTCTTCATAGGTAGCCACTGAGTCTTCCTCTTGACTCAATTCCAAGAATTTATTTTCCATCCTAAGTCGAACAGCCTTAGGAAAATACTTCTCAAGAAACATACCTTTGAATTCATCCCAGTCGAGAGCATCAATCTCATCAGCGTCCCTGATATTTTTAACCATCGACCACCACTGATCTGCTTCACCCTCAAAACGATAAATAACAAGACTAACCTTTTGATTTTCTAAACACCCCATGACATCGAAAATCTTCTCCAGTGCTTTAATCCACCCTTCAGCTAACACAGGGTCAGATGATCCTCTAAATGATGGGGGATGTTGCCTCATGAAATGTTCCACCACTGACATGTTCCTCTGCGGTTGATCTGGATGATCTCGTACATGGATACAACCACCATTTATAGCCTGAGTCAACTGTGCCATCACTACAACAAACTGTTCAGTTCCAATTTTGACCATCTCGGGATGCTGATTCGGAAGGTTATTTCCTTCTGTATGCCTTCCTAGCACTGCTTCCCGGTTTCCTCTGTGGAAAACCATTCTGAACAAACATGTCTTAGATGAAGCAACATGGTAATCTTCAAATGCTATATCATTTCAAAAATATTTTTAGATAATCATCTAATAAAATTCTAACCCCTAAAGTTATCTAAACCGACCTCTGATACCAACTATAAGGCCCCAGCCTTAAACCTTACTTAATCTTGAGTTATTACAAGATTACACATTGAGGATCTTTTCGGGTTTAGAGTTTTAGGGAATTAGATCATAAAACTTGCATTACATTCCACATATAAACAAAGTGGTTACATAAAGATAGTATTCTTCATTCCCATCAATGGAAACATATTTAAGATAAAACATGGATTCTTTCTTGACACTTCCTTGACACTACCATCATACCATGTGCCTTTCCCTTGACCTGTGAAAATCATTTCAAAAAAACTTGGGATGAGCATAAAAAAGCTCAGTATGGGTTATAAAAACATGGAAAGGAAACATGGGTACATATATACATAAGAATGAAATCATACTTTACCCATAAAACATAAGAACATTAACATACCTCATCAAATCATGAGTAAATCATAGAAATCATAAGACATAAAGGTAACTTGAGGCATTCATAACATTCTTATGTAGGGAGTAACCCTCTTGGTTACGTTTTGGAATACCCATCACAGTATATTCCCTAAATCTCTTCGGAGAAACCTTAAAGTTTCACTCCTTCGCGTTACCCAATGCATTGGAGAGCTATAACGGGCTCACCCGCCCTTAGTCTATCACGGAACCACCCGTCTTCATAATAATGCCCAAGAACCATAACATAATTATATCACATAAAACATGCATAAAAGAAACATAACATTTCCACCTTTCAATCACAAGATATCAATACAACACATTAATATAAAAACATCATGAAAAACATTTTCAATACCAAAATAAAAGAAAAGTAAAACATGGTATTTATTTTTCTTTTAAAAACAAGGTATGGCTTGTAGAGGAAGCCAAAACCCAAATAATGGTCACAGCGGCGGAGAAGTCGTTGTCACCGCATACGTACGACAAAAACATTCCCTTTTGTCGTTTTGTAAAACGCTTCATATAAAAAAGATTCCTTTTGGATAAAAGTAAAAGTCAAAGGGGTTTATACACCGTATAAAAGAAAGTTGTGTATAAAATAAAATATGCCTCAATGAAAGGAGATTGAGACGAAATCCCATACCTAGTATCCGACTTGACCCGACCATTAATTAGTCTCCTGAATAATAAACTTGAGTTAATATCTACTTGCTTAAGAACATTTTTCAAGTTCATTATTCCTTTTATACCATGTTATGAACATCATGTAATCATTTAAGTTAATAATGTTCATTTTGTCGGTATTTGGTTCTTACGTCAAAAATAGATTTCTTACACTTACATGTTGTTAATTTGGTCAAAGGTTCATTATATCCAGAATGATATTAATTATTTGGATAAAATATATATCATATATATTCAGCATATACATGTATTTATAATATTACATCACATTTAGAGGTAAGATATGAAATGCACCGTTCATGGAGACGGTAAGCCGTACGTACGCATGAACGCTACTTCCATTTCTATTTCGTATTTCTGGAATGGAATCATAATGATATAAGAGTATATTATAATTATAGTATAATAACATATATAATATCATTAAATTTATCATTTACACATCCCACATATGGTATTAACGAATCAAATCACTTTCAGGGGGCGGTAGTCCGCACTTCCTAAAATGAAGATATCGTGTTTTCCCATAATGAAAACAATAATGGTATGCCATAAATGAAAAATACAGAAGCTTAAAGAAAGAATAAACATATTATATATCATATATAAAAATAGTGACATCATAATGGTCACCTTTGAAGGTGTTAAATGAGTATTTGAACAATCATCGTTTCGGGAGGCAGAATTTCTCCATCCACGGAAATCGTATGTTCTTTAACCATTTGATGTAGTTGTGTAAGATTTTAGCTCAAATAAATCTTATAAAAACATCCTAGTATATTGATGATACTGGTGTTATTACAAAAGAAGTAAATAAAAAGAGTTTAGGGGGTTGGAGAAGCAAAATAAAACAAATGAACATGAGAGAATGAATTACCTTTAAAAGTGTAACTCCTTTTAATTTGAGCCTAAAGGCTTCCTTTGAAAGGATTATGCCCAAAGGGAATCCTCTAGGATGAGGAGAGGGATTTGGAGAGAGTAAATGGGCAGGGAATGTCCGAGACAAAGGCTTGAGGAGTGTGTGAAATGAGGTAGAGGTGGGGCCTTTTATAAGAGGAGAGGAGGGGCACTTTTGGAAATCATGAAACTATTATTTTATTTTCAAAAGTGTTTCGAATTTATAAGGTCCCACATTGATATATTTCGCAGATAATATGATAAGGCTTCGAAATATTCCCATCCAATAGTTTTTGGACAAGTGTAGGTCTTAGAGTTTATATTATCGTTTCATTTTATTTAAACTGTTAAATAATGAGGTCATCACTGCATCATCATGATGTCATAAATAATTTAATTTATTTAATGTCTAAAAATTATAAAAAAAATAATATGATGTAGAAAATATTTTTATCTTTCTAATGAATATTTATAGACAAAAATATGATTAGTATAACCCCTTCTAAAAATTGTTTTAGTAAAACAATTTATGTTAAAGTCATTTTCACCTTTATTTAAAAAAAGGCATTAAAGTCATTATCTCACCCAAGTGGCTCCATGGGGTCCCCTAAATCGCCCCATGTTTTGTCTTGGTCGGTCCTGACTCATCCAATAGGGGTAGGACAAGTGTAATGGTGTTTTCATATTTTTATAATATCATTTTTACCTTAAATTACACTAATTACCTCTAATCGCGATTAATGAAAAAAAGTTACTATTCACCAAAAATTATTTTCATCCCATTGAACCAAATTTTACATACTAATGAAAACCATGTATGTCGGATTTTCAAAATTCAATACACATTAGTGCTAAACTTTCTTTTAACTGAAAAATCAGTTTGCTTGATTACCACTTAGTGGTTTCACTATTCATCAAAAATTGGAGTTTTTCAAAAAATTACCAAAAATTCACCCTAAGCTATATTTGATATTCCGAATTCAAAAATGAAGTCTATTTTACAAAATTAAAAACATATAAGTCACATTAATTAATCTAATAATTAATTCCCGCTGTTATGACAAATAGCGTGTTTTTATGAAACAATAAGTATCGAAAGATTGACACTAGTTTAAGTCCAATTTCAAAGTGAAATTGATTCAAAAGTCCACCATTGAATCAAATGGTAAAAATATTTTATGGTTTAACTTTAAAACCAATTCAAAAGATAATCCAATCATATAAATAAATTAGATTAAAATAGGTTTAGAATTAAAATACAACATTTTTCACTTATTCATAAAAAAATGAACTTTATCGGAAAAATACCAAAAATTCACACAAAGTAAATTTTGATGTCCCAATCATAAATAATAATTTTATTTTGACAAACATAGCTTATAAAATTGTCAAAAGATAGATTTAAAAAGGGTTTTCCATCAAAAAGAAGTAAAACAATCTTTTAAGAATATTAGTGTATTCCATGCTTAAGATTGGATTTATTTTCATTTTAAGCCTCTAAAACACTATCTAATTCATTAATAAACATAGATAAAAATATCTATTATTCATTACTTACTTGGGATGTTACAAATTTAACCATGATTCTATATATATCCTTTATATTTAGACAATATTCTACCATATAACATCATTGTTGAAATCTTATATAATTTTCATCAAAATACATCACTGATGTTCACAATTTGTTTTCAAAAAGTCACACCACTTAACTTGTATTGTCAACCATTTAAATATTTGATTCCAATACTTCCAAAAAAATCAAGCATTATAAACACAAATTATTAACAATAAATCTAATAAAAAACCAATTAATTGTAAAAATACTTTCCTTGGGATTTTCTGATAATTCATTCATATTTAAATCTTCTTAATTAATTAACATATTTTCCATGAAAAATGTACTTATTTATGAGGAATTATTATTTTTCCCCTAATGAAAAGAAAATAAAAAGGTCACATTAGTTGAATTATTTTATTGGATACATTTTTAATGACATTTATAGGTTTATGTTGCTTAGATATTATATCCATTTTCAAATACCATAATTGTATCATATTTTCAAATAAAAAATCTCCCATTTTGAAAAAGATTTGATGAACTATGAACCTTTTTCTCTATCACCAAAATCATGATTTATAGAGTTCAAACTCCACATTTATTAATAACTCCATTATAACCTTTTTCTATTTCCACCACTTTTTCTTATTTTTAAAACATATAGGATCTTTCAAATATTTATTAATATATATATATGATTACAACATGGTAATTATAGATATTTTACTATCCAGTTTCCCATCTATAAAAACCACATTATTGGATGTACTTTGAGGCATGTTTAGTTCCAAAAGTTGTGTTATTAATGGACATACTACCATATAACAAGAAAAAATAAAAATTTTATTTCATGATCAAAATATCTTCCTACTATAGCCACATAGTCAGTGATTTTAGGTTAATGAACTGACGAATTCTCAAAGAGTCATTAACAGATCCTTTAAGCCTATTTTTTTCAGATATCAGTATAGGAAACTATAGTATAAGTAAATAATAAATATTTGATACACTGTAATAACTTAAATCCATAAAAATATATAACTATATATTTTATACAATTTTTTGGAAAAATTCATCCCTTTCTTCAAAGAGATTATATTTTTTCCATATTGGGAAAACCAACCTATGAATCATCAATAAAAACAACCCTATAATTCTTCTATATATATCAAATATTATAATTAAAATTTCTATCATGGGAGTCTCCTATCTATGGATTAGAATACCCAAAAAATATTTATATTATATTATATTTTATATTAAAACAAATAAAATGTGGAATTATTTATTATTGTTAGTTCTCTATTAAGGTGTTATCATCCTCTTTCAAGGTCAAATACTATGGCATCCCATGTTAAACATAAATATATAATAAATTATTTCACACTATTAATCATTTCATATCAAAATTAGTAAAACCTTAGAAACTAAATATTTTCTGTCTCTGGATACTAGATATAAAAAAAATATATTATAAGAATATAAACATTTATACATAATTGAACCACACTATACTCACTTTAATATATATCATACATTATACTCATCATAAAAACCTATATAATGGAAAATATAGTAAGAATTGAACTCAAACACTAATTATAGGAAAAAATTAGGGATCTGTTATCTAGTGTGTAAAAACCATAGTCTTTATTACAGATTTAAGAAAGATTTATGACATAAAATTGCACCTAATGAAACCCAAAAGATCAATAGTTCTAGTTTCTTTTGGGATTAGAAACATTACATGAAAACTTAAGGCGTAAAATAAAACATATTTATTGAAAAATGCTTTTACATGACCATAACATTCCCTCATACATAGCATTATATGAGATAACCCGATGACAAACAGAAGAATATAGTGACCTATAAATCCCAGTAATGGTGTAAAAAAGGCATAACATGAATAATACAATATATTATAGGAAATAGGAATATCAATGGAGCATAAGAGAGATATGATCATAAAGGAATGATATAACACGATTATCATAACATGGTAATGTGGCAACAACTTAAAACACTACATCATTACCATAAATGAATCAGGTAAAACCCTATCCAAACATGGTGGAAAAATATACAAAAAGGAATTAGGTAAAAAACTATACCAACATAAAGTATCATGATACTAAACATTACCCAATGCATTGGAGAGCTATCAGGGCACATCCTTCATAATCATTTCAATTTGTTGCTTTAATGTGCCACATAGATCTTATTACAAAAATTCATTCAACATCATCATTTATTCCAAGTTATAAGAATTTGGAATACAAACATGTAAGTGCCATTAAATAAGTATATGGTCATAAAGTTTAATACCCTTGATAGAGAAATGGTTATGGTATTCACTACATAATGATTTTGGCTTTGAAAATTGCGGTGCAATTTTGGCAGCAAAACGGCGTCATATGGAAATTCATAAATTAGTTTTATGAGAGATAAATGGGTCTAGAATAATTTATAAATGAAATATATGGGAAGGTAATCATGGAACATAATATCCCAATATAGGAAATGTAATTTAGAAACATAATATAGATGAACTGCTTGAATGGAAACTAGAAGAGATAAATTCATTAAAAAATTTTGGCATGGTAACAGGTGTACACAGAAGGAATTAATGAGATAGAAAGGGGTATCTCATAATTAAAACATAAGGAGGTAAGTATGGGGTAGTTTAATAAACATATCCCATCATTTGTAATGAAAAATTAAAAGGGTATGAAAATATTAGGAAACTTGGACAAAAATTAGAAAGGAAGGAAAGTGAGAATCCCTTACTGGGATGTGTGATCCCAAAGGTTTGGGAGAAGCTATATGGGAGATTTAGAGCACCTTGATTGGACTATAGGGATTGGAGAAAATATTAAGTACAAGATTCATGGAGTTTTAGTGAATAGGAATGGGTGCTTGAGTGGGTTTATATAGAAAAGGATGTGAAATTCTCTATTATTTCGGTTTTGGACACTACACAACTAAAATATTCAAAATGACAAACCAAACCATGGTTTTTTCCCATGGTTTCTAGAAAAGGGGAGTGTAAAAAATTATTTTATAAGGACAAGGGTCAAAGATATTAAAATATTAGGCTTGATTCTGTGGAGGTAAGTCACACCCTAAAGTAAATGAATTTGAAATCATAAAATATATTATACATTTTGGAGGATTCACTAAGGCATTATAAAATAAATAAAATAAATCCAAATTAACATTATTTTAAATTTAAATTATAGGCTTTGTTGGATATCCATTTTATATTGTTTAATACATCACTATTGGGTCATTATGATGTCATAAATCATACTATATATTTATATATTATTTTTTCTCCAAAAATTGGACTATCTTAGAAAATTATTAAAAATTCACTGATGGATAATTTTTATAACCTTATTCCAAAACTAATATTTATTTTATTTAAATAATTGTGTAAATATTCTAATTTTTACATTGAAAATAAAAATATTATTTTATTGAAAATTGACGGGTTTTGGAAAAAATAGTTTTTAAACCATAATAAAAACTACATCTAACTTTATAAAAAATATATAATAATTTATTAATATTAAATGCAATTAGATAATAATATTTTATTAAAATATTATTTATTTCAAAAATACATTATTTCCTCTAAATAAATTCTTTAAAACAATTTATGTTTTAACATATAAAAATATAATTCTTATCAAAATAATCACTTAATCATTTATGGATATGGAATTGATATAATCATACATTATTTAATTATAATAATATTATTAATTAAAACATAGTTTAATATAACAATTAATATATTTCTTAAAAGTACTATTTTTACCAAAAAAGGAAATTTATCAAATTCAGCATTTTCTAAGAAAGACTATTTCTCATAAAGGAATTGATGGAATAAGACTTTTTTTATAAAAAGTAATTACATAACGAGTAACTAATATCTTATTACATAACCCCTTATAACACCCACATAAGAATTAAGGGTAAGGTGTGTGATGGTGACAGACTCTTGGGGCAGCTCAGATAACATTACCCAGGTGGTAATCTCTATTAACTTGAACTTCTCCCATAGTTGATTCTGTTCAAGCTTAATGTGTTGAAGCTCATATTGGGATTGGTCAAGAATAAAGTCCAGTGACACTACCACCTTTTCAAGATCCTAAAAATGATCTTTGTATGACCCGAGTCCACTGGATGAATTCATCCTCTCCTTTTTCTATGTTGAATGGATTTTTTAAAATATTATATTTATATCAGTTGTGTGATTGCATTTCAACAAATATATTATCAAAGTTAACAATACTCAAGGTTCATTTAAACCTAATAATAATTAAAAAAATCCATCTACTTTCTATATCTATAAGACATTAAAATAAATGGAATTTTCATCATAAACGTTTGGTTCATTACATTTCCCCTCCCTTAAGAAAATTCTGAATTGAAATTTATTTTTCCCACACTAAAATAGAAGGGGGGTAACTCTACTTGATCTCTTCCCCTGGTTCCCATGTTTCTCCCTCAAACTTGTGATTTCAACACATCACCTTGATGAGGGTAATCGTCTTATTTTTTAGAATATTTCCCTATGATCTAATATCTTCAACAGTTTCTTTTCATAGGAAAGGTCATTGTCCAATGATACTACCTCTGGATGGAGTACATGAAATGGTTCAATTATATACTTCATTAAGAGTGATACATGGAATACATCGTGTATTTGAGATAGGTTTGGTGGGAGTCTTATTTGATAGGCCACTACCCTGACGCAATCATGGATCTCAAAAGGGATGATGTACATTGTACTAAGCTTTCCCTTCTTCCCAAATCTCCTCATTCTCTTCCATTGAGATATGTGGAGGAATACCTTGTCTCCTACATCACACTCTAGGTATCATCGACGATTGTCAACATAGCTCGTATTTCAACTCTAAGAAGCATTAATGTGTGGTTGGATTGTATTAACATTCTTAGCCATCTCTTAGAACATTTATGGACCTTGAATTTTTTATACCCAACTTCATCCCAACATACCAGTGTTTAACACCACTTCCTATAAAGGGATTCATAAGGAGATATTTGGATGCTTGATTAGAAACTATTATTATAAGAGAACTCAACTATATGAATATGATGATATCATCCTCCTTAAAAGTCAATTGAAAATGATCTCAACATGTATTCATTTTATTGGATATTCCACTCAGATTGGCCATTAGTTTGAGGATGATAAGTTATACTGAAGTTCAGCTAAATATTTAGAGCATTTTGGAGACAATCGATAGTGGTACAACATTAAGCCTTACAACTTCTCTAATTTATACATGTGCTAGTTGATCTAATGAGAAATACTCTCGAATTTCAAAAAATTGTGCAGTCATTGTAAGAGATCCTCAACAACCTGTATAGAATTGTTTCATTTGGATGTCTTTGGGTGTCTAGTGAAAATTTATATGGTGATTTTTTCCGATTTCCATTTTGGTATTAGTAATGGTTTCCAGATGCCCTTAAGCTTCTTTCTCTTATCCATCAATAAATGACATACTAGGTTATTTTATGTATACTCAGAGATCTAATTACTCATATTATCCCACCAATAATGCTCTCAGAGATCTTGGTACATCTTCATCTTTACTGGGTGAATAAAGAAATTTGAACTATGTGAATCATCCAAAAGATATATCTTTATCTCTAGATTTTATGGAACACATAGTCTTGACCCAAATATCACAATTCCTTCTTCATTAACATTGAACTCTAAGGGTTTCCATTATTGGATAGCTTCCGAATTCATTTGAATTCCCATATAATCCTTTTGAGCATCCATTAACCCTTCTAAAATTGATGGTTAGGAAATCATTTGTGAACAAATTGATGATGTTCCCTTCTTTATGATTACTATATCCATATTAATCAAATCTAATAAGATTGTATCCTTCTCAATTCTCATCAATGAAAGATTTTATGGATCTTTTATACATAGAGCATCTATCACTTTATTCACTTTCCCTAGATGGTAGTGAATTGGGGTGTCATAGTCATTGATTAGATCTAACCATCTTCATTGGCTCATATTCAACTCTTTAAGTGTGAATATATACTTTAGGATTTTATGATCCATACATATTTCATACTTTTGCCCTAAGTGGTAATGTCAGAAAAAGTTAAAAGTGAAGATCACTGCATCCAACTCTATATTATGTGTTGGATTGTGTTTCTCATGAAATTGCAATTTCCTTGAATCATAGGCAATTATTTTTTCATTTTTCATCTACACACATATTGCGACCTTTTTTGAAGCTCCATTGAATCCCATGAAAAGTTCTCCACTTGTGGGTAGTGTGAGCATGGGAACAATGATAAGAATCCTTTTTAAATCCTTGAATCCATCTTCACATTCATTATTCTAAGAAAACATAAAACCCTTCTGAGTTAGCTTGGTAATAGGGGTTGACAATCATGTGAAATTTCTCACAAATCAGCGATAATATCTAGATAACCTAAGGAATCTATAGATATCTATCATAGATGTTGACCTAAACCATCCCTCAATTGGTGTTGTCTTGGAGGGATCTATAAATATCTCATTTCTTGTGATTATAATCCCCAAGAATGAAACATCCTTCAACTAGAAGTTACACTTGATGTAATTTTCATTGAGATCCTCCTTTCGCAAGGTCTCTTGTACAATGCTTAGATGATCCTCATGCTCCTCCTTGGTTTTGGAGTATATTGTAATATAATCTATAAAGATTGCCAAATATTTTTCTAGTTAATATCTAAAAACACTCTTCATCACGTCCATGAATATTGTTGGACCATTAGTGAGTTTGAAAGGCACTACTAAGAATTCATATAGCCCATACCTTGTATGAAAACTAGTATTGGGGATATCATCCTTCTTCACCCTTTCTTGGGTATATCATGGCCACATATCCACCTTGGAAAAGTATTGTAATCCACATAACTGATCAAACAAGTCATCAATTTGTGGAAAAAGATAATTTTTATTTATCATTATTTCTTTTACCTCACGATAATCAATGCAAAGGTGCATTGACTCATCCTTATTCTTGATGAAGTGGAATGGTTCACCACATGGTGAAGCACTTGAGCATATAAAACCTTTATCTAGATTCTCCTTTAGTTGTTTCTTTAGGTCCTAAAGATCTAAAACAACCATTCTATATAGAGTCTTGGACATTGGCAATGGCCAATTTGTAGGATCAATCTAGAATTCAACATCTCTTCTAGGAGGAAGACAACGAAATTATTAAGGAAACACATCGGCGATTTCCCTCACAATAGGAATGTCCTCAAGGATGGTTCCGTCCATAGAATCAATCATCTAAGAAATATATGCAAGTTCATAGGTAAGTAATATCCATTCTTGGGATGATGGTGTTAAGGGATATTCATCCCCCTCATGAACTTTTATGGAATTGGGGGTCGACTCACCATATGGAGAGTGATTTTCCTCTCACGACAATTTATGTTGGCTCTATGTAGGGAAATCCAATCCGTGCCAATAATTTCATCAAATACCACCATAGGTAGTATGAAATGGTTATCCGGGAAGTTCAATCCACAAATTATGATCGGGGAAGAGTTATATTCAATGGATGCAATAATTTACCCATTTTCTTTTCTCACATACATCCCTTCTTTCATGATTTGTGGTGGTGTTTGGATTGTTCTACTAAAAATTCATGATATAAAAGAATGCATTGAACGAGAATAAAAAATTACATTCTCCATTCATGAATGAATAACTAGAGTACCTGTTAACACTTTGTTATTGGGATTCTCTTCGATGGTAGTGATGGAATAATCTTTCCCTTGATACCTTGGAGGATATGGGATGACTCCAAAAACACTTTTATTAGGGCACTAGTTCACAAAGTTACCGGGTTATTTGCTGTTTTAGCAACGAAAAATGTGTTGATGGTTGAATTGATCATTCCTATCCTCTGTGTAAGTAGCATGTTTTTCTTATTGACAATCATTGCCTCGGTACCCTTATCTTCCACACCTAAATCATTTCCTCACCCACTTCAGGAAATTACTTGGGTGCTACATTCATTTTCATTGGAAAGTGGGGTGCTGTAATTTCTTATCACCATTGGATTTATCTATCATACAACCAAAATTAAATTCCACTTTCTATATATTATCCCCATGATACTCCTGAGATTATCCAATCCCCATTTCAATATTTGGGGCACATCAGACAATTTCCACATATATATCGAAGTCACATATAACTAGGGATTTCCGTAGGCAAGGTTTAATCCCACCAAGGAATCCATCAACCATGTATTCAGGGGTAACGAAAAAGCTGATGGCGTGTCATGTATGACTTTTGATGTTTTCCTCATATGCTCGGATGGATTTTTCATCTTTTTTTCATGAGGAAATAGAAGCCCCTTTCCATCTTAAGTCATAGGGTGTGGGGAAAATATTTATGGAAAAACATTTTCTAGAAATCCTTCCATTCCAACCCCTTGATCTATTCCTCAAGATTCATATTTTTTTATCAATTTCCACCATTGATCAGCTTCTCCCTCCATACGATAAGCATCCATAAGAACCTTTATTTTTTCATAAAATTGAATAATGAAGAATATCATCTCAATGGAGTTCATCCATTGTTCGGAGATTAAGGGATCCTATGACCCGTTGAGAGCAAGATACCATTTTATCATGAATATTTCAATTTCAACTAGTTATTTCTTTGGGGGGGGGGGCTGTACATTACTCTAGACCCATGTTTCTATTCAAAACATGAGTTAATTGAGAGAGTATCATGATAATGTTTGCGATTTTCACTCCCATCGGATTGGGAATCACATTAGAATGGTCATCACATTGTTCTCTAAAAAGTTGTTAGCTGAAGTCCTCTTATTATGGGCCATTGGGTAAAATAAAAGGAAAATTAGGGGTAAATATTTTAAACTATTAAAATCATAAATGGAAATCCAATTATAAAAAAGGTAAAGCTTATAAATTACATTTACCTCCTTAAAATTTGAATTTCTAGGCTTCAATATAAGTTATCCATGAGCTATTTCTTAATGTATATTCTTATGGGATTTTTTGTTCTATTAATAATAGTTCACACTATGCTTATGAATTTACCAATGTATATCCCCTGGGAGTGTCGAACCAAGTGTGCAGAAAGGCTGTTTGTCGTACACCAGTTCTTGTTCGAGTCTAGCTTAAAGCATTATTTTCAGGTTTTACCCCTAGATAGATTTCTGCCAGATCCACCCATACTTATTTGTATCCATACAGGTATGTATTAGGTTGATAAACCACTTACTATATACTCACCAAAATTTACATATTCATTTCTTTTACTTAGTCTTATCCCAAAGGCTTTCACTAGGGTTTTCTAATCCTAATTCCAAAAATAACTAAACATATCCTCTGATACCTACTATAACAACCCATGTATTTAATACACATTTAAACATGTTTTATTACATAAAATTTCACTTAATACAACATAAAATATTGATAGGTCTAGTTTCTTTTAGGATTAGGAACATTACATGAAAACTTATGATATAAAATACATCATCTCCATTTAAAACTTCTTTTACATGACCAAAAAATTCCATTGTACATAACATTTCAAGGAATAACATGAGGACATTCTTAAGATAAGTGTGTGCTTTAGAGCCTAGTAAAGAAGTAAAAGGGAATAAAATGAATAATACAATTCATGTTATGAAATACTCATATCAATGGATAATAAGAGAAACATGAACATAAAGGTAAGATATAACTTCATTATCAAAACATGGTAATGTGGAAACAACTTAAAACACTGCATCATTTACATAAAGGAATTAGGTAAGCCCTTGTCCCATCATGGTAGAAAATTTTTCTAAAAGGAATCAGGTAAAACCCTATCCCAACATAATGTATCATGATAATAAACATTACCCAATGCATTGGAGTGCTATCATGGCACACCCTTCATAATCATTTCAAATTCCTGCTTAAGTGTGCCACATAGATCATATATCATGGATTCATTCAACATTATCATTTATTACATGATAAAAGAATGTGGAATGCATACATTTAAGTACCTTTAAATAATTATATGTTTATAAAGTCAAATACCCTTGATAGGGAAATGGGTATGGTATTCACTACACGAAGATTCTTCCTTGGAAAATTGTTGTGCTATTTTGGAAGCATAATGACATCATAGGGAAATTTATAAATTGGGTTGAGGATATAGAAAGGGTTATATCATAATTTATATATGAAATATACAGTGAAAGGATCATGTAACATAATATCCCAATATATTAAATTTAATTTAGATACATAATATATAAGAAATGCTTGAATGGAAATAAGAAGTGAGAAATCCCTTACAGAATTTTGGCATAGAAACGAGTGTGCACGGAAGGAATTAATGAGTTGGAAAGGGTTATATCATCATTAAAACATAAGGAGGGAAGTATGGGGGATGTGAGAAAATTTTAACATCCTTTTTAATTGAAAAATTAAAAGGGTATAACAATATAAGGAAACATGGACAAAACTGAGAAAGGAAGGAATATGAGGATCCCTTACTTGGATGTCTGATCCCAAAGGCTTGGGAGAGGCTTCTTGGGAGATTGGGGGAATATTTGGAGGACTCTAAGGAGTGTAGAGATAATTTAGGATGATATTAAATGTGTTTGAGTGAAGAGGAATGGGTGCTTGGGTTGGATTATATTGGAAAGGAGGGGGAATTCATTATTATTTAGGTTTTGGACACTACACACTAAAATATTAAAAACCACAAACCAACCCAGGGTTTGTGGCGATGGATTCTTGACAATGGGAGTGTAAAACATTATTTTATAAGTTCAATGGCCTAATACATTAAAATATTATCCTTTCTTATGTGGAGGTGAGTCACACCCTCTTAAAAATGAATTTAATATCATAAAATATATTTTACATTTTCATGGATTAACTGAGACATTATAAAATAATTCAAATAAATTTAAAATTTCATTATTTTAAAGTTAAAACATATATTTGGTCTGAGATCTATTTTATATTATTTATTACATCACTATTGGGTCATTATGATGTCCTAAAATATACTCTAAATTTATATATTATTTAATTCTTACCCCAAATTGCACTCTCTCAGAAAATTATAAAATATTCACAGTTGGATAATTTTGACGTCCTAATTCCAAAAATAATATTAATTTTATCTAAATAATTTTCTAAATATGTGAATTTTTTACTTTTAATATAAATATATTTATTTATTGAAAATTGATGGGTTTTTGGAAAAACTGTTTTAAACTATAATAAAAATTACATTTGAATTCATAAAAATTATATATTAATTAATTATTAATAAAATTAATTTGATAATAATATCTTTTTAAAATATTATTTATTTCAAAAATTCATGAATTCCTCCAAATAAATTCATTAACACAATTTCTATTTTATCATATAAAAATATAATTCTTATCAAACTGATTACTTAATCATTTATAGATAAGGAAATTATATAAAAAAAATTATTTAATTATAATACCATTATTAATGAAAACCTTAGTTTAATATTATAATTTATATATTTCTTAACAGTACCATTTTTTACACGAAAATACAATTGATCAAATTCATTATTTTTTAAGAAAGGCTATTTTCATGAAGGAATTGATATAAGATGTATTTTATTTTTAAAAAGGGATTAAATAGTATATAACTAATAACTTATTATATAACCCCTTATAAAACCTGCATAATACCTAAGGGTAAGGTGTTCTATGGAGATAGGCTCTTGTGGTGGCTGGGATAACATCTCATGGGTGGTAATCCCTATTAACTTGAGCTTCTCCTGTAGGCGATTCTATTCAAGCTTAACATGTTGTATCTTAGCTTGGGATTGTCCAAGAGAGAAGCCTAGTGACACTAAATCCTTTCCAAGATCTAAAAAATGAGCTTCGTATGTCCTGAGTATACTGGATGAGGCCATCATCTCCTTTTTCTGTGTTGAAAGGATTTTCTAAAACCTTATATTTATATTAGTTGTGTGATCATTTTAGCAGCTATATTATCTACAACAATGATACTTAATGGTAATTTAAACATAATAATAATTTTGAAGAAGTTCATATGTTTTATATATCCAAATGAAATTAAAATAAAGGTAATTTCATTCATAAATGTTTGGGTCAATACACAAGGTTAGATTATAAGCATTGGAAATCATGAGCATGAGAGAAAAATATGATTTAATGGAACATTAAACATTATGATTTGTCAATAAGTCATGATATTAATGAATGTAACCTAAAATGACTTAGAATGTATAATGAAATATGTTTGTGGAATCATTAGACAATAATCATGTTTCATGGAACATAACAGAGCCATATAACATAAAAATATTTTATTAGTATAATAATTGGAAATAAAAATATTGTGAATATTTATAACCACATCTAGTATACAATAAATATTGAAAATGTAGATAAACTTATCAAGACAATGATCAATATTGTAAACATATCTGACATAATTATTTCTATGGTAAATCATGTTATCCTATCTAACCACATCAAGTCCATGTTCAATCTTGTGAACCTAGCAATCAGCATCGATCCCATGCTCAATATAATTATCTATTGAGATATAAAAGCTTAGAAAATTAATTTTAGAGAAATATTGAAATCCACCCATCAAAAAAAGATACAAAATACAAATTCTTTCTATATAAAATCATTCATATATCATACAATGAAGAACCGATGGGAAAATTGAGATTCATAATATTTTCATGTGGTATCCCAAAGAATAGCCTCAAGAGTTATATCGATTGGTACAAAAATTTAAATAATCTAAAATCCTTTTTGATAATGGTGGTTAGATGACGATTTATAAATACATAAGAGATATATACATTGTAGGTAAATAAGAAAATTAAAGCGAAACATAAAAATAGTTTTTAGAAAACATTTTTTAACATTGTTGTAAAAGAAAAAGCAATGAGGAGCATTCAAAGATATCATTTTTCAATAATGTAACATGAAATAATTTTGAAATAATTTATTAAAATAAATCAAATAATTTATCCCTGAAATTATTTAATGATTAAGTAATATAATGTAGAGTCAAAGATAAACTAATTTATCTGAAAAAAAAATTAACTTTAATATTTTAAAATACCTTTATCTAAACCCACATCATTTAAATGTGTAATAAATCATAATTTTAAACTATTTAAAGAGAATTATGAATCTGAAAATATTTTTAACTTATTTATTATTTAAAAAAAATACCATTTGGGAAAAGAAATATTATTCTCATAGAAGATAATGTACTCATTTGAGAGAATGATAATATTCTTAACTATATTATATCATTGTGAGAAGTAAATTCAATAAGGAAGAGGATTGGAATTAAAAATTATCATTTAACATAAAATAAATATAACTTATCATAAAATAAAATATTAGTGTGGGAGAAACAAAAAATTAAATAAATATGTTCAAGAATAAACATTATAACTAAAATAAAGGACATTTGAGTTAACAAAATCCCTTACCTTGAATCTCAACTTCCATGAAAGTAATTTAACCTAAATTATAATAACAACTACCATATAAATAATTTTTTTTAATAATATTTTTCATATACATTTCATTTTATATTATTCATATAACATCGTTCACTATACATTAATTTCATATTTAATGTTTATTTTCATCATCTAATGTTTTTAATTTTGTAAATTTTTATATGTTTTGTAATCGGTATGACGAACCCTGATATTTGATACGAAGTTCATCATAAAAAATTATAAAAAAATTTAATTATTTTTTTAATTATTTATGCATCCTTATTTTCATTTGATGAAAAATATCTGCTTTGTTCTTAAGAATGTAATACATGATGAGATTTCTTCAGGTAATTTAACAATATCAATGAATTACTTTAAAATGATCATTTATTTTTGCGTCCTCATATATGAACAATATTTATGAAATATGTTAATCCTTAATATAGTATATATTAATGAAATATGTTTTTTAACTATCCATGTAATGTAGTGATGAAAAATGAAAGACATCATTCATGGGTGAAATAGTCCACATGTAACAAAAATGGCGTTTTCATTTTATAATAAATTATATTATTAATATAATGAATAAATTTTATATATATAATGGTAATTATTAATTATATTTTGTATTTATATAATTAATATGTTTTTAGAACCATTTGGTTAAGGGGGTTATTAAAAAAAACATGTCATCCATGGATGTGGTAGTCTGCTTGTAGCACAATAAACATTTTCCTTTTTCTATTGAATATGAAGGTGGAATAAAACTGTTTTTTGTAAAAATAATAAAATTTTAGTATAATAATGACACTGATTAAATTATTCTAGTGTCTTTAGGATATATTTATTGGATTTATAATAAAAATGAAAGAAATCAAACAGAAAAAATCACTTATTGGAGTTTTTTATTATACTCCCTGGGAAAAATAGTTGTGTAATAATGGAACCATCTAGGCACCTAATTTTCTCTAAAAACATTTGTTTCTCTATATATAGGACCAACCCAATTTCCCAAATGGGTTATAAAACTAATGACTATCCTCACAGTCCAAAAAGTTTCTTTCAATGTGTTTTTTCCCACTCACACACACCCTAGAAAACGTCATGGGAGGTCATATATCATCATCACTACTCTGAGAATAACCTCATAAGATATAGATATATAATATGGTAGGTTCCCAAAATGAAATGTAACCCTTTTAGACTTGGGTTGTAACATTTGTCCTTTTAAACCTTTAACATTCTTATGTGTCACATTAAAGTACTCATTAGAGGAAAATTTATTCATTCTGGACCCTACATTTCCACCCAAGCAGTGCCATTGAATTTTTGGCCAGGTTCCCACTCTAATAGAAATGTAACATAAAGTATCCTCAGCACCCCATTTACCATGTATAGATGTTTCTCCCACCAAAAGGCCTACCTATGTGAATTAATGGGTCATAAGACAAATGTCTCTCCCCACTGGACCACACATTTTCTTTCAGTGTGATTTTTATTCACTCAGACACATCCTAGGAAACTTCTCAGGAGGACACCAATCCTGATACCTACACCAGGAAAAAAATATTTGACTATGGAGCTCTAATTAGGTATGATACTAATAATAAAGTTTAAGAATGTTGACATCGTTAGTAGTATTTAGTTATTAAATCCTTAAACATTCCGGGGGCATTAAACCTTGAGCCTTTATAGAATGGTCTTCCTATGAGATTATAACCTCTAGAACATAAGGGAGTTATTTAGGGAGGCATTTTGGATATTTTGTTCAAGATAAAATGATTTTATTATTATGTAAATTGTGGTGTTGAAGGGCTCATTATAGAAGTGATTATGTTGGATCATTTGTAAATACAGACAACTAGATTTTAAAGGATTCCTACTTTCAGAGGAGAGGCTCCAAAAGTGAAAAATAAGGGATACTATATGATTATTGATCAATAAAATTGTCAGAAACATATATAAGTGATAATTTTTTATATATTTTCTTACCTTAACCCTAAAAATAACACTTACCATATTTTACCATTACCATATTAACTCATTTTTTTAGTTTCTGTTATATGGACACAACCATAAAACATTAAAAAATCTTGGGTTTTATTTTCTAAATTCATTTTCTCTCATTCATAATGATATTTTTTGTTTATATTTTTAGATAATTGTTTCATAACTTTTAAATTATAAACCAATATAAATCATGTGATAAAAATTATTTTATAATATGTTTCCCATAATATACAAAATCGTACAAAAACATTTTCTCTAATGAAAAATCATTAAAATATTAAACATGAATTCTCTTTTGTACATAGTAATCCTTAATACCTAGTAAAACATATAAAATGTTTTATGAGAAAAAAATCTTTTAATGGGATGTAAAATGATGAATAAATAAACTCATTAGTTGATTTTAAAACCATGACATCAAAAAATAGAGTTTTACTCTATCATTATAAACTTTGAGCTCAAATAATCATTTACTAAACACATGAAATCAGATTTTATAAAAAAATATGTCCATAAAACGATATATAGATAAAAAATGGAGTAATAATAATAATGATAGTTTCATAGAAAACACGAAAACCCATGAAAAATGTATTCCTAAAAACTTACTTTTTTACCCTGAAAGAGAATAATTATTCCTTAAAATAAGATCATTAACATACATTTTTAATTAAAAATTTTTTCTTGAAAACTCATTATAATTAATATAAAATTAATGCATATTCCTTGAGATATCATATTAATAAACCCTTACAAGAATCCTTATAATTGGAATAACCATTGTAGTTGACTTCCAAAAAATTCTATGGAGAAAAAAATCATTACCCAATTCATCAGAGTGATATAAAAACATAACCTATTAAAAAAAATGACTATAGACTATAACAGGAATAAAAAATTTTAATCTTTCACATTTTCATGATAAATTTATTGAAAAACTATTTGGAACACATATGTGAAATACCTTCAAATATCAAAATATACTTTTGTTTTAAAAAATGAATATCAAAACTAAAATACACAGAATAGACTAAAAGAAGGTTTTTATTTGAAGAAAACATGTAATATTATAAAGTAATCTAAATTAAAAATAGTATTTTAGGAAGAAAGAAATTTTTTTGATGTTGTATACAATAAAAATGTATTTACCTTTTTCTTTTTTTTAAAAGTTCAATATGAAACACAAAAACAAAACCTTTTTGAATTGTTTTGAAAGAAATTAAAAAGTTACCTAAAATTCAAATTAAAATTTATTTGATTCTTTATAAATAAATATATGAACAAATTTTAAGAATATTTAAATGGAATAAAATTATTTAGAAAATTAATCATTAAAACAAATAAAGTTAGGATTAAAAGATAATTTTCCCCATTCCTTGAGTCTGAATTGTAACGTATGTTGTTTATCTTCCAAAATAAATTACTTATATTAATTATTTACCTTAATAATATCATTTTAATGTTTATTATTCCTTTAATTTTATTTATTACCTTTTCATATTCAGGTACTTAATCATTTTCATTTCAATCAGATGTTTTGATGATATTTGACTCATATATTAAAAATGAATTTGTTCGGTTAACTATGGATAAAGAGTCCAGTATTTCATATTATCAAAAATAATTTTAATTGAATAATTATTATTTTTATTCATTAACTATACATTTAAATCCACCTATGAAAAATGGTTATGAAAAATGAATTATGTTACAATCATTGAGATGGTATATCACACATATCCAAGAGTAACAATTCCATTTTTCAAAATTGATGATAGAAATAATGAAATTATCATTTTATCTTTACATAATGTTGATTATATCATTAATATTATATTATTTATTTATATATACTTATATATATTATCAATTATATATGGTTATAATAAATGAATCACAATACTTCATGGAGGTGGAAATCCACAAGTATACAGTAGAGACACTATCATTTTTAAATAAATGGAAAGGTATGAAATTAGATGATATATTATGTTTAAAAAATGATAAATACATCATGAATTTCACAAAAAAACACATATATATATTAAAAACATAATTATAACCAATAGTTAATGGTGTCTATGGAAAAATAATTACATCGGTTCACAAGCTGACAATCTGTCATACACACAAAAAATGGTTTCATTTCCCGTTTGATGGAAGAGGAGATATATACAGGTTATGATATAAAAATAATATCATATTAGTATATGAAATATAATCGTTTTATTATTTCATAATGTATGAATAATATTTTATGTAGGAAGAATAATAAATAAAATGAAAATGCTCTGTTATGAACTATACATCTTCTTTGACTAACTCATTAGATTTTTATATAAAGCCTTTACATGTAGGTTTTCTGTAAGATACTAAAATTTTCCAGTTAAATTCTTCCTAAACTTCTTGGTTAAACCTCATTGAGTTCATCTAAATTTGTTTATACATTGTTAATCAACCTCTTGTATTGGCTGGTTTAGATTTTCAGTGGTTTTCAGAGAAAAAAAGAGTCAGAGACGAAGTATGGCTATATGAACTAATTAACAAATGGAATGGTCATTTCACACTATGAATGGTCATTTCAAAATGTTTATGGATCTGCGTATACCCTATGAAATTCATTCAAGGTTTGAATGGTTTAGGGTTAACCTCATGAAATTTATTCAAGGTGTGAATGATTTGGGTCAGACCATATGAAATCCATTCATTATGTGAATGAGTTTTTATTGGTTTTAATATTTTGGGGATGCGTTTTCTAGTGTATGTGGGAAACCAATGACTCAATACATGAATCCAAAATTCACTTCATGAATGAGATGTGTTTGGAATGTTATTTCAACTCTCATTCAAGATGTTTCTCATATTTCTCACTTGTACCATTCTCCAGAAATCCAACCCTCCCTTATAAAATTTTGGGAATTAACATTAATCCAAAATCAATTTTCATTGGAACTTGTTGTCCCAGAAAAAGAGTTTCAATGTTGGACTCTATCTTCATTGAATTTATCTTGATCTATTAGTTTTCTCTTGGGGAGAACCCATGTTTTGGATATCCAATCCCAAATCTAGATCTAATGTCTTGTGCAAAAATATTTTCATAGTATCATTGATTGAAAGGATATAGGGAATCATTTCTACCTTTGTTGTTAATGAATTTCATAATATTATATACATGTTTGGTAGGTGGTATAATCCATCTCCCAAAGGTTTATTTGGTATTCATAGTATGTGAAACATATATAACTATGAAATCACTTTGTGTGTGGCCTAAACTAAATGGTAGACAATTTATTTTTATAAATTAATACTTCTAGTCATTACTTGGACCCCTTTGGGTCTATTAGAATTGATATCAACCTTGGTCTCACTTGTGATTTATGCCTAACATTGAAGATATGATGAACTAGTCCTGTTAATATAAGAATTGAATTGAATTTGATTTTTCATAAAATGGTAATTTGGTAATTGGATTGAATGAGAATTATATAGCAAGAAATAATGAATTTAAATCCATTTGGATTGGGAATGATAAATCGGTGCATCATAAATATAATCGAATGATTTTTTTTTTGTTTACGTTTTTAAAAAAAAAAATTTGCCAGAAAACGGTTCCGGCAAAACAAATTTTAAAACTGCACCTCAAAGGCGGCATCCGGGATGCCGCCTTTGCATTTCGGGGCAAGGCGGCATCTGCGATGCCGCCTTTGCGCTGCGGGTGAAAGGCGGCATCGCGGATGCCGCCTTTCTCTTAAAAATATATATTTTTATTTTTTAATTACATTTATTCATTATAATTTTTAATTACATTTATTCATTATAATTTTTAATTATTAATTAGTAATTATTAATAATTAAATATGTCATAATTAATTAGTTAATTAGTAATATTATCATTAATTATATAATAATTAATTATTAATATAATTATTACATATATAATAAATATTTAGTTAATTAGAAATACAATTAATAATTCTAACTAATTAATTAGTAATTATTAATTATTAATTAGCTAATTAGTAATATAAATATTTATTATAATTATTCATTATAATTAGTAATTAGTAATTAATAATTATTAATAAGTAATTAGTAATTATTAATTAGTTAATTAGTAATATAAATATTAATTATAACTATTCATTAAATTATTAATTATTAATTATTACTCATTAATTATTACTTATATAATAATTAATTAGTTAATTATTAATATAACTATTAATTATATAATAATTAATTAGTTAATTAGTAATATAATTATAATCTTTCAAAGTCACATACTTGAAACATTTTTTAAGTTTCAAGTAGGCGGTTTTGAAAGCTTATAAATTATTTTTCATTAACATTTTTTTGTAAATTGCTTTTGTTTTAAACTATTTTTTATATGTTTAATCCATGTTTTAAGTTTCATTTATATTGGTCTTCTATTTTATGTTTTATGGTCTTTCAAAGTCACGTACTTGAAAAATTTTAAGTTTCAAGTATGCGGTTTTGAAAGCTTATAAATTTCTTTTCATCAACTTTTTTTTAGAAATTTCTTTTGTTTTCAACTATTTATTATATGTTTAATCAATGTTTAAAGTTTCAATTATATTCGTTTTATAGTTTATATTTTACAATCTTTCAAAGTCACGTACTTGAAACATTTTTAAGTTTCAAGTAGGCGGTTTTGAAAGCTTATAAATTATTTTTCATTAACATTTTTTTGTAAATTGCTTTTGTTTTAAACTATTTTTTATATGTTTAATCCATGTTTTAAGTTTCATTTATATTGGTCTTCTATTTTATGTTTTATGGTCTTTCAAAGTCACGTACTTGAAAAATTTTAAGTTTCAAGTATGCGGTTTTGAAAGCTTATAAATTTCTTTTCATCAACTTTTTTTTAGAAATTTCTTTTGTTTTCAACTATTTATTATATGTTTAATCAATGTTTAAAGTTTCAATTATATTCGTTTTATAGTTTATATTTTACAGTCTTTCAAAGTCACGTACTTGAAACATTTTTAAGTTTCAAGTAGGCGGTTTTGAAAGCTTATAAATTATTTTTCATTAACATTTTTTTGTAAATTGCTTTTGTTTTAAACTATTTTTTATATGTTTAATCCATGTTTTAAGTTTCATTTATATTGGTCTTCTATTTTATGTTTTATGGTCTTTCAAAGTCACGTACTTGAAAAATTTTAAGTTTCAAGTATGCGGTTTTGAAAGCTTATAAATTTCTTTTCATCAACTTTTTTTTAGAAATTTCTTTTGTTTTCAACTATTTATTATATGTTTAATCAATGTTTAAAGTTTCAATTATATTCGTTTTATAGTTTATATTTTACAGTCTTTCAAAGTCACGTACTTGAAACATTTTTAAGTTTCAAGTAGGCGGTTTTGAAAGCTTATAAATTATTTTTCATTAACATTTTTTTGTAAATATTAATTATATACTAATTAAATAGTTAATTAGTAATAGAATTATTAATTATATAATCTGTAATTAGGTAATTAGTAATTATTAATGTTTTATTATTATGTTCGTATGGTTATATAAATATATATAAATAAAACCTAATTTACCCCCTCCTGAGATTCCACTCTGACCAACAAGTAAAAATAGTATTTTGATTTCAGTACACATAAAACATGTAAACAATAATGTACAATCAATGCATATGTCTGTGGCGAGGAGATTCTGTCCCACATGGTGGTCTGCGAATAGGACGTCCGCGTCGAGTGCGCAGTGGAGTCTGATGACCTGGAGAAGGCTGATCCTCGGGCACTGAAACGTCGACTGTCGCATCCTCCATCTGTGTGTCAGTTGGAGGAGCTGTCAACTGCATCTCGTACTGCCATCCAGATCCTTCTCCCACTAGGGTGGTAGAAGGACCTGCCTCCATCGCAGAGGGGAACGAAGCCTGTGATGGAGCTATACCCCAAGACGACGACGGCTCTAGAATCCAAGGCTGGGAAGGATCTGGAACCCAAGATGGAGAGAACTGCGGATATCCTGTCAGGAAAGACGGATCCCATGCCACCTGAGGCACATCCTGAATAGGCTGATCCTGGACTACTAGAGGCCCGACCTCTGCCTGTGGAACAGGCGATGCCTCACGTGCAGCACGACGCTGTCTACGTCGCCGTGGTCGTGGCTCCTCAGCACCAGCAGCAGCTGGAGGATGTTCCTCTGGGGCAGGAACCTCCTGTCTCCGAGCCAGACGCGTGAAGATGCTCTCGGAAAATGCATGAAAAGATGCCCTCGCCTCCAGCGCTGTAGCATGGACGGCTGCCCGGCTAAAGACCCCCTCCTCCTCTTCATCGCTCATGCGAACAAGCTGCTCTGTGTGACTTCCCTGTAAATAGATTCAAATGGAATTAGAAAATAATTCAATAAACAAAGTAATAGGAATTTATTAACTTACCATCCTCTGCATCTCTATGCCAGCTTGGGTAAGATACAGTATAGATTTTAGTCTATACCAGGGCGCATAGTCAACCTGCTCTGAAAGAGAGAATCGATTTGTAGGAACACCTTGAATACGTAACTCTGCACGTCTGTGCCAGCAGTCGATAAAACTCGCATGTACTTGGGACCAGTCATCATCCTGCCTCCCTGTCAGCTTCATCCCATGAAGCTTGTCTGTCTGTCTAGATGGTAATGGAATCGGCTGAGTACGAAAAAATTGGCGCATGACCCTGTCAGGCTGCTGCCACTCAATAATATGAAAGTGAATGAGGGGCACTACAGCCATAGCATCCTCAAGACCAACAGTGCAGTATGCTGGCAACTGGTCCATAATACTCCAGTATGGAAGCCATGAAATCTGAAATGACAAGTGATTTTGTCAAAAAAAACACCCAACTAAAAACCAAAATTGATGTTATTATTAAAAATGTTAGACAGTGATAGATTGTATATACATACCTGATCAGGTAAGAGACAGTCCAACTGTAGCCGATATACGCCCAAATGCTGTCTCGGAACCACGTCGAAATTGTGTCGCTGACACCACCTGTAAAATACAACGATAATGACAAATAATGAGAAATTATAGTCAATAACTCATAGTAGAATAAAAAACCAATAGAAATGACTTATCATACCAGCGTCCACGCGGAGCGTCATGCAGCACCTCCATCTCGACCGGTGGACCAGCAAGGTCAGGGCGGAATGATGGGATGCGCTCCCATGCCCACATCTGAATAAGGATGACGCATCCTCCAAGACCTGTACGGTCCCTATGGGATAGTCTGCATAATGATCTGTACGTGTATGCCAAGCAGGCTGATCCCCAACTGTACGTCCCAGCCCGATCAAAGTCCTCTAGTAGGGGTAGATACATCATATGCACGTGCATCCCCGAGTGATCAGTACACATGGTCCCACCAATGAGTCGTAAGATATATGCACGGGCGTAACGCATGACGGTCTGCTCATCATCATCATCCTGTAAATGTGGAATCTGCGACTCCAACCAACGCATAGATATGGACGATCCATCTGTAGCCCTACGGTCGGACAAAATATCAACGCCTAACAAGCGTTGAGCAAGGTCTGGCCAAGCTGCACGAGTGGGTCCAATAACGGGTCTCCCCTGGATAGGAAGACCGAGAAGAACTGCGACATCCTCGAGGGTGATGGTCATCTCCCCCTCAGGCAAGTGGAATGTGTGTGTCTCTGGTCTCCATCTCTCAACGAGGGCAGCAAGTAGGTAATGATCTACAAATGTGAAATCTGATACGGCAAGGCCATAGAAGCCAGCACGGCGCAAGTAAGGTCTAATGGCATGTGGAGGCTCCATGTGATGAAAATGGTGCGCTCGACGCACCTTCACAAATCGATCTGGATGACCCTCTAACACGGCCTGCGAAATATGGGTAGGCTGCTGAGTGAGTAGTATGGTATCATCCATCTGCATATAAACAAAGAAAATGAGTCGTAAGTGTAAAATGTAAATATAACATTAATGGGTTAACTGACATACACATTTCAATATGGGTTAAGTGTTCCGCTTTCGGAGTTTTGAAATAAATTCTATTATTTCATATTCAAAGTTATTTCTTGAAAGCATGAATATTAATATGAAATAAGTTATGTTATCTAAAATATTGAGTCTTGAATTTGGTTACACATATTTTGGGGGAGCTTTGTGATTAACTACTTATGGATTGGATTAAGATAAACCATGTCAATTAGTAATGATGTTTTTAGAATTTATCTAATTGTATGTATTCAATATGGGGGTTTCAGATATAGTGTTATGGGTCGAGGATTTTGGATTTTTTTTCTTCGTTTTTGGGGTTTTGGTTTATGATTTCAGGGGTAGGGTTTATGTTTTAAGGTTTAGGGTTTACAATTTTTAAATTAGGGTATACGGAATATGTTTTTGGGTTCAGGTTTCATCTTTTAGGTTTTAGGGTTAGTGATTAGGGTTTCATATTTAAGGTTTTCAGTCTAGGTTTTGGGATTTTTTTTTGTATGGTTTTCAGGTTTTGGTTTATGATTTCAGGGATAGGGTTTAGGTTTTGTTGTTTAGGTTTTATTATTTTGAGAGTAGGTTATAGGGGATAGTTTTTTAGGTTTAGGGGTCATCTTTTAGGTTTTAAAGTTCAGGTATTAGTGATTCAGATAGAGTGTTTTGGGTCCAGGATTTAGGTTTTTTTCTGTTCGGTTTTGGGGTTTTGGTTTATGATTTGAGGGGTAGGGTTTATGTTTTAAGGTTTAGGGTTTAGAATTTTGATATTAGGTTTTGGGGAATATTTTTTTGGGTTCAGGGTTCAGCCTTTAGGATTTAGGGTTTAGAGATTAGGGTTTCGGATATAGGGTTTGGGGTTTAGGTTTTAGGATTGTTTTGGTATGGTTTTTGGGTTTAAGGGGTCAGGTTTTAGGTCTTAGAGTACATGTATTAGGGTTTCAGCTATGGTGTTTTGGGTCGAGGATTTAGGATTTTGTGTTCAGTTTTGGGGTTTCGATTTGTGATTTCAGGGGTAGGGTTTATGTTCTTAGGTTTAGTGTTTATAATTTTGAGATTAGGTTATGGGGAAGATGTCTTTGGGTTCGGGTTTTGGAATTGAGGCATTAGGGTTTAGAGATTAGGGTTTCAGATATAGGGTTTTGGGTCTAGGTTTTAGGATTTTTTTGTTATGGTTTTTGTGTTTAGGTTTATAATTTCAGGGATTGGGTTTAGGTTTTATGTTTTAGGGTTTGTTATTTTGAGAGTAGGGTATAAGGAATAGGTTTTTAGGTTCAGGGGTCAGCTTTTGGGTTTTAGAGTTCAGGTATTAGGGTTTCATATATAGTGTTATGGCTCCATGATTTTGGATTTTTTTTCTTCAGTATTGGGGTTTTGGTTTCGGATTTCAGGGGTAGGGTTTATCTTTTAAGGTTTAGGTTTTAGATTTTTTATATTAGGGTATGGGTAATATGTTTTTGGGTTCGGTTTTCAACTTTTAGGTTTTAGGGTTTAGTGATTAGGGTTTCAGATATAGGGTTTTGGGTCTAGGTTTTAGAATTTTTATGGTTTGGTTTTCAGGTTTTGGTTTATGATTTCAGGGATAGGGTTTATATTTTAATGTTTAGGTTTTATTATTTTGATAGAAGGGTATAGGGAATAGGTTTTTAGGTTTATGGGTCATCTTCTAGGTTTTAAAGTTCAGGTATTAGGGATTCAGGTACAGTGTTTTGGGTCGAGGATTTAGTATTGTTTTGTTCAGTTTTGGGGTTTCGGTTTATGATTTCAGGGG
The DNA here is from genome assembly GCA_963277665.1 of Viscum album. NCBI lineage: Eukaryota > Viridiplantae > Streptophyta > Magnoliopsida > Santalales > Viscaceae > Viscum > Viscum album. The sequence continues at coordinate 1,303,982,181 of OY728130.1, read as the reverse complement.
TAGGGTTTATGTTTTAATGTTTAGGGTTTATAATTTCGATATTAGGTTTTGGGGAACAATTTTTTGGGTTCGGGTTTCAGCCTTTAGGATTTAGGGTTTAGAGATAGGGTTTCAGATATAGGGTTTTGGTATAGGTTTTATGATTGTTTTGGTATGGTTTTCGGGTTTTAGTTTATGATTTCAGGTTTAGGGTTTTGGTTTCAAGTTTTAGGGTTTATTATTATGATAGTAGGGTATAGGTAATAGGTTTTTTGGTTCAGGGGTCAGATTTTAGGGTTTGGAGTTTAGGTATTACGGTTTCAGATATAGTGTTTTGGGTCCAGGATTTTGGATTTTTTTTTTCGGTTTTGGGGTTTCGCTTTATGATTCAAGTTGTAGGGTTTATCATTTAAGGATTATGGTTTAGAATTTTCAGATTAGGTTATGGGTAATATTTTTTTGGGTTTGGGGTTCAGATTTTAGGTTTTAGGGTTTAGAGATTTGAGTTTCAGTTATAGGGTTTTGGGTCTAGTTTTTTAGGATTTTTTTGGTAGGGTTTTTGGGTTTAGGTTTATGATTTCAGGGTTAGGGTTTATGTTTTAAGGTTTACGGTTTATTATTTTGAGATTATGGTATAAATAATTGGTTTTTAGGTTCATGGGTTAGGTTTTTTGTTTTAGAGTTCAGGTATTTGGGTTTCAGATATAGTGTTTTGGGTCGAGGATTCATGATTTTTTTGTTCGTTTTGGGGTTTTGATTTTTTATGTCACGGGTAGGGTAAAATTTTTAAGGTTTAGGGTTTGGAATTTTGAGATTAGGGTATGTGTAAGGTGTCTTTGGGTTTGGGGTTTGGAGGGTTTAGGGTTAAAATTTTTAATATTAACGTCCGGGAAACATGTTAATGGGTTAACTGACATACACATTTCAATATGGGTTAAGTGTTCCGCTTTCGGAGTTTTGAAATAAATTCTATTATTTCATATTCAAAGTTATTTCTTGAAAGCATGAATATTAATATGAAATAAGTTATGTTATCTAAAATATTGAGTCTTGAATTTGGTTACACATATTTTGGGGGAGCTTTGTGATTAACTACTTATGGATTGGATTAAGATAAACCATGTCAATTAGTAATGATGTTTTTAGAATTTATCAAATTTTATGTATTCAATATCTTATGCTAATTATTATGATATTATAAATTTCTTATAGAACAGTTTTCTAAAAAAGAGATAACAACATTTAGTTCACAATATGAGAATGTCACAATGAAGACAATACATCATTATGAATGAGACTGTGAAGTCGACCCAACAACGTTAGGGCATCGCTTCCGGTTATGACCTTCTTTATGACATATTGTGCATCGCAAACTCTGCCCTTGTTCTTGAGGCCAGTCCATCTCATTACGCATCCTACTCGCCTTTGGTCTCCCACGAGGACGTAACCGATTCATGTCAGGTATCACTATCGGCTGGCCTTCAGGCATTGGGAAATAACGATACTCCCCAATAGGTGTCCATGGTGCAGCATAACAGTTGGCAATGATATCCATCTGGTACACTGGATCAACATATGCTTCCCATGAGATGTTCACAGAGGCACATGCTGCGATGACGTGTGTACATGGAAACCGTAAGGCCTGAAATTTTCCACATTGACATTGCCTTGTTTCCAGTAATACCACCATTTTTTCACCGACGTGATTTGTGATGGGGTCTGAACGCTCTTGAACTTCAAATCGGGAATCTTCTCTTCGAAATAGACATACGTGATAACCAGAAGCTTCTTCAATATTTTTTTCAATCTCTCGTTGAAAGTGTATTCCATATCTTATCCCTTGATGTATTCTGTCTGATGCTAGTTTTTGTCTATCCACAAAGTACTTCACGCATCGATATAATGTCTCCTGAACTAATGCGGTTATAGGTAGCTTGCGAAGTCCTTTGAAGATACCATTGATGCACTCCACAATGTTTGTCGTCATGTGTCCGTACCTCTTTCCCCCGTCGTATGCCAATGTCCATTTCTCTTTTGGAATCCGCATCATATAATCATAAACTTCTTGATTAGCCTGACGAATTTGTTCAAAACGTTCTTCAAATCGTCGTTGGTCCGACTCATATGCTACAACACGTAGATGATATTTCACATAAATTGATTTTATATTTATATTGAAACAGTAAAACAGAATGAATAAAATACGTACCAAGCCTCGTGATTGCCTTCTTCATCGGTTCGTTGTGGAATTTTTTATGTACATTGCTAGCAATGTGTCTAATGCAGAACCGATGATGTGCATTTGGGTATCTCCATGTATCAGGATCTGCATTGATTGCCTCATTAATTGCTCGATGACGATCAGATATCAAACAAACTCCCTGAATGTTGGTGAAATGGTTGCTGATACATGCCAGAAACCAACTCCATGATTCATAGTTTTCTTTCTCTACAATGGCAAAGGCAAGCGGAAGAGGTGAACGGTTTCCATCTTGGGTTGCCGCAATCAACAATACGCCCTTGTATTTTCCATACAGAAATGTTCCATCAATCTGAATAAATTGTTTGCAAAAACGAAATGCAGAGATACAAGGAAGGAATGCCCAGAACAACCGATGAAATTGAACACGAGATGGATCAAGTCGATTATCAGGAGACACATGTTCGTTCGTATCCAGATGGAAGACAACTTGGTTATGATGCCTCAGTATGGCTAGCAATTGCGGCAATACTCGATATGAGTCATCCCAATCACCATATACCTTCACAATTGCCTTCTGTTTCGCCATCCATGCCTTATTATAGGAAATCTTATAACCGAATGTCTGTAGAATCCTCTCTTGCACAAGGGATATTGGAACATCTTGGCATGTCCTAATCATCTCAACAACAATAGATGACACAAATTCTGCATCCAATGAAGTATGATCTTGTGTGAGACTTGGCTGAACGCAACTATGAGCCGCCTCAATCCTTGAGATTCTCCAACCTCCAAAGGTAATGTCTGGAATAGCCCTTAAGCGAAATCTACAATCATCCCCATACTTCACGCACCGTATAACATATTTACTACGGCATGATTCGTGAACTACATAGTTGAAGTTTCTCTCAATATGAAATCTCTTTAACGTGCTTTTTAAGGCATCTTTACTGGGAAAATTCCTTCCAATATATAAGGTTTTGTCCACCTCACTAAACCTATCTGGTACAACTCCAGGGAACTCAGTTGCCGGTGTGAGAACAGTATTATCGAATTCAGGCACACGTGTCATTGCTTCTGACCAAGATGAAAATAATGGTGGATGATTTATTGACCGAGGTTGATGTACAACAACTGCATTTCTCAAAACCTCCTCTCTATCTTTTGTTGGTCCCTCCTCATCAGCACTGTTGTCGCCATCCGATCCATCATTACGAAACTCCTCATCAGAAGTCGGATTGACATGTATATCCGGAAGATCATTTAGGTTGTCCTCTTCTGCTGCATCATTTGGAATAGGCTCAATGTCATGAGGTAGACTGTCTTCAACAACTCTTGTATTTCTACGTCTTTGTACAAATGGACGTTGTTGTTGTACAGTAGCAACAACAACGTATAACTCCATCATGGTACCATCTAACCGTTGAGAAAATAAATTAACTGCTTGGACCCACTGCGCATCAGCAACCAATGGACAAGCTATATGCCACATTGTTGTTGGAAATTGCAAATGTCTATAGCTCATAGACATTATCTCTTGATCGGGTCCCAAATTTAAGGAAACATGAATTCTCTCTTGAAGGTCACTTATGGTAACACAATCCACTGTACTAACCACCGTAATTGGTTGTGTACTGTAAGAAGCTCCTTGCTCAGTTTGAATAATCTCCCCATAACAGTACACACAGGCATACATGGCTCTCTACGTCAAAAATGTGTTCTTTCATCAAAATTATGATAGTATAACAAAATATTAACAATTATGTTCGACGATATGATGTTTATTATAATGTAATTTTATTGCGCCTTTCTATACCATAAACTATGCTACTGATGTTTCACCATATGATATTTATTAGAATGTAATTTTAGAGCGCCTTTTTATTTAGTTTGTTTGTTCTTCTTCATTTCACTTTATATGTTCATTAGTATCGTTAGTTAATCATTATATGAATTCATGTTTTAATCCTATGTTATTTATTAATTATTCTAAAATTAACTAATAATAACTAATCGTTAATTATTCTATTATTCTATAATTAACTAATAATAACTTTAATTTGTTAATTCTTATGTCCTTATTTGGTTCTATAACATTATACTTATCATTTATCATTGATAAATATACAGATCATTAGTATCGTTAGCTAATCATTATATTAATTCATGTTTTAATCCTATGTTATTTATTAATTATTCTAAAATTAACTAATAACAACTAATCATTATTTATTCTATTATTTTATAATTAACTAATAATAACTTTAATTCGTTAATTCTTATATCCTTATTTCATTCTATAAAATTATATTTATCATTTATCATTGATAAATATACTGATTTGTTTTTTCTTCTCTTAGAAATTTTAGTAGTTTATAAAGAAAATATGAATCATCTTAAGCATATTCCCCGGGAGTGTCAAACCAGGATGCAGCAAGGCCCGTTATCGTGCACCAGTTCCCGTTCGAGTCTAGCTCGAAGCGGTGTTTTCGGGTTTTACCCCTATGTACATCTGTGCCAGAGCCACATCCACTTGTTTGTATCCAGACAGGAATTTAATTGCGTAGATAACCACATAATCTTTAAGCTACCAAAATTTCTAAATACTTAATCTTAAGTTAATCTTAAGTTAATCTATACTACCTAACAGTAATTATTTAAAACTATATATAACTAATTACAAAAACTAAATAACTAAATATTAAGAATTACCTAAACTGCTTAACAAATGAAAGATTTAAAACTAAACAAAATTAAATTAATTAAATAAAAACATTAAATTAAATAAAGAAACATACCTCTAAATGAAGCTTCGTAAAAGCTCGCACAGCAAAAAAAAATTTAGAGAGAGAGAGAGCAAATTGGAGAGAGAGGTTGCAATGAAGAAGTGAGGAGAGGGGGGGGGGGGGGGTGGCCGCCCTTTTATAGGGAGTTCAGGCAAAGGCGGCATCGCGGAAGCCGCCTTTCGCCTCTGCGTATGGCCAAAGGCGGCTTCGGCGATGCCGCCTTTCGCCTTACCCTGAGCCGAAAGGCGGCCTCCTCCCGGCCGCCTTTGCCATGTCATCGATCCGGGCCAAAGGCGGCGCGGGGGAGCAAAGGCGGCATCGCAGATGCCGCCTTTGTGCGCTAATACAAAGGCGGCATCGCAGATGCCGCCTTTGTAGCGTATTTTTAAAAAATTTTTTGACCTAGGCCGTTTTTCAGAAAATTTTTTTCAGAAAAACGTAAAAAAAAAAAAAACTCGATAATGATTAATGAATTTAGTTTATAATTTACAAGGAATTAGGAAAAATATAATGATAATTAGTAACATGGATTAATGAAATATATGATTACCAATTATTAATGGGATGTTTAATAAATGGGTCATGTGATGATATTTTTTATATGTTTGGTACTTGGTCAAGTGAATTTTGTTTATTGGAAATATTTTTATCCTATTATAACTCTTTGTTACCTTGTCTTGCGTATAGGGATTATAACTAGCTGTGTTGTAATTATTATAGGGTACGTTCCTAGTTAGGTTGTATTTCTTATCATTATTGTTCCTGGTTATACTATAAATCACATAGTTCAGGTGTCTGATTATGTTATAATGTTGAAAGGACTTATTCCATGTTATGTTGTAATTATTATAGGGATTGTTCCAGGTTATACTAAAATTATTATATAAAATGTGACTATATGTGACAATACCTTATGAGTGGAAGGTGATTCCCACATTGTGGTTTCATGGAGGTGGAGTCAGGTTATGGGTTACTATTATGGTAGGAATGATTTCATGATATTATCAAATACACTTCAAAATAAATTCAATGAAGGTTTGGGTCACCTGAGAATCACCCTAGATCATGGGTTATTGTATGTTTTGATTGATACCTAAAATTAATTTATAAACTAATGTATAGATTGTTATAATGTTTCATTTACTGAATATGTAGGCTTAATATGATTAGACACTTCTGGTTTTGGCCTACTGAGTTTTACTTAAACACCCTTTTGGCATCGTTTTGTACCTGGGTTGATTTCAGGTATTTTGTTTTGGATTAGGAAATGGTCTTGATTTTGATTGATTGGTTGATATATGGTTCAGAGAATAGAGATGTGACTGACTTGGGGTTTGGTGCTAGGGATTTTGGAGCATTATTGTTTCTGAGGGAAATTTTTTCCCCAAAAAACAGAATGGTCCAATAGAGATTGATGGTATATCCTTTTTATGTACGGAAATTTCATTGTTATGTTTTTATGTCAATATCACTATTTTTTTCCCTTAGAAATGTGACTTAATTAGGGAAATCATTATTTATGAACATTTTCCAATAGGTTTGTTTATGGAACCAAAAATACCCAATGGTTATTTCTACATATGGAAATGCTTCCCAATGACAAACACTCATTATGGATTTTGACTCACAATGATTATAAATTCACATTGGTCAGGAGGATGGTAGGTCGGGCTCATCACACCATTTTGCAGCGAACTATTTCCTACTCCAGGATTCTATTATCGATTTAAAATATTTCCATGAATCCTTAATTAATTCCCAAGTATTATGTGTATTATCTAAATATTATGAATTAATTATTAACATGTGTTTAATTCAAAATCATCCGTATGTATTTTAGGTTCTTCATCAATAGAGATATTTTTATGTATCTGGGGTTCTCCATTGATGATATCATCTTATATACTAGTTAGAGATTCTCTAGTCAATATTACGATGATTCTAGTTTTCTAGCCACATAGTGGGTCACTTTGGAGTTTATAGTTATCCATGTATATGAATGTTACTTTGAAATTTATCGTCATCTTGGGTGATAAAAGTTGTCATGTTGTTGGGATTGAATACATAGGTGGGATTCCAATGTAACCTTGTGAAAGAAATCTGAACCCACATAGTTTAGTGTCAATTAATAGGACACATCATACCCTTTTAAGGTCATGTTATGAGGACCTAACCATATAGTTTAACGTCATGTGGCAAGGATATCTCGGAATAGGTTTACTAGTAAAAGTTTATTGCAGGACATATGTCTTAACAAAAAAAGGAACTTGGAAGGGATATGAGTTTCTAGGTTTAATTAGACTATATGGGGATATGTACCTTAAGAATATGGTTGGACATGGGTGTGGGGTTTGAACCATAGTTAGGCTTCCTATATATCCCGTTTGAGTGGAAATCAAATTCCACATAGTTCATTCGTGAGGACCTACACCTATGGATTCCTTAAAGTGTATGTATTGTGGGGGAATATATCCCTTTGAGATGATACGGTGAGGATTAATCTTGGGAAGGATATCCCCCATGAAGAGACCATGAGGGATGTTTTAACTCAGGGTTATATAGAGGCTTAACTCAAGGACTACTCCTTAGGAGGATACCCGTATTAAGGGAATTATGATCGGAGCTTATTCCTAAAGAGGATACCCATTATGTATCATGATTCAAAGGAATCAAAGTTCTCTTAGTTCAATCCTTCAGGTGTATTATTTGGGTGTCATTATCATTACAAAACTCCAAGGTAATGTGATTCATGCTCAGTGTGATAAACAACATGATCTTAAAGATTCCACAAAATACACACTTTTCATCCTTCTCCAGTGGGAGAGGTTTGATCTACAATGGAAGAGGTCCTACCTATGGTGGAAGAGGTCAGGGCTCCGTTAATTCCCTCTCTTCAATTTACATTAGACATGGGAATAATGTAAGGAGGGAATGGAGGTGAAGGATGTATAGAGGATCAATACTATATCCTTCTACATGAATGGCTCAGGGCTTACGCCATGATGGTTGTCATAAAATTAGTTCTGCGGTGGAAGGAGTATCTAATTCCATGTATAAGGGAAAAGCAAGTGTGATCCTTACCCTCCCTACTATGAACTGGAGGCTCCTTCCTTAGAGATGAGAAGTGGTGGACATAGTTCTATTCCAAAAAATCAAGACCAAGAACTCCGCAACATTATCCCTAGTGTAAGGGTCCATGTGACTGTAGTTACGAAAATATATAGACTCCTCGAGGATCTGTACCCTATGATATGAAAAGTGTGGAAAACCTCTGACCGTAGAAATCCAAATCCAAATAGAAGAAATGATGACATTCCATTCCCTGCGGTTTTTTAAATCAGGAGGTCCTAGTGGAGGTTTCAACATGGTCCCTTTTAGGCAAGGTATCTAGTGAAAGAGAAGCCTTTCCATGAGTGGCTTTGAAGGAGAATTCATGAAAGGCTCATACAGGATGAAGGGTATGGTGAACTAAGGAGGATCACACAAGGGTGCCCCATTCAAGTAGTATTAGAAGAAATGATGGAACCTTAGGTGATTAACAACTTGGATGACTACAAAAGGGTGAAACATTACTCAAGTCTTCAAGGGTTCTCACAGGTATTGCCAAAAGTGCGTAGAACAAGTTCCTTTTTGAGGAAGGGTGATCATACTAGCCCTATTAAATTGATTGGGGGGAGAATGAGTCTCACAAGTGTTATTTTTTAACACTGATTTTACTTATGTATCGTTATCCCACATAGATTTCATCTTTTTAGGCGTTAGGAACATACCTTATAGGGTTATGAGGACTGGAGTGAAGTACTAGGGTGATTAGAGCTACAATCGGCCTTCAGGGAAATTCTTCCATGAATATGAAGTCCCCAAAGGTCTATTTATAGAAAAATATGAGACCTTGGGTGAAGGTGTCTGGTAACAAAAGTGGGGTGGAAAATAAGTTCTTGCACACTAACGGTGATTGGGGCTTCCTTAGGGGAATAACTTTTTATGGTTTTGAAAATATTTTCTTTCTTCATTTGTATTATCCTACTTTTTAAATGGAATTTCGATTTGTCACATTCTCATCCATTTGAAAAAATGGAGTTTTAATCAAATACACCAATAGGATTGGATCCAAAACTGAAATAGGGTCTAATCATAAGGTAAAATGATAAAAAAGGCAGATGAACTGCACAAATTTTCTTCGTTTATAAGTTCATGATAGTCGACCATGAAAGAAAGTCACACATGTAGACTTCCACATCTATAAATATTCCCTTCAATTTTTTAAAAAACACTATAGATTCATAAATTTGAGCTCCTCGTGTGCAAGACTTTTCTATGAGGACGCTTTTCTTTTGATCATGTAGATACAGTTCATATTCGAGCAATACACTTATGCGCAAAAAGTTGAGTGGAACACTTGCATGATGAAATTTACTTACATGCCTTAAATCCACTATCAAATTTTCCTTAATTTTTAAAATTTTCAAAAGGAAAATCTTCGAGAGTAAAATTGATATTTATTTGTAGGTTATATGGCTCCTAATAGGATTGAAACTACTGATGAACTAGCTATATAGAGAAATGAGGAAATGATGAATATCATAGGGCATGATTACTATGACATCTATGATACCACCCTTCTTGATATATAAGGGTATCTAAAAAAGTAGCACAGTGACATTCTGAAGAGTTATTATTTTCCACTTTACGGTTATGGATAGCTATGAGAATTCCATATACTAGATCTGAAGAATTATCTCCCAGTCTCTTGGTTTGATGATAATAACAACTTCTCACCTACCAACATCTCTAGTTTGGGAACATATATTAACGTTGGGATAGAAAACACACCCTATTTTATGCATCACATCTCATGTTATCCAGATCTGAAACCACATACAGTAAAACTAAAGTCGCATTATTATTTTTCCTTTTTTCAATATTCTCAAAATGATCAATCGAAAGGCTAGAAAAGTGTTTGGTACTTTCACCCATTAGGGGGTATTAAACCCACTTTCATGTGGGAATACTAGGAACGAATAACCTGTGCAGAGTTCAAACAAGACCTTGGAAGTGTTAGGATTTATGAGGAAGTATGTGTATGAAAAAACTATGTGTTTAGTAATGTAGAATTTGTTCCAGAGCTACTGAGCCAGTGGATTCCACTAAATAATTCTTTCCATGTGATGCATTGAGAAGTGGGTATCAGTTTTTTGGAAATCCACAAGATTTCCAAGCTTCTGATCCTTGTAGATATGTATGGGGAATTCATTACTTCAATGGAGATGTGGAATGATACCGAAATGACTCCATCTTCATTTCATGATCTACTGAAAATAGGTCACAAAATCAATAAGGAAAATCCACACATAAGGAGGGATAGTCATCTAGAGACGTGGATGGATATGTTCTTGAAGAAGAAAGTGGAGGACCCAGGTACAAGCGTCTAATGAGATGACCAATTGGAATTAAAGAGATGTGGACTTGACACCTTCTGGACAATGCTAGAAAAAGTAGAGTGTGACAAGTGGGGATATGAAATCCACCCCAAAATTCCAACCTAGATATGTGTCATGGGTTTTTTGGATATGTGGATCAATATTTATCTATTTCCTGACTAGATTCCAAAGGTGGTATAAGTCCTGGAACATTAGTTGTAGCGACCAATTTGGGAGAGAAGAAAATAGTGGGGTTGGCCACCCCTATTTTGGAAGAAATCCATAAGATCTTGTTGCACATTAATGAAGAGATGGATCATTTCATAATTTAAGGACAATTATAGGTTTTGTGGGGATGGATCACGACTCATTTTAGGACTTATTCTGTGCAGATTAGGATCTAATTCATCGGGAGCTCATTCCAACCATTCATTTAGGCTTTCTCTGGAATTTCTCTCTTTTCCTTAAAACCTGTAGACATTTAAACAAGAATGAGTTTATTTAAGGAGTTCAACTTCTTTCTTTATGGGAATATTCTCATAGTAAGGTGTGTTGTTGACGGGATGACCATCATAGAGATAAGATCATACATGCCAGCCTTTAGGGATGGTGTGCTGGAATACATGATTGATGGTGAAATCATATTCAAGGCCTATTCTCCTTAACGATTTACATGCCAATTCAAATGCCTGAAAGTAATTATTGTATCTCCTCTTATGCACTAATATGTATACTTCATGCATATATTTTAGAATGTTATAATGTATGTATTTTTATATTTAAATGAATATTCGTTCCAAATTTTGGATAATTTTACTTGATTTATGTTTTATGGAAGGATACAAAAAATTTGCGGAAAAGGAATGAAAGTGGTTGAATTTGTAACAAAATGACAGTTCGTGCTGTGTACGAAGCAAAGCGCTGTGACATCAGATTGTTGATAATAATAATAGATCACTTTTAAGAAACTAAATTAAAAAAACCAAGGAAAGATGAAACCCTAGAGATGAAGAAGGAATTACACGTCGTGAATCAGTAGTACACGATGTGCAATATCAGTTCATGACATGTCACAGACCATGAATCCATGTTGTGAAATTCCAAGTTACAAAGCTATTATATTTCATGAACCATAGATACATGTCGTGACATGAGTCAATGTTCAAATTATTTGAATGATATTCATGCAGATCAAAAAATCATGGAACCAACTACAGATCAGGATTACATGACGTGTAACCCTATTACATGTCACGTAATGGGTTAGGTAGATCCCATCCAATGCCAATTAATAAACGAGTTTTAAACTACTTGAAACCATTTTAATTCTTATTGAGAGACAAATCCAGGAGTGAGAATATGTTGTGCCCACTTAAAATTCTTTCTCTTCTTTTATTTATAACTTATTTTCTCCTTCCCTCAGACCCTCTCATCACTAAAATGAGGGGGTAATAACTCTATGTGATAGGGTGATGTAAATAGAAGGGATAAGGTGTGTTGGATTTATTTATTTTAATTATTCATTTATTTGGTTTGTTCAATTTATTCTTCAACTTTCAATCCCATTTTTTGACTTTATCATTACCTTTGATAAATAAATAAAAAGTAAAATTAAAATTGTACAACTGATAACCTTAATGGTGGCATGACCATTTCAAACATTGGGGGAATTAAGTTTTAAATATGTTATTGAGACAAAAAGGATTCGAAGGATCCTATATCATTGGACCAAGGGAAATAGGGTATTGTCACATTGAGGAGGAGATTGTGTGACCATTGGATCGACCTCATAGATACTCTAACACCAATTATGTGCTAATAAATCTATTTTCTAAAATCCAATTGCACTTAAACCATGATATTACATTACCCCAGCTTTCTTTTAAAATTTGATCACAAAAAATCAATGTATTGTGCATTTATTTTGTCTTTCATTTTCTAAAAATAAAACCCATGAAACTTTTCTCACAACTTTCATAAATTTAATAAAATTAATCTTTTAAAATTCTAATCAAACTAATTTCACTGCCTCTATGGGTTTGATCCTGAACTTCCCATATACTAAATTTGAATTGAGTTGCATATTTTGGGTTTTATAAATTTGTTTTTTCATTTTACCATAGGGAATTAAGGACGCTATATGAGGCTATCATGCAAGTTATATTACATTAGCATCTGATGGTGTCTTGGAAAATTTGGTTGTTTATAGCTATGAAACTGGCAAGGGTGGTGATTAATCTACTTGAAGCTGATGGAGAAAGTAGATTTAACACCGAGTTTTCTTAATCCTATATTGCATCACACCTTGAAGTTATAATAATCAATTTTTTCCTGTAGTAATAACAAAGTGGCAGGGAAGGAAATATCCTTCTAAATTAGAAGGTGCTTTATCCCCTTCATAGGTGGAGTCATCAGAGTCAGAGAGCGAGGATGAAGAGGCTCCCAGATCATTGAAACAACATCATGCAAGATATAATCCACCTACTAGAATTAAAATGGATACACCATCATTAGAAAATATGGTTCCACCTAGGCGGTCTAGTGGCCATCTCTAAGAAGAGAACTATGTTCCATTTTCTTGTCCACCATCTATGATGGAAGGAATTTGGATGGTCATCAGGTCTAAAACTTTAGGATCATCCTTATATAAGGTTGGGATGTATTCTGAATACGTACATCTAGTGGTGGTCAAAACATGCCCAAAATTATCCTTTGATATCGAAACCATGTGGGATATCCTTTGTTATGGGTTGCATATTCTAGGGATAGGACATCTCTGAGCCCTGTCTATTTTTTTTGTCTAAGGATAATCCTGATAAAGTGGGAATCCATGTTTGGGATCTGGAGATGATCATCTTTGAAACTGATGATTGGGTCCCTTCCACAAGGAGAGTGAAGGGTACGATAGATCATGGTGTTGATGACGGGATAGATCTTTCATTTTTTGAGGAATGACATGGATTTTTTATCCTAATGACGTAATTTCTATTCTTCTAAAACACTATTATTATTTGATTATATATTTTATCCAAAGAATGATTATTTAGGGAGAACACAATTTTAATTTTCAGCTGGAAAGGGAAAATTAGTTGAGGTTTTATCTCCATGTTATAGCCCTGGTGACACTCTGATCGAGACTATTGAATCACCCTCGGACCAGGAGTAGTTTCTCCAGGATGAAAGTATATGGAGGATGAGATGGATGGAGACTTCCCACCTATAATACTTGTTTTTAGATAGCTCAATTATATCCCTAATTTGAAGAGGATGAATAAGAAAGAATAGTAAAGGGTGAAACCCATGGATAAATGCTTTTTCAGAAATAGCAAGTCTTCTTAGCTTCATTAATTTTGGATTTATCTAGAGAATGTGTTTAATATTCTTGGAATTATAGGAAATACTTATATTTTCTTCCCATAAGGAAGTTATAAAAGATTTTTCGAGGAAAAAAGATTATTCTTTGGTCCTAGTAAATATTCATGCTAATTAAACTACTCTCATGCCTAAAGAGGTGTTTAGAACATAGAATATATCATATGCTCCTAACACAGCTCATACCACTACTTCAGGGAGAGAAAAATTATGGTATATCACAAGTGATCCATGAGAAGCTATATACCAAAAAATGACTTTCATTTTTGCGATGTTTCACATTCATCGCATGCCCTAGAAAATCTTACAGTGACTGATGCTAACCCTGCAACTGTCACCAAGGTGGTTGTTTAGGGTCTAAATTCATCGGATGAGGGTGATGAATAAACTGCTATAAGTTCTGAAATAGGTGGTACTAACATGGGGCTTGGGATGTAAATTGAATCCATGATGAATATTGGCATGTCTTTTGACGAAATACTAAAACACACTAATATTCATACTTATTTAGAATAATTTGAGGCACTATATGTTGAACCAAATGAATGTAAGTATTTTTTTGAATTAATTAATCTTCTTATTCCTGATTCTCTAATCATGATTGGCTAGATTACAAAACCCCATCCAAGGAAACTACTATAGTGATAGTGTATGGATAGGTCATGGAAATTCCTCCCAATCCCATTATTGAGGAGAATCCATCTCAGCAGGACCTTGAAATAAGAAGCCATCGTAAAACTTGTAACACCCCAGGATTTCAGAGTGTGTTATTTCTTAAAAATAATTCAATAACTTGCACTACACGCAACACCGAGTTCAATCACACCATTAAAAGAGGTCATGAATAGTATTAACTACATTTTGAACTTTATATAATCCTTATAATTTTAGAATCCCTATTATGAGTTTCTTAGTCATAATGCAAGAACAAATTCATTTTCAGTATTTCACTTTTATCAACTTCTAATAGTGAAACCTTTTTAAATACAATATTTTAAACTTTTTGACTAAATGGAGACATCAAAAAATTTAAAATGAAACATCCCAAGCGTCCACGGTACGCTTTCCTTTGGATAAAACAGTAGCGTGTGTTGTACGCAACTTCGAGTTCTAACACACCGTAACCAATCAAACTAGTCGTTATGAATAGTAATACCTACTTTTTGAAGTTATATATATTTTATATTTTAAAATGGACTTCATTTTTGGATTCGGAATATCAAATTTAGCCTAAGGTGAAATTTTGGTACTTTTCGGATAACTTTCATATTTTGATGAATAGTGAAAATTACTAAATTTTAATTAAAAACAACTTTTTTAATCAAAATAATTAATAGTGATAAATTATGAATTTGAGTGGTTTTAAAGTATATTTAGAATATATTTTTACTATTTAATATAATGTTGGTCATTGGACATAATTTTACAATTAAACCGAACATAAACAAGTGTCAATCTTTTGATAGTTATTATC
This sequence comes from Viscum album, assembly GCA_963277665.1. NCBI lineage: Eukaryota > Viridiplantae > Streptophyta > Magnoliopsida > Santalales > Viscaceae > Viscum > Viscum album. The sequence goes on along the minus strand of OY728130.1, from coordinate 1,303,966,950 downwards.
TCTTAAAAACACGCTTTTTGTTTTGACAGCGGGAATTAATTTTAAATTAATTTCTGCCACTTCTGTGTTTTGAATTTAGGAAAATGGATTCCATATTTGGAATCAGGATGTTCAAATTGTGTAAATAGGTAACTTTTATTTTTAGACATTTTGAATAATTACTGCGGTAAATATTTTATTTACCATGGTTAAGGGTAAATCCGGTAAATAAGGGTTAAAAAATAATATTATAATAATACTAAATTACCCTAAAACGTGTCTTAACCCTATTGGTTGATACATGGTCGACCATGGGCATCTTTGGGTCTATTTTGGGACCCCATGGATCCACTTGTAAGTGATAATGACACTTTATTTTAATTAAGTCAAAATGAATACAAAAATGACACAAGCATATATCTTTTAGAAAAACAATTGTTACATAGGGTTATATAAGATGGATTTTAGATTATAAATATTCATTAGAAAGATAAAAAGATTTCCTACATAATGATATTTTATTTATAATTTTTAGACATTAAATAATTTATTTTATTTATGACACAATGATGATGCAGTAATTACCATAATAGTGAAAAATTAAAATAATTGATATTATAAATACCCAAATAAATATAATATGAAACTTTTAATGAATTAAACTAATTTTCTAGGATAATATGATATATTAGGATTGAGTTAATTGACTTTTTTCGAAGTAATAAACCTGTTATGAGTTTCACAAAAATCAACTATTGAATAGTGTCAAAATTGACATAAAAGAGTATTTAAAACAAATATTATATTATTAATTGATATTAAATTCCTAAAAATATAAGGTTCGGCCAAGAGACTTATTTCATGATAGGTGCATCATTAATGGACCACTTGGGGGTCTCTTGGATGTATGTAGTAAGTTTATTAACCATATTATATAAAAATACAAAGAGACATTGTAAAAGTGAAACTAATTAACTTAGAGTTAATACTTAAAGATAAGGTTAATATAAGTACCCAAACCTGTCTAAATTCTATTGGTTGAGTGGTTTTCGACCTATACCCACCTTAACCTTTGAATAATCAACTTTGGAGCCATTAGAAACCGAATATGAATTTATTATAAATTAATATTTCTAGCTTTTCCAAAGGTGCCCCTCACCCCTCTTATAAAAGGGCACTCCTCTTTCTCATTTCTTCACACCTTCCAAGCCTTTTCGTTCGGCCAAAATCTGCCCAAATAATCTCCCAACATCCCTCACTACAACCTAGAGGCCTTAGTTTGATCAGAAAGCCAACCTAAGGATCCCTTTTGATCAAATCAAAAGGAAGAACCCGAAGAAGAGGTAATGATTTCACCACCCTTTTCTAAGTTCCTTTCTTCTTCCACTTCTTCTTCCTTTGTTCTTACCATTCTAAAATAATAACTCCAGTATATCACATATACTGTGATGTTATTATAAATATGGTACAACCATATTCAGTATTCTATCCACCCTTTGAATAACATGTCACCATACGTGCGTACGTACGGCTTACCGTCTCCACGTCGTGGTGTAATTGTTATTCAATATATTATTATGTGGATGGGTATAATAATGATGTGTAACTCATGTAAATAATAAATATAACATGTTAATGATTCTTTATATATGATATACCATCCATTTTTGTATTATTTTAATATCAAAAGAATGATATTGTCGCTCGTGCGTACGTACGGACTACCGTCTCCACGAACGCGATGAGATTCATTCTCCATCGTATCCATTCAAGTATAATTATCATTTTATGATTTAAAAATGATGTTTAAGGACTTGATATCATTCTGGATATGAATAAGATACAACAAACATGGCTTATGTAACAAAACATATAAAAGAAAATGAGTAAGTTAACACCCGAAACGATGATAATTCTAAGATATTATTAAATCAATGTTAAAAGATCATATATGATATCATATTAATATATATGATTCTTGTATAATTTAATAACAATTATTTCACCATTATACAGGAGGTTAACCTACCCCAACCAAGGAAAAGTACAAGGTAAGGGTTATTTCACAATCTCTTCATTATCCGAGGTTGTTTATACGTAATAATCTACTGGGATCTCTTTATCATCCACATCCATGTTTCTTAAAAATGTATTTCAAAACATTTTTACTATTTACTAAAATATGAGTTAAAGTCATTTATACCCTTTTTGACTTTTATAAGTGGTTTATAAAGGAATCTTTCCATCATTTTCAAAACAAGGTCCTTTTTAACCTTTTCGACAGAATTGAGGTAAGAATGTTTTTTTAACTTATACGGCGGATGCGGTTATTTTACGCCGTTATAAAATCTTCAAAGCTTTCCTTACAAGCTTATAAGAATATTTTCAAAGAAAATGTTTTATTTTATATGGATATTAAATGATTTCAAAATAAAAGGAGATATTTCTTTAAAAAGAATTTTGATTTCATCTATGTCAACATCCTTTGATGGATTTTAAGATTATTTGAAGTTGATTTATTATGATACAAAACTTCTATATTGTATTGAAGGTTTTGTGATATGTTTGACTATGGATGTGCTATTTTTATACCATTCATAGTTTATGGTGGAATTATTGACATTTCGTATGCTAGTTTTAATACGAATGTTTATGTTATGTTTAAACCTTTTCATATGGGAATGCATTGGACTTAATAAGTGACGGGTGGAGCCCGCTATAGCTCCTCGATGCATCGGTAGGTCTCATGAGACAAACTAGTGTCTTGGCACAAGTCCTTGACAAAATCTTATTTGTAGTCTTGGCACGAGGCCTTGGCTATGTGGTTATGATAGTCTGGCATTATGCATTCCAACATTATGAAAGTGGTTATTGATTTTTGCATGTGATAATTCGATTAGTAGAATATCCATGTGAATAAGTAAATGGCATTATTTCATTTTATTTATGCCATACCATGTTGAAAGTCCATGTTTAAAAGGCTTTTGTTTTAGTTATACATTTCCTTAAATGTTTATTCTTATTGATGAAAGTTTCCGCTATATTGTTATCCTTACTGGGCATTTGAGCTCACCCCTTTTCTATGTTTTATTTTTCCCAGGAAGTGAAGATGTAAGTTATGAATGACCTGCAGGGATTTTATGAGGGGATTATAGTGTGGACTGTGGAAACATTATGTTGTTGTAGTAGTTTTTCATTTTATGATGTAATGTAAAACTTATGAATATATCTAGTGTTTCCAAGGCTACTAAACCAATCGGTCTTTCGAGATTTGATCTTTCTTGTGATCATGCCAATGTTACGAAGTAATGCACCGACTCTGGGTAGCTGGGGTCGGGGCGTTACAGTTGGTATCAGAGGAAGTTTAGTACAAACCTTGGAATCTAGATTTAGATAAACTCTGATTAGAGCACGTAGACCTAAGATGAACTTTGAGGATTAGTATAGAAGAACTTCCTAGAATTTTGGTATTGTAGAGATTTTGTGAGTTTTCCGAGCAATACATCCCTGTCTGGATACGAGCAGGTAGAGGCGGCTCTGGCACAGATGTACCTAGGGGTAAAACCCGAAAACACCGCTTTGAGCTAGACTCGAACGGGAACTGGTGCACGACAACGGGCCTTGCTGCACTCTTGGTTACGACACTCCCGGGGGATATGCTTAGAATAATTCTCATTTTCTTTACAAACCATTATGAAGGGTTTATGAGTATATACATCCTCAAATGAGACATTTTTATGATTATGGATTATATCCATAAATAGTTCAATTTATGTTAAGTGTTTTATAAGTATGGGATTATGTATTTTGATTCATAAACTGATCGAGTGTATTCCATTGTTTAGAAATGGCGCCCAGTAGAAGGAATGAGAACTCCAGAAATGCACATGATCCAAAGAGAAGTAAGGATCATATCTTTCATGGACTTAAGCTAGAATTTATAAGAGAAATAGTCTCCCATGTATTATCATCATATGAAGAAATAATATCATGTGTTGATAAGATAAGTAAAGAGTTTACTGAGTCCTATGGCTTTGAAGGGAAGCAAGAGAAGAAAAGGATAGAAGAGAGAAAGATGGATAAAGGGAAGAGGGAAAAGAAGTATTTTCCCATATGTGGTAACTGTGGAAAGAAACACCCTGGAACTTGCCTGAAAGGAATGGGAGTTTGTTATAAGTGTGGAGGAAAAGGGCACAAAGTACATGACTGCAAGGGTAAGAAAATGGTTTCAAATGTACAATGCTTCATTTGCAAGGAGTTTGGACACTACGCGAACCTATGTCCCAGTCATCAGAATATGCTGCAAATGATGTTATTGGATAATAATCAAGTTATGATACTACCACAGATGAAGAGGAATGATTAGAGTTCTTATGTTGATTATGTCAATTGAGTGTTGTATAAACAATGTACTTGTTATAATAATTATGGAGTATATAAGGATTGTACTGCAGTACTATTTCATTAAGGACTTGAGATTGTGTGGAACAAAGAAAAGTGACTCAATAGCAGGATAAATTTTTGGAAAATATATGGTTGAGAGAAAGATAAACCATAATATGGTTCTGATACCGAGTTAGTGATTTTAGAATAATACATGATTGATTTGGATAAATTATATTGGATATTCTTGACTACCTTGGAACTGATTAATGATCTGTATATTCCATTATTGTTGGGGTTTAAAAAATTTTTGGATTGATGAAGTATATCCATAATTCTATATGGAATAGGGGAGCATGAATGTAATCAATAAGGAATATGGTAATTCAGGATGTTTCAGTGTATTAAAAGAATACATGATGAAGGTATTCATATGCTATTACGGGGTAAAAAGGATCTACATTATGTTTACCTTCCTTATAAATGTTGGACTGTGAGTTTGGACATAAGTATTTTGGATAGTTCTAGTTTGGATTATTTTGGATTGCCATAAAAGGACAACCCGGAGGTCGGGCGGCAACCCGTCGCGTCCAGCAAGGCTGCGAAACTTGAACCCGCAACCGAAGGGCGACAAGGGTGTATCACCTACCACTGGACCACGAGATGTCCTGGATTAAATAATGTAGTTTTTTTTAAAATATCTGGTAGATGAATTATAAATTCATTTATTTTGGAACCTTGTACGAATAGTATAAATAGAAATTTTTTTTACATTCTATTATCTTTTAGAGTGAAAGATGAGTTTGTGGTATAAATTTATTAATGGATAAAACACTAATTATAAAGTATGTATATCCCCTTATGATCTTAGCCAATCTCATAAATAAATTCCTCAACATTAATAAAAGGAACTTAGAACAAAAATGTTGTCCTAGATGGTACCTTAAATCATCACTAATTCATGGCTTTGGGATTGTTGGCCTTTTCATAGCCATGTTCTCTACCACTCTCCATCAGATAATTGATGGTTAGATTTCTCTTCTATATCCATATTTTCCTACATGGAACCCTAGTATGTGTTATTTTCGGTAATCATCATACTTTCCCCTCTTTATTTTAAATAGAGGCCTCGTTAATTCATTTTTCGATGTGGGATTTCAACTAAGATATTTTGAAACGTCAAAAATGTGTTATCCTAATACCCTATGTTTTGTTGAACCGATGGTATTTCAAATAATCATAGATTGATGAGTTTAAGGACCTCAATTATACACTTGTTTGTGATTGATGACCTCAATCACTACCTATAAATATTTACGTTTTTCCTCCGATTATATGTCTCTAATTGCCACCAATGTTCTCCTAATCGAGATCATAATTTGGTGGTGACCCTTTAATTTCTCTTTTCCTCATATTAAGACTAAATTTTAGTAACCCAATTTCCAATGTGGGTTTTCCCACAAATATATTTTCTACTTTAAACCTTTTATCTTCGAAGAACAATTTCAAATTGCGAGGACGCAATTTATTGAAGGAGGGGAGAATGTAACACCCCAGGATTTCAGAGTGTGTTATTTCTTAAAAATAATTCAATAACTTGCACTACACGCAACACCGAGTTCAATCACACCATTAAAAGAGGTCATGAATAGTATTAACTACATTTTGAACTTTATATAATCCTTATAATTTTAGAATCCCTATTATGAGTTTCTTAGTCATAATGCAAGAACAAATTCATTTTCAGTATTTCACTTTTATCAACTTCTAATAGTGAAACCTTTTTAAATACAATATTTTAAACTTTTTGACTAAATGGAGACATCAAAAAATTTAAAATGAAACATCCCAAGCGTCCACGGTACGCTTTCCTTTGGATAAAACAGTAGCGTGTGTTGTACGCAACTTCGAGTTCTAACACACCGTAACCAATCAAACTAGTCGTTATGAATAGTAATACCTACTTTTTGAAGTTATATATATTTTATATTTTAAAATGGACTTCATTTTTGGATTCGGAATATCAAATTTAGCCTAAGGTGAAATTTTGGTACTTTTCGGATAACTTTCATATTTTGATGAATAGTGAAAATTACTAAATTTTAATTAAAAACAACTTTTTTAATCAAAATAATTAATAGTGATAAATTATGAATTTGAGTGGTTTTAAAGTATATTTAGAATATATTTTTACTATTTAATATAATGTTGGTCATTGGACATAATTTTACAATTAAACCGAACATAAACAAGTGTCAATCTTTTGATAGTTATTATCTCTTAAAAACACGCTTTTTGTTTTGACAGCGCGAATTAATTTTAAATTAATTTCTGCCACTTCTGTGTTCTGAATTTAGGAAAATGGATTCCATATTTGGAATCAGGATGTTCAAATTGTGTAAATAGGTAACTTTTATTTTTAGACATTTTGAATAATTACTGCGGTAAATATTTTATTTACCATGGTTAAGGGTAAATCCGGTAAATAAGGGTTAAAAAATAATATTATAATAATACTAAATTACCCTAAAACGTGTCTTAACCCTATTGGTTGATACATGGTAGACCATGGGCATCTTTGGGTCTATTTTGGGACCCCATGGATCCACTTGTAAGTGATAATGACACTTTATTTTAATTAAGTCAAAATGAATACAAAAATGACACAAGCATATATCTTTTAGCAAAACAATTGTTACATAGGGTTATATAAGATGGATTTTAGATTATAAATATTCATTAGAAAGATAAAAAGATTTCCTACATAATGATATTTTATTTATAATTTTTAGACATTAAATAATTTATTTTATTTATGACACAATGATGATGCAGTAATTACCATAATAGTGAAAAATTAAAATAATTGATATTATAAATACCCAAATAAATATAATATGAAACTTTTAATGAATTAAACTAATTTTCTAGGATAATATGATATATTAGGATTGATTTAATTGACTTTTTTCGAAGTAATAAACCTGTTATGAGTTTCACAAAAATCAACTATTGAATAGTGTCAAAATTGACATAAAAGAGTTTTTAAAACAAATATTATATTATTAATTGATATTAAATTCCTAAAAATCTAAGGTTCGGCCAAGAGACTTATTTCATGATAGGTGCATCATTAATGGACCACTTGGGGGTCTCTTGGATGTATGTAGTAAGTTTATTAACCATATTATATAAAAATACAAAGACACATTGTAAAAGTGAAACTAATTAACTTAGAGTTAATACTTAAAGATAAGGTTAATATAAGTACCCAAACCTGTCTAAATTCTATTGGTTGAGTGGTTTTCGACCTATCCCCACCTTAACCTTTGAATAATCAACTTTGGAGCCATTAGAAACCGAATATGAATTTATTATAAATTAATATTTCTAGCTTTTCCAAAGGTGCCCCTCACCCCTCTTATAAAAGGGCACTCCTCTTTCTCATTTATTCACACCTTCCAAGCCTTTTCGTTCGGCCAAAATCTGCCCAAATAATCTCCCAACATCCCTCACTACAACCTAGAGGCCTTAGTTTGATCAGAAAGCCAACCTAAGGATCCCTTTTGATCAAATCAAAAGGAAGAACCCGAAGAAGAGGTAATGATTTCACCACCCTTTTTTAAGTTCCTTTCTTCTTCCACTTCTTCTTCCTTTGTTCTTACCATTCTAAAATAATAACTCCAGTATCTCACATATACTGTGATGTTATTATAAATATGGTACAACCATATTCAGTATTCTATCCACCCTTTGAATAACATGTCACCATACGTGCGTACGTACGGCTTACCGTCTCCACGTCGTGGTGTAATTGTTATTCAATATATTATTATGTGGATGGGTATAATAATGATGTGTAACTCATGTAAATAATAAATATAACATGTTAATGATTCTTTATATATGATATACCATCCATTTATGTATTATTTTAATATCAAAAGAATGATATTGTCGCTCGTGCGTACGTACGGACTACCGTCTCCACGAACGCGATGAGATTCATTCTCCATCGTATCCATTCAAGTATAATTATCATTTTATGATTTAAAAATGATGTTTAAGGACTTGATATCATTCTGGATATGAATAAGATACAACAAACATGGCTTATGTAACAAAACATATAAAAGAAAATGAGTAAGTTAACACCCGAAACGATGATAATTCTAAGATATTATTAAATCAATGTTAAAAGATCATATATGATATCATATTAATATATATGATTCTTGTATAATTTAATAACAATTATTTCACCATTATACAGGAGGTTAACCTACCCCAACCAAGGAAAAGTACAAGGTAAGGGTTATTTCACAATCTCTTCATTATCCGAGGTTGTTTATACGTAATAATCTACTGGGATCTCTTTATCATCCACATCCATGTTTCTTAAAAATGTATTTCAAAACATTTTTACTATTTACTAAAATATGAGTTAAAGTCATTTATACCCTTTTTGACTTTTATAAGTGGTTTATAAAGGAATATTTCCATCATTTTCAAAACAAGGTCCTTTTTAACCTTTTCGACAAAATTGAGGTAAGAATGTTTTTTTAACTTATACGGCGGATGCGGTTATTTTACGCCATTATAAAATCTTCAAAGCTTTCCTTACAAGCTTATAAGAATATTTTCAAAGAAAATGTTTTATTTTATATGGATATTAAATGATTTCAAAATAAAAGGAGATATTTCTTTAAAAAGAATTTTGATTTCATCTATGTCAACATCCTTTGATGGATTTTAAGATTATTTGAAGTTGATTTATTATGATACAAAACTTCTATATTGTATTGAAGGTTTTGTGATATGTTTGACTATGGATGTGCTATTTTTATACCATTCATAGTTTATGGTGGAATTATTGACATTTCGTATGCTAGTTTTAATACGAATGTTTATGTTATGTTTAAACCTTTTCATATGGGAATGCATTGGACTTAATAAGTGACGGGTGGAGCCCGCTATAGCTCCTCGATGCATCGGTAGGTCTCATGAGACAAACTAGTGTCTTGGCACAAGGCCTTGACAAAATCTTATTTGTAGTCTTGGCACGAGGCCTTGGCTATGTGGTTATGATAGTCTGGCATTATGCATTCCAACATTATGAAAGTGGTTATTGATTTTTGCATGTGATAATTCGATTAGTAGAATATCCATGTGAATAAGTAAATGGCATTATTTCATTTTATTTATGCCATACCATGTTGAAAGTCCATGTTTAAAAGGCTTTTGTTTTAGTTATACATTTCCTTAAATGTTTATTCTTATTGATGAAAGTTTCCGCTATATTGTTATCCTTACTGGGCATTTGAGCTCACCCCTTTTCTATGTTTTATTTTTCCCAGGAAGTGAAGATGTAAGTTATGAATGACCTGCAGGGATTTTATGAGGGGATTATAGTGTGGACTGTGGAAACATTATGTTGTTGTAGTAGTTTTTCATTTTATGATGTAATGTAAAACTTATGAATATATCTAGTGTTTCCAAGGCTACTAAACCAATCGGTCTTTTGAGATTTGATCTTTCTTGTGATCATGCCAATGTTACGAAGTAATGCACCGACTCTGGGTAGCTGGGGTCGGGGCGTTACAAAACTCATTTGGAGGGTCTTGGGCAGACCCAAGGTAGTGTCACTCACCATGAAGTGGAAAATCAAACTAATGAGGTTGGGAATGTTGGGGAGGAATCTTGTATTACTGTTGATCTACTATTGGGTAAAGATCACCAAATCTGGTGCTGTCACCCCATTCCTGTAATTCTTTTGAAGAAAACAATGATTCTAATTCATTGGTTAGAATTATCAACTTTTGTGGTTAGGTCAAAGGGTGAATGAAAGAGAAAATTTATGTGCATATTTTTTTATCAAATAATGAATATTTTTTGATGTTTTTAAATGATAAAACCCATGTATTTAAATGTTTTATTAAAATATTAGGTATTTTTAATTATAGAATGAAAATGGTGAAATTTGTGAAAAGTGCATAATTCTAGATTTTTTGAATGATTTTTATGTAAAGGGTATTTTGGTAATTTCATGAAAACTATAATTCCAAATTTAGTGATTATTTTAGAGTGATTATTTTATTTCCTTCAAAAAGGGACTGATTCAGGCATCTAGAGGCCTTAAAAAATCAATGAAGTTGAAATTTTTCTGGGCGGACAATGTGGACCCCACTGCAGTAACGGAACCACATCTCAGCATAAACACCTTCAATGATTGCGCTTCTACCTGGAATTGAACAAGGATACATAGGTTAGTTTCTCCACAAAATTCCACAAATTTTGGAATCCATTAATGTGGCCATTGGATGTTATATATTTGAAGGAAACTTCCTGAACCTCCGTCCAAAAAAAGAAACCACCACTAAAAAATTAATAACTCATACATACTATATCCAAATGTGCTTAAATTGGGAGGGTGATAGACCAAAACATTAATGAACAAATATATTTAAGGGTTATATGCATGAATCAACCAATTAATGGGTCTAAAATGAATCAACTTTCTGAGGATAGATTCTGCCTATAAAAGGAGGCCCTCGCCTCCTACTGAAATCATCAGCTCGACACACAGAGCAAAAGATGGATCCCATTGGGCATAGGCCACTGATTCTATTCTATCTTCCCTAATCATTTCTTCTTTTTATTTTATTTTCATTTTAGTTTTGTCTTAGTTTTCAATTGTAATTTTAAATTTTAGGTTTTATTAAACCATGCATTTGTGTTTCTCCATCCATCCCACAATTATTTTTCTCAATATTATAATGTTAATAATTAGTATTATTATCTTTATTATTAGTATTAATATTAATAATAATAATATTTTTAATATCATTATTATAATTATTTACATTATTATAATTATCAAATTCTTATTTTAAAATAATCTTATTTTCTCCCTCACTCATTTTTCAAAAAACTATTTTCTTAATTATAACAATAATAATATTAATTATTAATAATATTATTATTTTAACAATAATTATAAATTATTTATTATCCTATATCTCTGTACTCTCTATCTATCTCCCCCCTTTATCCATCCACCATTGTGGTATCCCACTATCCGAAATGAGAGGCTATCCCCGAAACTTGGCCTAGGGGGAGGTCCTAATGTTCTTCAATTTTCTTTAATGTTTATTTTAAGTTTGTGGTAGATTTGAGTAGCATGAATTGTTGAGGAGAATGTCCCTGATGTAGTGACAACCCGAAATGACATGTAAATTAAACTATTTCTATTGTGGAAATGAATAGTGATTCAAATATGACATTCATGTTTGGATTATCAAACTGAAATCAACATATAAAGGAGAATAATGATTGAATGTAAGACTAAACCCCAAAACCATGTTATTTCACCATTAACTCATTCTATTTTAATTCTATTATAGTTTATATTTTTCTTATAAAAAACACAAAAAAAATTCATCACTTTCATTAATATAAAAAACAACAAAAAGAGATTGTTTAAGTGATATAGAAGAAGTAAGTGAACCAAAATGAAAGGCTCCTCAAGGGAGATGACCTTGGTCAGCCTCTATGCTGCACTAGAAAAAAATTTATTATTTCTTTTTTCCACGCCCGTGATAGGAGTGCATCAAAAAAGGCATGGGGTGTGGAAAAGATAATTTTTTTTCTTAATGCAGAATAGAGGATGACCAGGGTCGTCTCTCTTGAGGATCCATTTAGTTTGGTTCAGTTACTTCTCCTATATCACCTAAACTATCTATTTTTGTTTTTTTTTTGTATTTAAATGAAAGTGATGACAATATTTTTTGTGTTTTTGATATAAAAAATATAAACTATCATGCAATGAAAACATAATGAGTTAAGGATAAAAGAACTTGGTTTTGGGGTTTTGAGATACGTTAAATCATTATTCTCCTTTATATGTTAATTTCAGTTTGATAATCCAATCATGAAATCTCATGTTTGAATCACTATTATTTTCCAGAATAGAAATATGTTATGTTAAATTTCATTGGGGTCCATCACCACATTAGGGAAATTTACCTCACTAATTCATTCAACTCAAATCTAGCACAAGCTTAAAATAAACATTAATGAAAATTCAAGAACACCTTGACCTCCCCCCCAGGCCAAGTCTCAGTGTTAGGATCTCATTTCTGAGAGTAGAGGATAATAATGGTGGATAGATGAGGGGGAGAAATAGAGAGAGGATAGAGAAAGAGGAGAACAAATAATTTATAATTATTGTTAAATTAAAAATAAAAATAAAAATAATTAATATTAATATTATTATAATTAGTAAAATTGTATTTCAAAAAAAGGAGATAGGGAGAAAATAAAATAGTTTTAAAATAAGAATGTGATAATTATAATAATGATAATGATAATAATATTATTATTAAAAATAATATTATTATTGATAATAATAATAATAATTATAATAATACTAATTATTAAAATTAGATAATTGAGAAAAAGAATTGTGGGATGGATAGAGAAACACAACTCCATGGTTTAATAAAAACTGAAATTTAAATTACAATTCGAAACTAAGACAATAATAAAATTAAAGTAAAACAAAAATAATAATGGGGGGATAAGAGAGAAGAGTAGCGACAACTTGTGCCCTGGTGGGATCCCTTTTTGGCTGTGGGTGTCGACCTGATGATTTGGGAAGGAGGTGAGGGACTCCTTTTATCGGTAGAATCCTTCCTCATAAAGTTGATGTGTTTTGAACCCATTAATTGGACGATTCATGCATGTACCCCTTTATTAAAGTTGATTATAAATGTGTTGGATGTTCACCCTCAAAATTGAAGCTGTTTTTTACACTGGATGTATGTGTTATTAATTTTTCATTGGCAGTTTGTTTTTCTTGAAGAAGGTTCCAAGAAGCTTTCTTCTAAAATATAACATCCAATGGACACCTTAATGTATTCAAAACTCTATGGAATTTAGTGGAGAAACACACCTATTTATCATGGATCCATTCCAGGTAGAAGCACCATTATTGAAGTTGTGTAGGCCGAGATGTGGTTCTGTTATGGTGGTGGGGTCCATGCTATCTGCCCAAAAATGTATTCAAATACATTGATTTTAAGGTCTCTAGATGCCCAAATCATCCCCTGGTCCAAAGTACAAAATTTAAGGAATTAAAATAAGAATTCTTAAAAAATCAATAAATTGGTAAATTGTTTTTTCAAAAAATGACCAAAATACCCTTGACATAAAAATCTTTCAAAAATCCAAAATTATGAACTTTTCACAATTTAGACCATTTACATTCTATAATTCAAAATACCCATTCTTTTAATAATACATTTAAATATATGGAATTTATCATCGAAACAAGTTTAAAAAAATACTCATTATTTGATAAAAAATATGCATATAAATTTGCTCTGTTAGTGAAGCTTCTGCATCATCTCGACCAACATCGAAAAGAAAGGAATCCACTATTCAAGAGGTAGAAGAAAAATGAAATACTTTGGGTGCATTAATACAGAGTACATTCTTCGTTATGACTATGAGTCTAAGTCAGATCATGAGGGGAAGAATGATCTCTTTATTGAACACTACAAAGCTTGGAGTGATATATGGATTATAATATTTGTGGTTCACTTGAAGATTTGCCTCCATGAATCCAATGTATTTCTGCTCTATTTATCATGTTGGGATTTTTTGGATTCGATTACCATATAGTTCACACTATAGTGAAGAATACTATTCCTATGCGAGAATAAGAGTGTAATTTCTAGAAAGCTCTCACCATGTACAGAATACTTATCAACATTGAAAACTTCCAAGATACATTATACCAAGAAGAGTTAAATCATATCATAACACTAGAATAATTCAAGTAGAAAATCAAGGAGAAGGTTGTTCAAGTTACTTGCTTTCATCAAGAATTAACTACCACAGAAGGGAAACTCAAACAACTTCACAGTTCATTAATATAATCCTACGAAGCTAGGATAACTACAACTTCAACTATGAAGGTAGCGCTTCTTCTTGGTGAGGAGACTGAATATAGTCAGTTAACTGAGATTCAAAAAGAAGATTATGGGGCTCATGAGACCATTGAATAGATGAAGAACTATTCCAAAAGCCTTTTGATTTATAAGATAGGGAGACTCCATTTTTTGTATGTTCCTCTAATTTTCTTCCATAAATGAAAATAAGTTTGTTTCCAATGATATATGTCTTCATCCATGATTTATTACAAGAATCTTAATGTCAAAGATGATTTTAATATCATTAAATTTTCACATATTATATTCATAATTACAATGATAGGGATGGGAGGTGCTCAAAACTTTTACCTAATATAAGGAGGATAGTAAGCATATTTTGACTGATACTATGGTCATATAGAAAATCCTACAAAAATTGAGTCTTTTAACTTTTCAATTATCAATTTTGCCTAATCCATACAGAGTGTAGGTCTAGAAAGTTGAAATTCGACCTTTCTCTAAGCTTCCCTTTGTGGGTTTTTCATCCTGGTGGGTATTGGGTATCCTTTTTTGGGTAGTTTAAAGTCATGCACCAAAGAAAAATAAATATATTGTTTTAGGTTGAAATCTTTTAAAAATTAATTTTGAAATTATAACCCAAACAAGGCATTATGGCTATGAATGATCCGATATTCTGTAGATACATCTGAGGGGAATATTGAGAAATTTTTCTGATCTTGTTATTTAAACATGGTATTCGAAAATATTGTAGGTATCTCCTGAGAAAAAACTTACCACTAGGTCAAAACCATGTTATGAGGGATGGTTTATGCAAGGAAAATAAGTGCACATACTACATAGTCAAATAGTGAAATCCTTAGGCTAATTGGCCTATTATTTGGGTGGATTTATTGAAGGAAAACTGGGGAACACACTGCATAGACAGGTAAATGAGCTCTCAAGAATTATAATATTTTTTACTGATTAATAATGTATATTTATTATTTGGATGTCTCCAGAGCATAGTGGGTGTCTTTTCTAGGGAAATCTGTTTAAGAATAAAGAAAACATTTGTACCGAAGCATGCCATGAATGGTAAACCACTCCTATATGAATTTGATGTGTGAAGAAGGATATATTTTTTCATAAGTGGTTTTTTGATATTATGTTGTATAGTTTCATGTCGTTAAATAAGAACATTATTCTGTACAGTTTAATATCATGCAGAAAAGATGTTAGGGGTTGTGCAGTTTAAATTCATGAATCAAGGAAGTTATGTTGTGTAGTTTAAAGTCATAGAGAAACGACATTATTCTTTGAAGTTTAAATTCATGTAGCCAAGAAATTATGTGGGATATAATTTAAGGTCTTGATCTTTGACTGAATGTTTTATGATTATTTAATTCTTTGTTTTCTGTCTGAAAATGTTATACTATATTCAGGTATGGAAGGGGAAAATTTTAAGCTATGATTTGGAGATTTCTAGATCTAAAGGGTGGCATTAAAAAAGGATTATGATGTTAGAGGAGGTATCTCATAGGAATGAAGTTACCATTGATTGAAAAACCTTTTATGAGGGATATTTAATGCATGGTCAACAGGGGAACATACTACATAGACAAATAATGGAATCCTTTGGATGAAAAAAATTATGGGTCTGACTTATTCAAGGCCAACTCAGGAATGTACTACATAGTTAAGAAAAATAACTGTAAAAAATTATGGCATTCTATCTCTGAAATCTGAAAAATATTTATGGAGATTCAAATTTTCCTAAGCATAGGGTTTGGTTTTTGGAGAAATTACCAGAATACAGAAGGGGTATTTCAATTAAAAAATTACATCGCTTCTGGAAATGGATTCTCTACCTAGGTATGACCCAAATATAGGAAGTATGGTGACTTTAGTTTTGGGTCATTCAACTAAGACCACTATATTATAGAAATGATGGACGATATATTCTCAAAGGACCCATGTTTTTTCCAATATGCTTTGAAAATGTGAAAGAGAAAATGTGTAAACCATAATCATGTATACTTTTAGGTCAAGAAAAATCTTATGGGAAAAATATGTATAGGATGATTGCTGATTTTTGGGTTCCATTAAACCTTGATCAAAGATTAAATGGAAAAAAGAGGCTTCTCTAAATAACAAAGTTACCGCTGCTTGAAAAACCTATTTTCAGGGCTGTTTTATGGAAGGCCAACTATAGAACACACTACATATTCAAACAATGGAATCCTTAGGCTCAAATTCCCATTATATGGAAGATTTATGAATGACTAATGAATAAACGTACTTCATAGTCAAGTAAAGGAGTTCTTAGGTTTCTGACATTCTGCCACAAAAATACAGGGATAGGTTATGGATATCTGAATGTATTTAAGATTAGGAGCATGAAATGTGAAAAGGGATATTATTCAATGCATTAGGGAAGCATCAGACTGATAATGTCCATGAGTTTGGAATCCCTTTCATAGATTTGACTCATATGTAAAACCAGGACATCTCTTGTTTCCTTGGTGGGATCTCTATGGATAGGGCCCAAAATAATATATCTTGCATAGATTTTTGATTGTATACCAAAGAGGGAAAATTTTCTTTTACACCATAGTGGGAGATAGGGCTTAAATCCTAGGACTCACTACATATCCCAATGATATGATAATAAATCCATAAATAGTTCTAGAGGTACCATGTAGTTTGAAGTCAAGCGCTGAGGTAGTTGGTCTTGCATTTCAAAATCTTACGGAAAGGATGAGGGTGATTCTGGCATGAAAAGGAATATTTTGTTTAGTCTTTGGTTTAAATCCCATGATTCACTACGTATATTGCATAAGATTTAATCAATCCACATGTATTTCTATCAAATATGAGTTCATGTGTAATGTGGGAACTCATATCGGATCCACCCATACATATTTTCCTCATACATGGGAAATTAAGGGCTTTTTTATTTTATAATGTGGTTGGGCCCATAATTGAAGATATGTAAATCACTAATTATCTCAATGGGATGAGAATCAATCCACACTTAGTTATTCAATAAAGGTACCTCACCCTTCTTCAATTCATAAGTGAAGGAAAATGGGGGTTTCTTTGAATACGGGTTTATACATTAGATGAGAACTCATTTTGAATATACTCACATAGATCTAACTCATATATGGGAGAAAAGAGGCATTATTTACATCATTTTGTGACTGGACCCACGTTTGAGAGTTTGGGAATCACTATGTATCTCATATGAGTGAGAATCAAGCCACACAAAGTTCTTGAAGAAGTTACCCATTCATGTTTGACACATACAGATGGAGTGGTGGATTTTAAATTGTTGCTAGCCCATGGGATATGACCTAGGAGTCACTATCTATCTCAAATAAATGAGAATCACAACACACATAGTTCTTGGAAATATATGCAGTTTAATATCATACAGTAAGGACAAAAGTGAATAGATATATAGTGATAGAAATATTGTTTTTGGGCTTAAGAATGGATGTCTGGGTGTCATAAAATATCTCATAGGGGTGATAATAAATCCTAACATTCTCCTTGATAGTCACCCTATGTATATATGATACATGCACATGATGTTAATGAGATATATGATTTAATCATGTCTAGACCTAGGATTGGACATATGGGTGTCACTACATATCTCAATAGGATGACAATCAATCCACACACAGTTCTTGAAAGTTGTTCCCTAGGTAGATTTGATTCAACCACACATGGGGTAAAATGAATTTTTTATATTGGGGATAGAGCCAATATAAACGATTTGGGTGTCACTACATATCTTTCTGGGGAAATGATCAAGCCACACATACTTCTTGATAAGGTTCCCAGAACCAACATAGGTTTCATGTGAGGAAGGGGATTTTTGATAATTTTTAGATTTTTTCTAGAATAATTAATGGGATTAAAACTCAAACTGGTAAGGAAATCAAGCCATATGTTCTAGAGAAATTCTTAGTATAGAGTTTCTTCATAAACAAGGAAAGTAGAAATTGTTCATTAATGTTGAAATCTAGACCAAATATTTGATATCCAAGCATCACTATGTATCTATTTGGAATGAGAATCAAGAAACACGTTGTTCTTGGTGATCTGTGAAGTTTATCATCATGCAGTGGGAACATGAGGTCATCTATTTTGAATGAAATATTTTGGTTGAACTATGGGATAAGACACAGGTTTCACTGCATATCTTGTTGGGGAAAGAGTCAATCCACACATTGTTATTAACAAGTATTCCCCATCTAGGTATGATACAAAACACAATGAGAAATGGGGCTCAAGTTCCACTAAGGATAGGAAATAAGATGAGTGATGTTTGACCATGAAATATAATCATCTTTTGAGGGACTACATGGAGTGTATACTCATGGTGTCTTGGGTATTTCTCAATGTAAAGTAAGAGATAATTTTACTATATAGTTTAATTCTATTTGGTGAGGAAAACTAGTGTTATACAGTTTAACAACCTATAGCTAAGACCTCATGTCATGTAGTTTATCATCATGTGACAATGAAGATGATGTTATGTAGTTTAACATCATGCTACATGGATGAAAATTGTGCTATGTAGTTTAACGTCCTACTGCTAAGACATAAATTGTGTGATTACAAAAAATATTTCATTTAGAAACTTTCATTGGATAGAGTTGTAGTGAGTACTCCATCCATTGATATTAAGGAATAACCTCTATTAGAGTGGAACTTATATATATAGAGTAAGGTCCCCCCCACTTTATCTCTAGAATTGGAGGCTTCTTTCTTGGTATCATCAGTGTCCTAAGAACCAATAAAAATTCTCTTTTTATGAATGAATGAAGATGGATCCTTTTGTAAAAGGCTTGTGCTATCTGGTTTTTATACAGCTCCAGGTGATACAAGGTGTGAACTATATTTTTGTCTAGTTGCTCCAGCTCATCCAGTCATTTCTAGGATTTCTCATCCTTGGATAGCTAGTCACAAATAGAAATATGGAGAAATAGAAACTGAACATCAATGGGAAAGGATGATTTTGCACCATATACTAGTGAATACGGAGTCTCTCACATATCATTATGAGTAGTAGTCTGATAAATCCATAAGGCATGAAAGAGCATATCAAGCTAATATTTCTTATATTTATCCAGCATCTTCTAGAGTATGTTTGATAGGGTCTTTTTAAAAGCCTATATTTGTCCATTGATCACTACATGATAGCTGGCTGAATGGTTGATTCGATATTGTACTCACAATATAGCTTCTCCAACACATCAGAATAGAAATTGGTGTCATTGTCTAACAAAATTTTCCAAGGGAAACAAAATATGGTAATGATATTTTCTTTGACAAAGATAAAATGATTTTGGATATGACTTCTTTAAGGGTTGTTGCCTCATCCCATTTAGAGAAGAAATTGGTAACAAAAAGGATGTACTTAAATTTCTTAGTTGTAATTGGAGCATATGGTCCAACAACACCCATTACCCATATATAAAATTGTAAAAATTATTTAGCTGCATGTAGCAACTCTGGGGGTTGATGGATTAAATTGGAAAGTACTTGGTATGGATGACATTTCGTAGTGAATTCTGTATAATCATTCATCATTGATGTCCAGAAGTATCCAAGACATAAATTTGATTAGAAATCCTATTCCCTGATGGATTTTCACCACAGGATCATCCATGTACTTCTTCCATAACAACCGTAGTGTATTCTCCATCAACACATCTAAAAGGACTCCTTCAGCACATCTCTTTTATGGGACTTTCTAGTGATTTGGGCCATCTTAATGAGTGAAATTAACTACTCTCCAAAAAAGTTTCTCTCTTCAAAACCTATCTAGTGGAAGTAATACTTCTTGGAGATACTATATGATGGGTGTAATTCATCATGTGGTTGGGATATATGGTTTGGTTATGGGACTAATTTCATTGACCTCTTATGCTTTGATCCAAACAAAAGGTGAAACCTTTTGACGATGTGAAATACTGATTATTGTTTCATCCTGATTAGGATCTATCAATGGTGTAGCTACATTTGGAAATGCATTTTCCTATGCATTTTTTGATCATGATATGTGAGTCAATGTTGTCTCTAGGGGAAATTATTCCATTAACCCTTGGACATAATCACATAAGGGAATTATCTCATCATTTATGATGGCATAATCCCCATTAATCTATTTGATTATCAACTCCGAATCACCCTTCAATTCAAGGTGTTTCACTGGTACATGGAGTTATAATTTGAGGCCTTCAATAAGAGCCTGATATTACGCCTCATTATTGGTATCACTATCTGATAACAGGAAGGGATATAGGACTGCTTCCTTATCTAGGGAGATAATCACAACTCTAAACCTACTTTGTTATGCTTGGGGTCTTCTATCCTCTTCCATATTAGACTAAACAAAGCACTATAAAAATAAATCCTTCATGGATAGGGGATATACTGAATTGATATTATTTCTTCATCAGGTAGTTCAGTATTAAATGAACTATCTTATAAGGATGGGTGCTCAGTGATTAAGTCTACTAAGTCTTGTACTTTTAATTTTTTTTTCTGAGGCACATACTATATATCAAACTACTACAGGATAACTTCCCACCATGCTAGGTGCCCTGTGAGCATTGTAAAAGTGAGGATAAATTTTAGGGGGTTATTGAGAGTGAACAAATGGATCTCATGGTGTTGTAGGTGTTGCCTTAACTTCTGAACTGCAAATATTAACACCAGGTAGTTCTTATCAATATCTAAATATCGAGTCTCTACATCAAGCATGGTTTTACTGAGAAAGTAAAGGCTTTTTTAATTCCAAAAATCATTATTTTGTGCGAGGAAAGAACCTAGTGATCTCCCTAAGATTATAACATACATAATGGGTGGATTTTCTCCAACAGGTGGAATCAATACCACTGGTCTCTAGAGTTATTTCTTGGGGGAATCTAATGTTACTTAGCAGTCTTTGGTTCACTGATAAGTGACCCCTTTCTTCGTGAATTTGACGAAGGGTAAACACTTTCCTATGTAGTTGGATATGAAGAGAAGAATATAGGCCAAGATTCCTTGATGTCCTCTCAACTATTTCATGTTTCTAAGAGGTGACATGCCAAGGATATCTTTATCACTATAAGGATTAACTTAGATGACACGATGGAGTACAATAAACCCAAGAAATTTTCACGAGGTTACCCCGAAAGCACATTCCAACAGGTTCATCTTCAGATTATGCTTTCCAACAATGATAAATATGGATTATAGGTTATCCAAGTTATCAGTTCATTTATTGTATTTGACCCCTAGATCATCAATGTAGCATTTGAACAACTTTCCCAATAATTTTTTAAATATGTGATGCATAACATGTTGATATGTGGCACCACCATTCATTAAACAAAAGATAATTACCTAATATAAGAATATGCCTTATGGTTCCTTAAAGGTTGTGGCTTCTTCATCTTATGGGCCTACCTAGATTTGAATGTCCCTAAAATAGCCATCTATGAGGGATAGTTCTTGATAGTCATCTATTGCATCAATTAAGAGTTCCATTACTAGAACTGGGAAGCCATCCTTGGGAAAATCTAGTTGAGATATCTAAAATAGATACAAAATAATATATTAATTTTCTTTATTTTAATAGTAAAAATGTTTTCTAATAATTTATGGTAACTCACCTCTTGGATGAAGTCATCCTCGATGTGTTTTTCCAGTACAACCTCAATTTTTTGAGGTGTGAGTTGGGTGTGTGCTTCTCGATTCTTTCTTCAACCCCTAATGATATTTTGGAAATTCCAAATGAATGGTGTCCCCCTTAGAGTGAAGGCCTAGAATCTCTGTGTAATTCCATGAAAACACATCTTGGTGCTACTTTAGTGAGGATGTGTATTCCTCCTTTTCTTCTGGATTCGTGGCTGTACTAATTAGAGTAGGGCATGGATCTTCTTTTTTACCCAGATTTATTTCTCTGAGTTCATCCACTATGGTGGAGATGCATTCCTAAAATGTTGGAGGTGAAACCTAGAGATATTATTATTCTTCCTCTTCCTCTTCCCCATTATCCACTATTTGTGCTTCTTCTTGTGGAGGAAATTATAAAACAAATTCTCAGATTGAAGAGGGGAGTCTCTATTTAGACACACGGAGGTTGAGTTAGTCATTCTAGGATCACTTATTTATCATAAATCCTTATTGGAGTCCTGAAGGGGAGTATTGGAACTAATATTGAGTAACCTCACTTTATCCTATAGACATGAAAGATTATTCCATTAAAGCTAGTAAAACTGGGATTTGTTGAAGCTCAGGGGATAGAATGAGGACATTTTCATTCAAGAATTCGTTATAATTTATAGAATTGATAAATTCATTAATACTACCAGGATCAACTATCGTGAATGACATTACAGAAGATACTGAATTAAAATATGAATTCTTGACCACCCTTTCTATTTGATTAATAATAAGATCATAATCTTCATTGAGATGCTTGAAGGGGTTATTTAGGATCTTCTTGAATCCATTTGGGGCATTGATTTGGGCGACATCCTTAGCCATTGATTACTTTCCATCATTGTGATAGAATTATGAAATAATTTATTGTGTTTATTAGGAATTAAATGGGACCTTGTCACCAAATATTTCCTTTATTTGGCCATTGAGAGAATATTTGAGACATTGGTGTTATGACTAAGGAATGGTTGCATGATGATGTATCCAAGGTCTTCCCAGCAAAACATTGAGAAATATGTCCTGTCAGACCACCAAGAACCCTCAGTCGGATACAACATATCCAAAATTAGATCTCAATTTAATATCTCCAAAAGGTTCCTACTCAATCTTTTCATAACATTATATCAAAGAGTTAAGGGAGATAATGGATATTCATTGAGATCCGGTTGACGAAGTGTCCCAACCTGGGTGAGGTTGACTCCTAGGACAATTTCAATGAAGGATCATTAGATATCAATGTAATTTAGCATTCTAGATACATACAAGGGTCTTACATGTCCTTGTGCGACAACATCCACATCTTGGTCAATGTAGGAAATTAACACATGGAATTCTGTAGGATCATTCTCCGCGTGATATACTTCATCATTAGAAACCTCAACTTCAAATTCTTGAGGGCTTGGAAATGCATCAATGAGTGATTCCTAGAGGTCTTTTAAAAAACTCAGATCATCCAGGATTGATAACATAGCTATAAATTGCACTAGTTTCTTCAAAACATCATAATTTGGATCTACAGTTTTGAGTTTTCTATAATTAAGATTCAATTTTGTAGGTTCCCTGGGAGTTGATGGTCTTGATGTGGATAGATACTCTTTTGGGATAGGAGTTGGAAGTGATCCTTATTTTTGTGGATTAGGTTTGCTAGGTCTTTCTACCTGATGAATATTAGATGGTGTATCCTCTAACTAGTCTTGCAAGATAATCATATCAGGGTATTCCATTCCATGTGCGGAGGAAGAACTTCGTTGTTCCTATTGAGCTTATTGGAGAGATTTCATGTAGTTTAGGATGCATAAACTATTTGACAAGGGGTTTGGTTGAAGTAGTGGATTCTAGAATGACTGTGTATTGCCTCATATCCTCATCCCTGACGACCTATTCCCCCAATTCCCCAATTATGTTTTGGGAAATCAGGTTCATAATCAGAATCAACATTTGAGTTGGCATCCGTTTATTGAATAACATTAAAGGAACCAAAGATAAACTCCTCATCTGATGAAGATCTTGTATGGGGGTTGACTCTTCTTATGCCATTTTTCAGGGTGGTTCCATTTCTTTTGAAATGGTTGGCCTGAAAGATTCTATGGTCAAGGATAACTTTGACCTTGACATGAAATCATTTTCCTCAACATTCTACTTATCCTTCCGACCATTTTTATTCTTGATGATTGGCCTTTAGAGGATTGGGATTTTGATAAAGATGGATTTACTCTATCAAAAGTAGCTAGAGGAACAGTTAGTTGTTTCAACTATGTTGGTAGAATGACATGAATTTGATTGATTGTTTTTCTGATGATCTTGTCATCAAACTTGTACACATTCATTCTTTTGATTTATGTCCACTTTCCTTCATCCTCTAGATCGGTAACAGAATCTTCTGCCACCTGGTCTAGTGAATTTTTTAGTTTTACTTTCCCAGAATCCATCATCATTTATAGGAGGTCCTTGAAAACAAAAAAACCTGGATGGGATGCCCCAAAATTTGATTGAAAGGGAAATTGTTTGAGAGATCCACATCACTGTTTTGTTTAGGATTCTTGGGATTTGAAAAACGGAAAAAGTTTGTTTTTCAAAATCTGAGATGAAGTAGCTGGGTACATGGTAATTCCATAAGGAATAGACCTTGTTTTTTAACTCCTAAAACTATACCCACCTCTAATATTTTTGATCATCATGATGAGGTAGTCATTTATGTTGATTCTCAGGAGGTGGATCCTTGTAGTATAGTGTAGGATTTAAGGTAGGAGTGAGTACATGGGACTTATTATGTGTAAATATAGTGGCTTCTTCCTTTCTAGTTCTCATTCCTTGGGCTGATGGGATTACCCATGTTTTGGATTCGGTCTATGCGATATATTTTTCCAACTATTGAGTAATTTCGGCCAAATCTCGAAACCATTCTATGTATCTCATAGGGATCAATGGTGTATGAAACTATTCATGGATAATTACTATAAAGATAGGTAAAAAAAATATTCTTTAGGGAGAGGTAGGTTTAGAGAGTAAGTCAATACCTTCCACTGAGCAATTAAGTCTGAGTATCTTTATTCTCCCTTTGTTTGCAGTTTGTGAGACCAAAGACTATTGTCTTCTATATAATTGAGATAAATTAGAAGAGGAAATTCTTATGAAGATCATCCCATCCAGTGATTGATCAGTACTGCAAACTCATATACCATACAAAATCAAGACCTTGAAATTATTGCACAAAGAAAAAGAGTTTCACTGCTTCGTACTACTCCTGGGTTTCCATCATGGGATTAGAGCGAGATACAAAATTTGTGAAGTGATTCCCTAGATCTCCCGACCCATTGAAAATTGGAAATATAGGATTACAAAATTTTTTAGGGGAAGGGGTAGGATCCACTAGTTTAGGGTAAACCTTATTTTTTTGTAGTACTAACACACATCATCCTTCCCTATATTCCAATTCAGTCATTAATGACTCAATGGTCTTCATAAGAATTCATGGAATATCATGTTGAGTTGGGACTTGAATAAGTTTGGCAGTTGGGTCCTGAACATGTTCAATGATGGGAAAGACATTTTTTGGATGCACCACTAGTATATATATGGGTAGCCAATAGGGTATGGCCTATAAGGATGTGCCTGACCATGTTATGGTTGTGTACCCAATGGAGGGGATTCTTGATATGATATTGTAAGATTAAAGTGTATTGGTGGTTGATGTCCCATTTTTAGTGGATGTTCCTTTTCGGTATTAGTTGTTACAGAAAAACCTATTTACTGAGGTGTAGTAACTTGATGTATGAGTTTAGGGTCTACGTGTGATGCATATCTTATTGGAATATTTCCTTGATATAACTCTTGATAGAGTCTTCTCAACTCCTTCATTTTCTCATATTGTTGAGAAAATATTTCGTCAAGAATAAGGGATTGGACTTCAACATGGGAGAAGGTGAGACATGGTATAAACCATACGTTTTCTATTATTAGGATACATTTGTGGAGGTATAGGTGGATTATTTGGAAGGATGCCCAAATTTTGGGTGAGCTCTCATTTTGGGTATGCACACCTTTCTTCATTTGCTTCAATGTGGACTGACTCATGAACATGAACCTATTCTTTAGAATCCTCTGAATTGGTCTTATATTTTAGAGGTTCTTGAATGATGGAATTGATGAAATTCATAGATTTGCAGTGCATTTCAGGTATTCTGTTGGTATCTCTATGAGATCTCCTTCTTATGTACCCTCCACTAGATCTTATCCTATTATTTGTTGAATCTCTGTAATTTTTTTTAGGAATTGTAATGCGAAGATAATCAACAGAATTTTTAGTTGTATGCATTCCATGTGAAGTTACTGAATCACAGGATGAAAAAACTGAGAGGATTAATTTCACATCATCTTCTCTAATTAGGTGAAAAATAATTTATGCTACGAAAGATATTGTTGGGGTTAAAAATCCCCCAGCCCTGGTTGGGGCTATTCATGTTTCTATTTCACCACCTTTTGGTCTATGATTACTTTCTTAGAGGGTTGGGTTAAAAAATCCCCTAGCCCAATAGTTTGGGGTTTTTCAGGAACTGATATGGATGATATTACTATGACTGCTCTTCTAATATTGAATATATTTGTCTGAACATTAACTGGGTGAATTATCCATCACTCACTTGAATCACCCATTTTAGATGACAACTATTCTATTTATAATATTCTTTCACTCTAGAGTTTAACATCTTCTAAACCGAAGGAATGATCAGTGTTCTCATATTCCAGATGGAATAGTTATTGACCAACATTCCCTCATTAGGTCTAACGCTAGTGAGAGTCAGTTGAGGACTGTTCTATTTTCCAAATCTTCAGTCATGAACATAATCTGTTTTTTGTAGCCATCCTGGGGTAATAAAATTACATGAGACCACTTTTGGTGGTATTTTACATCTAGGGATTACAGTGAAATGAAATTCTCCATGCATACACCATCCTCATTTGAGAAATCCAAATGGGGTATCTGCGATCAACTTTCACAACACTGTTAATCCATCGAGGCATGCACAATGAATGGATTCCTTCCATTTATTGATCTTTGGATTTCTGGACTCCATGAGATATTCTAAGTCAATTTATAATTTTAAACCTTTTATTACCTTTATGTGAGTTTGATACTCATCATAGGGTAATACATTCTCTTTTAGGTGATGAATATTTTTCCATATGTTGAGGTGGATTTCATGTATACAATATTCCACCAACACCTCTGGAATGTTGTATTGAGAGGTGGATAAAGGCTTGAACACCACTTGTATGTCTTCTTTATGTAGTTGTGTCCTCATGTTTATCAAATCCTTGATTTTTTTCACAAGTGGTTCCTCAAATTTTTTTGACCAGAGTGGATGCTTCCTGATTGTTTGATCATAAGAAATGAGATTGGTTGGTGTTTCCTCTCCTATTTTGGAAAGAGAACGACCCATGGAAGATTCAAAGAATGACCTTCTCCTTGGTCTATCATTTGGCTGAGAAAGGATTTCACCTTTCAGTGACAAGGTATCAAACATGAATTGACTTGTATTTTCATGTGACTTAATATATGATAGATTTCTCATCACTATATTTACCAATGACAAATTTTACTGACAAGGTGAATCACTACTCCGAAGATTACTTTCTCAACAATCGCCATCATGGGGAGGACCATCATAGTGGATTATAGCATGGGGAATACCCTCTTACTCCATGGTTATAACAAACCATGCTCTTCATTTCACACATAAACATAATTTATTACATAAAATATTCACTTGATAAAACAAATAAGATTGATAGGTCTAGTGTATTTGGGGCTTATTATCCTTACATAACAAATTAAAACATGAAATTCACATCTTTATTGAAAACTTATTTTACATGACCACACACATTACTTCGTACATATCATTGCATGGGATAACCTGAGGACGTGCATAAAAAATGGGTGAGATATAAAGCCCAGTAAGAGCATAAAAAAGGTATAACATGTAGAATACAGTACATGTTAGGAAATAGGCATATCAACGAAGAAGAAGATAAACATGAACATAATGGCATGATATAGCATGATTATCATATAATTGAAATGTGGCATCAACATTTAACATGATATTATCATGATCCAAGGTTCATTGCATATGGGTCATGAGTAAAACCTCATTGAACATGAATTATCATTTGTAAACCCTCATTATACATGATGTATCATGATAATAATCTTTACCCAAGGCATTGAAGTGCTATCAGGGCGCACCCTTCTTCATCATTTCATTTTTTGAATAAGTGTGCCACATGGATCATTCAAAATGGATTCAATAAGAATCATCATTTATTCCATGATAAAGTAACAAAAAATTCATACATTGAAATCTATAATCAATAAGTAAATTTTTTTAAAGGTGAATACCCTTGATAGAGAAATGAACATGGTATTTACTATATAATGACTTTGGCTTGGACAATTGCGGTGCAATTTCTACAGCATAACAATGTGACATAAGAATTCGTAAAAATGGTTGATGAGAGAGAAAGGGGTATATTATCATATGTAAATGAAATGGACAGTAAGAGGGTCATATAGATACATGTCCCAACATATGTAATGGAATTTATATCATAATACAAAAAACTTTCATGAATGTAAATGAGAAGAGAGAAATTCCTTATGGAATTTTGGAATGGTAACGAGTGTACATGGCAGGAATAAATGAGAGAGAAAGAGAGATATCATCAATAAAAAAATGAGGGAAGTATGGGGAGGTTCAAAAGCATAGCCCAACATTTTTAATTGGAAAAAATGGCATAAAAACATAATGCAATTTGTAAAAAAAATGAGAAATGAAGAAATCCCTTACTTTGATGTGTGATCCCAAAGGCTTGGGAGGGGCTTGAGAGAGTATTCTTGAGAGCTTTTGGTGCCTCGGGTGGATTTTATAGAGAGTAGGGTATATTAGTTACATGATCCAAGGTTTTGAGTGAAGAGAAGTGATAGCTAGGGTGGGTTTATATAGTAAAAGATAGAGAAATCTTTGTTATTTATGTTTGGACACTACACATTCAACTAATCAATACCAAAAACCATCCCATGGTTATTAACATGATTTTTTACAAAGGGGAGTGGAAAAAATTATTTTATAAGGCCAATGGCCGAACTTATTAATATATTAGGCTTTCTTATGTGAAGGTGGTCCTACTCTCAATGAAATCATTCTTAAAAGTTAACATGTTTTATAAGTCTTGGAGGGTCCCCTATGGCACCAAAAGATTAATCAAACAATTATAAAATCACATTTTATTAAAGTTAAAACATATATTTTTCTAACAAACCTTTTATAGTATTTTATTATATAACTATTGAGTCATTATGATGTCATAAAACACATTATATATTTAAACGGTATTTAGTTTTTACCTAAAAATTCAACTGTATCAGAAATTTATGGAAAATTCACTATTGTATCATTACAACATCCTGATTCCAAAAATAATATTTATTATATCCAAATAATTTTCTAAATATTTTAATTTTTAATTTTAAAATAAAAAATGAAATTTATCGAAAATTCATGGGTTTTGAAAAAATCAGATTTCAAACCTTAACAAAAATTATAATTGTATTAATAATAATTATATGATCATTTATATTTAACAAAAATTAATTTAGTAATAATATTTTATTATAATATTATTTAATTCCAAAATCCATTAATTCATCAAAATATATTTCTTTATTGAATATTAACGAAAAATACTATTTGTGCTTTAAAAACTATTTACAAAGTTACAATAATAAAATGAATGTATATTCATTATAAAAAAATAATTCACTTAGTCATAGGGTTAGTGTCTTGTTACATAACCCCTTATAACACCCACATATGACCTACGGGTAAGGTGTGTGATGATGATAGACTCTTGGGGTGGCTCGGATAACATCGCCCAGGTGGTAATCTCTATTAACTTACACTTCTCCCGTATGTGGTTCTGTTCATGCTTAATGTTTTGAAGCTCGACTTGGGCTTGGTCAAGAGTGAATTCCAGTAACACCACCTCCTTTATGAGCTCTAAAAAACAGGCTTTGTATGGAGTAATTCTACCAGAAGAGGCCATCACTTCCTATGTCTGACTGAATTGGATATGTTAAAGCCATATACTTATACTAATCATGTGATCACTGTTCAATGACTATATTTGAAATTATAAAAATTTTTAATGGTATTTCGAAATCCAAAAACATATAACCAAGGAAGTAAATATTTTATATATCCATTTTACATTATACAAAATTTAGTTAGATCAAGTTGAATTTTCACTAATAAATGTTTTGTACATTACAATTTTACCCCGTTATAAAATTTCACCCTAGAAATTTCATTTTCCCACACTAAAACAGATGTGGGTAACTCCACCTTATTACTTACTCCGGTTCCCATGTTGCTTCTTAAAAAATTAGGTTCTCCACAACACTTTCATAAGGGTAATTGTCTTATTTCGTAGAAGTTTTTCTCTAAGGTCTAAGATCTTCACCGACTTCTCTTCATAGGAGAGGTAATTCTCCAATGGTAACACCTAATGATCAAGTACATGCGATGGTCCAGGTATGTACTTTATCAAGAGTGATACATGGAATATATCATGTACTTGGGATAGGTTTGGTGTGAGTGATAGTCGATAGGCCACCACTACAATGCGATCAAGGATCTCAAAAGGGCCGATGTACCTTGGAATAAGCTTTACTTTCTTCCAAAATCTAATAACTCTCTTCCACGGTGATATGTGGAGGAATACCATGTATCCGACCTAAAACTCTAGGTATTGTCACTGATTATTTGAATATCTCTTTTATATAATCTAAACAGCTTTAATGGGATGCTGGATGGTCTTTACCTTCTCCACCATTTGTTCAACCATTTCTAGACCTAGGATTTTTCACTCCCCAACTTCATCCCAACAAGCCGATGTTCTTCACCTATTCCCATAAAGGTCTTCATAAGGATCAATTTGGATGCTTGAGTGGAAATTGTTATTGTAAGAGAACTCAAATTGGGGAATATATTGATCTCATCCTCAATTGAAGTCTATTGAGCTTGCTCTCAACATGTCCTCAATTTTATGGATAGTCTGCTTAGATTTTCCATTAGTTTGAGGATGATAAGACATACTGATGTACATATCAGTATTCACAGAATGTTAAAGAGTCTTCCAAAACATAGAGGTGAATCTTGGATCTCGATTGGATACAATAGATAGTGGTACTCCATGCAGCCTTACCACTTCATTGATATATATCTATTCCAGTTTCTTCAATGAGAAATACTCTCGAATTGAAGTAAAGTGTGCAGTATTTGTAAGAAAATCCACAACAAACCAGATAGAATGGTTTCCTTTGGATGTCTTCAGAGGTCCAATAACAAAGTATGTGGCGATGTTCTCTCATTTCCATGATGGTAAGTGTAATGGTTATATCATCCCCTTATACTTTTTCCTCTTAGCCTTCACTTGATGACATACCAGTCACATTGTGTTATACTCAACGATATCCTTCTTCATGTTATGTCACTAATAATGCTCTCAGAGATCTCGATACATTATTACGATTCTTGGGTGAATGGGGAAAATTAAACTATGTGCATCATCCACATGTCCATTATTTACCTCCAGATTTGATGGAACACATACTGTGGTCCCAAATCTCACAATTCATTCTTTATTAACTTTGAACTCTAAGGATTTCTCTTTTCTGATATTGTCCAATTTCTTATGAATTCGAACATCATCATTTTAAGCATAATTTATTATTTCCAAAAGATACGGTTGAGCAATCATTTGTGAAAGTATTGATGATTTTCACTTCTTTATGATTCTCATGCCCATATTCATTAAATCTAAGAAGATTGGATCCTTTTTAATTCTCATCAATGATAGAATCACTGAGTCCTTTCTACTTAGAGCATCTTCTACCTTGTTCTCTTTCATAGGGTGGTAATAGATTGAGCAGTCATAGTCTTTGATTAGCTATTACCAACTTCTTTGGTTCATGTTCAACTCTTTCTGTGTGAATATATACTTGAGGATTTTGTGATCTGTATATGTTTCACACTTCTCCCCAAAGAGGTAATGTCGCCAAAATTTTAAAGCGATGATTAATAAAGCCCACTCCAGATCATGTGTTGGATGGTTTTTCTCAGGAACATTAATTATGTTGAAGCATACGCAATGACTTTGTCATTATGCATCAACACACAACTCATTCCCTTCTTCAAATAATCACTGAATACCAAAAATAATTCTCCACTTGTGGATAGTGTGAGCACGGGCATAGTGATAAGCCTCATTTTTATCTTCTTGAAGCTTTCTTTACATTCATCACTCCAAGAAATCTTTACTTTAATCTAATTTAGCTTGGTAAGTGGGTTGTACAATCTTATGAAATTTCTCACAAATCAGCGATAATATCCAGCTAACCATAGGAAGCTATAGATATCCATTACCGATGTTGGCCTCAACCACCTATTAATTGTAGTTGTCTTTGAGGGATCCAAAAATATCACATTGTTTGTGATGATATGAACCAAGAATGAGACCTCCTTCAACCATAAGTCATACTTGTTATACTTTGGATAGAGCTTCTCCTTTCACAAGGTCTCTAGTATAGTTCTTAGATTCTCCTCTTGCTCCTCCTTGGTTTTGGAGTATATTAGAATATCATCTATAAAGACTACCAAAAATTTGTCGAGGTATTATCTAAAGACTCTATTCATCAGGTCCTTGAAGATTTCTGGAGAATTAGTGAGTCTAATAGGCATTACTATGAATTCATAGTGCCCGTATCTTGTACGAAAAGAAGTCTTGGGGGGGTATCCTCCTTCTTCACTATTACTTGGTAATATACCGACCAAAGATCCACCTTGGTGAAGTATTGTGCTCCACGTAACTAATCGAACAAGTCATAAATTCATGGAAGAGGATACTTGTTCTTTATCGTGATTTTGTGGAGCTCCCAATAATCAATTCAAAGGCACATTGAAAAATCCTTCTTTTTGATGATGAGGACTGGTGCACCCTATGGTGAACACTTGGGCGTATAAAATCT
The DNA here is from genome assembly GCA_963277665.1 of Viscum album. Lineage (NCBI taxonomy): Eukaryota > Viridiplantae > Streptophyta > Magnoliopsida > Santalales > Viscaceae > Viscum > Viscum album. Next base: position 1,303,933,833 of record OY728130.1, on the reverse strand, counting down.
TTATCCAGATTCTCCTGTAGTTGTTTTTTCAACTCCTCAAGCTCCACAATAGCCATTCTATAAGGAATCATGGATTTGGAAATGCCCCAGGTATAAGATCAATTTAGAATTCACCATCTCTTTTAGGATGAAAACCAAGAAATTCCTCTGGAAACACTTCAGCAAATTCCCTCACAATAGGCATGTCTTCATAGATGGTTTCATCCTTAAACTCAATCATCTGAGAAATAATGAGGCCTTTGTCACATGAAGCTCTCAATTGTAGCTTGTTCATTCTTATGGGAGGTTTAAACCTCCTATGAGCATGCATATGGGAGGTTTAACATTCCTCTTGATCCATGTTTGTTTTCAAAACTTGAGTTAACTGAGAGATTAACATGAAAAACATTGTGATTTCTGCTCCCATCGGATTGGGTATCTCACTAGAACGATCATCACATTTATCATCACATAAGTTATTATCTCGATTTCTCATATTACAATCCATTGGCAAGAATAAAATGAAAGTTCAGGGTAACACATAAAGGGGAATCCAATGACAAAAGGGGATAACTTATATATTACATTTATTTCCTTAAATTATCTATGTTATCCATGATCTAATTCCCAACATATATTCTTAGGCGAATTTTTTTAATTCCCTTAATAATGGTTCATATATGATTATTAATTTACCAATGTATATCCTCTAGGAGTTTTTTAACCAAGAGTGCAGTAAGGCCCGTTTTTAGGCACCGGTTCCTATTCGAGTGTAGCTCAAAGTAGTGTTTTTGGGTTTTACCCCAAGATAACTCTATGCCAGAACTGCCTCTACCAGCTCATATCTAGAATGGGATGTATCTTTTTATAAAGCACTTAATAAATACTCACCAAAATTTAGGTATGTTTTTTATTATACTTAGTCTTATCCCTAGGGCTTTCACTAGGTTTTTTTAATCATAATCCCAAAAATAACAAAACCTATCCTATGATACCTACTATAACAACCCTCTTCATTAGCTGACACTTAAAAAGAATTTATTATGCAAAATATTCACTTGATAAAACATATAATATCGAGAGGTCTAGTATATTTTGGGATTAGGAACATTAAAAAACAACTTAAAACATAAAATACACATCTTCATTGAAAACTTCTTCTACATGACCAAACAGATTCCTTCGTACTTAGCATTGCATGAGATAACCTGAGGACATTCATAAGAAAAGGGTGATCTCTAAAGCCCAATAATGGATTAAAAAATGAATAAGATGAATAATAAAATACATGTTTGGAAATATTCATATCAATGGAGCATAAGAGATAAATGAACATAAAGACATGATATAACATGATTATCATAACATGGAATTATTTTATCAACCTTTAACATGATATTAGCATGATACAAGGATCATTGAACATAGAGAATGATTGAAACCTCATTGAACTTGAATCATAATGAGTAAACCCTCATTTCACTTGACGTTTCATGATACAAATATTTACCCAATGCATTGGACTGCTATCAGGGTGCACCCTTTTTAATCATTTCATTTGATGCATAAGTGTGCCACACAGATCATAAAACATGGATTCATTAAATATCATAATTTATTCCATGATAAAGTAATGTGTAATTCATACATGAAACTCTATAATAAATAAGTAAATGTGAATAAAGGTGAATACCCTTGATAGATAAATGAGCATGGTTTTCATTACACAATGACTTTGGCTTGGAAAATCACGGTGCAATTTCAGCAGCATAACGGCGTGACATAAGAATTCATAAAAAAGGTTGAAAGGAGAGAAATAGAAGTCTAATAATATGTAAATGAAACTTAAAATAAGAGGGTGGGGTTTCAAATTGATACATGTCCCAACATATGTAATGGAATTTAGATTCATAATATAAAATAATTGGTTGAATTTAAATGAGAAAAGAGAAATTCCTTACAGAATTTTGGCATGGTAACATGTGTACAAGGGAGGAATTAATATGATATAAAAAGTTTTATCATTATTAAAATATAAGGAATAAAGTATGGGGGAGGTGGAAAATCATAACCTAACATTTTTAATTGAAAACAAAATTGTATAACAACATAATGAAATTTGGACAAATATGAGAAAGGAATAAATCCCTTACTTGGAAGTGTGGTCCCAAAGGCTTGGGAGGGGATTGAGAGAGGATTCATGGGAGTTTGGGGTGCCTTGGGTGGATTTTTGAAAGATTATAGAAGATTAGTGATGTTCTATAAGGGTTTTGAGTGAATAGAAGTGGGAGCTTGGGTGGGTTTATATAGGAAAAGAGAGGGGATTCTTTGTTATTTAGTTTTTGGACACTACACATTAAATAAATAAAAACCAGAAACCAACCCATGGGTTTCCCTTGGTTTTTAACAAAGGGGAGTGGAAAAAATCATTTTATAAGGCCAATGTCCGATCTTATTAAAATATTAGACTTTCTTATGTGAAGGTGAGTCAAAATTTCAAGGAAATAACATTAAAAAGTTAAAATGTTTTGTAAGTCTTAGAGGGTCCACTAAGGCACCATAAAATTAATAAAAAAACATAAAATCATATTTTTTAAAGGTACAACACATATCATATGAAAATAAATTTTATAGTATTTTATTATATCACCATTGGGTCATTATAATGTCATAAAACACATTATATATTTAAACAGTATTTAATTTTTAACCTTAAATTCGGCTGTCTCTGAAAATTATGAAAAATTAACCATTGGATAATTTTGACGACCTGATTCAAAAAATAATATTAATTTTATCTAAATAAATTTTAAATATGTGAATTTTTACTTTTTAAATAAAAATAGTCATTTATTAAAAATTAATGGGTTTTGACAAATATGACTTTCAAACCTTAATAAAAATTACAATTGTATTCATAATAATTATACAATCATTTATATTTTAAAAAATAAATTTAGTAATAATTTTTTATTAAAATATTATTTAATTAAAAAATTCATTAATTCATCAAAATAGATTTTTTAATTGATTATTAACTAAAAATACTGTTTGTTCTTTAAAAATTATTTATAAAGGAACAATAATAAAATGACTATATATTCATTATTCAAAAATAATTAAAAAAATCATAGTTCTAGGGTCTTGTTACATAACCCCTTATAACACCTGCATATGTCCTAAGGGTAAGGTGTGCGATGGTGAAAGACTATTGTAGTGGCTCTGATAACATCGCTCGTGTGGTAATCTCTATCAACTTCAAATTCTCTAGTATGTGGTTCCGTTCAAGCCTAACATATTGAAACTCAGCTTGGGATTAATGAAGAGAAAATCCCAGTGACACCAAATCCTTTCCACGCTTTGAAAAATGGGATTCCTACAAAGAAATTCTACTAGATGAGGCCATCACATCATTTTTTTGAGTAAATTGGATTTTTAAATCCCTATATTTATAATAATAACATGATCACTATTCAATGACTATATTAGGAATGGTAACAATTTTTAATGGTATTTTGAAATCCAAAAAAATAAAACCATGGAAGATAATACTTTATATAACCATTTTACACATTAAGACATTTAATTAGATCAATATTAATTTTCATTAATAATTTTTTGGTCATACACTAGTCTTTTGGCCACACTGAGGGTTATTCTACATCTCATCTGGAGATACGATCTTGAGATTGACTAGATTATCATGAATAAATCCTTTATGAGGAAGTTCCTGATAAGGACCATCATAGTTACTACCACTACTCCCATTTTTTTTAATGTGAGGGAAGGATCTTGAGATGGAACAAATAAATGTCCAAGGACTTTAAGGAATCCAAAATTAATTTGATCCAGATTGCAGATTAGTTCTTGATTTTCCAACTGTGCTTGATGAGGCTTCTTCTTGGGTACTTTTTTACAATACATTTGGGACACATTATGGGAAAATTGGTTGTCATGGTCATTTTTAGGATCTGAAATTGGATTTTCAATTAATATAGGATAATTATCCCTAATTAGAGAAGTTGTATGTTATAGATCTTGTTATCCATATGATATGGTAGAGTTTTCCCCATGAACTTCCTAGATGGGAGTAGAGGTATGTATCTACTCTGAGGTGACATTATGATGAGCCACCATAGGTATGGGGATAGAGTTATGTGTTTGTCCCTTGAGTACTGTTGTAATGGCCTTTATGATATTCTAAAAAGTTTCTAGGATATGGACATGGATTTGTGTCTTCCCCTCACCATTTTTAGAATGTTCTTAGTGAAATTAGAGACTAGAATGGGAATATAAAACCACTACATATCTGGAGTAGATGTATTTACCTACTCCTATACTCTATTTCTTATTAGTGGATACTGACAGTTCTCATGACCAAAGAGTTGAGTCTACCATCTACTTGTTGTCGGAGTTTTCTGACTGACTTCTCTGGGTGATACCAAACAAGACTGTTGTAAGGATTGATTAATATTGGATGGTGTGTGTATTTTCTTTTTTTTTTCTTCCAAACTTGTTTGAAAGACTTCAATGAGTACTGCCAGATGAGTTTTCTAGCAGGCTAGGTGGGCGTAGATAGGTGTATGTTCCTTCTTTCATATTTCCATCATATTTTTTTGATGGGATTATTTGAATGCAAAGAGGTGAGTTTGTTGGATGGATAAATTAATATGAATTGATGTATATGCCCAGACACTATTTTCCAACAAGTTCGGTTGGAAGAATTATCCAGAGGAGAAAAGGTATGAAACTTCTCTCTATTGGACGGATGTTATCCCCATTGGGATGCCTTTTATGCTCGGATATGAGGAACCTCGGTTGGACATCTGAAGGAGACACCCCCATAATGTTGAGGGTTTACTGCCGTGTGGAATTTGTGATGATGATTGATGGTTTGATCCCATGATAAAGACCCCTATTTCATTGGGATGAGACCAAAATTAGCCTCCTGATTCACCTCTCTAGAATATAGGAGGGATTGGTTTTGCATTCTGGGGATAATCTCCCTAAATGTTTTATGATATTGGTCGACACCGTCGGCCTTAGGACCACCAGTCATTGTTGAACAGATGACTGGGTGTGATTATTGATCTAGAGGGACTATCAGGATGCCTCCAAAAGTCAGGATGTTAACATGATGATGGTACTCTCAAACTAGTGCATTAGAGACCCAGGGTTAATGGTGACGAGTTGGTGATGGATTCCTTTGGGTAAATAGGGATCCAGCCTGAGCAGTATTTGGGGTGTTCATGAGTGTACAATTGAAGGAATACATTGGATTTAAGGGATTTATTAGAAGGAATTTGTTATATATATAACAAATAAAATCAATGAAATCCAACAAAAAAACATTTTTTGATGAATACATGTGTTATTTATTGCTCTATTTAGCCCTCATATCTATTGAGAATGAAAGGGGCCTACTAGGTAGGTGACACTATCATCTTGGTTTAGGTTTCATGTAAGGATCACCATTTTTTGTTTCCAAGGGAAATATTCTCTCCTCAATAAATAGAATATTCCTACAAATATTGATTGGCATATCCAATTTATTGAACGAAATTTCATAGTTATGACTTTCTTGTTGGGTTCACCAATTTTTGTTTCCCTTAGAAATTTGACTTCATTTGGGAAATCATTATTTTTGAATGGTTTATAGTAGGTTTTTTTGTAGAAATGAAAGAAACCAATGGTTTTTTATCCATAGAGACCTACATTCCCAAGGAAGGATATCATTAGGTATTTTGACCCATGATGCTTATAAACACGCATGGGTCCAGAGGATGGGAGGTCAGGCTCATCACACCCTTTTAAGGGGAATTATTCCCTACTTTGGGAATCACATAGATATTTAAGATATGTTCACTAATCCTTCATTAATTACCAAGTATTATGTAGATTATCCCAATATTTGAAAACAATTATTATCATGTGTGGAATTCAGAATCATCCATATAAATTTGAAGTTCCTCATCAATGAAGATATCTGTATGTATATGAGGTTCTCCAATGATGGTATCCTCTTATATACCACATAGAGATTCTTTGGACATTATTACAATAATGCAGGTTTGATAGACACTTAGTGGGGAACTTTAAAGATTATGGTCATCTAGGTAGAGGATTTTCACTATGGAATTTATCATCATCCAGGGAGACATAAGTTGTTACGATATTGGGATCGAACCCATAATTGGGATTCCTATGTATCCTTTTTAAAGGAACCGGACCCATGTATTTTGGTGTCGATTAATAGGGCACATCATAACTTTTATGGTCGTTTGATAAGGTCCCAACCATACATTTTAACATCATGTGTCAAGGACATCTAGGAGGAAGGTTCCTAGTTAATTTTTATTGTGGGAATTTTTTCAAAATAAGCCATGTAACATGTAAGGGATACTAGTTTCCATTTTGAATTAGACCACACTAGGGATATGGTCAAGAAGAATAGTTTTGGTCTGGGGTGTTGGGTTTGAAACTCAGGGAGGCTTCCTACGTATCCCTTTTGAATGGGAATCAAAGCCCACATAGTTATTTTGTGAGAAACCATGCTTATGGAGGCCCTAAAGCTTATGTATTTCAATGTAATATATTCATTTGAGATGATAGGTTTGGGATTACTCATTATTGGGATATCCCTTATGAAGGGACTACGGGGTTGTTTTAAATCATGGTGATTTAGAGGATTAAATCAAGGTTTAATCTTCAGTAGGATAACCAGATTGAGGACATTATGATTTTTCATTATTCCTAAGGGGAATTCACATTGATCTCGGAACCTAAGTGGGCATTCTATGTATCCTAATTGACTGGGATCAGATTTCTCATAGTTCACTCCTTTAGGTGGACTTTATTGGTGTCATGATCATTACAAACCTATAAGATAAGGTGAGTAATGTTCAGTGCGAGAAACAAGAGGATGAGAAAGATTAAAAAAACCACCCAATATTCCTCCTTCACTGGTGGGAGATTCCAGGGCTACAACAGAAGTGGTCATGGCTACGATGGAAGAGGTCCTGGCTACGTTGCTTCCCTCTCTTAAATTTACAATTGAATATGGGTCCAATGTAAGGAAGGAATGGAGGTTAAGGATGTATAGGGAACCAATAATACAACCTTTTACATGAAAGGATATGCGATTAGACTAGTATGGTTACCCTAAAATTGGTTACACAATGGATGGGGGATCTCATTCCATGTAGAAGGGAAATGAAAGGTTTATCCTTACTCTCATAGCTGGGAATCAGAGGCTTTGAGTCTTAGAGATGAGAAGGGGGGGACATATTTATATCCCCAGAATCCAAGACCTGGAACTTTGCATATTTTTCCCTATGGTAAGCGTCCACATGACCATAGACATCCATATCTACATATGCCTTGAGGATCTTTACCTGATGATAGGACAAGTGTGGGAAACCTCTGACCGTAGAAATCCAAATCTAAATGGGAGACATACTGATGTGACTTTCACTGTGATTTTGTAAATCGGGATATCTTGGTTGATGTTTCATCATGATCCCTTCCATGAAATGGAGATAGTGAAGGAGAAGTCTTGCCATGAGTTGCATTAAAGTAGGCTTTATGAAAGGATCACATAGGCTGAAGGGTGGGGAAAACCAAGGACGATCGCACAAGGGTGATCCACACTAGTTGTCTTGGGAAAATATATTTTACATTAGGTGATGAAAAAACTTTATCAATAAACATGGGTGATACTTGACTCAGTCCTTCAAGGGTTTACAAATGTATTCCTAGAAGTGAGTAGAGTAAGTTCTTGTTTGGGGAAGGGCATCCGCACTAGTCCTCTTAAATTATGGGGTTGGGAGAATGATTCATGCAAGTGTTATTTTGTCTAACACTAAATGGACTAAAGTCCCACTATCCCTCCTTGATTCCATCCCTTTAAGAGTTATAAACTACCTTGGAGGTTTCAAAGGACTTGAGAAAAATACTAGGGTGATCAGAGCATCAATCATACTTTAGGTAAATTCATCTATACAAATGAAGGCCACAATGTTCTTTTTGTAGGAAAATATTATACCCTAGGTGATGTTTTATGGTACCGCATGTGGGGTGACACACAAGTTCTTTCATGCCAATGGTGATTGGGGATATCATGGCAAAACCACTTTCTGAGGATTTTCAAATCATGGATTTCTTCATCTATCTTCTCCTCTATTTTCTGTAGCATTTCCCTTTGTCACTTTTTTATCCATGTGATGAAATAGACTGTCAAAAAATATGTTTTGATCCCATTATTATTTTACATTTATGACATCCAAGATGTCATGTAGTTATATTTGGCCTGTGATTACTTGATATCTATTATTATTTGGGTTGATCATTTTTTCCTTTATCCTACATGGGATAAATTTTTGATATTTTATATAATTTATTCTATTTTTTCTACTCTATTTTAGAGGGTATAATGTCCCCACTATGTTTCTTACACACTTGATTCATGTTGGTAGCTTCTGGAATATGTGGAGGTGTGCCCGAGGTCTAGTAGTGACTTGTCTTGGTCATGTGAGGGAATATTGTGCTGAGGATAACCCCTAAGGTACAACTTAGTGGCAGTTTTCCATGTGGTTCTTAGGTAGGGATTGAGTTCAAGACTCACCAAGTACATTATTTAAATAAATTATTTATAATTTTATAATTATTTAAATATATATAATTATTTATTTATAAGTATATATATATATATTTTAAAATAATATTTATTTATTTCTAATAATTATAAATATATAAAATTATAAATATTATAAATATGCATTTTTATATATTTTTATATATGAATATTTATTTGAAATTATATTTTCAGTATTATTAATGGATATATAATCTTAAATACACGCATTTTAAAAATGATTTAAATTGAATAATTGAAAATGAGTACACTTTAAAAATATTCAAAAAATTGATAAGATTAATTAATTAAATATAAATTATTAAAAAATATTGATATATATATATTGAAGTAAAGATGAATACATATTAGAAATACTATACCATATTAAATAAATAAAAATAAATAAATAATATAAAATGATAAAATTCAAAAATAAAATATAAAGTAAAATCTGAAAAATGTTAAAAATAAATAAATAAAATTGACTGCGTAAAAACATAATATATTAAATTTATAATGTTTAATTAAATTCAAATATATAGTAAAATTTGAATAAATTACATAGACATTAAGTGTATCTGTTTCTATATAAGATTTCATTAATTGTGTAAATATTTTGAGTGTCCATTGTATATAAAAATCCATTAATTACATATACGTATATGAGATAAATTTAACACATGATGTTTGAAATATGTTAAAATGAAAAATAAAAAGAACATTAAAAAGTAATAAGATATTAATATGTTTTTAATTATTACATTTTATTCCTTTAATATATATTTATTTTTATTATGTATTATTTATTACTATTTATAATTAATGTATATATATTATAATTTTTCATTTTTATAAGTAATTGTTTCATTAATAAATTTTTAATAATTTTTGAATAATTTTTTTTATTTTTTGTTTAAATATTACAATTTATTCATTATATATATATATATATTTAATATATACTATTTATCAATATTTATAGTCTATACATATGTATATTCAAAATATTCATTTCTATAAATATATAATTAATTAATAAAATGGTTAATATTTTTCTAAATTTACTAATTTTTTGTTTATAATTATTTAATTATTTGATTTTATTCATTACATATCTATGTATTGAATATATACCATTTATTATTTTTTATAATATATATATATCTATATATATATTCAATTTATTCATTTTTAACAATAACTATTTAATTAATAAAATTATTAATATATGTTTATTTGTTTAATTATTTCGTTTTATTATGGACAATTATAAGTGCTAAAAATAAAGTACTAATAATTGGTACCCATTATCTACAGGGAAGGCTTACGAGGCTCCGTTTTACCGCGTCAGCTCGGTGAGGGTTAAGGCGATGCTTCACCTTTTCCTAAAGCATTTCCATGGAGGAGGTCTGAGCATGGCTTCGTCTGTTCTTGAGAAGGATCTGGCAGCATGGATCTGGCTTTGTCTGCCATGCTCGGTGAGTTTTTAGCGCTTGTTTCACGTTGGATCTCGAATTGGCATCGGCGGGCGATGACTATGGCTGGGATGGTTTTTTTAGGCATGGCTCGGTGTTGGCCCCAGTTTGGCATAGAGGAGGGGCTCTTGGTTCTCGGTTCCGGCATCCTATAACTTCTCACGGGTTTGATTTCAGTTTATTTCTCATATGGTGTTGATTGTGTTGAAGTGGTGGTAGAATTCTTGTCTTTCCTAGATGTTTCTACTCCTTTTTTCGAATGTTGTTTTCCTTTGGCCTACTGTTCGATGGTTCTTGATTCCAGATTATCCTTAGAGACTACTAAAGATTAGGTTTAGAGCAACAAGTTTTCACTAGTCTAATGCGATTCAGTTTTGGATCTTTGAGAGGGTATGGACATGGAATCAGTACTAGACCGTCTTTGTACGGGACAACTTGTCATGCAACGTTGGAATGGTGAAAACTTGAATTAATGTTGTTTATTCTAGGGAGGGGCATTTCTTTGTTACCAGATCTGGTTTTTTGAATTTTTGACCATTGGGGAAAGGTTAGATGTCTTAAGTCATTGAAGTCATATATCTTGGTTTCTCAATTTTTTCTTAAAAGTGATACCTTAATAAAAAAGTAAATTTTTAGAAACAGGCTCTCTTTATCATCACTGTTAAAGGTGGAATTTATATGTGATGATAAATTTTAGTGCTTTTGATGGTCTCTTTTTTAGTAGGTATTTTTATCAATGCATGGAAGCTAATGAGACTGATAGGGTGAAGCATTTCCAACCTGGGGTTTTCTACGAGATAAAGTTATTGGTGAATGTATTTCTCATGAGAAACGTTGTGTAAATGTTGAATTAGGCTCTCCTCATGGAAGGAATCTTGAGGGAGTCTCCAAGGGGAAGCCAGATAGTCTCAACAGTGTGATTATGGAGCTTTTCTTCTGGAAGTAAGAATAATTCACTATGATGGGAAGATATCAAGGGTACAAGTCCTAGTGTAGTGATTTTATTGTGGATGGTCTAGCCGTAAACTCCTACAATATATATTCCATGTTGTGGAGTGGCATGCATTTGGTATGATATACCATATATAATGTTTTGATGGAGCATGTTGTAGTAGTGCATCAATAGGGGATTAGGACATGCACCCGATTCTGGGAAGGAATCAACTACCCCTCAATATATTGGTACATGTAGTTCAACTGGACACTAAGGCCATCATTGGGTATGTGCTACATTGACAATGGATCAGATGTTCTTGCTGGAGGGAGTATCATAGGGGAGTCGTGGTGGAGCCCAAGGTAGAGGAGAAGTCATTTTTATTCTATATAGTCTATTCTAAATAGTCTAGATGTGGGTTCTTGTACAATTAAAAGTATGATTCTCTTATAATCTACCCTTTCCTCCATTTTTTATAAATTATTGTCACATTCTTTTATGGAGGCTCATTTGTCCGAAGAATGTGGTTGGTTATAGAGATCTTGGGTGGAATTATAACCATCGACATGCCATTAAGAGTGTAATCAGAGTGTATCAAACATTTAAAGGAGGGATTTCTTAATGTGGGTGGATTCTATTTCTTTTGTGAGCTATTTATACGGGAAATGACAAGATTTAACATTATTCTTGTAATGTATTGTCTAGTACTAACCTAGTATTATATCGAACATTATTAAAGGATAATTACCATTATATCTCTTTTATAGGGTCATTATATCTATCAAGGTCGGTTGGGACTTCAGGTTGCTCATATAGGACCAATTCTATTTAGATTTGATTACCCCACAGACTAGTTGGCGATCTTTATTCTAAATGGTGGTGAGTTACAACAGATCACTTTTCTATCCATAGTGGAAATCTTTTAGGATGTTTTTCTTTAGGATATATCGGCCTTACCACCAAAGTGGTAGATTGAGTTCACAATCTTGTTAGTGTTTGGAGATGAGCTAGTTTATATCCCACCATATAAGATGGAACCAGAAGAGATTAATGAGTTGAAATTTCTGTTGTAATATCTTGAGGAAATAAGATTCATATGATCTATCACTTCACCATAGGGTTATCCTCTATTTGTTTGAATAAGTCTGATGGTACATTATTATTGTGTCTTTATTATCAAAGAATTTTCCCTAATGACAGTCAAGAACTAATATCCCATACCATTTATCGATGGTCTCTTTGATAAAATAATAGCTTCCAATATTTTATCCATGTTTAACATGATGTTAGGGTACCATTAGTTTATGGTGAGACAATTGGACATACCACAAACTACTTTTGGAAGTAGATAATTACTGTATTAGTTCATGGATATTCTGTTCACTATAAAAAATACATCGATGATATTTAAGGCCCTAATGAATGGTATCTTTCATCCATTATTTGATAAAATTGTGATGGTCTTCATCGATGACATATTAGTGTACTCTAATTCTTCATATGATCATTCCTAATAACTAGAGAATCATTCTATGTATATTGATATAGAATAGACTCTTTTTGAGGCTACCAAAAATCAATTTTTCATTTGATAGAATGCACTTTCTATGTCATTTTATCTTAGATACAAGAGTGTTATTGGACATAGATAAGGTTGTAGATGTGGTATTGAAGGAGATTCCAAAAAATTTCATCTGAATTCACTGATTTTTGGGATTAAATCTCTATTTCTAGTGTTCTATTTAGGCATTCTCATGGATGAAATCAATGATGTTTATGCTAACAAATAAATGTGTATATTTTGTTTAGTCAGATGCTTATGAGAGGGATTTTTTGGAGTTGAAGGGAAGTATAAACTCTTTAGTGATTCTCATCTAACCTATGTTGGGTACGGAATTTATCCTATGCTATGATGCATCTAGAGTCATACTTGGAACATTTCTAGTGTAGGATGATCGAGTGGATGCTTATGGATCAAGGAAGTTTCATCTATAGAAGACAAATTATCCTACTCATTATATGGAGTTTTTTATAGTGTTACATTCTTTGAGATTCTGGAGGCACTATCCCATAGATGAGATGGTTTTGGTTTACAAGGACTACAATATCCTCTAGTATATCTTTTCTTTGATTGACATGAACCTTCAATATATGGGGTGGTTCGAGTCTCTAAAATCCCGTAATTTCGATTTGTCTTACACTATAGAAAATGTAAACATCCTTGTTAATGACTTGAGTTGGAAGAACCATATATTGGTAGTATATAAGTCTTGTGATGAGTATTAGCTGATGTTACTCTTTGATGATTTTCAGTTAGATGTTCAGGAGTCTCATGGGTGAGAGAATTTGACATTTTTATCTATTATTTCTATGCTTCTAGACCATATTAAGAGATAGAATATATCTAATCCGGAGGTACGAGATTTGCGGAATAACTAATATGATAGGGATCCACCATCATGATGGTCTCTTGGTGGTAGTGATATTGTTCTTATCCATGGAAATGAATGTGTTCCTACATGCTTACATGAGGATTTGATAATAATGTTTAATGCATCTAAATGTGTGGTATATCCAGGTCTGATAAAGATGTATCATGATATATTCTAGAATTATTGGTGGCTAGGAATGAAGAAGGAGTCAACGAACTTTATAAATAGATTTTTCTCATATCAATAGGTGAAGGCTCAACATGAGATGCCTTTTGGGTTATTACACCCTCTTCCCATTCCAGAATGGATGTAAGATGATGTAATTATTTATTTTTTGATATTATTACCTTGGAAATATCATAAAAATGATTAAGTATAGGTGGCCATAAATTTAATTAAAAATTTATAACAATTTTTTCTTATATGGGATACCTTAATCATCAATGATATGGGTAGTTTTTATGTGTGGGAGATAGTTTAATTTTATATTGGAATGAGGAATTTCATTTCTGATAAAGATTCGTGTCCCACATATCTATTCTGGTAGGGACTTCATAAGGCACTATGATCGTAGTTCCTTCTGTGATCAACCTATCATCCTCATATTTATGGTCAATATAAATGGAAAATTCAGATTTTAAAGGATATGGTAAAATCTTTTGTTCTGTATTTTTTATGTTTGTGGGAGTATCATCTTGGACCCATGGATTTATCTAGTAATAATATATTCTATGTATTGATATAAATGCCTCATTTCAAGGAATTTTATTGAACTTTATTTCATTCACCTATTTTTTGGTTTTAGGTAGGAGAGATATCCCTTGTTGGGACTAGAATCATGCTGCAGATGTCTGGATAGGTTCAGTTGTTCAGGAAGAAGCAGATAACCATGCCCCTTTAGAAGTAATCATAGAGTAACAATAGGGGATTACCTATAAAGTTATAGGTCATTCATTTTGGTTTTCAACTTGTTTCACCATGGAAAGGACAATGTCATATTAGGAATCATAGAAAGGTAACGCCTATATTTTTCAGTCCATTCCAAATAATAGAAAGGGTCGGTCAAGTGTTATAAATTTGGGTTCATCCATATTTATATATTTCCATGAATGAGATGTTTCACATGTCATGGTTTCTAATATATCATATGGACGTTTCTGACATGAATGACATTGATAACATTGAGCTAGATGTTGATGTATGCTTGGATAAGTATCTATTCTGCATTATGGACCATTGTGAGAATAATATTTGAGGGAATAATAAGAATATAATGAGAGTTTAGTTATAGTACGAGTTTTTGAAATACAAAACATGATAGATGGAGTATTATATGAGTGTATACATTTCATACTTTCTCGTGGATGAACAATAACGATTATTGGGATCAAAACTGAGGGACCATGTATTATATGGTGGGGAGGTTGAAATACAACATGTTTTTATAGGTATATTCCTCTTTATGATCTTGGTTAAACATCCTTGAGGTTGGTTAATTTCATTTAAACCCTGGTAATCGATCCCTTCAATAAATTATTTTAGTTTTTAGAGGTGTTTGGGGAATAAAATAAGAGGGGAGATGAATTCAGGAAACATGAACTAATTCACACTATAAATTTTCATTTCACGGTGTGAATGGATCTAGAAATTCCCCATAAAATTAATCCAGTGATTGAATGGTTCTGGGTAGACCACTTGAAAATCATTCAATCCATGAATAGTTCAAGGAAACCCAATAAAATTCATTCATAATGTGAATAGGATTTTCTAGGTTTTAAAGATGTGATGATGGGCCTTTTGTCATATGTAGAGAATAATGTATTCTAAATCTGAATCCCAGTTTTATGCCATTAATGAGAATTTTCATGATTTTTATTTCAACTATCATGCCTAGAATTTATGATATAATTGTTTCTTCCCTTTCCCTCAAATTTTGGACCATACTTATGATAGTTTGGGAGTCCTCTTTGATCAAAAAGATGTTTATGTTGGATCTTAGTGATCTAGACCTAGAGATTGAAGGGAAACATCTCAGTTATTCTTCTATATATTAATCGATATTTTTTCTCTTGAAATGAATCCTAGTTTTGGAATTCCAAACCCGATAATATATCTAATTTATTTTAATAAAATATTTTCTTTGTTTCATTGATGACAAGGTAGCATGAACTCAGTTATACAATAGTGTAGATGTAATATCTTTATCTTCTATAATTTTTAGGTTGGTGGTATAAGTTATCTACCTATGTCATGTTTAGGTTTTATAGTATATTCAACACATGAAACCATGTGTTCAAACCAAGTTAATGAGATAAACTAATTTTTAACAAACATGTTTTGATAAATTAATATGTCTAGTCCTTACATGGATCCCACTGGGTTCATTGGTGTTGAGATCAAACTTCTGTCTACCTGATAGGTGTGCCTATCTTTCAAACTATGATGAATTGGTATTGATAATTTGGTAATTTGAATTATATGTAATTGGAATAACATGAAAACTAGCATGAATGAGAAACACTTGACATGAAATAATGAATTGATTTTCATTTGGATAAGTCTTGATAAACTGGTGCATCATGGAGATAAATTCATGGGGATGTTAATAGATTAAGTTTACATTGGAAAATAAATTGAGAAAACTTTTATGATAATTGGAAACATGGATCAATTGAATAAATTATTGGAAATTGATATTAGGGTGTAAAATAAATTTTGTATGTGATGACATGTTTGATATTCTAAGTACCTGGTCATGTTATCTCATTTACTGGCATTATTTTTCTTTTGTTATAACACATAGTTAGGTTGTTACTCATATAGGGATTTTTTTCAAGTAATTCAATGATGAAAATATGATTAATTCCCAGTTAGGATATGATTCATATATAAATCATTACAAATTATGATATAATTATTATAGGGAATGTACCTAGTTATGTAGTAGTGCTTTTGGGGGTTTCTCCCAGTTCTGCTATAATTCTTATGGAATTGTTCCTTATTTTTATGAATGATTATAGGTATTGTTCCAAAATGTGAAACTCTATTATGGGAGGTCAATGATTCCCAGATTCGGGTTTCCTATAGGTCAATATAGTGTATGGGTTAGGGTTATGGTTGGTATATTTCCATGAGGATCTTGAAGACACTCGGGAATCAAGTTAAAGTTGGTTTGGCTGACCCGATTGTCACCCTAGAGCTCAAGGTTTGAATTTTTTATTTGATTCCAAGCACTAATTAATGAATTACTCTTATTTTTCAGAATTAATGAATGAACTGATTTTGTATGTTAAATATGATTAGACATATTGGGTGTCAGCCTACTGTGATTTACTCACACCATGTTCTAATGATATATGGTGTCTAGGAAAATTTCATAGATATAAGTTAGGGAAAGGGAAATGGGACCTGAATTTAATGATTTTATACAATATGTATTAGTTCTTAGAGATTAAATCAAAAATGGGTTTAGGATTAAGGATTTTGGTTTCTTATCATAGGAGTAGGTTTAGTATTTTACTTGTAAGACATCATATATGTAATTTTGTTACATTTATCATATCATTACATGTTATTTATTATTATTTGGATTGTTCAGTTTCTCCCTTTATCATATATAGGTTGCATAGTTAATAATTTATAATATTTTTATATCTATTATACTATATTCCCAAGGGTATATTCTCCCTATTATGTTACTGAAACCCTCACTTTCTGTCAGCAGCCTCTAGCATACGAGGATGCTCTCATATGGTCTAGCAGTGAGTTGGCTCGAGCACATGATGATGTACTAAACCAGATATGTTTTTTTATCAAACAGGGGCCTCTAGGACATGGATAGAGATGTAGGTAAGGGATTTTGGTATGTCATGAGATGAGGTTCCATTTCATAAGAGAGGGGAGGGGATGTTTTGATATTTCAAAAATTATTAAATTAATATAAATTTATTTTTATTAAAAAATCAATAAAAATATATATAATTAAAAAATAAGATTAGTGTGAGTTGAAAACATCTGATTACTAAAATTTTGGACATGTTTTTGTTATATTTTCTCCCATATCTATTATCATTAACCGCCATGTGAACCCTTTTGGAAATTATCATAACATCAAAGTGTTTTTTCTCTTTAAGGGTCAATAATGTTAATATAAGAGGAAAATTGGATAATAAATGGGCTTTAGTTGAACTTTTCATCCGCATCCCATTCATGTTTTAGAAAATATATTTTTTAGTTTATTTAAATCATTATATAAAAAATACTATATTATAAAATACCATTAATGTCATTTTTGGAACAACTTAATTACATTGTCATTGAAAATGACATAAAAATAGTATAATTAGAATATAACATATTCCCATATTAAAAATATATTATTTTTAACTTTAAAATTTGAGGGGTAGTATAACCTACCAAAATTATATTACTTTTATAGTTATTAAAACCATATATATGATTGCTCTATTTCTTTCAAATGCGTTAAGTTGGGGTTACGTAAGCATCTTAGGTAATTATGTCATCGTTAAAAACTAAAAAAAATTACCATCATGAAAAAAATAAATTAATTTCAAGTTAAAATCGTATATTTATTCATTATTTATTTGTTCATTATTTTATGTCCTGAAAACTTATTTAATATGTTATTTTTATTATTTTATCCTTTCACAAGAATTAAAAAAGAATTTCTATATGACACTAGTTATATAAATGAAAAATTAATATATATACATAAAAACCATAAATAATACATTATGTTTATTAAATAAGTAAACAAAATACTTCTTAATTCTAAAATATAATATTTATGACACCAAATTTGACTCTTTAGTGTTGTGTAAGAACTGCATTAACATTGAAACATATTTTTATATTTATTATTAAATAAATTATAATTTATATATTTTGATTTATTTTTGTTTTATAATTTTAATATATTATCATATATTATTATTTCTATAAGTTTAATAAATTTTAATTCCATATTAACTTCTTATAGATATCATAATATATACCTTATTTCTCAAAAGTGTTGTTTTTATTATTCACAAAATTTTTTACTTCTTCATAAAGATATCAAAAATTCATAATAGGATGATTTTCATATTTTGAATCCAAAAATTATATCCATTTAATAAAATAAAATTCTTATAGGTGAAAAAATACATTTAATAAAAATTCAGAAAATGGAATGAAAAATTGTTTTTCAAATAAAATGTGTTTTAAGCCAGAAATGAACGTATAACAAATAAGTATTAATATGATTCCTTTGTAATTAATTAAAATATTTCTAAATATAGGAGTCTTGTGTTAATTAAATATTAATTTCAAATAATAATGGAAATTTTAAAGAAAAAAATGATAGTTTTACCGAAACTGGAATTTTTCATTATTTATTAAAAAATAAATATTTTTCAAAAAATCCTAAACATTAACCGTAAGATATTTTTTATATGATGATTTAAAAAATTATCTAATTTTTATCAGATGAAATAAATAAAATTAGAAGAAAATAATTATATAAAATATTTATAATAAGAAATAAGACCCATTTTTTGATGAAAACTTATTTTTAATAAATAAAATTACTTAACTAAAAGAATGAGTACTTATTTTTTAAAAATTAATCAAAACAATTTTATTTAGTAGGGAATTTATATATATTTCATAATGTTGTTAATCAAATTCTAACCCTATAATTAAATTGTTAGATTATAAATATAATATTTAAATAATAATAATAAATTATGGTATGTTTAAGCTCAGTGTTGTATGTTGTATACACTACAGAGTATAGAGTTATTTTAAAACACGGTGTGTTATATTCTTCCAGCCTTTAAAAAATTGAATCATAATAATTTAACATTTATCTCAATAATAAAGGGTAATAAATTTGAAAATAACTTAATTTAAAACTCAAACTATAAAGAGGGATAATAAAACATTCTTTCAAAAAGTGGGGACATGAAATATGAAAGTCATCTAGAATAACACAAAATTGGGTTTCCATATCATATAACATTAGTGGGAAGTGAAAATATATACCTAGAGTAAAAAAAATTTATGAAGGATGATGAAATGTGATAGTGAAAATTGAACATAAGAATGATCAAAAGTGTTTTAATAATCCCAAAACTAGAAATGAATATGGTATCAAAAAGACATTATACACATAAAATAAACAATTAATAGAAAAACATTTATATTTCAATATTCCTTTCATAATGTTGTGGAATTCCATTAAAATTTTGACTAATAACATAAGGAACTATACTTACTTTATTTTATTCATATCCATAAACATAATTTTGGCCTATGATAAATTTCCACCACAATATCATATTTTTCTCCAAATTATGAGTACTCAAGATGAATTTTTCATTTCTAAAGCACTAAAATAATCTTCTAATGGATCACATAACCAAAAATGATAGTAGGGTATTCATCCTGACTTTCGATATTAACCAACACTGAAATGGTTATAAAATAGAAAGATAATATGAAAAATATGTAAACCTTTATGTGAAGAAATAACACCAACTATAATTAAGTCATTACTTTTATATAATTAATGAATACATGAAAAGTTATAACCTTTATCTTGTTTCCATTTTCCCATAATATAAATACTTTTAGAAAAAATACAATTATCTTTCCTAAAAAATCTATTGGATTTTATACAAGACTTTTTCTTTGGTCGTACTAATCCATAAAAAACTATAAAAAATATTTAAAAAGTTATGAAAAAAATTCTATAAGGGATACAAAAAAATACGAAAAATTGTTGTTTTCCATTAGAAATCTATGAGACAATAAATGAGAGTTTTATGTGAACATAATAAACATTGAGATAAAATAATCATTTAAATACACATTAAATATGATATACATACCATAGTTATTCATAAAATACATTATGAGAAATCATAAAAATAATCCAAAATCATGAGTGTTTCATAGAAAACATGAGATCCCATGAAAAACGTTTTTAAAAAACATAACTTTTTACCCTTAAACATAATATTATATCCCATAGAATAAAATTAAATTAAATTATAGTATGAAATAAAATAATTTCCATGAAAAATAATTACAAAGAATTTAATATACATGTAGTTTACCAAGTACATTATCTTTATAAAACCTTTATAACTAGAATAACCGTTATAATAATATTCCAACATAAATATATAAGGCACATATTAATTAACCAATGATTTGAGGAGATAAATCTGGATAATCCAAAAATAAACAAGGAACATATTAACTAACCAATGATTTGAGGAGATAAATCTAGAAAATTAAAAAATAAACAATGTATAAGTACAATTACATGATCAAAAAATTTATACTTTTATATTTTCATTATAAATCTGTTGAAAAACTAATTTCACCTCATATGTAAAATACTTTTGGATATAAAAATAAAAATTTATTTTAAAACTCCATTTAAAACAAATTACAAAAAATAGAGGAATGGATGGTTTTCATTGAATAAAATATGGAATCTTATAGTGTAATTCAAATATCATGTAACAATTATGGTAGTGGGAGAAATTTTTGGCATTCTATTTGTTAAAATTAAAGATTCCTTTTTTATTTTTGTCAAATTGTTTTGTATAAAATATGTAAAAATATTCATTTTAAAACCATTGAAATAAATTAAAAAGGGATATAAAATTCTCTTTATAATTAAATTATTTCAATATAAATACATATAAAATTTAATTTTAAGAATATGTACATGGGTGGAAAATATTTATAAAATAAATTATTAAAACATTAAAAATGATCTTTTCATGGTAATGTGCTACTTACCTCGAGTTCGAGTCATCACATAAATTATTTATCACCCTGAATAATAAAATTATGTTAATTGTTAACTTTAATAATATTATTTTTATAATTTATTATTAATTTTGTTTTATTTATTTCTATGTTAAATTCAATAACTTAATCAATTAAGTTACTATCAGATGTTTTGATGATATTCGACTCATATATCCAAATTGACTTTGGTAGGTTAAATATGGTCAAAGTGGATGTTATTACATCATTTTTAGAATAATAATTTGGAAATAATTATCATTTTTATAAATTAATGACACATTAAAATCAAATATGATAAATGGTTATGGAAATTCAATTACTTTACAATCATAGAGATGGTAGGTCATACGTACATATTAGCAATGATTCCATTTTCAAAGAGAATGATGAAAATAACGTAAGTTTAATTTATCTAATAATAATTAATATATAATAAATATAATATTATTTCTTTCAATATTATTTTAAATAGTATCCATGTTTTGTGGATATCAAAAAAAATCACATCGCTTCATAGAGGTGGAAATCCACATGTACACATGAAAGACGTTATCATTGTTCAATGATTGGAAAAGTATGTAATTTTATTATATGTTATCTAGAAGAAATATTAATGTCATGAATATATTTTATATTCATTAAATCCATCATTATAACTAGTAATCAACAGTTGTTATTGAAAATGAATTATATCATTTCATGAGGTGGTAGTCTACACACAAACGACAGTTTTATTTCCAATTTGTTAGAAAATGAGATTTATATAGGTTATTAAATTATCATAAAAACATATAATAATATATAATATATTTGTGTCATTATTTCTCAATGTTTTATGGATATTTGGAAGAGGAATAATAAAAATAAAATGAAAATTCTTAGTTAAGAACTATATAACTTCTTCGAACATCATCTCTAGTTTTATAACTGTATCATTGCTAGGATTATTCCATGATAATAATAGGATCCTAGGGACATGGTTTGAGATTTTAGAAATGTATTTGGGTAGTTTATTGATTTTATAGAGTTCTAAAAATGTGTGATTAAGAGAAAAGAGGAGGATCCCTTTTATATGTGACGGGAGGGGCATTTTTGGAATTACATAAAATATTAAATTAATATAAATTCATTTTTTGAAAAAAATGTTCCAAAATAGGTATATTTAGGTAATATTATTATTCTAAGTCACATTAATCTCACAAAATTAATTTTTTACTATTTTAGGTGATGTTTTCAGCCTAATCACTTTGTTTTAACCCACTGTTAACCCTTTTGATAATTAATGTGACATTAATGTTTTTTAAATATTTTGGGGCTATGAAAGTTACTACAAATTTAAAATTCACAAATTATTAGAAAATAATTTATATCTTAATCCCATTACCTTGTTAGGATATAGGATTTTTAGAAATTTTAAAACATTTAATAAAATATTGTTTATTATAAAATATCATAACATTCATTTTTGGAACTATTTAATTTATTTGACTTTAAATAAAAAATTAAAGAAATTTAATTCCAAATTAATCCATTGAAATACATAATATTTTATTTTTTTTAATAATATTCATGGGAAACTATAGAATAACCAATAATTAATACTTTAAGGGTTTTCAAAATCATTTTCATGATTTTTCTATTGCATAGACACTGACTATGTCGGTGTTGCATAAGTAATTATGGTAAAAATAATATCACAAAATATTAAAAATAAATTAACATCACAAAAAATAAATAAATTAATATGAAGGTAAACTTTTATATTAATTTAATATATATATATATATATATTCTCATATCAATATCATGCTAACTTATTTAATGTGTTATTTTGAGCTTTATAGTTGTGCACATGCATTACATAATTATTTGGATAAGTAACTTGTTATACAACTCAAAAATTAATATTTATCCATAAATATAATGAATAAATATTAATATTTATCCAGAAAGTTGAGAAAATAGTTCACAAATATTATATTTATGACACCAAATTCGACTTTTCCAGTTCTTCAAAATCACTACGTCGATAATAAAAAACATCATATTCAAGAATAAATAAATTCAATTTTTTATTGTTTGAATTAATTTTTTAATATATTTTTACTATATAATAAAATATTAATAATTAAAAATGTTTGATATGTTTTTATAGAATATTTATTTCTCGGAGAAATGATAAAAGATAATGCATTTTATAAAACTATATTTTTTACTATTCAAAAAAAATTAACGTCTTCCGAAAAATATAAAATATTTATATTCAGATAATTTGAAATTATGAATCAAAAATTAAATTAAATTTTGTAAAATTAAATTAATATAAGTGATAGAATTTACTTTTAATATAAATGTGTAAAAAACAATGAAAAATAGTTTTTATTAAAATATATTTTTAAGCCCAAAATGTACTTATACAAAAAAAGAAGATATAATATTGATTCCAATGGAATTAGAAATATTATTTCAATTCTTTTATTATATTAACTTGAAACAAAATTCCAATCTTAGTTATAAATTTTAATGAATGAAATGATACTTTTATAGAGATAGTTATTTTCACTATTTTTTTGAAAAATAAATCTTTTTCGGAATATTCCAAAATTTAACCAAAAGATAATTTTGATATTCTGATTTCCAAAATGTTATAATTTTAGTCAAATAAAATATATAATATTTTATATAATTAATTATATTATTTTCCCAAAAATACCAATAAAAATCATTTTTGATGAAAATATATTTTTGAAAAATAAAATGGCATTACTGAAAATTGAGTACTTATTTCATAATCATTAATCATTAATTTCTTACCAAAAAGTCTTAGACAGAAGCAACGTTTCTGACCATTTATTAAAAGGAAATAAAAAGTACAGATAATAGGTGGGTGGGATCAAACAAGCATTAATGTCCTCATCGACCTAACAACAGACCTAGATATCATAATACGACATATCATTTCCGTAATCAGAGCCACTAGAAGCCTCCCACTCAGATTGAGATTTATCCTGACTAAAAATCATAAGAATATCTGTGTCCAACTTCCTGGGAATCTTCGAAAATGATCTGGTAGTAACGTTCCTAGGAAGATTAGAATAATCATTATGTGGTCTCCACTTTGAGGGAACAGAGGTGAATCCCTCACCAGCAGTTATCTTTTCCTTGACACACAAAATTAACTCCTTGAAAGATGTGTGCCCCCATTACTTAAAGTCTGAATAGAGGTATTTTTCTCACTTTCATCCTCAGAAATATTCCCCCATTTCTTCGACAACTCAGAAGATTGAAAGAGCTTCTGAATTTCCTGATGACTATCAACACCTTGACGTGCCTTAGCCAGATCAGAGACATCAACCAGAGATCCATCAGGGATCATCAACCATGGAAAATGTGTAAGAAGTTCTCTTCCTGAAATATCCTCATCAGCAACATCAACCGATGGGACATAGGGGCTACTATGAGCTTTCTCCGGAGATACATCCACCAACAGACCTTTCCCTTTCAGATCAGACACATGAGAATCAGGTTTCCTAGAAGTCATCACATCCACGATAGTGGAAACTTTTTCCTTGAGTGCATCACCACCATGAACAATGGGATTTAATTTCCTTCGGTATAGTTTTGCTGGATGGCCCCTCATTCTACACTCCTCACATGAGACATGCTTCCGACATGTCTCCAAGGAGTGTCCAACAACCATGCATTCATTGCAGAAGAGAGGTTTCTTCTCAGATTCAAAATCAATTTTAATGTTATTTGAAGGATTGGAAAGATCCACCTTGTCAACTAACGTGGAAATGAGGTCACCCCCCACCAAAATCCTGGAAAATTGATTGAACAGGACATCTTCAGTCTCCTTCTCAAGACGAATCAGAGTCCCAATTGCTGTGGCAATGTCATGAAAAATATTCGGATGTCAAAGTACCCAATTCAGCCCAGGCAAGCGAACATAGACCTGAGAAAATAAATTTCCTGCACACAAAACATTAAAGTTAAAAGACCATTCATGTAAGTAAATCCAACCAAGTTTCAATAGAAAGGTCCCAATACTCCAAGAACGAAGTTTCAAGTCATATGAAGGAAACATGCGGTGAAAAAAACCTCGACCAAGAGAAACACATTTCCAATTAGAGAAGCCCCATAAAATTGAGATTCAATTACTCAAATCTTCAAGCCTCCATGGGTTTTGACCTTTAGGTAGAACAATGCATGCAATCACAGAGTTTTTTTTTCCAATTTTCAATTTCTCAGTAAGCGCTATGGGGTCAACTTCAACGTGAGCAGAGGCGCCTTTTCGGAGGATCCTACCATGACATGAGTCTTTAAACATACGTAGAGAACTAATTCCATTCAACTTTGGACCTGAAGTTATATTCCTTAAAGAATCAGCATTAGAGCGAGAGGAATTACCACCTAGAAAAGTTGAGTCCATCCTATCATTCCGCTTCCCCTTCAGACCGGGAGTCATCCGCGCATCACCACGACTTAACTTCACTCCATCCACAGGCCGATGCAATGAATCTTCAGATCTAGCAAAGAGATCTTTATTCGGATGAGGGCAGGTGTGCAACATGTCTTTAGATTTATTAGGGATCTCTGTCACCAAACAATTGTAGGAATCATTAGAATACCATGATTCAGGCGCCACATCAGTAGATCTAATAGGGAGGTCTGAGGTGAGCCGAGAAGAGTTCAAATCGCAGGTCACTAGCACATCCTTTGGGTTTCAAGAAGCAGCGGGATTCCATGGATCATGAGTAGGTGAAGACACCGAGGTAGAACTGCCGGGGAGGAGAAGCTTGATGCCAAAGAAGTGCGAAAGAGCAATGACAAAACCCTAGACTCCATCGCCGCCGCTGGATGCTCTCGTTTGTACAGCCCACCTCACCATCTTCTCAATCATTAATCATTAAAAAAAATTTATGTAGAAACTTCATAAATATTCCATAATGTGTTTAATCCTATTCATAACCATGAATTAAATGATTAGGTTAAAACTATAAATTTTAAGTAATAATAAATAGTTGTTTAGTTAAGCTTAGTGTTGTGTGTTGTATATGCTATTAAACATAGTGTTATTTTAGAATATAGTGGTGCTACAAAGGTTACTTATTAATAGGAATAAAAAATACCTTTATTACCTATTTTTTGTATTATTATACCATATATTAAAATATATTTTTAGTATTAAAATTATAAAAGTGATAAGAATTAATTCAAAAATAATTTATGAATAACATAAAATGTCTTTTAGAAAAAAATATAACATAGGTCATAAAATGTCCAAAATAGGATGAAAAATTTACATAATAATTTTAAATTTATAATTTTACTTATTAAATATATATTTTTTCTGTAAAAAGGTATCATACATTTTTAATTCATTCGTATATCCTAATGATTTCATAAAATTAAATATATTTAGAAAAATATATATTTTATACTATTAACCTACAAATTAATCTTTTCTGAGAGATCAAAAAAATCCATCCTAAGATATATTTTATATTCTAAATCCTAAAATTAATTTAATTTATCCAAATTAAAATTTTTAATTATAAGAATTAAACATTTACATAACAACCTAGAATATAATGAAAATTATTTTTTATAGGGGAATGAAATATTAAATATTAACTATTTCTATTATTATTTACCATATATTGCTAAATAAATTAGTTTTAATGGACATATAATATATTTTATCATTATTTAACCACAATATATTTATTTTCCGAAAATAAAATTAAGTAGCACGTAAAAGGTTAATGTTTAGAAGAGTTCATTTTATTCATAAATTTGATTTTATTAATTATTTATCTATAATAACTTCTTTTTATCAATGAATTGTTTTTAAAAATATCCTTCATTTTTATTTCTTATTAGATTCCATATTGTGGATACTTCAATTTATACCATCAAATTCAACTGAGAAATTATAAGATTCACTTTTAGTACTAATAATCTAATCTTAATAATATATATCTTGGTTTATTTTTGTTCAATGTTCCATATGAAATAGTTTATTCACTAAAATATTAAAAGAGAAAATACTAAATAAAATTTCATGATTTTACATTTTATATTATTAAAAGAGTCTCTTCATTGAAAATTTACCAGTCTTATAGATAAATGTGGAGGTACTATTTCCACATCACACATTCCTATTCCCATGTATCTTCCTAAAACTTATGATGTCTCCAAATAACTTTCACATGGTGGGTGGTCCTATTATGTGACACAATTTATCTTCGATAGAATATCACTATTGGTTATTCCTCATAAGTGAGGTCATTTATATGATGTATGACCTCTATGTTCAGTATATGTGATGAATCATGTACATAATTTCTCAAATGTGATACATTTAAAACATCATTTACTTTGGAGTGGTAAAAGGACATGCAAGATGAGAAGCTACCATCCCAACACAATAAAGGAGTTCAATAAAACCAATGTATATAGGGATAAACTTCCCTTTCCTTCCAAATCTCATAACTCTCTTTAGTGGTGATACTCATAAAAATGAAAATTTCTACAAATTCATAATCAAAATCTCATTTATGTTTATCAACATAGCTCTTTAATCAATTTTTAAAAACTTTAATATGTGTCTAATTAGTTTGGATCGCATTTTTCATCTCATGAGAAATTATGGGTCCCATAAACATACAATCCCCTACTTCTTCCCAAAATGTTTAATATATATATATATATATATTTCCAATACATAGCCTCATACGGTACCATTTGAATGAGATAATGGATACTATTTTTTTATGAAAACTCTACTAATGAGGGGTTTTGATCCCAACCTCCTCTGAAATCCATTGAACAAGATCTCAACATATCCTCTACAGTTTAAGAGGAACTTTTATTTTTATCATAAATCTAAAGATGATAACTATTACTGATGCATAGATATGTATCTGAAGACTGTTGAATGATCCTATAAGACCTTATGGTGAACCATGGATCATGATCTTATATAATGTAATGTGGTACACCATGCATCCTTACCACTTCCATTATGTATACATTTTTATGTTTTTAAAGGGAGAAATATTATGTAATGGTAATAAAATGTTATGGCATCATAAATTTATTGACTATAAACCAAAAAGAATTATATACCATTGAAAATTTAAGGATTTCTATAAAAAATTCAATGTTTATGTTTTCAGGTTTCCATACTAGTATAGGTAATAGTTACATCATCTCACTATACATATATCATTCATCATTAATTTACTAGCACAACAAGAATTAGGATAAAAATTATAAAATATTCTATTTATTATGTCTGACCAGAAATTCTCTTTAGTTTATTTATACACCCTTGTGTTTTGAGGATGGATAGATAATGATGATTTATGCACATAATCTAACATAAACTTCTTAAATTATATTATTTAGAGAATAAATATTTGATTTCTTAATCTAATAAATATATCATTGATAATTATAAACTTTTATTGAATTTATACCACCTTCTTATCTAGTAAATATCACCCTTCTTTGAATCCTTTTTCATTAGATGGATGGTTATATGAGCCGCCTTTTGGACTAGAGAGAATTTTTCAAATTACAATAAAACATCAAGGACCATATTTATAAAATCCATCATTATTGGGTCTCTTTCAATCCCCATCATAGAAAAAGTATCATGATCTTTTCTGATCAGGGCATCTGCAACCTTGTTTTCCTTTCCAGGGTGGTAATTTATAGGGTAATCATAGTCTTGGACCAATTCCTATAATCATATTTTGGTACATGTTTATCTCTATTTGTGTGGATATGTATTTTATCCTCATTGTGGTATGTATAGCATTCATACTTTGCACCATAGAGATAATATGAAATCCTAGGTAATCCTAAAAATGAATTAATATTATCATTTATAAGAGTTATTTCTTATGGATTCATACTCATTATATTTTTATAAATGACTTTATATAATTTTTAAATTCAAAAAAGAATATCCTCGCTTAACTAAATTAAATTTCAATGTATTACATGGTTTAAATTTGAATAAAAAAAATCTTAATTTTTGAATTTCAATTTTATAAAATGGATATAATTTCTTGATCTAGTGTATTTAATTTAATTTAGGGTATATTTTTGGGGTTTTTATAAAAATATTATCTTTTGCAAGAATGAGGAAGAATAATGATTTTTCTTAAACTATCATTTTTCAAGTATTTAAAAATTAAAATTATATTCTTAATTGTTCTAAAATTGAAACTTCTCCAATTTTACTATGAATATTATAATTAATTCTATATTGATCAGCATTATACTTCAATTTGGTATAAAATCATTTTTATTCATAAAATATATTTTCTCTAAAAATTAATTGTTTTGGTATATGTATTTATTTTAAAATTATTTGTTTTTTAATTTTGGAAATTGAATATTTTAAAATGGATTTCATATTTTGAATTTGGAGGTTTATTTTTTTTTAATAATTTCAGTTTAAGTTTTTCATTTTAAATAGTATCCTTTGTAGAACATTGTCACCACGAGAATGGTTAATGGAGTTTGTGAGGTTGTTAAGACTAAGAGATGATGTTTAGAATATCATAAAAATGTTTTTAAATTTTATTTAATGTGATTGAAATGAATTATGTTAATATTATCTTTAAAACATGTCAATTTAGTTCAAAATGGATATAAAAAAGACATATAATATATTTAAAGGTTTTATGTATCTACTAGTGTTCCACACCCCTCTCTTATAAAAGGTAACCTCCTCTCCTAAATTATTCCAACCCATTTGAGCACTACATATCAAAATTACCTACAAAAAAACATTACCAAATCTCATACCCAAATACTATATGTCTTGATATCACTGAAATACCAACCTAATAAGGAATAAGGTGTAAGTCAAGGGTGGTTTTCCAAAAAATATGTATAATTATTAACGAATGTTTCATGTTTATTTTTTATTCTAACTATATAAAATATTATTTAACAAATAAAGACATAATATATTTAGTATATTTAATATAATAAAATGATATTATGTTGAGGGAAAATACATTGTCATAACTTTTTCTATCACATGTGAAAGTAATACATCGCTCGGGAGTATGTATGGACTACCACCTCTACGAAGTGACGTGTTTCATGTTCCTTCACTAGATCATATTTCTATCCAAAATAATGGATAAAATGAGTATATATGATATTTATGACAAAATATTTACTCATTCATGATAATATATTATATAAATTCTTAAGCTTTCATAATTTTTAAAACAACAATGCCACTCATTCATACATGTGGACTTCCACATCCATGAAGCGTTGCGATTTTATTTTTCATTTCCACCTAAAAAGGTCGATTATTTTGATGGAATAAAAAAATAACTATTAAATTTATAACATATTTAAGAATTTATAAATGTAAAATATTATCTAATTTATTGATTTTCCACCCAATAATAATTAAAAACGTTGTTCATATGTATGTATAGACTACCGTCTCCATGAAATAGAGTGATTCATTTTTCCTAACAGTATTAAATATTTTTTAAGTGTATTTAATGTATAAATACTACAACTATAACATGCTTAAGGTTCTATAGTAAATGAATATATAACTCCTTTTTAACAGGAGAAAGACACCTATTTTTTTCAAGGATATAACTAAAACAACTTCAAAACGTATAATATGAATTTTTATCATTTTAATGAGTAAATAAAACATCATATTGAATAAAATATAGGGATTAATGATAATCTAATAAACATGAAAAATGTTCTTAATCAAGTAAATAATTAATATTATTTATTTATTTAGAATTTATAGAATGTATAAATATATACAGGTCTTAAGGTAAGATAATTTATTTTTAAAAACTTGTTTTAATGTTTTCCTACCAACAAGTTTTCTTCCAATTAGAGTTTCTTTTAATTTTTCAAAAAGTTTTTTATTTATTTTTCTATGGTTTTTAATAGAATTTTTTACAATTCTTTAATTTATTTATAATGATTTAAAAATTAATATTTTCAACATTTTTATGGGTTATTTTTGAATTTTTATGAATGTTTTAATACAATGTTTTTCAACACATATAATTTGACTGCCCTTTCCAACAATAATAATCATTATTTGTAACAAAATATTTATCTTTTAGATAAAAGGGAAATTAAATTTATATATTATTCCTTCACTTATAGTAATTTTTCATTTATTATATTATTTCTATGAAAAATGATGTATATACTTATTATTATGAGATGTGGAATGTATTTTTCTTATTTATTCAATTTATTTTTTCAAGTGTTTTATGATGAACAGGTTCAATATTAAACAAACATCAAGATAAAATACTTGATCATTATAGATGATGTAGGGTGCGCCTAATATATCTCTTTAATGTATTGGGTAGTGTTTAGTATTCTAATGATAAAATGATGGATATAACCAGGTAGGTTACAATGATTGAATTAACTAGTCCCCAGTTGTTTCTAAAATAGTTCAAATATGGGGGAACATGGTTTATTAATATTATTCTCTATGATACTTATAATATTCATTCTAAAAAGGGTTTTATGGAATTTATTTAATTTATTAGGTAAATAAATTCTATGAACTTTTAACGATGAATGGTATTTTTTAATGAAATGGTTTCATGAGTTCCCACATACCTCAAGATGCCTTCATGGATTTAATATGATTATTAATTTTCAGTCAAATTTTTTAAAAACATATTGAATTATAATTATATATATAAATGATTAATTTATATAGGAAAATATTTATTGGGAAAAGGGTGGATATTCTCATGGTTTTTCATGTTTTCATTTTACTAACAAGATTCATTTATTTTTATATCCCTTACTAAGACATTTATCACGTACCAAATATTAAAATGTTTTTTATAGTATCTAAGGATTATTATCAAATATCAAATGGTTATTATTTCCCCTTTGGACTCAAATTAAAAGTAAACAAATGTAATTAATGTAATAGTAGTGTACAATTAATTCCCTTTTTATGATAAAAACATACACTATGGGGAAGTGTCCACATTAATATATAGTGTTTCTCTTGATTCTCTAAAAATAAAAACCTTAAAGTTCATGGGAATGTAATAATGTGAAATAATTATAGATAAACAAATATTTATTGGTTGTTAATCTAGGGGATCATTATAGATAATTATTCCGAAATCTCAATGAAAATACTACAGGTGTCAACTTCAGAACTTATATTGGGTAAATTTTCTCATGAATCTTTAATTTATATGAATAATAAGATATTTTCATGTCATTTTCCATATTGATGAATATATAACCCTTTAATGAAGAATTATTGTTTACTTAAAACCCTTATCCTTTGCAGGCTAATTTAATCCTGGGTGTGGTGACTAATCTCTTCTTAATTTCTATGAATCATTACTCATATTCTTCCACTAAGAGGAATGTATATCCCTTATGTGTTATCTTTGTTAGAGAATTAGATAGTTGTGATAAATTTAAAATAAATCATTGTTATAATCCCTCTAATCTATGATGTTTTTAATGGTTAGACCTGACCATTCTTCAATCACTTCGACGTTTTATAGACCAATATCTCAACCCATGATTGTGATCACACCAACCAAGAAATATGCTCTTTTAAATAAAAATTCACACTCTTTAAAGGTGGAATATAATTTATCATTGAGTAGTGTCATTATCACACACATCAAATTCACTTTATATTTATATGTACTCTTAGAATGTATGAGTATATCATTAATGTTGGTCAGAGTGGATACTCAAGAGGAGGGGGGTGAATTGAGTTCCAATTAAAATTTCTGTTAAAAATGTTTCTCTTAAAATCCCCCAATTTTAAAAAAAGTTAAACTGTAGTGAATTTACACAGACTATAAAAGTTCAATTAGTTTCTCAAAGATTGATTAGGTCTTAGTTAATTTAATCAGAATATTAAATTAACTTTTGAAACTAACTTACCGGTTCACAATAAGTATAAACAATTGCCAATTTAACTATCAAAGTAACTTTAAACCAAATTGTATTTCAATGTAATTAGCAGTGCAATAGAAAATATATAGTATACTTTTGACTTAAACAAAAATTAATAACAGATATAACCAAGAGGTTTAGTCTCAAGCCGAGACATAGTCATCTCAAATAATTTATATAAATTTGATGCACACCCTAGATTGGGGTAGACAACAGTGAAAAGACTATCTAGGTAGCAAGACCTATACCCCAGTTCTTCATTGGAAAATAAAACAACAACACACAGGCTGTCCAGGTCCTACTTGACCTCTTCCACAATTCACAGTGGGATATAGTAATGTGTACAATGTTTGGAGTGAGAATTTAGTATCCTCCAGTTCAGTCCAAAAGTCAGTGTGTAAATACAACACCCACTGCTCAAAAATTAAATGAATGAAACATTATAGAGATAAACAGATATAGATGAGTTTAGAGTGCCCTGTGTGTTGTGAGTGAAGCTCTCGACTCCTTGAATTGATGTAAATGAATCTCCGAGTCCTTCTCTGGTTTTTTAAGAAAAAATGAGGGTCATTTTCTTCAAGTTCAGTTTTATCAGCTCGAGGGCGTGAAGCGCTCGTTGTAGTTCTTCACTCCTTGAATAAGGTGAATCTTGCATTCTCCTCTAGAATGAATAACTTTGTGTATGACTAGTGCTCTTCGAGTATGGATGTTGTCTTTCTGTATGCACTACTTTACAAAACTCTTCCCTTTTTTTGAACATCCCTATGTCCAGCCTTTGTCCTTCCTTATATAGCTTTCAGCTCTGGTCAATGGGAATGACTACCTTTACATGGGTACTAGGTATGGTTCTCTTACATACCAATAAATATCATTAAATAACATTAATTTCATTAATAACATCAAATATAACCGTTGCATTAATAAATAAATAATATTGAGAGTATAGAGTTTGACTGGTCAGTCTTTCGTCAGTAGCTTCTGTTGGTAGCAGTTAATTTTATATTACAGTGACCTTCTATCGGTAGCTCTTTGATCATGTACTGATATCTCCTTGTATTGGTAGATGTTACTGTGTGTATCAGTAGCTCTATGTATCAGTGACTCCTTCTATCAATAGACTTTGTATCAGTAGGTTGTTGTATCAGTGACTGTCTGTATATCGGTAGACTTTGTATCGGTAGCTTGTTGTATCGGTGACTGTCAGTATATCAGTAGACATTACTTCTAACAGTAGCTTCGTTATGTTCCAGTGGTGTAAATTGGTAGACTTATGCATACCAGTAGACTTGTCCTATCAGTAGCTCAGCTTCTATCAGTTGTTGTCTGCATCTATCGGTAGGCTCATACTATCGGTAGCTCTGCTTCTGTTTTAGTTACTTTCTATTCAGTCTATTAGTAACCTTTGTTTATTAGTAGACTAAGTCTATTAGTAGACTAAGTACCGGTAGATCTATATCAGTATCTATAAGCATATCAGTGACTTAATACTTGTCTGTTTTATGCAAAACATATCCGATTGAGTTAGAATTAATTCAAAACTCATATAAACATAGATAAACATTGATTAAAATATTTCAAAGACTATTTTAACATTATTATCATCTAGAAAATAGAATGTCATAGATTGAAAGAATTAATATATAGATAAACATTATTTGGGATTATCAAAGCTTGTGAAAT
This sequence comes from Viscum album, assembly GCA_963277665.1. Lineage (NCBI taxonomy): Eukaryota > Viridiplantae > Streptophyta > Magnoliopsida > Santalales > Viscaceae > Viscum > Viscum album. Next base: position 1,303,898,886 of record OY728130.1, on the reverse strand, counting down.
CCTAATTGGTATTATCAAAATAGGTGAGGTCAACAATCTCCCCCTTTTTGATAATCACAACTTATGATATTATATGCTCAAGATAATGAGTAATTGTATCAGAGGATATATCATTAAATATAATTATAGTAGAGAAAACAACACACCAGAGGTAAAAATGTATGATGTGAAATTTTCAATGTACCAGAGGTAGAATTAAATGAAATGGTATCAAAGGTACAAGTTACAAAGCATAATAGCTATCCCTTAGATAATATTTCTCCCCATTTCTCATAAAAGTTATAATTCCCAGATATGTTTCCCTATAATATTTCTCCCCCTTTATGATAATCAAAAAGTGGGACAAGAAGGAAAAACACATGAGAAGAGAAGTAACAAAAAAAAGGAAAAGAAGTGAAATCCATTTGTATTTCATATTGTAAAAAGGTACTGGGAAACAAAAAAATACAAGGGATTCCTATCAAATATCTTAGACACCTATTCAATCCACGTCCTCAATGTGAGATTTTCCCTTGGGATTAGAAGAGGATTCAGGATATGTGGATGCAAGTGAAGGATTAGGAATTCCAGAGATGATCAGAGGTGGCTGAGCTACTGATACTGTTCCTTGTCTGTACTGTGTAGCTCTCTGAGTGATCATAGGAGTAAGGCTGCGAATGGCTTGGGCTAGAGTCATCTGAATAGAAGTAGTAGTAGAGGCAGAGGCAGGTAATGATGGAGGTATAATAACTGGCCTAGAATCGACATGTAGGAAGGGTAATAGAAGATTTATGATACCCATAATGATTCCTCCTCCTCTCTCCATGGTAGAAAGGAAATCATCATTGTTATCCATAAATTTGTCCAAGTATGGAGTCAGTTCTCTTAGCTTACTTACTTGATCTCTGAAGGCTTGATTGACAGTAGGTAACTTCATGTTTTCTAACATAAGTTTCTAATGATTATTGAGTTTATTTTTTGTGTAAATCCTTTGTAAATAGTAACCCACCTTATCTTTTACTTCTTTTTGAGAGGCAGAAGCTTATCTCATATAGTCTTGGACTATCTTCATTATATCTCTAGTGGTATCTCTAGTATAAATCACCACTTTTCTTAGATTGTATGAGTTCACAGAGCCACTGGTTGATGCTAAACCAAAATACTACTTCATCAAAACTATAATCTGATCCAAATCCACTGAAGGTCTAGAGGAAAGAGAACTAACAGAGAAAGTTACTATTTCCTCAAATTTTTTGGTCAACCCACTAATAATATTTTTCACTTGGGAATCCTGAGTGCTGACATGATCTTTCATGGAGGTTTTAAATAATTCAAACACTGATATCATCTAGCTCACAACACCTTTGAAATAAGCTATATCTTTATCTGTTTGGGATTTATAACTCATATAAGATTCTTAAGAGATAACAGATTTCTTTAGAACTTCAACATCCTCTTCCAGTCTATACATCTGATTCAGGCAAGATATAACTTCATCCACTATCTCTACCACAAAGGTAGAGACATTACAGCCAAGGGAGAGTTCAAAAGAATTTTCCAAATTGCTCATCTCTTCAACAAAGAAATGCTTTAACTCAGCAATAGAGGCATTAAAATAATCTTTCTACTCATTCTTGAAGGATTCAAGATCATCCCTAATAATCATATCAGCAGGTGCAACCACAACAGGTTCTCTTTCAGATGCTATACAGGCCAATGAGTCATTCATAATCGATTGAATTGATGATACCAGTGAGGCTTCCATTTTCCTTATTTCTTCCACAAAACTGATTCTGGGATCAGACTTGAGCTTATCCAGATCATCCATTATGACCACATCTTTAGGTAACAACTCAGTCTGAATATCATAATTGATATTTGGTATATTGAGGGATTCCTCATTATCAGAATTTGGAAAATCCAATCCACAAACCACAAAACCTAGGTCTTCTGCGCAATCCTCAATATCAAAAGCTACTGAAACACTACCAAATCTGGTTTGATTCTCCCCCTCAACTGGTGCATAATCTTGTACAGCAACAACATTCTCAGAAGGTCTTTCTTTCTGAGAATAATCCTCTATAATCAAATCCATCTCTACAATAGCAGGAGGGTCCTCTGGATTAGGCACATGTCCTTCCATCTCTCCCACTACATCCTTAGCAAGCACAATTGAGCTTATAATCAATGGACTCAGACTTAAGCAGACAGAATCAGAGGCTTCAGATTCATTCTCTCATTCTCCTTCATTCTCTGGGGTTGGCCGGTCTTCCTCATCAGCAGATGTTTCTTCTTCTAATAAAGTTTCATTTCCTGAAGATATAATTTCAGCAACATGACTTGGGGGAAAGTCAGGATCCCTTCCATTAGCAGTAGAAGTCCCTTCTTCATCAGCCTCATCACTGTACTCAGGTTCTTCATCATCAGGTCTTAGACCTGGATCCCTCACATCCTTAGGCCTTGAAAGATGATCCATAAGATTGAATTTATCATATAGATTCTTTTCATCATTAACCCACTCTCCTCTCTAGGGATTCCAGTTTATCTTCATGTATTTTCAAGCTGTGTTTGTGATATAAAAATTATTCCATACTACCACTGTCTCATCTTGAGACTCAGTTACCCCTTTCACTTTGATCATCACTGAGATCAACTTGGAAAAGAATAGGGCATTGGTTTTTGATTTTTTCCTGGTCATATCCTCCAATTTAATCATTAGAAATCGGCACAGATTCAATTTCACACAATATATCAAGAGATTTAATAGATAGATATCCTGATATCTTAAATTCACAAAGTCCCCTCTCCTTGGAATTAAAACATCCTAAAAAAACATGAACCTCAATATGTTCTCTTCATCCATTTCGGCAGCCACCAACTGTCTTTGCTTGCCACTACCCGTGAACTCCTCTACGTCAGTCTTATAGTCGAATATATCACTTTTAGGTGGTATTGTCTTCGATGAATAACCACAAACTCCTTTATGTGGTACTCTCAGATATTCATCCCACTCAACAGATGAAAAAGACATTTCCTTCTCATTCAAAAAAAAATCACTCGGTTCTCAAATTCTGATTTCTCAAAACACACAAATTCATAAAACTGTTTTACTAGCTTTAGATAGTAGGGTCCATTGTTGTTTTAGAAGAATTCCACCCACTTTTGATCTTCCAGCACTTCGAGAACTAGCGTGCTATTAGACATCATCCATTCCGCGCACAACTCTTTCTTGATTAAAATACCTCTATTTTTTAAATGAGGGTTTACTGGTCGCCTCACCAACCTTATTCTACCAACACTGTCACTTTCTTCTGGATTGGTCTTCTACTTATTTGCATTCGGCTCATCAATTTCATCTCTAACAGAGGGCATTTTGGTTTTTTCCATCTTTGGTTCGAGGAACTTAGGGTTTTCGAGAAATTCAGGAGCTAAGGCTTGAGGGTAATGGGTTTGTGGTTCGGTGGATTGTAAAGTAACTAGGACTTTGTTTTATCATTTAGGAATCATAAAATAAATATTTAAAATAAAATAAGGAATAAATGATACAGATTCTGGTGTCAGGCAGATGTTTAAAACAACACATATTCATCGATAGGGTATATTAGTGAGAATTCCTAACAGTGAGGTTTATCTATCAGAGAGGTCTATACCGGTGAGGTACATCGGTGAGGATTCATATCAGTGAGGTACATCAGTGAGGTATCACATCGGTGAGGTATCACATCGGTGAGGTACATCGGTGAGGTATCACATCGGTGAGGTACATCGGTGAGGTATCACATCTGTGAGGTACATTGGTGAGGTATCTACCGATCAAGGTTAATCATTCCTAACTAATGTCTAATGTAACTTAACCTATCCGAAATTAAAGGTTTTGTAAAAATGTCATCTAATTGAGGTTTAGTACCTATAAATTCAAGAGTAATATCACCTTTTTGATAGTGATATATAAAGAAATGGTGCCTTACATCAATGTGTTTGGTCATAGAGTGAGACACAGGGTTCTTTGAATTGTTAATTGCACTGGTGTTATCACAGTTAATTGAAACATGCTTAAAATAATATCCATAGTCCAGAAGAGTGTGTTTCATCCACAGAATTTGTACATAGCAACTACTAGTAGTCATATACTCTTCTTAGGTAGTAGAAAAAGCTAAAGAATTCTATTTCTTACTACGCTAAGATATTAAGTATTTTCCCAATAAATGACATGTTCCAGATGTGCTTTTTCTATCCAACTTGCTACCAGAAAAATCAGCATCTGAATAACTCATTAATTCAAAAGATTCTCCTTTTGGATAAAACAAACCCAAATTTGCAGTATGTTTAAGATACTTAAAAATTATTTTAACTGCAAGTAAATGAGATTATTTTGGATTAGATTGAAATCTTGCACACATACACACACTAAACATAATATCTAGTAGACTAGCAGTAAGGTAAAGTAATCTTCCAATCATATCTCTATAATTGGTTTGATCCACTAGTTTCCCAGTTTCATCCGCATCTAATTTATAGGCAGTACTCATAGAAGTATCACTTTCTTTAATACTATCTAAACCAAAACGTTTTAAAATATCCTTTGTATATTTACTTTTATTCAAAATAATACCATTTTCATTTTGAAAAACTTGAAATCCAAGAAAATATTTGATTTCTCCCATTAAAATCATTAAAAATTCATTTTTCATACTCTTTGAAAAATCAGTACATAATGAATGTTTAGAAGATCCAAAAATAATATCATCAACATAGATTTGCACTATCAAGACATCTTTAGAAATTCTTTTAATAAAAAGAGTTGGATCAAAAATCCCTTTAGTAAATTTTTTTTAAATAATAAAATTACTAAGTCTATCATACCAAACTCTTGGATATTATTTCAAACCATATAAATATTTAGATAGCTTGAAAACCTGATTTGGAAAATGAGGATTAGTAAATCCAGGGGGTTGTTCAACAAAAAAATCTTCAATTATAAAACCATTTAGAAAAGAACTTTTGATATCCATTTGATATAACTTGAAATTCAGATGAGAAGAATAGGCATGTAAGATCCTAATAACCTCTAATCTAGCTATAGGTGCAAAGGTTTCCTCATAGTCTATAACATCCTCCTGACTATACCCTTGTGAAACTAGCCTTGCTTTATTTCTAAATATATTTCCAGACTCATAAACTTTGTTTCTAAAAACCCATTTATTTCCTATGGTCAAAGTGTCCTTAGGTCTTTCAACTAATTCCCAAACTTTGTTTCCTTGAAACTGATTTAATTCTTCCTGCATAGCCATTACCCAAAATTCATCATTTATTGCATCATTGATATTTTTAGGATCTAGCTATGAAAGAAAGGCTTGATGTTCAACCTGATTTCTTAGAGAAGCTCTAGTCTGTGTCCCTCTATCGAGATTACTAACAACATCATTCAAAGGATGATTCTTTAGAATTCTAGTTAATCTAGTAAAGGTAGGACTATAAATTTTAGGCACTTATATATGTTCGGGTTCTATATAAGTAGATTATGGAATATGTCTAGAACTGGATGTCTTTGCAGAAGGCTCATTGGTTTTATCATTAAGGTCCAGAATAGACAAATCTTCTTCAAGATTTTCAAGAGAAGACTTAGGTTCATATGGATCAGTTTCTTTAAACTAGATATGAACATATTCTTCCACACATTTGGTTATTTTATTAAAGACTCTATAGGCTTTTCCAGTTAAAGAATAACCTAGAAAGATTCCTTTATCACTTTTAGAAGCAAACTTGTCAAGATTATCCTTTGTATTGAGAATAAAGACTTTGCAAGAAAAAACTCTAAAGTAACTAACCTTAGGTTTTCTATTATTCCAAAGGTCATAAGGGGTTTTATTAAGAACAGGTCTGATCAAAACTCTATTGATAATACAACAACCTGTATTTACAGCTTCAGCGCAGAAATAAATAGGTAGGTCATATTCATTAAGTAAGGTTCTTGGAATCTCTTTAAGGGTTCTATTTATTCTTTAAACTACACCATTCTGTTGTGGTGTTCTAGGGGAGTAAAAGTTATGAATATAGCCATTTTGTGAGAAATAAGACTCAAACTCATGATTTTCAAACTCATGACCATGATCACTTCACAGGGTCTTAATCTTAAGTCCACTAAGGTTTTCTATAGACATATATTATTTAATAAAGTAAGAACATGGTTCACTTTTTTGAGCTAATAAATATACCCAAGTATATCTAGAAAAGTCATCTACTAAGACATAGATATAGTGTTTCGCGTTTAAACTAGAAAATCTAGATGGTCTAAACAAGTCTATGTGATCTAACTCAAGAGGTTGAGAAGTTGAAAATTATTTCTTTGATTTAAATGAAACATTATGTTGCTTTACCTTTTGATAGGGATTACAAACTTTATTAGCTGGGAATTCAAGTGTAGGTAGGTCTCTAACAAAGTTATTATTATTCAATTTTCTAAGTGAATGAATGTTACAGTGTCCTAATATTCTGTTCCAAAGCCAATATTCTTTATGAAAAACATTTAAACTAGTAACATTTTTCTTGACTAATGAATTTAAATAAACTGAATATACATTTTCATTTCTCAAGGCAGAAAATACTAAAACATTTTTAGAATTAAAAACATTACAAGAATCATTTTCAAACATAACATTAAAGACATCATCACATAACTGAGAAATACTTAACAATTTTTATTTAAATCCATCAACAAAAAAACTTTAGAAATTAAAACTGAATCAGTGCTACCAATCTGGCCCATGCCGATGATTTTACCTTTAGAGTTATCACTAGAGGTGACATGGCCTCCATAAACTTTGATTAAGCTCTTGAAGCATGAGTAATCTCTAGTCATATGCCTTGAACATCCACTGTCCAAGTACCATACCTTTTTGTGAGAACTCTTCAATAAAATATCTTACATAATAGGTTTAAACAGAGAATGATTTTGGTACCCAGATCTTCTTGGGTCCAGACAGGTTAGCAATCAAAGCTTTAGGTACCCATATTTGTCTTATGGGTCTCATATCATTAATAGATTCAACATATTTTGACAGATAAACTCTATTTGATCTGTAACCATATGAATAACTAGTTGAAGCATACATATTTCCAGAACTAAAACTAGCAGCATTCTATCCAGATTTTGGAATAAATCTAGTTTTAGTAAACTGTCTCTTTCCTGACTGATAGCCTATTCCAGTGGTATATTTTGGTGCCACTTGTTTTCCTAACATTTGTATAAGAGTATATTTTCCATTTATGAATTTTTATAAATCCTTACTTAATTTCTCATTAGAAAATTTCAGTTTTTTATTTTCCTTAAGAAATTGAGCATTCTTTTCCTTTTCTATATCAATTGTAGATTTAACAGAGCTGGTCAGAGCATGTTGTTTCTTCAAAGCTTTATACTTGTCCTTCAATTCATTACATGTCTCTTATATCATATTACAGTATTCAAATAACTCTTCCCTAGACATATTTTCAGATTCAGAATTAGAATCAACTCCAGAATAATATGAATTTAAAGCTGGAGTGTCTAGTATTACCTCAGATGTGTTTGTCATAAAACACATGTTATCACAATTGTTTTCAGAGTCAGATACTGCAGATTCACTTGTGGTGTCTTCTAAAAACCTCTAGGTAGATTTCATAGATTTCTTGTACTTATTGTCATTGTAATCATGTTTCTTTTTGAACTTCAATTTTGGACAGTATGCCTTTACATGTCCTTTCCTTTTGCATTCATAGCAGACAATTTCATCATTCTTATCATACTTTTTCCAATCCTTCTTCCAATGGACCTTGTTATCATATTTTCCTTTGTAATATGATTTTATGAAGAATTTATTCTTCCTGTAGAACTTTTAAATATTCTAGTTATCTGAGCCATCTCAGCATCACTATCAGATTCTGAACTTTCAATTGTTGAGCTTTTAGTTTGTATGTAAACTTTCTCCTTGTCCTTGCTCTTTGAGTTAATAGATTTAAATGCCACTAACTTACTTTTAGGTTCATCATCTTCTTATTTGTTAAACTTCGGCTCTTCCTCATACATCATAAGCTTACCAATTAATTCTTTAATAGGTAGTTTGATGATGTTTCATGATTCTCTAATGGAAACAGATGTGCCTCTCTATCTTTCTGGAAGACATCTTAATATCCTCATTATCTGCTTCTTTGCAGGGAAAAACTTTTCCAGGTGAGCTCATAGTGTTGACAATATCATTGAACCTGAGATACATGTCAGAAATAGGATCATCATGCTTCATTTTAAAATTATCATATTTAATAGTATAGGTGTTCAATCTCATTTCTTTGAAATTGGTTGTTCCCTCATGGCAAATAGCCAAAGTGTCGTAGATTTCATAAGCAGTTTTACAAGTTGATATCCGATTGCATTTTTCATCTCCTAAAGCACATTAGAAGGAATTCATTTCATTACAGTTATTATTGTAAGCATTTTTAGTAGGTTCTTACCAAGTAGTTATTTCAGATTCTGGAATTTTATATTGAGTTTCTATAGCAGTCCAGATATCAAATCCCATACTTTCTAAATGAATTTTCATTTTAAGCTTCCACTGGGCATAATTTGTACCATTAATGAAAGGTGGTCGGTTGGTAGCATCACCTTTTAATCTATTATCCATAGATAGAGTTTAGCAAATATATTTAATGAGATAAAATTTAGAACTAATATAAATTTAAGATCTTTAAGATACAACTAAAATCACAGTTGAAAAACAGAGTGTCTCAAAAACTTTGATTAACAAAACAAACCCCTATGATACCAAATGTTGGTCAGTGTGGATGCTCAAGAAGGGGGGGGGGAGGTTAATTGAGTTCCAATTAAAATTTCTGTTAAAAATGTTGCTCTTAAAATCCCTCAATTTAAAAACAAGTTAAACTGTAGTGAATTTACACAGACTGTAAAAGTTAAATTAGTTTCTCAAAGATTGATTAGGTCTCAGTTAATTTAATCATAAGATTAAATTATCTTTTGAAACTAACTTTCTGGTTCACAATAAGTATAAACAATTTCCAATTTAACTATCAAAGTAACTTTAAACCAAATTGTATTTCAATGTAATTTGCAGTGCAATAAAAAATATATAGTATACTTTAGACTTAAACAAAAATGCACAACAAATATAACCATGAGATGCAGTCTCAAGCCGAGACTTAGTCCTCTCAAATAATTTATATAAATTTGATCCACACCCTGGATTGGGGTAGACAACAGTGAAATGACTGCCTAGGTAGTAAGAACTCTACCCTAGTTCTTTGTGGGAAAATAAAACAACAGCACACGGGCTGTCTAGGTCTTACTTGACCTCTTCCACAATTCACAGTGGGATATAGTAATGTGTAAGAAGTTTGGAGTGATGATTTAGTATCCTCCAGTTCAGTCCAGGAGTCAGTTTGTAAATACAACACACACTACTAAAAAAGTAAATGAATGAAACACAGTAGATCTAAACAAGTAGATATGAGTTTAGAGTGCTCTATGTGTTTTGAGGGAAGCTCTCGACTCCTTGAATTGATGTAAATGAATCTCTGAGTCCTTATCTGGGTTTTGTCTGAAAAACAGAGGGTCTTTTTCCTCAAGTTCAGTGTTATAATCTTGAGTGCATGAAGTGCTCGTTGTAGTTCTTCATTCCTTGACTAAGGTGCAGCTTGTGTTCTCCTCTAGAATGAATAACTTCGTGTATGTCCAGTGCTCTTCGAGTATGGATGTTGTCTTTCTATATGCACTACTTTACAACACTCTTCCCTTTTTTTGTGAATGTCCCTATGTCCAGCCATTGTCCTTCCTTATATAGCTTTCAGCTCCAGTCAATGGGAATGACTACCTTTACATGGGTACTAGGTAGGGTTACATGTCATACCACCAAATATCATTAAATAACATTAATTGCATTAAAAACATCAAATATAACCGTTGATTTAATAAATAAATAATATTGAGAGTATAGAGTTTAACTGGTCGGTCTTTCGTCAGTAAATTCTATTGTTAGCAGTTGACTTTATGTAGCAGTGACCTTCTATTAGTAGCTCTTTGATCATATACTATTGGCTCCATGTATCGGTAGCTGTTACTCTGTGTATCAGTAGATCTATGTATTGGTGACTCCTTCTTTTGGTAGACTTTGTATCAGTAGCTTGTTATATCGGTGACTATCTGTATATCGGTAGACTTTGTATCATTAGCTTGTTGTATCGGTGATTATCTGTATATCGGTAGACTTTGCTTCTATTAGTAGCTCTTTTTGTATCGGTAGCTTCATTATGTTCTATTGGTGTATATCAGTAGACTTATTCATACCAGTAGGCTTGTCCTATCGGTATCCTAGCTTCCATCGGTAGCTATCTTCAACTATCGGTAGGCTCATACAATTGGTAGCTCTAATTTTGTTTTAGTGACTGTCTATTTAGTCTATCAGTAAACTTTGTTTATTGGTGACTAAGTCTATCGGTAGACTAAGTACCTGTAGATCTGTATCAGTAGCTATAATCATATCAGTGACTTAATACTTGTCTGTTTTATGAAAAACATATCTGATTGATTTAAAATTAAATCAAAACTCATTTATACATAGATAAACATTGATTAACATATTTCAAAGACTATTTTAATATTATTATCATCTTGATAATAGAATGTCATAGATTGAAATAATTAATATATAGATAAACATTATTTGGGATTATCAAAGCTTGTGAAAGCATAATTGGGATTATCAAAATAGGTGAGGTCAAAAATTAATAATTATTATCAAGAAATTGTTTATGTAATCTATAAATATTATATCCATTAAATCCATAATTTTTATATTGTAATTTTTGAATCCAAATGGAATTTCAATTAATTCATAATATCTATACCTTATGAAAAATGTTGTCATTAGTATATATTTCATATTTACCCTTTATAATGGTATCAAGATCAATTATCCACATTAATGAAATATTGGTCTCCTATAAACTGATTAGAAATATCATCAAAATAGGGTGCACGATATTTTCTCATTATAGTGATTTTTTAAGATCATGATAATCTTTGAAAATATGCATTGATCCTTCATTATTTTTGACAAACATGAAATATCTAAAACACATTGAAGTAATTGTGTGTATAATTCCCTTTTCTAGATTATAATTATTTTTCTTAATTAATTATTCCAATTCAACACTATGGCACCCAATGTTTTTATTAAATAAATTAAATTTTTATTGATATCTTACATTGCACTAATTCAAACATTCCATTCACATGACATTGAAACGAATTATGTTACATGAAAACATTACTCGGCATATGTTACACACAACACCGACTTAGTTTACATTACATGCAACACTAACTTGGCATACATTACATGCAACACCAACTTGGTATACGTTACACGCCACACAAAGTTTCTACGGAACATCTTTTTCTTGTTATCATTAATTAAATGAGATGATTATATCCTATACATTAAAAATAGTAGTATGAAAAGTAATAAATACTTTTTAAATGTTTTAATAATGTTTTTATATAAATAAATTATATTCATAAATAAAGATATAATTTTTGGTGAAGCCCTTATATGTTTAAAAATGCTATTTTTCTCAAATTAACTGTTTTTCATGTCCTTCTATGAAAAAAATAAAATTAATTTTATGAAAATTTATAAATTTAATTTTATAAAATAAACTTCATTTTTAATTTATAATGAATAAATTTTCTTAGTGTGAAATTTTGGGATTTTTCTGAGAAATATCATTTTTGTATGAATAGGGAAAAATACTATATTTTAATTCAAAACAGCGTTTTCCATATAATTTAATTATAATGTTAAATTATATTTCACAATATTTTTAATGATTAATTATATTATAATTTTTATTATTTAATACAATGTCGGTTATTGGAACTAATTCCAAATTGAAATTTGATATAAAAACATAAATAAATTGGATTATTGTTTACTTAAAAAACCTGAAGTATTGTCTTGTCAGCGGTATTATATTTAAATCCATTTCTTCCAAAAATTTTATTATAATTAAGAAAAATGGAATAAATATTTTTAATCATATTAATTTATAATTTAAAATAAGTTTAACTTTTTTCTTAACCAAAAATATTAGTGAATATAAATAAAATTAATTACAACGATTAAGGTAAAATTAATCTTAAGAAGGGAATAAAACATAAAATTTAGGGCCCAAATTACCTATAAACTTCTTCAAAACACATTTTAAGGTACATAATCATCTATTAATATTACATTTTTTAGTTTTGTGTTTTTGGTATGAATTTTGTTATGTAAAAACATGGGTACACCTAACTTGTTTTTAAAAAGTATAAGCATGTCCCCTCCCTTCCCCATAAAAGGCCACCACATCTACCCATTAATTTCACCCCTCAAACCTCTTATTTTAGTCCAATATCTTAACAATACACTTCCAAAAATCCCTCATTTCCACTTTGAATCCTCAATTTGTAGAAAAATCCATCCAAGGAATCCCTTTGGTGAAAACCAAAAGTACTTACCCGATTAAGAGGTAACACCCTCCCTCAAGGTCCATTATTTTATTTTGTTTCTCCACTACATAACTTATATTTTTTACACACTTATTTAAAAAACAAATTATATTAAACATACTGTTATTTTTTACACACTAATGGTTCTGCATACACTTATACACACTTCCATTTAATTGGAAATGAACATACTGTTTATGTGTTCGGCGAACTATTGGCTCATGAAATGAAGATTGTTTATTTTCCATTAAAACCTATCATAGAAGGGATTATGATAGAAATTATATTTATATATGATATATATGATATATATTATGTCTTTAATCTCATCTAGCTCTTTTAAAATACATATCATTATACTTTCCATTTTTGTGTAAATAAGATAATTTCGTTTGAGGAAGTGTGGACTACCTCCCCTCAAAGCGATGTGATTTGTTCACACACTACATGAAATGTAGTAAGGGAGGGTTTAGTTAAATTAAATGAGTAGGTGAAGACACCGATGTAGAACTGCCGAGGAGGAGAAGCTTGATGCCAAAGAAGTGCAAAAGAGCAATGACAAAACCCTAGACTCCATCGCCGCCGCTGGATGCTCTCGTTTGTACAGCCCGCCTCACCATCTTCTCAATCATTAATCATAAAAAAAAATTTATGTAGAAACTTCATAAATATTCCATAATGTGTTTAATCCTATTCATAACCATGAATTAAATTATTAGGTTAAAACTATAAATTTTAAGTAATAATAAATAGTTGTTTAGTTAAGCTTAGTGTTGTGTGTTGTATATGCTATTAAACATAGTGTTATTTTAGAATATAGGGGTGCTACAAAGGTTACTTATTAATAGGAATAAAAAATACCTTTATTACCTATTTTTTGTATTATTATACCATATATTAAAATATATTTTTAGTATTAAAATTATAAAAGTGATAAGAATTAATTCAAAAATAATTTATGAATAACATAAAATTTCTTTTAGAAAAAAATATAACATAGGTCATAAAATGTCCAAAATAGGATGAAAAATTTACATAATAATTTTAAATTTATAATTTTACTTATTAAATATATATTTTTTCTGTAAAAAGGTATCATACATTTTTAATTCATTCGTATATCCTAATGATTTCATAAAATTAAATATATTTAGAAAAATATATATTTTATACTATTAACCTACAAATTAATCTTTTCTGAGAGATCAAAAAAATCCATCCTAAGATATATTTTATAGTCTAAATCCTAAAATTAATTTAATTTATCCAAATTAAAATTTTTAATTATAAGAATTAAACATTTACGTAACAACCTAGAATATAATGAAAATTATTTTTTATAGGGGAATGAAATTTTAAATATTAACTATTTCTATTATTATTTACCATATATTGCTAAATAAATTAGTTTTAATGGACATATAATATATTTTATCATTATTTAACCACAATATATTTATTTTCCGAAAATAAAATTAAGTAGCACGTAAAAGGTTAATGTTTAGAAGAGTTCATTTTATTCATAAATTTGATTTTATTAATTATTTATCTATAATAACTTCTTTTTATCAATGATTTTTTTTAAAAAATATCCTTCATTTTTATTTTTTATTAGATTCCATATTGTGGATACTTCAATTTATACCATCAAATTCAACTGAGAAATTATAAGATTCACTTTTAGTACTAATAATCTAATCTTAATAATATATATCATGGTTTATTTTTGTTCAATGTTCCATATGAAATAGTTTATTCACTAAAATATTAAAAGAGAAAATACTAAATAAAATTTCATGATTTTACATTTTATATTATTAAAAGAGTCTCTTCATTGAAAATTTACTAGTCTTATAGATAAATGTGGAGGTACTATTTCCACATCACACATTCCTATTCCCATGTATCTTCCTAAAACTTATGATGTCTCCAAATAACTTTCACATGGTGGGTGGTCCTATTATGTGACACAATTTATCTTCGATAGAATATCACTATTGGTTATTCCTCATAAGTGAGGTCATTTTTATGATGTATGACCTCTATGTTCAGTATATGTGATGAATCATGTACATAATTTCTCAAATGTGATACATTTAAAACATCATTTACTTTGGAGTGGCAAAAGGACATGCAAGATGAGAAGCTACCATCCCAACACAATAAAGGATTTCAATAAAACCAAAGTATATAGGGATAAACTTCCCTTTCCTTCCAAATCTCATAACTCTCTTTAGTGGTGATACTCATAAAAATGAAAATTTCTACAAATTCATAATCAAAATCTCATTTATGTTTATCAACATAGCTCTTTAATCAATTTTTAAAAACATTAATATGTGTCGAATTAGTTTGGATCGCATTTTTCATCTCATGAGAAATGGTGGGTCCCATAAACATACAATCCCCTACTTCTTCCCAAAAGGTTTAATATATATATATATATATTTCCAATACATAGCCTCATACGGTACCATTTGAATGAGATAATGGATACTATTTTTTATGAAAACTCTACTAATGAGGGGTTTTGATCCCAACCTCCTCTGAAATCCATTGAACAAGATCTCAACATATCCTCTACAGTTTAAGAGGACCTTTTATTTTTATCATAAATCTAAAGATGATAACTATTACTGAGGCATAGATATGTATCTGAAGACTGTTGAATGATCCTATAAGACCTTATGGTGAACCATGGATCATGATCTTATATAATGTAATGTGGTACACCATGCATCCTTACCACTTCCCTTATGTTTACATTTTTATGTTTTTAAAGGGAGAAATATTATGTAATGGTAATAAAATGTTATGGCATCATAAATTTATTGACTATAAACCAAAAAGAATTATATACCATTGAAAATTTAAGGATTTCTATAAAAAATTCAATGTTTATGTTTTCAGGTTTCCATACTAGTATAGGTAATAGTTACATCATCTCACTATACATATATCATTCATCATTAATTTACTAGCACAACAAGAATTAGGATAAAAATTATAAAATATTCTATTTATTTTGTCTGACCAGAAATTCTCTTTAGGTTATTTATACACCCTTGTGTTTTGAGGATGGATAGATAATGATGATTTATGCACATAATCTAACATAAACTTCTTAAATTATATTATTTATAGAATAAATATTTGATTTCTTAATCTAATAAATATATCATTGATAATTATAAACTTTTATTGAATTTATACCACCTTCTTATCTAGTAAATATCACCCTTCTTTGAATCCTTGTTCATTAGATGGATGGTTATATGAGCCGCCTTTTGGACTAGAGGGAATTTTTTAAATTACAACAAAACATCAAGGACCATATTTATAAAATCCATCATTATTGGGTCTCTTTCAATCCCCATCATAGAAAAAGTATCATGATCTTTTCTGATCAGGGCATCTGCAACCTTGTTTTCCTTTCCAGGGTGGTAATTTATAGGGTAATCATAGTCTTGGACCAATTCCTATAATCATATTTTGGTACATGTTTATCTCTATTTGTGTGGATATGTATTTTATCCTCATTGTGGTATGTATAGCATTCATACTTTGCACCATAGAGATAATATGAAATCCTAGTTAATCCTAAAAATGAATTAATATTATCATTTATAAGAGTTATTTCTTATGGATTCATACTCATTATATTTTTATAAATGACTTTATATAATTTTTAAATTTAAAAAAGAATATCCTCGCTTAACTAAATTAAATTTCAATGTATTACATGGTTTAAATTTGAATAAAAAAAATCTTAATTTTTGAATTTCAATTTTATAAAATGGATATAATTTCTTGATCTAGTGTATTTAATTTAATTTAGGGTATATTTTTGGGGTTTTTATAAAAATATTATCTTTTGCAAGAATGAGGAAGAATAATGATTTTTCTTAAACTATCATTTTTCAAGTATTAAAAAATTAAAACTATATTCTTAATTGTTCTAAAATTGAAACTTCTCCAATTTTACTAAGAATATTATAATTAATTCTATATTGGTCAGCATTATACTTCAATTTGGTATCAAATCATTTTTATTCATAAAATATATTTTCTCTAAAAATTAATTGTTTTGGTATATGTATTTATTTTAAAATTATTTGTTTTTTACTTTTGGAAATTGAATATTTTAAAATGGATTTCATATTTTGAATTTGGAGGTTTATTTTTTTTTAATAATTTCAGTTTAAGTTTTTCATTTTAAATAGTATCCTTTGTAGAACATTGTCACCAAGAGAATGGTTAAAGGAGTTTGTGAGGTTGTTAAGACTAAGAGATGATGTTTAAAATATCATAAAAATGTTTTTGAATTTTATTTAATGTGATTGAAATGAATTATGTTAATATTATCTTTAAAACATGTCAATTTAGTTCAAAATGGATATAAAAAATACATATAATATATTTAAAGGTTTTATGTATCTACTAGTGTTCCACACCCCTCTCTTATAAAAGGTAACCCCCTCTCCTAAATTATTCCAACCCATTTGAGCACTACATATCAAAATTACCTACAAAAAAACATTACCAAATCTCATACCCAAATACTATATGTCTTGATATCACTGAAATACCAACCTAATAAGGCATAAGGTGTAAGTCAAGGGTGGTTTTCCAAAAAATATGTATAATTATTAACGAATGTTTCATGTTTATTTTTTATTCTAACTATATAAAATATTATTCAACAAATAAAGACATAATATATTTAGTATATTTAATATAATAAAATGATATTATGTTGAGGGAAAATACATTTTCATAACTTTTTCTATCATATGTGAAAGTAATACATCGCTCGGGAGTATGTATGGACTACCACCTCTAAGAAGTGACGTGTTTCATGTTCCTTCACTAGATCATATTTCTATCCAAAATAATGGATAAAATGAGTATATATGATATTTATGACAAAATATTTACTCATTCATGATAATATATTATATAAATTCTTAAGCTTTCATAATTTTTAAAACAACAATGCCACACATTCATACATGTGGACTTCCACATCCATGAAGCGTTGTGATTTTATTTTTCATTTCCACCTAAAAAGGTTGATTATTTTGATGGAATAAAAAAATAACTATGAAATTTATAACATATTTATGCATTTATAAATGTAAAATATTATCTAATTTATTGATTTTCCACCCAATAATAAATAAAAACGTTTTTCATATGTATGTATGGACTACCGTCTCCATGAAATAGAGTGATTCATTTTTCCTAACAGTATTAAATATTTTTTAAGTGTATTTAATGTATAATTATTACAACTATAACATGCTTAAGGTTCTATAGTAAATGAATATATAACTCCTTTTTAACAGGAGAAAGACACCTATTTTTTTCAAGGATATAACTAAAACAACTTCAAAACGTATAATATGAATTTTTATCATTTTAATGAGTAAATAAAACATCATATTGAATAAAATATAGAGATTAATGATAATCTAATAAACATGAAAAATGTTATTAATCAAGTAAATAATTAATATTATTTATTTATTTAGAATTTATAGAATTTATAAATATATACAGGTCTTAAGGTAGGATAATTTATTTTTAAAAACTTGTTTTAATGTTTTCCTACCAACAAGTTTTCTTCCAATTAGAGTTTCTTTTAATTTTTCAAAAAGTTTTTTATTTATTTTTCTATGGTTTTTAATGGAATTTTTTACAATTCTTTACTTTATTTATAATGATTTAAAAATTAATATTTTCAACATTTTTATGGGTTATTTTTGAATTTTTATGAATGTTTTAATACAATGTTTTTCAACACATATAATTTGACTGCCCTTTCAAACAATAATAATCATTATTTGTAACAAAATATTTATCTTTTAGATAAAAGGGAAATTAAATTTATATAATATTCCTTCACTTATAGTAATTTTTCATTTATTATATTATTTCTATGAAAAATGATGTATATACTTATTATTATGAGATGTGGAATGTATTTTTCTTATTTATTCAATTTATTTTTTCATGTGTTTTATGATGAACAGGTTCAATATTAAACAAACATCAAGATAAAATACTTGATCATTATAGATGATGTAGGGTGAGCCTAATATATCTCTCTAATGTATTGGGTAGTGTTTAGTATTCTAATGATAAAATGATGGATATAAACAGGTAGGTTACAATGATTGAATTAACTAGTCCCCAGTTGTTTCTAAAATAGTTCAAATATGGGGGAACATGGTTTATTAATATTATTCTATATGATACTTATAATATTCATTCTAAAAAGGGTTTTATGGAATTTATTTAATTTATTAGGTAAATAAATTCTATGAACTTTTAACGATGAAAGGTATTTTTTAATGAAATGGTTTCATGAGTTCCCACATACCTCAAGATGCCTTCATGGATTTAATATGATTATTAATTTTCAGTCAAATTTTTTAAAACATTATTGAATTATAATTATATATATAAATGATTAATTTATATAGGAAAATATTTATTGGGAAAAGGGTGGATATTCTCATGGTTTTTCATGTTTTCATTTTAGCAACAAGATTCATTTATTTTTATATCCCTTACTAAGACATTTATCACGTACCAAATATTAAAATGTTTTTTATAGTATCTAAGGATTATTATCAAATATCAAATGGTTATTATTTCCCCTTTGGACTCAAATTAAAAGTAAACAAATGTAATTAATGTAATAGTAGTGTACAATTAATTCCCTTTTTATGATAAAAACATACACTATGGGGAAGTGTCCACTTTAATATATAGTGTTTCTCTTGATTCTATAAAAATAAAAACCTTAAAGTTCATGGGAATGTAATAATGTGAAATAATTATAGATAAACTCATATTTATTGGTTGTTAATGTGGGGGATCATTATAGATAATTATTCCGAAATCTCAATGAAAATACTACAGGTGTCAACTTCAGAACTTATATTGGGTAAATTTTCTCATGAATCTTTAATTTATATGAATAATAAGATATTTTCATGTCATTTTCCATATTGATGAATATATAACCCTTTAATGAATAATTATTGTTTACTTAAAACCCTTATCCTTTGCAGGCTAATTTAATCCTGGGTGTGGTGACTAATCTCTTCTTAATTTATATGAATCATTACTCATATTCTTCCACTAAGAGGAATGTATATCCCTTATGTGTTATCTTTGTTAGAGAATTAGATAGTTGTGATAAATTTAAAATAAATCATTGTTATAATCCCTCTAATCTATGATGTTTTTAATGGTTAGACCTGACCATTCTTCAATCACTTCGACGTTTTATAGACCATATCTCAACCCATGATTGTGATCACACCAACCAAGAAATATGCTCTTTTCAATAAAAATTCACACTCTTTAAAGGTGGAATATAATTTATCATTGAGTAGTGTCATTATCACACACATCAAATTCACTTTATATTTATATGTACTCTTAAAATGTATGAGTATATCATTAATGTTGGTCGGAGTGGATACTCAAGAGGAGGGGGGTGAATTGAGTTCCAATTAAAACTTCTGTTAAAAATGTTTCTCTTAAAATCCCCCATTTTTAAAAAAAGTTAAACTGTAGTGAATTTACACAGACTATAAAAGTTCAATTAGTTTCTCAAAGATTGATTAGGTCTTAGATAATTTATTCAGAATATTAAATTAACTCTTGAAACTAACTTACCGGTTCACAATAAGTATAAACAATTGCCAATTTAACTATCAAAGTAACTTTAAACCAAATTGTATTTCAATGTAATTAGCAGTGCAATAGAAAATATATAGTATACTTTAGACTTAAACAAAAATGAATAACACATATAACCAAGAGGTTTAGTCTCAAGCCGAGACATAGTCATCTCAAATAATTTATATAAATTTGATGCACACCCTAGATTGGGGTAGACAACAGTGAAAAGACTATCTAGGTAGCAAGACCTCTACCCCAGTTCTTCATGGGAAAATAAAACAACAACACACAGGCTGTCCAGGTCCTACTTGACCTCTTCCACAATTCACAGTGGGATATAGTAATGTGTACAAAGTTTGGAGTGAGGATTTAGTATCCTCCAGTTCAGTCCAAAAGTCAGTGTGTAAATACAACACCCACTGCTCAAAAAGTAAATGAATGAAACATTGTAGAGATAAACAGATATAGATGAGTTTAGAGTGCCCTGTGTGTTGTGAGTGAAGCTCTCGACTCCTTGAATTGATGTAAATGAATCTCCGAGTCCTTCTCTGGTTTTTTAAGAAAAAATGAGGGTCATTTTCTTCAAGTTCAGTTTTATCAGCTCGAGTGCATGAAGCGCTCGTTGTAGTTCTTTACTCCTTGAATAAGGTGAATCTTGCATTCTCCTCTAGAATGAATAACTTTGTGTATGACTAGTGCTCTTCGAGTATGGATGTTGTCTTTCTTTATGCACTACTTTACAAAACTCTTCCTTTTTTTTGAACGTCCCTATGTCCAGCCTTTGTCCTTCCTTATATAGCTTTCAGCTCTGGTCAATAGGAATGACTACCTTTACATGGTTACTAGGTACGGTTCTCTTACATACCAATAAATATCATTAAATAACATTAATTTCATTAATAACATCAAATATAACCGTTGCTTTAATAAATAAATAATATTGAGAGTATAGAGTTTGACTGGTCAGTCTTTCGTCAGTAGCTTCTGTTGGTAGCAGTTGATTTTATATTACAGTGACCTTCTATCGGTAGCTCTTTGATCATGTACTGATATCTACTTGTATTGGTAGATGTTACTATGTGTATCAGTAGATCTATGTATCAGTGACTCCTTCTATCAATAGACTTTGTATCAGTAGGTTTTTGTATCAGTGACTGTCTGTATATCGGTAGACTTTGTATCGGTAGCTTGTTATATCGGTGAATGTCTGTATATCAGTAGACATTGCTTCTAACGGTAGCTTCGTTATGTTCCAGTGGTGTAAATTGGTAGACTTATGCATACCGGTAGACTTGTCCTATCAGTAGCTCAGCTTCTATCAGTTGTTGTCTGCATCTATCGGTAGGCTCATACTATCGGTAGCTCTGCTTCTATTTTAGTTACTTTCTATTCAGTCTATTAGTAACCTTTGTCTATTAGTAGACTAAGTCTATTGGTAGACTAAGTACCGGTAGATCTATATCAGTATCTATAAGCATATCAGTGACTTAATACTTGTCTGTTTTATGCAAAACATATCCGATTGAGTTAGAATTAATTCAAAACTCATATAAACATAGATAAACATTGATTAACATATTTCAAAGACTATTTTAACATTATTATCATCTAGACAATAGAATGTCATAGATTGAAAGAATTAATATATAGATAAACATTATTTTGGATTATCAAAGCTTGTGAAATCCTAATTGGTATTATCAAAATAGGTGAGGTCAACAATCTCCCCCTTTTTGATAATCACAACTTATGATATTATATGCTCAAGATAATGAGTAATTGTATCAGAGGATATATCATTAAATATTATTATAGTAGAGAAAACAACACACTAGAGGTAAAAATGTATGATGTGAAATTTTCAATGTACCAGAGGTAGAATTAAATGAAATGGTATCAAAGGTACAAGTTACAAAGCATAATAGCTCTCCCTTAGATAATATTTCTCCCCATTTCTCATAAAAGTTATTATTCCCAGATATGTTTCCCTATAATATTTCTCCCCCTTTATGATAATCAAAAAGTGGGACAAGAAGGAAAAACACATGAGAAGAGATGTAACAAAAAAAAGGAAAAGAAGTGAAATCCATTTGTATTTCATATTGTAAAAAGGTACTGGGAAATAAAAAAATACAAGGGATTCCTATCAAATATCTTAGACACCTATTCAATCCACATCCTCAATGTGAGATTTTCCC
This sequence comes from Viscum album, assembly GCA_963277665.1. Taxonomy (NCBI): domain Eukaryota; kingdom Viridiplantae; phylum Streptophyta; class Magnoliopsida; order Santalales; family Viscaceae; genus Viscum; species Viscum album. The sequence continues at coordinate 1,303,876,473 of OY728130.1, read as the reverse complement.
TTGGGATTAGAAGAGGATTCAGGATATGTGGATGCAAGTGAAGGCTTAGGAATTCCAGAGATGATCAGAGGTGGCTGAGCTACTGATATTGTTCCTTGTCTGTACTGTGTAGCTCTCTGAGTGATCATAGGAGTAAGGCTGCGAATGGCTTGTGATAGAGTCATCTGAATAGAAGTAGTAGTAGAGGCAGAGGCAGGTAATGATGGAGGTATAATAACTGGCCTAGCATCGACATGTAGGAAGGGTAATAGAAGATTTATGATACCCATAATGATTCCTCCTCCTCTCTCCATGGTAGAAATGAAATCATCATTGTTCTCCATAAATTTGTCCAAGTATGGAGTCAGTTCTCTTAGCTTACTTACTTGATCTCTGAAGTCTTGATTGACAGTAGGTAACTTCATGTTTTCTAACATAAGTTTGAAATGATTATTGAGTTTATTTTTTGTGTAAATCCTTTGGAAATAGTAATCCACCTTATATTTTACTTCTTTTTGAGAGGCAGAAGCTTATCTCATATAGTCTTGGACTATCTTCATTAAATCTCTAGTGGTATCTCTAGTAGAAATCACCACTTTTCTTAGATTGTATGAGTCCACAGAGCCACTGGTTGATGCTGAACAAAGATCATCCTTCATCAAAACTATAATCTGATCCAAATCCACTGAAGGTCTAGAGGAAAGAGAACTAACAGAGAAAGTTACTATTTCCTCAAATTTTTTGGTCAACCCACTAATAATATTTTTCACTTGGGAATCCTGAGTGCTGACATGATCTTTCATGGAGGTTTTAAATAATTCAAACACTGATATCATCTATCTCACAACACCTTTGAAATAAGCTATATCTTTATCTGTTTGGGATTTAGAACTCATATAAGATTCTTAAGAGATAACAGATTTCCTTAGAACTTCAACATCCTCTTCCAGTCTATATATCTGATTCAGGCAAGATATAACTTCATCCACTATCTCTACCACACAGGTAGAGACATTAAAGCCAAGAGAGAGTTCAAAAGAATTTTCCAAATTGCTCATCTCTTCAACAAAGAAATGCTTTAACTCAGCAATAGAGGCATTAAAATAATCTTTCAACTCATTCTTAAAGGATTCAAGATCAGCCCTAACAATCATATCAGCAAGTGCAACCACAACAGGTTCTCTTTCAGATGCTATACAGGCCAATGAGTCATTCATAATCGATTGAATTGATGATACCAGTGAAGCTTCCATTTTCCTTATTTCTTCCACAAAACTGATTCTGGGATCAGACTTGAGCTTATCCAGATCATCCATTATGACCACATCTTTAGGTAACAACTCAGTCTGAATATCATAATTGATTTTTGGTATATTGAGGGATTCCTCATTATCAGAATTTGGAAAATCCAATCCACAAACCACAAAACCTAGGTCTTCTGCATAATCCTCAATATCAAAAGCTACTGAAACACTGCCAAATCTGGTTTGATTCTCCCCCTCAACTGGTGCATAATCTTGTACAGCAACAACATTCTCAGTAGGTCTTTCTTTCTGAGAAGAATCCTCTATAATCAAATCCATCTCTACAAAAGCAGGAGGGTCCTCTGGATTAGGCACATGTCCTTCCATCTCTCCCACTACATCCTTAACAAGCACAATTGAGCTTCTAATCAATGGACTCAGACTTAAGCAGACAGAATCAGAGGCTTCAGATTCATTCTCTCATTCTCCTTCATTCTCAGGGGTTGGCCGGTCTTCCTCATCAGCAGATGTTTCTTCTTCTAATAAAGTTTCATTTCCTGAAGATATAATTTCAGCAACATGACTTGGGGGAAAGTCAGGATCCCTTCCATTAGCTATAGAAGTCCCTTCTTCATCAGCCTCATCACTGTACTCAAGTTCTTCATCATCAGGTCTTAGACCTGGATCCCTCACATCCTTAGGCCTTGAAAGATGATCCATAAGATTGAATTTATCATATAGGTTCTTTTCATCATTAACCCACTCTCCTCTCTAGGGATTCCAGTTTATCTTCATGTATTTTCAAACTGTGTTTGTGATATAAAAATTATTCCTTACTACCACTGTCTCATCTTGAGACTCAGTTACCCCTTTCACTTTGATCATCACTGAGATCAACTTGGAAAAGAATAGGGCATTGGTTTTTGATTTTGTCCTGGTCATATCCTCCAATTTAATCATTAGAAATCTACACATATTCAATTTCACACAATGTCTCAAGAGATTTAATAGATAGATATCCTGATATCTTAAATTCACAAAGTCCCCTCTCCTTGGAATTAAAACATCCTAAAAAAACATGAACCTCAATATGTTCTCTTCATCCATTTCGGCAGCCACCACCTGTCTTTGCTTGCCACTTCCTGTGAACTCCTCTAAGTCAGTCTTATAGTCGAATATATCACTTTTAGGTGGTATTGTCTTCGATGAATAACCACAAACTCCTTTATGTGGTACTCTCATATATTCATCCCACTCAACAGATGAAAAAGACATTTCCTTCTCATTCAAAAACAAAATCACTCGGTTCTCATATTCTGATTTCTCAAAACAAAAAAATTCATAAAACTATTTTACTAGCTTTGGATAGTAGGGGCCATTGTTGTTTTAGAAGAATTCCACCCACTTTTGATCTTCCATCACTTCGAGAACTAGCGTGCTATTAGACATCATCCATTCCGCGCACAGCTCTTTCTTGATTAAAATACCTCTATTTTTTAAATGAGGGTTTACTAGTCGCCTCCCCAACCTTGTTCTACCAACACTGCAACTTTCTTCTGGATTGGTCTTCTACTTATTTTCATTCGGCTCATCAATTTCATCTCTAACAGAGGGCATTTTGGTTTTTTCCATCTTTGGTTCGAGGAACTTAGGGTTTTCGAGAAATTCAGGAGCTAAGGCTTGAGGGTAATGGGTTTGTGGTTCGGTGGATTGCGAAGTAACTAGGACTTTGTTTTATCATTTAGGAATCATAAAATAAATATTTAAAATAAAATAAGGAATAAATGATACAGATTCTGGTGTCAGGTAGATGTTTAAAACAACACATACTCATCGATAGGGTATATTAGTGAGAATTCCTAACAGTGAGGTTTATCTATCAGAGAGGTCTATACCGGTGAGGTACATCGGTGAGGATTCATATCAGTGAGGTACATCAGTGAGGTATCACATCGGTGAGGTATCACATCGGTGAGGTATCACATCGGTGAGGTACATCGGTGAGGTATCACATCAGTGAGGTACATTGGTGAGGTATCTACCGATCAAGGTTAATCATTCCTAACTCATGTCTAATGTAACTTAACCTATCCGAAATTAAAGGTTTTGTAAAAATGTCATCTAATTGAGGTTTAGTACCTATAAATTCAAGAGTAATATCACCTTTTTGATTGTGATATCTAAAGAAATGGTTCCTTACATCAATGTGTTTGGTCATAGAGTGAGACACAAGGTTCTTTGAATTGTTAATTGCACTGGTGTTATCACAGTTAATTGAAACATGCTTAAAATAATATCCATAGTCCAGAAGAGTGTGTTTCATCAACAGAATTTGTACATAGCAACTACTAGTAGTCATATACTCTTCTTAGGTAGTTGAAAAAGCTAAAGAATTCTATTTCTTACTACGCCAAGATATTAATTATTTTCCCAATAAATGACATGTTCCAGATGTGCTTTTTCTATCCAACTTGCAACCAGAAAAATCAGCATCTGAATAACTCATTAATTCAAAATATTCTCTTTTTGGATAAAACAAACCCAAATTTGCAGTATGTTTAAGATACTTAAAAATTATTTTAACAGCAAGTAAATGAGATTATTTTGGATTAGATTGAAATCTTGCACACATACACACACTAAACATAATATCTAGTAGACTAGAAGTAAGGTAAAGTAATCTTCCAATCATATCTCTATAATTGGTTTGATCCACTGGTTTCCCAGTTTCATCTGCATCCAATTTACAGGCAGTACTCATAGAAGTATCACTTTCCTTAATACTATCTAAACCAAAACGTTTTAAAATATCCATTGTATATTTACTTTTATTCAAAATAATACTATTTTCATTTTGAAAAACTTGAAATCCAAGAAAATATTTGATTTCTCCCATTAAAATCATTTAAAATTCATTTTTCATACTCTTTGAAAAATCAGTACATAATGAATGTTTAGAAGATCCAAAAATAATATCATCAACATAGATTTGTAATATCAAGATATCTTTAGAAATTTTTTAATAAAAAGAGTTGGATCAAAAATCCCTTTAGTAAAATTTTTTGAAATAATAAAATTACTAATTCTATCATACCAAACTCTTGGATATTATTTCAAACTATATAAAGAGTTAGATAGCTTGAAAACCTGATTTGGAAAATGAGTATTAGTAAATCCAGGGGGTTGTTCAACAAAAAAATCTTCATTTATAAAACCATTTAGAAAAGAACTTTTGACATCCATTTGATATAACTTGAAATTCAGATGAGCAGCATAGGCATGTAAGATCCTAATAACCTCTAATCTAGCTATAGGTGCAAAGGTTTCCTCATAGTCTATAACATTCTCTTGACTATACCCTAGTGAAACTAGCCTTGCTTTATTTCTAAATATATTTCCAGACTCATAAACTTTGTTTCTAAAAACCCATTTAGTTCCTATGGTCAAAGTGTCCTTAGGTCTTTCAACTAATTCCCAAAATTTGTTTCTTTGAAACTGATTTAATTCTTCCTGCATAGCCATTACCCAAAATTCATCATTTATTGTATCATTGATATTTTTAGGATCTAGCTATGAAAGAAAGGCTTGATGTTCAACCTGATTTCTTAGAGAAGCTCTAGTCTGTGTCCCTCTATCAAGATTACTAACAACATCATTCAAAGGATGATTCTTTAGAATTCTAGTTAATCTAGTAAAGGTAGGACTATAAATTTTAGGCACTTATATATGTTCGGGTTCTATATAAGTAGATTATGGAATATGTCTAGAACTAGATGTCTTTACAGAAGGCTCATTGGTTTTATCATTAAGGTCCAGAATAGACAAATATTCTTCAAGATTTTGAAGAGAAGACTTAGGTTCATATGGATCAGTTTCTTTAAACTAGATATGAACATATTCTTCCACACATTTGGTTATTTTATTAAAGACTCTATAGGCTTTTCCAGTTAAAGAATAACCTAGAAAGATTCCTTCATCACTTTTAGAAGCAAACTTGTCAAGATTCTCCTTTGTATTGAGAATAAAGACTTTGCAAGAAAAAACTCTAAAGTAACTAACCATAGGTTTTCTATTATTCCAAAGGTCATAAGGGGTTTTATTAAGAACAAGTCTGATCAAAACTCTTTTGATAATACAACAACCTGTATTTACAGCTTCAGCCCAGAAATAAATAGGTAGGTCATATTTATTAAGTAAGGTTCTTGGAATCTCTTTAAGGGTTCTATTTATTCTTTAAACTACACCATTCTGTTGTGGTGTTCTAGGGGAGTAAAAGTTATGAATATAGCCATTTTGTGAGAAATAAGACTCAAACTCATGATTTTCAAACTCATGACCATGATCACTTCACAGGGTCTTAATCTTAAGTCCACTAAGGTTTTCTATTGACATATATTATTTAATAAAGTAAGAACATGGTTCACTTTTTTGAGCTAATAAATATACCCAAGTATATCTAGAAAAGTCATCTACTAAGACATAGACATAGTGTTTCCCATTTAAACTAGAAAATCTAGAAGGTCCAAACAAGTCTATGTGATCTAACTCAAGAGGTTGAGAAGTTGAAAATTATTTCTTTGATTTAAAAGAAACATTATGTTGCTTTACCTTTTGATAGGGATTACAAACTTTATTAGCTGGGAATTCAAGTGTAGGTAGGTCTCTAACAAAGTTATTACTATTCAATTTTCTAAGTGAATGAATGTTACAGTGTCCTAATATTCTGTTCCAAAGCCAATATTCTTTATGAAAAACATTTAAACTAGTAACATTTTTCTTGACTAATGAATTTAAATAAACTGAATATACATTTCATTTCTCAAGGCAGAAAATACTAAAAAAATTTTAGAATTAAAAACATTACAAGAATCATTTTCAAACATAAAATTAAAGCCATCATCACATAACTGAGAAATACTTAACAATTTTTATTTAAATCCATCAACAAAAAAACTTTAGAAATTAAAACTGAATCAGTGCTACCAATCTGGCCCATGCCGATGATTTTACCTTTAGAGTTATCACCAAAGGTGACATGGCCTCCATAAACTTTGATTAAGCTCTTGAAGTATGAGTAATCTCTAGTCATATGCCTTGAACATCCACTGTCTAAGTACCATACCTTTTTGTGAGAACTCTTCAAGAAAATATCTTACATAACAGGTTTAAATAGAGAATGATTTTGGTACCCAGATCTTCTTGGGTCCAGACAGGTTATCAATCAATGCTTTAGGTACCCATATTTGTCTTATGGGTCTCATATCATTAATAGATTCAAAATATTTTGACAGATAAACTCTATTTGATCTATAACCATATGAATAACTAGTTGAAGCATACATATTTCCAGAACTAAAACTAGCAGCATTCTATCCAGATTTTGGAATAAATCTAGTTTTAGTAAACTGTCTCTTTCCTGGCTGATAGCCTATTCCAGTGGTATATTTTGGTGCCACTTGTTTTCCTAACATTTGTATAAGAGTATATTTTCCATTTATGAATTTTTATAAATCCTTCCTTAATTTCTCATTATAAAATTTCAGTTTTTTATTTTCCTTAAGCAATTGAGCATTCTTTTCCTTTTCTATATCAATTGTAGATTTAACAGAGCTGGTCAGAGCATGTTGTTTCTTCAAAGCTTTATACTTGTCCTTCAATTCATTACATGTCTCTTATATCATATTACAGTATTAAAATAACTCTTCCCTAGACATATTTTCAGATTCAGAATCAGAATCAACTCCAGAATAATATGAATTTAAAGCTGGAGTGTCTAGTATTACCTCTGATGTGTTTGTCATAAAACACATGTTATCACAATTGTTTTCAGAGTCAGATACTGCAGATTCACTTGTGGTGTCTTCTAAAAAACTCTAGGTAGATTTCATAGATTTCTTGTACTTATTGTCATTGTAATCATGTTTCTTTTTGAACTTCAATTTTGGACAGTCTGCCTTTACATGTCCTTTCCTTTTGCATTCATAGCAGACAATTTCATCATTCTTATCATACTTTTTTCAATCCTTCTTCCAATGGACCTTGTTATCATATTTTCCATTGTAATATGATTTTATGAAGAATTTATTCTTCCTGTAGAACTTTTAAATATTCTAGTTATCTGAGCCATCTCAGCATCACTATCAGATTCTGAACTTTCAATTGTTGAGCTTTTAGTTTGTATGTAAACTTTCTCCTTGTCCTTGCTCTTTGAGTTAATAGATTTAAATGCCACTAACTTCCTTTTAGGTTCATCATCTTCTTATTTGTTAAACTTCGGCTCTTCCTCATACATCATAAGCTTACCAATTAATTCTTTAATAGGTAGTCTGATGATGTTTCATGATTCTCTAATGGAAACAGATGTGCCTCTCTATCTTTCTGGAAGACATCTTAATATCCTCATTATCTGCTTCTTTGCAGGGAACAACTTTTCCAGGTGAGCTCATAGTGTTGACAATATCATTGAACCTTAGATACATGTCAGAAATAGGCTCATCATGCTTCATTTTAAAATTATCATATTTAATAGTATAGGTGTTCAATCTCATTTCTTTGAAATCGGTTGTTCCCTCATGGCAAATAGCCAAAGTGTCCTAGATTTCATAAGCAGTTTTACAAGTAGATATCCGATTTCATTTTTCATCTCCTAAAGCACAGTAGAAGGAATTCATTTCATTACAGTTATTATTGTAAACATTTTTAGTAGGTTCTTACCAAGTAGTTATTTCAGATTCTGGAATTTTATATTGAGTTTCTATAGCAGTCCAGATATCAAATCCCATACTTTCTAAATGAATTTTCATTTTAAGCTTCCACTGGGCATAATTTGTACCATTAATGAAAGGTGGTCAGTTGGTAGCATCACCTTTTAATCTATTATCCATAGATAGAGTTTAGCAAATATATTTAATGAGATAAAATTTAGAACTAATATAAATTTAAGATCTTTAAGATACAACTAAAATCACAGTTGAAAAACAGAGTGTCTCAAAATCTTTGATTAACAAAACAAACCCCTATGACACCAAATGTTGGTCAGTGTGGATGCTCAAGAAGGGGGGGGGAGGTGATTTGAGTTCCAATTAAAATTTCTGTTAAAAATGTTGCTCTTAAAATCCCCCAATTTAAAAACAAGTTAAACTGTAGTGAATTTACACAGACTGTAAAAGTTCAATTAGTTTCTCAAAGATTGATTAGGTCTCAGTTAATTTAATCATAAGATTAAATTATCTTTTGAAACTAACTTTCTGGTTCACAATAAGTATAAACAATTTCCAATTTAACTATCAAAGTAACTTTAAACCAAATTGTATTTCAATGTAATTTGTAGTGCAATAAAAAATATATAGTATACTTTAGACTTAAACAAAAATGCACAACAGATATAACCATGAGATGCAGTCTCAAGCCGAGACTTAGTCCTCTCAAATAATTTATATAAATTTGATCCACACCCTGGATTGGGGTAGACAACAGTGAAATGACTGCCTAGGTAGTAAGAACTCTACCCTAGTTCTTTGTGGGAAAATAAAACAACAGCACACAGGCTGTCTAGGTCTTACTTGACCTCTTCCACAATTCACAGTGGGATATAGTAATGTGTAAGAAGTTTGGAGTGATGATTTAGTATCCTCCAGTTCAGTCTAGGAGTCAGTTTGTAAATACAACACACACTACTAAAAAAGTAAATGAATGAAACACAGTAGATCTAAACAAGTAGATATGAGTTTAGAGTGCTCTGTGTGTTTTGAGGGAAGCTCTCGACTCCTTGAATTGATGTCAATGAAGCTCTGAGTCCTTATCTGGGTTTTTTCTGAAAAACAGAGGGTCTTTTTCCTCAAGTTAAGTGTTATAATCTTGAGTGCATGAAGTGCTCGTTGTAGTTCTTCATTCGTTGACTAAGGTGCAGCTTGTGTTCTCCTCTAGAATGAATGACTTCGTGTATGTCCAGTGCTCTTCGAGTATGGATGTTGTCTTTCTGTATGCACTACTTTACAACACTCTTCCTTTTTTTTGTGAATGTCCCTATGTCCAGCCATTGTCCTTCCTTATATAGCTTTCAGCTCCAGTCAATGGGAATGACTACCTTTACATGGGTACTAGGTAGGGTTACATGTCATACCACCAAATATCATTAAATAACATTAATTGCATTAAAAACATCAAATATAACCGTTGATTTAATAAATAAATAATATTGAGAGTATAGAGTTTAACTGGTCGGTCTTTCGTCAGTAAATTCTATTGTTAGCAGTTGACTTTATGTAGCAGTGACCTTCTATTAGTAGCTCTTTGATCATATACTATTGGCTCCATGTATCGGTAGCTGTTACTCTGTGTATCAGTAGATCTATGTATTGGTGACTCCTTCTTTTGGTAGACTTTGTATCAGTAGCTTGTTATATCGGTGACTATTTGTATATCGGTAGACTTTGAATCATTAGCTTGTTGTATCAGTGATTATCTGTATATCGGTAGACTTTGCTTCTATTAGTAGCTCTTTTTGTATCGGTAGCTTCATTATGTTCTATTGGTGTATATCGGTAGACTTATGCATACCAGTAGGCTTGTCCTATCGGTATCCTAGCTTCCATCGGTAGCTATCTTCAACTATCAGTAGGCTTATACAATTGGTAGCTCTACTTTTGTTTTAGTGACTGTCTATTTAGTCTATCAGTAAACTTTGTTTATTGGTGACTAAGTCTATCGGTAGACTAAGTACCTGTAGATCTGTATCAGTAGCTACAATCATATCAGTGACTTAATACTTGTCTGTTTTATGAAAAACATATCTGATTGATTTAAAATTAATTCAAAACTCATTTATACATAGATAAACATTGATTAACATATTTCAAAGACTATTTTAATATTATTATCATCTTGATAATAGAATGTCATAGATTGAAATAATTAATATATAGATAAACATTATTTGGGATTATCAAAGCTTGTGAAAGCATAATTGGGATTATCAAAATAGGTGAGGTCAAAAATTAATAATTATTATCAAGAAATTGTTTATGTAATCTATAAATATTATATCCATTAAATCCATAATTTTTATATTGTAATTTTTGAATCCAAATGGAATTTCAATTAATTCATAATGTCTATACCTTATGAAAAATGTTGTCATTAGTATATATTTCATATTTAACCTTTATAATGGTATCAAGATCAATGATCCACATTAATGAAATATTGGTCTCCTATAAACTGATTAGAAATATCATCAAAATAGGGTGCATGATATTTTCTCATTATAGTGATTTTTTAAGATCATGATAATCTATGTAAATATGCATTGATCCTTCATTATTTTTGACAAACATGAAATGTCTACAACACATTGAAGTAATTGTGTGTATAATTCCCTTTTCTAGATTATAATTATTTTTCTTAATTAATTATTCCAATTCAACACTATGGCACCCAATGTTTTTATTAAATAAATTAAATTTTTATTGATATCTTACATTGCACTAATTCAAACATTCCATTCACATGACATTGAAACGAATTATGTTACATGAAAACATTACTCGGCATATGTTACACACAACACCAACTTAGTTTACATTACATGCAACACTAACTTGGCATACATTACATGCAACACCAACTTGGTATACGTTACACGCCACACAAAGTTTCTACGAAACATCTTTTTCTTGTTATCATTAATTAAATGAGATGATTATATCCTATACATTAAAAATAGTAGTATGAAAAGTAATAAATACTTTTTAAATGTTTTAATAATGTTTTTATATAAATAAATTATATTCATAAATAAAGATATAATTTTTGGTGAAGCCCTTACATGTTTAAAAATGCTATTTTTCTCAAATTAACTGTTTTTCATGTCCTTCTATGAAAAAAATAAAATTAATTTTATGAAAATTTATAAATTTAATTTTATAAAATAAAATTCATTTTTAATTTATAATGAATAAATTTTCTTAGTGTGAATTTTTGGGATTTTTCTGAGAAATATCATTTTTGTATGAATAGGGAAAAATACTATATTTTAATTCAAAACAGCGTTTTCCATATAATTTAATTATAATGTTAAATTATATTTCACAATATTTTTAATGATTAATTATATTATAATTTTTATTATTTAATACAATGTGGGTTATTGGAACTAATTACAAATTGAAATTTGATATAAAAACATAAATAAGTTGGATTATTGTTTACTTAAAAAACCTGAAGTATTGTCTTGTCAGCGGTATTATATTTAAATCCATTTCTTCCAAAAATTTTATTATAATTAAGAAAAATGGAATAAATATTTTTAATCATATTAATTTATAATTTAAAATAAGTTTAACTTTTTTCTTAACCAAAAATATTAGTGAATATAAATAAAATTAATTACAACGATTAAGGTAAAATTAATCCTAAGAAGGGAAGAAAACATTATATTTAGGGCCCAAATTACCTATAAACTTCTTCAAAACACATTTTAAGGTACATAATCATCTATTAATATTACATTTTTTAGTTTTGTGTTTTTGGTATGAATTTTGTTATGTAAAAACATGGGTACACCTAACTTGTTTTTAAAAAGTATAAGCATGTCCCCTCCCTTCCCCATAAAAGGCCACCACATCTACCCATTAATTTCACCCCTCAAACCTCTTATTTTAGTCCAATATCTTAACAATACACTTCCAAAAATCCCTCATTTCCACTTTGAATCCTCAATTTGTAGAAAAATCCATCCAAGGAATCCCTTTGGTGAAAACCAAAAGTACTTACCCGATTAAGAGGTAACACCCTCCCTCAAGGTCCATTATTTTATTTTGTTTCTCCACTACATGACTTATATTTTTTACACAATTATTTAAAAAACCAATTATATTAAATATACTGATATTTTTTACACACTAATGGTTCTGCATACACTTATACACACTTCCATTTAATTGGAAATGAACATACTGTTTATGTGTTCGGCGAACTATTGGTTCACGAAATGAAGATTGTTTATTTTCCATTAAAACCTATCATAGAAGGGATTATGATAGAAATTATATTTATATATGATATATATGATATATATTATGTCTTTAATCTCATCTATCTCTTTTAAAATACATATCATTATACTTTCCATTTTTGTGTAAATAAGATAATTTCGTTTGAGGAAGTGTGGACTACCTCCCCTCAAAGCGATGTGATTTGTTCACACACTACATGAAATGTAGTAAGGGAGGGTTTAGTTAAATTATATGATATATATGATATAATAATTATAATTTAATAATGATATATACATATATATACATATATTTAATTTACTTTTTTCCTTTTAATATGATAATTAAACGGAAACAATGTTCATACGTGCGTATGACCTACCATCTTCATGAATGGTGTGTTCCATTTTATGATTTTGTATTTTGTGGATAATAATAATACACATATAATAAATATAAATTATTTTTAGGTCATAGATTACATTTTTTAAATCATTATATAAGTATAAGGACAAAAAATATAATAAACTAAGACACATGTGAAGAATAAAGAAATTATTACCAGAAGTGAAACCTTAATATAGAATTGTTAACAATTAGGTAACATAATGTAATAAAAAAACAATATATTATATTATATATAAGAACATGTCTATTTATAATAAACATATATTTATTATACATGAGGTTTGAAGGAGTGTGACGATAGTTAAGACATATGGTAAAGGGATTTCTAGTCTCACTTTTATTTCTCAAATATTTACATGTTATTCACTAATAATATATTTTTTTGTGGTGATTATACTACCCTTGAAAAAATGACATGATTTTATCATTAATTTTATGGTTATTTACTTATCCATATTATAATATCTCTATTATTGGGATTATTTTTCAGTATTTACCAAATCAGAAAAGTAGTTTTGTCCTAATTTTCCTTTTTTGAGACACAAGTCTTAAACATCATGAACCATGCTTCCAAAAATGTTTTCAAATATGATAATTTATGCTCATTTTCAAGGAATCATGATTTTTCTATAGTTTTTAATATTCTTATATAAGTTTTCAATTAAAAAGAATTCCAAAACTTTTTCAATCACTATTTAAAATTATTTAATGTATTTTCAAGGAAATAGTTTTAAAAAAAATTGAATAATATTTTATAAATTTTCAAGGAAAATGTTTTTAAAATTATTGGAAAGAACACATTGTATTGTTTCTAAAAAAAGGATTCAATTGTTTTTGAAACATACTTTATATGTTTTCTTGATTTCTTTCCAGAAAATGGTTTTCAAAAGGATTTATTTTTTAATGAACCATTTTCAAAGAAGAAAGGATATATTCCCCAAGAAATGTTTTTTCAAATATATTTCAAAATTATTTTCCATCTAAGATGAAATCCTTTTATGTTACTCATTTCATTATGGGAAATGTTTAAATGTTTCCATTAATATTCTTTTTATGAATAGTTTATGATTTAATTGTATGATGTTAATAAGACATGCTCTTATTCTACATGTTTTATGCTAGTGAAACCCACTCCTTTTCATAGGTTATGAATTTATAAAATGATTATGAAACATGCCATTTCCCACAGTTTATGATATAATTACATATTTGTATAACCCATTCCATTTCATGGGATTGTGATATGATGTTTATAAAAACCATCCCTTTTTATAGTCATGTTATGATGAAAGATTATTTATCTTGTGTCACATGTATGAATGATTTTATTATGAGATGGTTTGGACCTATATCTCACTCTAATGTATTGGGTAATGATTTATATCGCATGAGATAATGATGTGAATTAAGTGTATGGTCTTGATCCACTATGGTAATATAGGGAAACCCGATTCCTTACAAGGAAGGGACTATGACTGTGGATGGTGGTGTGTCCCACCGAGTAGGTGTAGTCACCGTGAAGTTAGAATATGGGGAAACCTGATACACTATGGGAAGATGGAGAAACTTGATCCATTAAAAGGAAAAGACTATGACTGGGGATAGTAGTGTGTCATGCCTAGTAGGTTTGGTTCCCTTGAAGTGCCATAATATGTTCTATAAATTCATCTAGAATTATAGGGAATGATATCACATGACTATGTATAATAAAATTCCATGCCTTATTCTTATGATATGATTTCATGGCATAGGTTTTTAATTTCCTTATCATTCATGTCTTATGAACTTCCAATATTTATTCCACGATTCATGTTTCTGATCATATGATATGAAAGGTATGATCATCAAATTTTAGGATCCTGTTCTAATACCTCTATGATCATGTGTATGCTTAAATGTATCCCTTTTTTACCCTTACAGAGCATATGATCTCACCGCTTTTATATTTCCTTCCTAAGGTTATGATTAAATGTATTATGTTTGTTGTCTGTAAGAAGGGTTCTAGTCAAGAAGAACCTAGTATGAGATAATGTATCTCACTTATGAATCTTTTTTTATGGTTTTATATTTCAAAAGTCACTAGACTAGTACTATCTTTGACCATCTATTCGTATAATGTTTTTAGTATTCCAAAAAAGTTAGATAATTTAAATGATTGAAAAGTGATAGTCTCTATAGTTTGTATCAAAACAAAGGTTTAGTTGTTATTTGGAAGCTAGTATGAGAAAACTTTAGTGATAACCCTAATGACATGTCTAAGGATAAGTCAAAGGAAAAGGAAATGCATAGAAAAATGTCCTGGAATTTTGGTAAAGGATAGGGAAATATGTTTCCTAGAAATAAATCTCTGTGTGGATACTAAAAGTGGATGTGGCTATGAAAAAGATGTACATAGGAGTAATAAATCTGACAAGGTGTGTTATATTTGACATGGTGTAGCCTGGTACACAACAACGACACTGGATGCACAATAGGTTTGACACTCTCAAAGGATATGATTTGGAAATTAATGAACTCTTCCCTAACCAACAAGGAAGATTTAAATATTTTTTTGGCTATGAATAGCCTAGGATAAACCTGAGGGTTAATATATTAAGGAAGGTGACATAATTTTTACATATTATAGGCGACTTTTCATGATTATGTGGTTCCTCACTATGAAAATTGTTTCTTACTCTATGATTTTGGTTTTATTAAAAGGCTGGAACCCGAAGGAACCACATAATAGTGATTATAATGGAAAATAAAACAATTTTTCTCATGAGAAACCAAATTTTATGGGATTAAGAATGAATAATCCCCTTGAAATTCTCACCCAAAAATCTCAAGCTATGAATCACAGTGGACTACTATATGAGAAAAGGATGTAACAACATCATGTTTGGTACTTCATGAGTCAATGTCCACCTTATTTCATTGGTCTTCTAATCCACTTTTTTCTGAACACTAGATTAGTAATACTGAAAAGATATTCTATATTATCCTGTTTTTAGAACATGAGAGTTTCTTTCTAGCTGTTTATCAGTTAGAAGGTGAAGAAAAATAGTGGTTTACTCTAATCATGAGTATGAGAAATCTAGATGAAATTGAATCCATGGATTAGGATGAGTTCAAGAATTTATTCATCAATAAGTCCGTTCCTTGTTTTCTTTATATAAAAATAGAAAATTAGTTACATGAGTTAAAGAAAAAGGATGATTAATATATGGGTACCGATGAGTCTAACTTGAAAATAATTGAAAGATATACTTATGGAATTATCATCCCAGCGAAAAGTATTGTTGACTGATTCTTCAGTGGCTTAAAGGCAAGTCTCATAAGGGAATTTTCTATAAGATACTTTCATAACTATAAAGATGTTGTGTGTTTTCCAATCAAGATTAAAATGGTTGTTAGAGTCACATATCTATATCGTCATTTTGACATAAAAATAAAGATAGATTTTAAAGTAAAATATAAAAATCATGAAGAGATAAAGATGAGATTTTCTTTATGCTATAATTATGGGAAAAGAGAGGAGGAATTTTATTTAAGGGATCTAATAAATGTGTGAAGTGTGGATGGGAAGGCCATTAGTAAATTCATAGCTGATGTGATGGGAAGAAGTCGGCTAATGGTGAAAATGGATAAAAAATAATCACATAATGCACCTCCAACGATTCAGTGCTAAAATTGTAAAGAGAATGGTCATTATTCTAACCAGTTCCCAAACCAAAGGGCTAATTATTATCGTTGATGTATGAATTATTTTAAAGAAAAATAAAATGGAAAATCTTATATGATCATTATTTCTAATGAGTGGTGTGATAATGACGTGGTGAAATATACACTTACCATCCAATCTTGAATGTATAATGTCTTATTTGATTCAGGATCTACCAACTATTTCAAATCTAATTAATTTTATTAGGGTATTAAGATCCCACTAAAATGATTAGATGTGAATCAATCAGTGAAAACCCATAATGGAATAATGATTTCATCTGAATTCTATGTTTTCTCTCCAGTTAATTTCTTTTGGGAATGTTACTCAATAAAATTTTTTCATTCTTCCTGTGGTTGAATTTTATGTCATCCTAGGAATGGATTGTATTTTTATATTTAAATCCCACATCATTTGTTTAGTAAATAAAGTTACACTTGTTATTTGAAACCCTCCTATGACCATCCATCAATGTGATTATATATATGAACTTTGTATAGAGATTATATCGAGAGTATCGGTCTTAATTCCCATTCATATGGTTTTTTTATCAGAAATGGTTGAGAAGAAAATCAAAATAAATGATATGAATATTATTTGGGAATTCATGGATGTCCTTCCAAAAGTGTTTTTGTTCCTTCCAACAATACCTGATATTGAGTCATCAATAGAAATCATACCTAGTTCCACAACAATTTAAGAGACTACCTATAGAATAGAGTCAATTGAGTTGCAGTAATTGAAGAAACAACTCCATGAAATCATTGATATGATATTCATTCGACCAAGTGTGACATCTTGGGGTGCAATTATTATTATTTTTTAAAAATTAAAGAGGGATCAATGTAACCCTTTATCTACTATTAGGATTTGAAGAAGATCACAATAAAGATCAAGTATCCTCTTCCCCAGATTTATTATTTGTTTGTTGAAGTACATGGATCTCAATAATTTTCTAATATTATCCTTTATTTAGGATATCAACAATTTAGGGTCAAGAATGAGTAAATACCCATGATAGTATTACTTACAAGTTATGTAACCTATGAATATATATTAATTCTTTTGGTATTACTAATTCCCCTGATATCTTCATGTATTTAAGTAATAAAGTCTTTAAGGATCACCTCGATCAGGTTTTTGTAGTATTTATAGACTATATTGTTATATACTCAAAGGGAAATAATGATATGAATGTGAGGAAAATTATAGGGTAGTAAATATAAGGATAAAAAACACACCTATTTTTAGATAACCCCGTAGTGGAGAAGTGTTTTTAATCTATAATGATGCATCCAAGATGGGATTGGGATGTGTTCTTATGAAAAATAAAATGGTTATCTCTTATGACTCACGACAGTTGAATATTCATGAGGAAAATTACTCAACTCATTATTTGAAGTTAAGAACGATATTTTTTATTAAATATATGGAGGCACTATCTTTATGGGGAAAATTGTGATATATATACTGATTATAAAATTATCAAATATGAATTCACATAGAATAATTTGAACATGCATTAAAGAATATGGTTAGAGATGATAAAATATTATGATTTCTCAATACATTACCACTCTAATAAAGCAAACAAGGTGGCTGATAATTTGAGTTTAAAGGAAATACTAGTTTATCCATGATGAGGATCAGAAAAGATCCAATATTTATAGATTTGAAAAGGATGGAGCTGGATATCTGGAAAGAAGGGTAAAATATTATACTTCTTAAAATAATTTTCAAACCTCTATCCATGTAATAATTAATGAGGCACAGAATGAATATATAGAGCTGCAAAAGACTATTATAAATTTTCCTAAATTTAAACCTGATCAGGATGGAATGATGAGGTTCATAAACTTTGTATGTGTTCCTTCCCTACCAAATTTGAAGAAGGATATGTTATTGGAAGCTAATAGTTCCTTATTCTCTATTAATCATAGATGTATGAATATGTATAGGGATTTGAAAGAATACTTATGGTTATATAAAATTAAGAGAGATATCACCATGTTTGTATCTCGATGCTTGGTATTCCAAAATGTTAAGGGTGAAAGAAAAATTCCAAAGGGGATATTGCATCAATTACCCAAATTAGAATGAAAATAGGAGAACATCACTATGGATTTTTTCATTTAACTACCCAAAACCACTAAAGGTAATAATTTTATATGGGTGGTAGTTGATCACCTTACAAAGTTAACACACTTCCTCTCAATAAGAGAAGATTTCTCTCTAGAACACCTTTCAACAATATGCATAAGTAAGTGGTGAGGTTACATGGAGTACCACCTTATGTTGTATTTGATCTAGATATGAGGTTAATCTATATGTTCTAGAGAAGTCTTTAGTAAGAACAAGAAACAAAATGGAGTTTTAGAACTGCTTATTATCCTCAGATAGAAGTTCAATATGAATGAAAAATTCAAATAATAGTGGATATGTTGAGATCTTTTTATCTGGATTTCCAAGGTGGTTGGGATCAACACCTTCCACTAGTTAATTTTTTTTCTATAAAATATTTCCATCAAACAATCATATGGAACCTTATGAATCCATCTACTGGAATAAATGTAGAGATCTAACGTGATGGGATGAGGATGGAGAAAGAAATATATTAAGACCTGAGATCGTTGAAGAAATTGAAGAGAAGGTTAGATCCTTTCAGTAGCATATCAAGGCAGCTCAAATTTGATAGAAAATTTATGTCAATAACCTATAACATGATATAAAATTTGATGTTTGAGAGATTCTTTTTCTATTAATATCTCTATCGAAGAAAGTTATGAGATTTGGGAAGAAAATGAAACCAATCTCTAGGTATAATGGTCCCTTTGAGATTCTTGACCATATGGGGACAGTAGCCCATCGCTTGGAACTTCCTTAAAATCTCTCTCAAGTCCATGATGTGTTCCAGGTATCTTTATTATGGAATAAATTACCTAAAAATTAACATGTACCAAACTAAGAGTTCATACTTTTAGAGTTAGATATTTCTTATGGGGAATAACCAGTTGAAATTCTATATCATTCAGAGAAAGTTCTGTTAAACAAGACAACTCACCTAGTCAATGTTTTGTGGAAAAATCACCACTTAGACTATGCTACATAGGAAAATGAGAATAGGATGAAGCAGGAGTAACCTCATTTTTTACCCAAATTAATAATTTTAAGGGAGAAATTAATTTTAAGGGAGGTAAAATGTAGCACCTTGAGTTTTTATGGACTTTTATTCTATAATAAATTAAATTTTCATTGATATCGTGTATTTCACTAGGACAAGCATTCCTTTATCATGGAACTGAATCAACATACATTACATGCAACACTGAATCGTCAAATGTTACATGTCAAATTGAATCATCATACATTACATGCAACACTGACTTGGTATACGTTACATGGAACACCTACATGGAATACATTACACGCAACACTAAGTTTCTATGAAACATCATTTTATTTTATAATTATTTAAATGATATAATTATAAACTGGCCATTAAAATTATTAGTTTGAATAGTAACAACTAATTTTAAAATATTTTTTATTATGGTTATATATAAATAAAACATATTGAAAAAGAGAGATATAATTTCTGGTTAAGTCCTTATATGTTTAAAAATATTATTTTCTCAAATGGACTGCTTATCATGTCCTTCTGTGAAAAAAATAAAATTGATTTTAGACAGACTAAAAAATTTAATATGATAAATTAAACATAATTTTTTATTTAGAATATTGAAACATTCTTAGGGGGAATTTGAGTATTTTTCTGAGAAAATAAATTTTTGGATGAATAGTGAAAAATAATGAATTTTAATTCAAAACTTCTTTTTCATCTAATTTATCTAAAAGGTTGAATTAAATTTTTAATTTTTTTAATGATTAATTTAATTATGATTTTATCATTTAATACAATATACATAATTGTAATCAATTTGACATTGAAATTGGATATAAAAACCTTGAAAACTTCTGATCATTTTTACTTTTAAATCCTATAATTTTGTCCCCTCAATGAGATTAAATTTAAATTAATTTATGCCACTTGTGTGATTATAATTTGGAAAAACTGAATCCATACTTTTAATAATAATAATTTCAAATTTCTAATAAGTTCAACATAGTTCTGGTCCGTAAAAATTATTAGCTTTAATAAAAATTAATTACAACGATTAAGGTAAAATTAAGCTTAATAAGGGAATATACCGTAAAACTTAAGGGATCAAATCACCATTCTACATGTACACCACAAATTTTATGGACATTATTCGATTATTAACCTTCCAATCTTGATTTTTGTTGTTTTTTATTACTTATTTATGTAAAAACATGGGCACACCTAACTTGATTTAAAAAATACAATGGATGTCCCCTCCTTTCCCAATAAAATAAAACCAAAACTACCCATTCTTTATACCTCTCAAACCACTTAGTTTTGTCTGATATCTTCCCAATACACATCCCAAAATCCCTCAATTTCTCTTTGAGTCCTCCATTTGTGCAAAAAAAACATACATGGAATTTCTTTGGTGAAAACCCAAAGGAGTTACCCGATTAAGAGGTAACACCCTTCCTCAAGCTCAATTATTTTATATTCATTTTATATGATTTCAAATATCCTTATTCCATGATTATTTTAAAAAAATGTATCATAAATATAATGAAATGTTTTTATAATAATTTTTCTACATACACTTACACATACTTCGATCAAATGGGTAATGAACATATTGTTTATGTGTAAAAAGATCTACCACCTCAAAAAATAAAGACTATTCATTTTAATTTACCACTGATCATAGTGGTAATTATGATATAAAATATATTTATATATAATATATATGATATATATTATTTATTTTACATTTTTTAACTCTTTTACAATACATATCTTTATAAATTTGTTTTTGTGTAAATATGATATTTTCTTTTGAGGCAGTGTGGACTATCGCCCCTCAAAGCGACGTGATCCATTCACACAAAACATAAAATGTATTAAGAATGGATTTAGTGAACTTATATGATATATATGTTATAATATTCTATTTTAATAGTGATATATATACATATATTTCATTTATTTATTCCTTTCAATACAACAATTAAATAGAAACATCATTCATGTGTGTGTGCGTCCTACCTTCTCCATGAATAGTGTATTCCATTTCATAATTACATATTCTATGGATTGTTATAATAAACAAATAATGAATATACATGATATTTATATCATAGTTTAAATTCATGAAATCATGATATATGTATAAGTACCAATTATATAACAAATTACCACACATGAGAAGAACAAAGTGAATATTACCTGAAGTGAAACCATAACATAGAATTATTAAAAAGCATGTAATATAGAGTGATAATAAATCCATATATGTTATTATATATAAGATTAAATTTCTATATAATAAACATATATTTATCATACATGAGGTTTTAATGAGTATGACAGGATTCAAGAAACAGGGTAAAGGGATTTATAGTCTCACTATTATTTTTTCAGATTTACGCCTTATTCCCCACTAATATCGTTTTTTGGTGATTATACATACATTGAATATATTTTATAATTTATATAATTATTTTTATAGTTATTTTAATATTCATTTGATGATATCTCTTTTATGGGGTTTTTTCTAGAGTAACCAAAGCAAAAAACTAGTTTTGTCTCAATTTTCCTTTATTGAGACACATGTCAAGAATATCAAGAACCATTTTTTTCCAAAATGATATTTTATGATATTTATGAAGGAAA
Source organism: Viscum album (assembly GCA_963277665.1). Classification (NCBI taxonomy): domain Eukaryota; kingdom Viridiplantae; phylum Streptophyta; class Magnoliopsida; order Santalales; family Viscaceae; genus Viscum; species Viscum album. The sequence goes on along the minus strand of OY728130.1, from coordinate 1,303,854,375 downwards.
TGGATTTTGAAATGTTTATGGTTTTAAATATTCTTTATTAAGTTTTCATGTAAAAAGTTTTGATATTTTTTTCATGGTTTATTTATAAGTTAACAAATAATTTTTAAAGTACGGATTTTAAAAATATTTTAATCCTTCTTTGATAGATTTTCAAGGAAATTTATTTAAATATATCTTTCATTTTCTCTTTATATGTTTTTAAAGAAAAATGATTCAATAATATTTTCACAGAATTCTTTATAAGTTTTCATGTTTATTTTCAAGAAAATGGGTGTCAAGGGGATTTAGGTTTTGAAGATCCTTTTTAATAAAGAATGGGTATTTTCCTCACGAAAATTTTTAAAATATATTTCAAAACTATTTTCCATCTAAGATGAAATTTTATGAAATTACTCATTACCTTTTGGGAAATTATACAATGGTTCTATTCATATTATTCCTATTAATAGTTTATGTTTTCATGGAATTAAGCTTATATAACCCATTACTCTTCCATGGGTTTTATGAATGTAAAACCTGCTTCTTTTCATGGGATATGATTTGGTGAAATAGTTATGAAAACATTATTCTTCTATAGGCTAAGATATAATTACATGTTAATGACACCCATTTCATTTCATTTTATTATTATAGGATATTTATAAAACCTATCTATCTTTATTGGTCATGATATGATGACTATTTTATTATCTTATAGAACATGTATGTATGCTTTTATTATGAGATGGTTGGTACCTATATCTCCATCAAATTCATTGGGTAAATATTTATATGTTATGATATAATTATTTGAATCAAGTTGACGGGTTTGATCCAGTAAAGGAATATGTGGAGTTTTGATCAGTTATAAGGAAAGGATTGCGACTGGGGATGGTGGTGTGTCCTGCCTGGTATGGTAGTCACCATGAAGTTGGAAGATGGGGAAAACCAATACAATATGGGAAGATGGGTAAACTTGATCCCTTATAAGGAATGGACTATGATAGGGGATGGTTGTCTGTCCCACCCAGTAGGTTTGGCTCCCATGAAGTTCCTTGACAAGTTCTAGAAATGCATGTTGACTTATAGAGAATGATATCACATGTTTATGTATGCCAAAATTCCATGCCTTATTCATATGATATGATTTCATGTATAATGTTATTTATTTATATCCGATTCATTTCTTATGAACATCAAATATTTATAGCATGATTCATGTTTTTGATCTTATGATATGCATGGTACGATCTTCAAATGTTATGATCATGTTTGCGTACCTCTATGCTCATGTTTATACTTACTTGTATCCCCTGTTTACCATTACCGAGAATATGAGATGCCCATTTTTTATGTTTTATCCCCTAGGTTATGAAGATATTTATTATGATTAATGTGTCTAATAAGGGTACTATTTATGAAGGACCTAGTGTTAGATATTGTACTACCCTTATATACTGGTTTTTATATTTCCATGTTTCCAAATATACTAGACTAGTATGGTCTTTGGGTGTCTTTTTGTATAATTTTATAAGTATTTTGAAAAATTTACATAATGTAAATGTATGAAAATTGAGGGTTGCTATAAAAAGGGGTCATCTAGAAAGGAAATTTCGATAATGTCATAGATCCATTTATGAATTATATACAAAAATAAAACTCACATTTCGAGGGAAAAGTAATTAGTTACTTTTCAAAAACATCAACATAATCTATTATAATAAGAAAACATCCAATTCTGGCTTCTTAATCAATAATTTTAGTTTAATATACCTTATTATATGGTATCAAAACCCATATTATGGACTTTCTTCTTGATAGAGATATAATCATCCTTGAACTGATATTTTATAATGGGATGCTTTGTGATATTAAATAAGATACCATTATCTCTACAACTTATATGATATCTGTGTCAAGAGAGTTAGTTTACACACAATATTACATTAAATTCTACAAATATAATGAGAACTAGATCTATGATATGTATATTCACACAAAAATAACTCAAAAAATATTTAAATACCTTTGATGCAATCAATATAATACATGGGTTTTTCAATGAAAATATAATATCTATATTCTGAGGTGTTGAATCAAAATTCTTAGTAATTGTGCATGATATGAAATAATAAAAATAACCAAACTAAAATAAGACATTTTTAAATATGGAATAAAGAATAATTGTACCATTCACAACATAATTATCATGTTCTACTTTAGTGGTAGTTGTTACATATGATATTTTTTGTTCCCTTTGTTTTAGAGGTTACTGTTGTCTATTTTCCTCCCTAGCCCTTGTATTGGGGAATCAATTTACATAATTCACAAAATCATTTCATTTAAATCATTTAAGTTTGTTGTGTATTATTTTGGACCTCTTCTCCCAAATTTCATTTTCCGTCCACTTTTCCCATTTTCAATAGTCACAATCTTCAGGATAAACTTCCCAAATTTGAAATATTTCTTAGTTCCTCTCAATAAATTTCCAAGGTTATTCCTCCCAAATTTTTTTGAATGTAGGAGATTGGAATTTATTTCAACCAATATATTTTCCACTTGAATTTATATAAAAATTAATCTTCCTATTATAGTTTCTAGAAAAATGATATTTTTTTGCTTTCATGTCTACCTTATCTTTAGTTGAAATTATTTCCTCTAAGATGTTGTGTCTCTTATTGATAATTACTTTGGGAGAATTGAATTTTGACCACTAAATAGGAATTTGTTCTCAAATTGGGGTTCCGTAACAATATTGGAGGTGTAGTTCATAAGTCATTTGAAGTTTGAATTATTGGTTATAATGTATTTATATTCCATTTGTTTTAACTCTAGGAATTCTCTCTCTATTTTCATGCAATTGTTTAAATGAAAACATTTTTTAAAGAATATTTTCTTGAAATCCTCCCATTATATAGTATCCATTTATTTATCTTTTATCATATTCCTAATTTTGTTGAACCATTGGATAAACTCTTCTTATAAATGATAAGAAACTAAAATTAACATTACATGGTTTGAGTATTAAATCATAGATAATATATTCTATATTATGTTGATCCAGTTCTTGGTAATTAGTGTATTGGAAAACCCACTAGAGGAGGTTGGATGTTCATGTATAAATGAATCTATAGAAATTTTATCCTTCCTTGTTACATTCAAGAGATCAACATTATTGTCATTATTATTTATATCTTGAGAGAGTTGAGTTATAATTTCAATGATATTTATCATTCTCACCATAATATCATTAGGTTTATTGTTCAAAAAATCACCACCTTTTACATCACATCCATTGATGACACAATTCAACCTTTATCTATCCAATAAATTAATAAATAAAATATTATGAAAATAATTAAATTAATTGATGTGTGAAATGAAAACTTATGAAAATTTTAGATATTACTCATAAATGATATATATTCACTAACTTAGGAATATATTGGTTTCAATATATTCTATTCATGGTTATTTCCTAATTCATTTATCAAACCTAAATATTTTTGAATACCACATCATTGTTTTAAAATAGTATTTTAATCATCAAAGAATACCCCAGGTGTTTCCAACTATGTGTACAGTTAGCACCAATTGTTCTGCACTATGTAAATATATAGTTAGTACCTAACCCTTTGTTTTGGGTTAATACCCTTATGTGTTTCTATTCGAGAGCGTACATAATCTTTTTTTCCATCCAAATTCGGATTTCATTGAATGAAAATGATACAATAAATACATTAAAAAATGATGATGTTTTTCTTCATCTAGGATTATCCCTAGGGTTTTCAAAAATGGTCTTTAGTCTTAACCCCCAATAGTATCAAAAAAAAATCATGAAAAATAAATAAACCCCCCCTTTATAAAAATTGAGGAATCCAAAAATAAACAAAAAAATATAATATATCTTTCACATTTTTAATCATTTCATATCATAATAAATATCTCCCTAGAACCAAAAGGTTTATTATCTATAGAGATTGGATTTATAAACAACATATTTTCTAGTACCGTGAAAATTTCCACAAAATCAAACCATACAATACCACCATAGAGAAATATCATATTTTGAACTCATATTCAAAACCTGGTGTGTCTAAAACATATGAAACAATGTCTTTAACTAATCAGTATAAGAAAAACTTATCAATATGTCATCAAGGGATGGATCATAATCATATGGAATCACGATCACATGAGAAAATATGTTTAAAAAGAACTTACAACATTAATATTTTCCAGTAAATAATGAAATAAAATAATATAACATCAAATGGATTAACATATATCATGAAATAAGAGTAAAAAATCATGATATAATAATGATTTTTCATAGAACATGAAAATATCTTATAATAGAGAAATGTGGAATCTTTATAATTGTAAAAAATAATAATATTGTGAACATAAATAACCATATCAGGTCCAAAATCCATATTTAGAACATATCTAACTGCATTTTGTAGATTTTAAATCATTTGATCATAGTTAAATATATAATATACATACCCAACCTTATTAATATAGATAATATAACGTCCCGGTTCTTGGTTCCACTCAACGGGTGCCCCAAACCCGGGTCGGCACGTGACCTCAAGCGCATTTCCACAAAAGCCAGAGGCTACCGACTAGCAGTGAGGGCCCAGGTCTGATAGTGGGGAAACTATGCCCTCATTTGTCAAAGTGTAGCACAATAGAATGATAAAACATAAAGCAAAAAATGGAAGTAGTAAACCACACACAACTGAAATAAACAACTACAATGGATACAACAAACAGTATATAAATAATGATGCTACATGTATCAAGTTATAAGAAAACATCCAGAACATGTTATACATCAATACAGTACAAAGAAAATGTAGAGTAAAAAAATCAAAGCAAAACAGCTGGCAGCAGCATCACGAGCCTAGGCTCAGTCCCATGCCCTCTTACTCCACAGTAATAGTCAAGTACCTGTATAGGGACTCTTGCCCCTATCCACACCTATAGAAATGTAATCTGTTTGGGCCGAAAATCATGACCTAAACAGGGAGTGAGAAATACATCTTAGTAGGCACCCACTAAAGGCCCGTGCCTAACTGCGTGAAAGCATGCAACAACAACGTGTAGTAAAAAAATGCAATAAACTAATAATTACTCAAAATTAACTAACTTAACAGTTAAATTGCCATTTTATTATTCATTTAATCCATTTAATTTAGTAACATTTTGTGCTCAACAGCACCAAGCCCTCAGGCTAACCAGTATCTTACCCTCAGGCTAATATAGTGAACCACACCCTCAGGCTATACAGAATCCAACCCATAGGTATTGCCCTCAGCCATAATAGAAGTTTCCCGTAGGTGTAGGAAGTGTCGCCCTCATGCATAGAAGTCAAGCCCTCAGGCATGAAAGGATTCCCTCAGTTATAATAGAACGTCGCCCTCAGGCTAATACAGTCACGCCCTCAGGCTAATCACAACAATGCCCTCAGGCTAAACAGCTAATCGGGCCATGCCCAACATGAAAATATGCAGCAAAGAAGCAATTCCTCTTGAGACAATTCTATAAGTACTACTTTATAGGCATACCTCGGGTATCCTGGTCAAACGGCTAAATAGTGGAACGCACCCCTAGGGTGGTCCTGGATCCAAGCAATCATCCCAACTAGCATTTTATTATCACATTAATCACCTATTAATTTATATGTGTTTAATATAGCAATGGCCTCATCCAAACGACACCCCAACATGGGTCTGTGGCACAAAAATGCACAAAACACAAGGCAGTTGGAAAAATGAACACTAAGCCACCTACCTTATACGCCAACAAGCGCTATACGTGAACGCTGATTCCAGAAATGCCAAAGAATGACATAGATCTGAGGTAAGAAAACTTTAATTCAACCTCAAATAACTCCCGCTAGGGAAAGAATTGGTAAACAACGCGCTATGAGAAGAGAGGGATTACCCACGTGGTTCCAACGTGATTGATGGAAGCGAGATCAGATTTCTCGGTGCCTGAACGGTTTATCCACAAATATCTGGCCTTCCTCCCGAGCTCCTTCTTCCCGTTCTAAACCTTCCCTATAAAAAAGGGATGCTACTGCCCATTTTAAGCAAAAAAATGAAGTACACGGCGTGTACTTCCAAGTATGTGGCGTGTATTTAACTGTTCCTCTGGCGGCACCGCCACACTGTTCATCCGTCGAAATGAGTACACGACATGTACTCCTGAGTGCACGACGTGTACTATCGCCCAGCTGGCGGCTTCTCCACCGCCTTACTGTTTTGGCCTTCCAACTGACTACACGGCGTGTAAAGGACCACTACACGGTATGTAGTAAGTTCCTACACCCTTCATCGCCGACATGGCTACACGCCCCACGTACTTATCCCTACACCGACAAAAGTACATGGCGTGTGGAAAAAGTACACGTCCTGTACTTCCAAAATTTAGGATTTTTCCCCATTTTCCATATTTTCTCAAAAAAATTAAGGAAAATAGAAAAGAAGAAGCCCGTACATCAAAGATAAGAACCGGGTTCTTACAAACTTCCCCCCTTATAGCAATTCGTCCCCTAATTGCCCTTCCAAGGGTGGAGAAGATATAGCCGTGAACAACTCTAGCCACTAAGCATGTACGTCGGCCTCCCGATCCCAGGTCTCATCTTACACTCGTCTATACTACCATAGAACCTGTACGAGAGGAACTAATAGGCCTTGGAGAACCTTCGTGATCCTGTCAACCATACGAAATGGATGGTCCTCAAAGGACGCATCTGCCTCCAGATCTACCTCCTCGAGATGAAGGATGTGAGATTGGTTTGGATGATAGCGGCGCAACTGAGACACATGGAAGACGTCATCAATGGCTCTGTATCGTTGCGGTAACTACAATCGATAGGCAACCAGCCCGACTCTGTCCAGAATCTCAAATAGCCCCACATAACTCGGTGAAAGCTTACCCTGTCTCCTGATCAGTTGGTGTCCCAGCCTCGGCGAAACATGTAAGAAAACCTGATCCCCGACCACGAACTCCAAAGGTTGTATTTGGCGATCAACATAAGACTTCTAATGAGACTGCACGGTATCCATCTGCTTCTGAATCAACTGGACCTGTTCAGATGTCTCCTGCACAAGCTGTGGTCCTAGTAAAGCTGCCTCACCTGCCTCTAACCAGCACAAAGGTGAATGAAATGTCCTACCATATAAATCCTCGTATGGTGCCATCTCAATAGTCACCTGGAAGCTATTGTTATAGGAAAACTCAACTAAAGGTATTTGATTCTCCCAAGAGCCACCAAAAGGTGCCACTCAATGGGTGGCCCGAACCCGGGTCACCACGTGACCTCATGCGCATTTCCCCAAATTCTAGAGGCTGCCGACTAGCAGCGAGGACCTAGGTCTGATAGTGGGGAAACTATGCCCTCATTTGTCAAAGTGTAGCGCAGCGGAATGAAATAAAACAAAAAACAAACAGTGGAAGTAGTAAACCATACACAACTGAAATAAACAACTACAGTGGATACAACCAACAATATATAAATAATGATGCTACATGTCTCAAGTTCTAAGAAAATAGCTAGAACATGTTATACATCAATACAGAACAACAAAATGCATAGTACACCAAAACAAAGCAAAATAACTGGAAGCAGCATCACGAGCCTGGGCTCGGTCCCATGCCCTCCTACTCCACAGCAATAGTCAAGTACCTGTATAGGGACTCTTGCCCCTATCCACACCTGCAGAAACGTAATCTGTTTGGGCTGAAAAAAATTACCCAAACAGGGTGTGAGAAATACATCTCAGTAGGCACCCACCAAAGGCCCGTTCCCAACTGCGTGAAAGCATGCAACAATAGTGTGTAGTAGAAAAATGTAATAAACTAAGTAGCACTCAAAATTAACAAACTTAATAGTTAAATTTTTGTTTTATTATTCATTTAATCCATTTTATTTAGTAACATTTTATGCTCAACAGCACCAATACCTCAGGCCAACAAGTATCTTTCCCTCAGGATAATATAGTGAACCACGCCCTCCGGCTATACAGAATCCAACCTGTAGGTATTTCCCTCAAGCGTAACAGTAGTTTCCCTCAGGCGTAGGAAGTGTCGCCCTCAGGCACAGAAGTCAAGCCCTTAGGCACGAAAGGTTGCCCTTAGGCGAAATAGAATGTCTCCCTCAGGCTAATACAGTCACACCCTCAGGATAATCACAACAACGCCCTTAGGATAAACAGGTAACCGGGCCATGCCCAACATGAAAATATGCAGTAAACAAGAAATTCCTCTCGAGGAAATTCTACAAGTACTACTTTATAGGCATACCCTCAAGAATCTTGGCCAAATAGCTAAACAGTGGAATGCACCCCTGGGGTTGTCCTGGATCCAAGTAATGATCCCAACCAACATTTTATTATCACATTAATCACCTATTCAATTCTAGGTGTATAATATAGCAATGTCCTCAGCAACACGACACCCCAACATGGGTCTGTGGAACAAAAACACACAAAACACAAGACAGTTGGAAAAATTAACACCAAGCCACCTACCTTATACGCCAACGAGTGCTATACGTGAACACCGATTCTGGAAACGCCAAAGAATAGCGTATATCTGAGGTAAGAAAACTTTCCTTCAACCTCAAAATAACTCCCATTAGGGAAAGAATTGGTAAACAATGCGCTAGGAGAAGAGAGGGCTTACCCGGACGGTTCCAACGTGATCGATGGAAGCGAGATCGGATTCCCGTTGCTCAATCGGTTGAACCATGAAGATCCGGCCTTCCTCCCGAGACCCTTCTTCCCATTATAAACCTTCCCTGTGAACAGGGGAGGCCACTACCTATTTTAAGAGAAAAACAAAGTACACGACGTGCACTTCCAAGTACACAGCGTGTACTCCCTTCATTTAACTATTCCTCTGGTGGCACCGCCACACTGTTCATCCATCGACATGAGTACACGACATGTACTTCTGAGTACACGGCGTGTATTGTCACCCAGCTGGCAGCTGCTCCATCGCCTTACTGTTTTGGCCTGCCGACTGACTACACGGCGTGTAAAGGACAACTACACAACGTGTATTCGGTTCCTACACCCTTCGTCGCCAACATGGATACACGCCCCATGTACTTATCCCTACATGGCCAAAAGTACACGACGTGTAGAAAAATTACATGGCGTGTAATTCCAAAATTTAGGCTTTTTCCCCATTTTCCATATTTTCTCAAAAACACTTAAAGAAAATAGAAAAGAAGAAGCCCGTACCTCAAATATAAGAACCGGGTTCTTACATATAATTATATAAAGTCTATTCTCAATCATTTGATCATAGCTTACTGAATTAATTCCATATTCAATATTATTATCTAATGAGATATAAAACCTTATACAATGATTTAAAGGTCCATAAAGGACTCCAACCATCACATATTTATAATATATACACATTAATTCCATATAAACTCAATTTTATATAATACCATGAATAACCCAATGACATAAAATAGATTTCATAACATTTCTATGTGGCATCACATACAAGAAACTCAACAGTTACATCCGATGATAGAAAAATTCAATCACCTAAATGGATTATTTAACAATATTATTTATTGGATGAATCATATCTTCATAGGAAATTTATCACTTATATATAATGTTTAAAATTAAATTTAAATATAAAACTGATTTCTAGAAAACATTTCTTACCATTATTGTAAAAGAATAAGTTATGATCCACTTTCAAAGAGAACATTATTTAGGAATAAAACATGAAACAAATTAAAACAATGTTAAAAAGAAATATAGTTATAGATCCTCTAATTTAAAAAATTATGAGGTCTAAATAATTTGAGTGAAAGAACTTATTTGGATCATGATTAAAAAAACACATCAATTTATTGAAATATATATATTATAACCCACATAATTTATAAGAGTAATAAATTTTAATTTTAAAAAAATTTAAAGATAATTATGATAATGAATATAAATAAAAAATATTTTTATTTAAAAATATGAATGTATAACCTTATAATGATTAAAGTGTAGTAATATGGAAGAGAATGATCACATTGGAGAGGATGAGAATTATTTATAATAATATTATACTTATATGAGAAGTAAATTAATTAAGGAATTGGTTTTGAATTAAAAATGTAATTTTCCATATATTTAAATAAAAATTATCATATAATAAATTTTTATGGTGGAAGAAAACAAAAATAGAATAAAGGATCAATAAGAAGCATTATAACACAAAGAAAGGAGATATCAGTTAACAAAATTCCTTACATTTAGTTTTGAATTCAAAAAAAGTGATTTAGCCTAAATAATAAAAATAATAACCATACAAATGAATTATTTTAGAACCTTATTCATATACATTATGTTTTATATTCTTTAATTATAATAATCCATTATATTTTCATTAGAAAGTTAATGTTTATGTTCAAAATCTAATGATAATAATTGGGATTGTTTTTCACTAGTTTCATAACAATGATATCAAACCCTATTCATTGATACCAATTTCATCATTTCTAAATTATAAAATATTTTGATTTTATTTTCAATTATTTAATCATCCATATATTCATTTTATGGAAACCATGGGTGTGGATAGTGGGAATGGAATCCATGATCAGTTACTTTCATAATTTTTTTTATAATAACAAGTTACTTTATAATGACTTTTTATTTCTATGTCATATATTAAGAAATATATATTGGGAATATATTAATAATTAATAAGATATATGTATTCATCAAATACATTTTGGAATCAACCATGTAAGGTGGTGATGAAAAACATATGTTTTTTATGGAGGTAGTAGTCTGTACGTAACATGATTGATGTTTTCATTTCATAATGATTATTATTATTTAGAGAATAAAAAAATATATCCTTATTGAATTATAATTATGTTATAAATATATTATTTATTCATTATATACACTCTTATTACCTTCTGTGTATGGTGATGATGAAAAATGAAACATGTCATCCATGGAGGTAGTAATTGACAAGTAACATAGATGACATTTTCATTTATCTTATGAATGGTATAGTGGAAGAAAATGGTTATTACATAAAAATAATAATATTCCATTATACTAATGATAAAAATTTAATTATATTAGTATAGTTATAAAATATTTTTAAGAGGTGGAATATGAAATTAAAGAATATAAATATAAAATGAATGATTAGGTGTTTTTAACTTAATCTTTAGGACAACTATTTGAGCCTTCCTAGAATGGTATTTTATACAGACTTACACCTAGAGAAATTATTCAGGAAATTTTATGAGATATTTTTTTAAATATTGGTTTAGATAATGGGCCTATGAGTTGAGGGTATGTAGGGTGGTAAGGGGTGTATTTTGTAAGTGAGAGGGGATAAACATTTATAAATATTCATATATTTATTTTAATGGTAGGCTACTATCAAAGTAGCGTGACCTAAATATTCCCTAAAATATTTATATGATGATTATTTTTTAGTAAAAAAACTGATACACACAAATAAGGGATAAGGTTTGAGATATGTTTGTCTTTCTCGCCATTAATTTGTTTTATTTAATTTACTTTTACCATGGTGACTCATATTTTTAACTATGGTACCTTATTTTTATGACTAAAAAATTACCCTTATTGTCTAATTTAGATATTGTGATTCAAATTGTGAAAAATATATATATTAAATTCACACAATTGATAATAATAAATTCTAAAATAAAAGATTTATAATGCATAAAATTAGTTTTAGAAAAAATATAACTTCTCTTCCAAAATGTCAAATATATGTTCCGAAAAACAATAAATATTTTTTTAATTGTATAATTTTACTTATTAAATACATAATTTTTCAATAAAAATATTTTTAATACATTTTTATAAAATAATTATGTCACAAAAGTCATTGTATTTGTAAAAATATTATTTTATAATATTCACATAAATATTATCACTTTTAGAAAAACACAAAAAATCTATTCTAAGCTAATTTTGATATAATGAATCAAGAAATAAATTTCAATGTTTCAAATTCGAATTATACCTTTTTAAAATTTAACAATTTCATGTTAACCTAAATTATAATGGAAAAAATTTTCTATAGGAAAATGATTTTTTGAAAACTAATTGTTCTTATTCTTATTTCATATCAATTAATAATTAAATTAATTTTAATTTCTCAACATTATATTTTTTTCATAATTTCTATATAATTTAATCAGTTTTTTAAGATAAAAATTCATTGAACATAAAAAGTCAATTTTTAGGAAAATAAATTTCAAGCATAAGATGTTCTTATTAGTCATATGGCTGCACTAATTTAGTTTTTCAATGAATTATTATTTGAAATAACCTTTATTTTTATTATTTAGATATATTTCATTTTTTAGTTACTTTTATTTAGATATTGAAATTCGAGGACTACATTATAATAGTTAATTTTTATACATATGAGTTTAGCATAATAAAATGTATCACAATTCATTTTGGTTTAGTGTTGCATGGGAAACAAATTATTAAATGTAATATTTAAAAGTGATATACAAAGAAAAATTGTGGGATGTTAAAATTAACAAAATAAAAAAAATTAATGGTTATCTATATTAATATTTTATTTTCATATTCGTATTTACTAACAATTCAATTTCTTTAACAGTGTTTTTATTTCTAGATCATTCCTTCATACAAATATAACTTTCAACTATTAACATACATTGAATCTATAATTTTTAAAAGAATCCTAACAATTTTCAGGAATCCAACCTTTTATAATGTATTCAACACATGGCTCATTTCTCCAACATAAAACTAAATCACTCTAATAATAGTTATAACAATTAAATTCATGGGGATATGAGAAATTCCCAAATATCATCATGTAGAGGAATAAACATATCATGACGAAACAACCTGTTACTTTTAACTCACTTCTAGGCCCTCCTTGTGCATCCAAATTGTAGAAAAAATCTTGTACATAATTGTTTATTAATTTATTAATTTATATTCTCTATCTTAATTGACTTTTTTATCCATATTAATTGTGAGCCTAACCCAAATTGTTCATATTTCTTTTATTGATACATCATAGTCATATCCTTACTCATACTACCTTCACCATTTATGGAATCTTTTAAAAAAAATTCTCTCATTACTTATTTTGATATTTTTAATACATCATAGGAATAATACATTTTTTCACTTAAATATCCAATAAATCCACTATATTACTATTTATTCTTGAGGAATCATTCTTCAAACATTAAACATTATTTTATTGAGTAAGAGAATATTTCTCTTTTATACTCCATATATGTTTCCATTCCTACCATTCTATATTCTTTAAATAATCCACAATTGGTTATTTTTTCACCCTAAATTTAATTTCATCCTCAAAATATTTTAAATATATAAATATATTTTTTAAATTAAAAAACATTTATTCATGTCCTACTTCACCCCCTAACATGGTATCAGAATTTTTGTAAAGAAACATCCAATGTTTCTCATATTATACAAACTCCATATATTTCCTTGGATAGTATAATTGAAAAAAATACTTGGATAATTTAATTCATTAAATATTCATGTCCCATTTCTGATAATGCAATAAATTTCCATACATGTTTTAGCACATTGGATTCAATACAGACATCCATGGTGTCACCCAAAAATCTAAAATAATATTATTTAAATGAAAATTTTTATTAGGGATCATTAATTCTAGATTTATATATAAATTTCAATTTATCCACATATGCTATATTTTGTGATTTTTGAACTCAAATATTTTAGATTGTTGTGGTAGAGATCTCAAACTTGTCCTTTATCTTCTGTGAGTTCATATTTATATAAAATTACTTTATTTTTTAAATCCTTATAATTTAATTAGGAAATCACGAGATCCATCCATGAATAATAAACCTTCCAAGATTTATTTATTTATTTATTTTACTATTTTTAGAGGAATTATCTTGGATTTAAGTAACTTCTATTTTTTAATTTATTCCTTATATTTTTGTTTCATCTATCTAAGTAAATCAGTTAGATTTATAATCTTTTTTACTATCCTTCAGGTGTTTAATTAATCAACAATTCCTCTTGTTTGAATCATTGGTTTTATAATTCCAATTTGTTTATGAAATCACCATTAACCCCCTAAATAATTAAAATTAATCTAACTTCTCATATATGGATTTATTTTCTCCGTGATTAATACAATTATATTCTATATATTGATAAATAGATGTTATTTCCTAATCTGCATTTTAATTATGACATTATTTTAACTTCAAATGGGATTATATTTTTTTTTCATGAATGGAAGTTTCCAAATAGTATTATAAATAAATTATCAACACAACCAGTGACAGTTAACTCAATATGTATATACATCATTCCAATGTTTTTTCATCATACATCTCATTTTATTAACATTTTTAATTAAAAAATATTCAATAGTTTTATCCCTTTATATCTCATCACTGCCTAGTTTATAGTCATTAATTAATAAAAATATCTTAATATCCTTATCTTCTATAGATTCCCCATAAATATTCTTTAAAGTGATATACATTTCAAATAAATATTTTCTATCATTACAACATGAAATTATTAATTTATCTTTAAAAAAAATTATTATAATGTATGTATTCCATGAACTCGTTATCATAAGCAGATAAATAAACATGAATATAAAAATTAAAACCATATCACTTTATTCCATTAAAAAATAGGATTCAAGATAAATAATGTGTGTAACACATCCAGAAAATAAATTATTATAAACTGAGATTCAAATCCAATCATTTGGGCTCTAATTCAAATTATTGGGACTATAGACCCTAAGAGGTGGAAGGGTAAATATGGTTTATTTATAATTTTAACATATTATTCAATTCTTAACATTCACCAATCATTGAATCTTGTTCCCATATATTAGTTCAATCATTCAATGTATCTTTCCTTACCTTTATTCACACTGATGTTCAAAAAAATTATGCACTATAAAGCACACAAAAATATAAGTATTTTACTTGGTTCACCTATACAAGAATATGTCTATGGAGTACACACATGGAAATGTTTTGGTGTAATAAAAGGAAATTTTATCCAACACTTTTGATGGATATAATTTTTCAATAATGTTTAATCCATATAGATGTAATGTTACATTGAAAATGTTTCAAGGACATGATACTACCTCCCATGTGTGACCCAATTTGATTACTTATAAATGAATTAATTCATGGAAATAAATCAATTTATAGACTAGTAGATATCATCATGATATTTATAAGAAACGTTTAGGACCCTAGTAGTCGTACCTATGATCACATTATCGTACACTTTGGGATTCCACCTTCATATTTTTTCCTAGTGTTTCCTCATGACATCACACCAGAAGATCATCTCCCCTAAATGGGAAGTCCTTGTAAAATGTAGGGTTATAACAATTAATTTTATTCAATTACTATACCCCCTCCATGTTTGATGTGGAAATAGTGTGTAGGTACTATCGTGCAACAGTCATAGTACATGCTGCAAGACCCAAGACACATAACACAAGGATCATATCAATGCCACAACACTCATTTTCGATTGATTTAATTTAATTTTAAAATTAAAATTAAAACCATAAAATAATACTTTAGTATCATCCATTGAATCCTTGTTCCAAAATATCATCATTATCCAATTTGAAATTTCGAGTTATTGTAGATGAAAATAACAACCAAGGTTATCAAATGAATGGAAATTAGAATTCTACATGAATTATCATAGAAAAAATCTTTTATGAGATGGTGTAGGGTTTTCAGGTGTAGCATATAGTTTTTTAGTAGTTTTTATATAACTAATTAGATGTTGGGGTGTGGTTATATTGTCATTATAGTGTATTCTTCTACAAAACATTTTGTTTTTTTCATGGAACATGGATTGCACCATGGAGGTCAATAAGTCTCCAAAACCACTGAAAAACTATTACAGAGTTCTATATTGTGGAGAGAACACTATGTCATGGAGGATCTAAAATCTAAAGAGGAACTATAAATTGACCCATCCTTTTTTTCACTAGGTTCATACTCTTTGGAATGGAGGAATTTTACTCTACAGTTTTGATAACCAACTTCTCCATAGAGGTACTTAATACTCTAGTGGAAACAAAATACTACCCAAAATCATTATACATTATGGATAATTATAAAATTTCATGGTAACTAATTATATAATATGCTACCTTGTATTTTGTTTTTGTCCACCACTTATTTCAAGGTCAACTTATCTAATTATTATTGAATCACAAGATTAATTCGGGATATAGGTGAACTATGAAAAATAACTTGGAATAGTATTATTTAATTGGGATATAATTTATGTGTTGACAAAATATCCAAAAAAACTAATCATATCTTTTTTAAAATTTGTTTAACCTTACAAGAACACAATAAATATTACACATCTTGGGTTCAACAATCTCCCCCCTTAAATTTTGTTGTCAACCAAGGAAAAAAAGTATCTATGAAACTATGAAACCTTAGAAATGGATCAACATTAAAAAATTATAAGCCTACTTGAAAAAAATAAATATTGGAAAAAAAATACATTTTTTCCATAAATAGTTAAATATTTCCAACAGCTTCCTTCACACGAACTACTCAATCTCATTAATAATTCATTTAATAATTCAAACAAACAACCACTTACAATAAAATGTAAAATTTTTATAAATATACTAAATTCATATCTTACCATTTGTAATAACTCTCTCCAAATATATTAACCACTCAAAGGTTACACGTATCAATGGATACTCCCCCACATTTTATACTCCCTTGTTTTCAAACAATAGAAAGATAATCATCAAGGAAGGATTTATATTTTCAATTATACTCCCTCACTGAAAAAATATCCAAATAAATATGATAGAGCGGAAAATCCACCATACCTTATACATATAAATAATGAGGATGAACACACAACTTCAAAATCAAAATTTTAAAGGCTATTTTGGTTACAATCTCTATAAACACATCAATAATATTATCTTTTGTAGAAAAAAATCCAACATTAACAAATTATTATCTAATAGATCTTTGATGGAATACTTTGTTATATGAATATTCTTGGACAAATAATGTTATAATAGAATAATTGAATGTTTTATTTCACTTAAATTTTAAAAAATCAAAAGTAATGGTGATTTCAATTTATCTTAATGATCATCTAATTGATCCTCCGTACACATATGTTGTTTTAAAGAATGAATGGAAACCAAATATTCTTCCATATAATTTCTAATGGTAATTGAATTACATTTTCTTAAAGGAAAAAAACCAATTTCTTCTCCTAAAAGGAACACTCTTCTAAATCTAGACTTCCAATCATTAACCTAACCTCCCCAATATGCATTTTAATACTCCAATAGATCATGCTTTCCTTTGATATAATATTTCAACACAAAATCTATCGTCTCTTTTATGTATCTATGTATTATATTTAAATACAAAAAAATATATCATTTTTGTGCACTTTGATATATGGAATAAATTGAAATAGAATATAGAATATCTAGTATTAAATTTATCAAGTAATGTAAACTTCTAATCTACATTTAGAATTCCCTTGTTCCAACATTCATTCCATTTTTATCATTTTTCACACATTTTCACTATATAAATTAGTGTATGAAAATGATTTTAATTTTATATGTTAATGTTTTTCAATATTTCATTATCATACATTTCTTGAAAAATAAAAATATTGTTCTTTTCTTCAAAAATATGTCAGAGAATATAGTATTTTATCTCAAAAAGTATTGACATTTCAAAAAGGTTCATCATTTCACTAGATAATTCAACAAGATTTATTTCACTATTTAAAAAATATTATATCATCTATTTAAACAATAATAATGAGAAATACCTCATTATCATCTTGGAAGTATTTATTTCTATCAACTCTCCCATTATGTAATTTCAACTTCTTTGGGAAAGTTTCAAGTTTATAATTCCTTGTTTTGGGGACTATTTTATTATATATAATGCCTTATCTATCCTAAAAATAATGTTCTCATATTTATTAAAAAGTAAGCTGCATGGTTGTTCAATATATACTTCCTCTTCAAATCACCATTGAGGAAGGGTGTCATGGCATAAATTTGAAAATTATTACAATTAATTTATGTTGTAATAGAAAGAAAAAATCATATGGTTTCACATCATGAAAATGGTTCAAGGTTTTATCAAAGTAAAATTCTTCCACTTGGTAATTTACATTATTCACAAATATTTCTTTCTTTCTCACAACTTCACCTGTTTCATTCATCTTTTTTTGAAACATACAATTTTTTCAAATAATTTACTTTTCTATTATATTGGATAATAACTCCCAAGTTTCGTTCCTTTTTAATCTGAACCAGATGTTCATTAATTGAATCTACCCACTCTTGTGTTTCATTACTTCTTTAACATCTTAAGGTTTATCTTGAGAGAATAATGAGATATGGTAGTTAGTACCCAATTTTATTATAGTTTGAATATATTTCCCTTTATTTCTAATAATATTTTAGGATTTTAAATTCTTTATAAACCTATTATGATTTGAAAATTATTTATATTAATCACTTGAGTTTTCTGATTCAACTTCTTCATCTCAAACATTGTTATTATTTTTATAGTTTTCTAATGATTCCAATTTCTATTTGTTAATAACAGATTCATCTTTATCACTTTTTAAAGTTATTATTTCAGGATAGTTTAGTTATATTTTGTGTTCCATAAATTTCATATAAAAATAATCATTAATAATTTATATAACTTTGTTTTGAAAAAGATAACCTATTTCCTTGGGTGGATGACTAGGAAGAGAACCACTAAGCCTATTTTATTAAAATTTACCTATATTTTTTTGTTTAAAATTGATAATAGAATGTCCTCTAAACAATATTAGATATATCAAACTTAGATATTTCTTATAATACATATCACAAGATGATATAATAATATTTTTCCTAAAAAAGGGTGATTTTGGATTTGATCTACTTCTCTAATTTTTTGTATCTAGAAATAATGAGATATGTTTTCTTCTAGAAATGTAGTGTGAGACATCTTCAAATGACATGAATAATTTTATTCCACATTACTATTTGGTTGTGGAATGTATGGTGCCCTAGGTTCATGGTAAATCACATGTTTTTCTTGATATTCATCAAATATTCCACTGATACACTCAACACCACTATCAGTTCGAATATTCTTGCAAGAGTGAAAAAACTTTCTTTATATTCTTCTCATTAAAAATTTAATTTTTTAGTGATGTTTATTTTTTTTCAAATACATAATATATTTAATGTGATTAATTTCATCAATAAAGGAAATAAAATACATATCTCAATTTTTTTATTTCTTCCTCATATTCCCACAAATGATAGAGTGAATGAACTCCAATGGATAAGTATTTTTTATTTCAACCTTCTTATGTAGAGAATTTATAATATTACCATTTTGAAAAATGTAACACATCCAATTAATCTCTCTTTTTAACATAGGAATGTCATCAAATTTTTTTCCGTAAATGAGAAAACACATCTTCTTTTGTCCTATATGACTAAATAGTTGACGACATAGTTGACTTTCTTCTTTCATGGGTAAAAAACCCAACCAACATCAACATTCCAAAACAAATATTTTCTTTTTCATTTTCTTCTTATGAATATACACCCATATTTCAAACACTTCATAAAAGACCATCTTTATCATCAAATTTATCACCATGATTTCTTACCATAATCAAAATCTCATTAACTCTTTTTATGAAATAAAAAATGTTTGAAAAATAATGGGTTTCTTCTAATGTGAATAGAAAAAATTTCTAAAAATCTAGAAAGTGAAATTTCTAGCTATGAATGTAGATATAGTAATGATGACGATGATGAATAAATGCAAATTTCAAGAGATATTAAGGAAACAAATTCTCATTCCAAAGCTGAGTGAAGAAGAATTCACTTGTGAAAGTTGTATTGAAGTTAAATACAATGATAAAATTGAGATAACTTTGTTTCTAAAATTAATACTCAAGGAGTGTATCTCATAAAACTATAAGTAGAACAATTAAAAAAAAAATCTAATGGAGGAAAATTAGTATTCAAGAAGAAGTGAATCAGTTTATATTGAAATGAAGATAATGTTATAGAAATAATTAAATAACATGAATAATATTGTTGATGAGCTCAAGAATTCATTAATTATAATAGATGAAGGAGTGAAATATAAATAAAAGGATTTGGATATTTGAAAAAAAACTGTTTAGTATTGAAAAAGAGGTTGAAAAGTTTAAACCAAATTTTAAGAACTCGATTGCTAAAGTTATTGAATGTTCATGTAGAGACAAGGACCATGTATATCAAGAACGATCAACCCCAAACAAAGATAAATACATTTACAAATCTTTTTCTTTCTATGATTATATGTATAAAATCTTGAAGACAATGTTTATATCAAAATATTTTAATTGTCCATATTATCAAAATTTTATGTACATCTTCATGAATAAAAAATTCTACAAATGGAAAAGATAGAAGGGATGAGAAGAATTTGAACATGATGAAAAAAGGTTAAATTTTCACTAAAATTTTCATTTTCATAAAGGATCCAAAATTAATTATGGGATGAAAATTAAAGGAAAGGTTCATAGTTCTGGATAATAAGATTCTAATAAAAGAAAATATTATTTTAAAGGTTATTGTTATATCTATGGGAGTCCTAGGAACATTAGATGATGTGTTGGTATAATTACCAATTGAATGATTAGTTTAGATGGTTTGAAAGAAAAATATTTACGGGGAGTCATCACACTCAAAAAATAATAATTAAGATATAGAAAGTGAAATATGAATTAAAAACTAAAAATAGATTTCAACCATTAGAAGATGTTTGTGAAAGAAGTGATAAACCTAGTGATTCTGTAAAAGGGTGATGTGTTATGATACCAACTAAAATATAGTCCAGATATAGTGTTGAGAAGTCTCAGAATTAGAAAGAGAGACACAATGAAAAATATCAAATAATTGTTGTAGGACCTCAATAATAGTCTATACCATCACAATATTATATGATTTATGATCCCTACTACATAGTTTTTTATTCCTAGTGTTTCTTCAAGGAATCACTCATGCTAACTGATGTCGTTGATTTTGGTTTTTTTTTCATATCATTTGTTCACTTATTATTAAAATTTTATTATTAAAATAATTTATTTTATGTAAGAATTACCAATTGTTATATTTTTTATATTAAATTGTTGAAAATTTTCATCTGTGTTAAAATAGGTATTTTATTGATTATTTTTTCATTTGAAAAAAATAACATTAATTAATTCATTCTTTATTAACATTCTATATTTTTCCCTTTTTCTCAAATAATAATGTTTTATTTTTTATTCTTTAATTTTTTTATTGTTTCTGGAATTAGTTTTTTTATTTCCCCTTTTTTCAATATTTTTAGATAAATTCTTAATTCATTTGTAAATAATAAAAAATTCACATTTTTTTGATTATTAAAATGTTTATATTAATTATAATAATTTAATTCTATTCTTTAAATATTTTAGTATTTATTTTAATATAATTTTAATTTAATTATATCATATCATTAATTATTTTAATTAAATAATGTGTTAATTAATTAAAGAAACTAAGTATACATTTTTTATTGTTTTAATTTTTTTTTACAATTATTAATCTAAAAAAGTTTTTTATTCCTTAATTAGTAATTAATGTTACTTTGTTTTTAACAATTTTCGACATTGAATTAGAATTTTAAAATCATTTTTTTATAATTATATGATTAATTTATAACTTCCTCTTTGTTTGATTTTTTGTTACAGGAGCCATCATTGAGCCCAACTATCACATCCAGACAAGCTAGTGGTGAAGTATATGAGTCACTGTTGTCCCCCATATATTCCCATTATCGCATCCCATTGCTAATTTTCCCACAATTCATCTTCCCCCAGTGCAGACTCAGAGGTATCACCGCCAGTGTAATTCCCCAACCCTAGTTACCCAAAGTCATTATATTATTACATAACATTGTCATGATTATAAGGAATCAAGTCCCGAAGGGCCAATCAGTTTAGAAGTCTTGGAAAATATATTACATACATGAACTTCACTTTACAATTTCTAACTTAAAACAAAATATAGATAATCCTTTGAGAATTCCATTATTCTTTTGGCTTAAACCTGAATATAAAACATAGTACACTTATTGGAATCCTATTAAAATAAAACATAATAAAGGGGTGAGCTCAAATACTCATTTAGGATAAAAAATATATAAAAATCTATCATAAATAATCATAAACTTTTATTTAAAGGTATAAAATTGAAACACAAACCCTTTAAACATAAACTTCATTATAACATGGAAAAGATAAATTAAATAATACCATTTACTTATTCACATTGATATTATACTAGTCGAATAATCACACTTAACATCAATAACTAATCTCATAATGATGGAATGCATAATGCCGGACATCTTAACCACAAAGTCATGGCCTCGTGCCAAGACTCTGAATATAAATTTTTTCAAGGCATTATGCCAAGACAGTAGTTTGTCTCATGAGACCTACCGATGCATTGAGGGGCTATAGCAGGCCCTTCCCATCACTTACTAAGTTTAATTCATTCCTCATATGAAAATGGTGAAACAAAATCTAAACATTTATATTAAAACTAGAATATGAAATTTCAATACTTTAACCACAAACAATTAATGGTATAAAAACATAGAACATCAACAACAAAACATAAGTCATTCAATACAATATTGGAGATTGTATTTTAATAAATAAACCTCAATGAAGAATAAAATACAATAAAGGATTTTGACAAAGATGAAAATAATCAGTAAAACTATTTGAGAGAAATATCCCTTTTTTCTTGAAAACATTTAAAAGTGGCTCTATTTATCAATGAAGTCATTTAAAATAGATTTTTGAATCAAAGTTTTACAGAACACTTTGAAAATTTTGAAAGGAAATTTAATTTCAAATCATTCATGTCCATATAAATTTATCCTTAAAACCATTTTTAAAACATGGACTTTAATGAGAAATATTTATAAGAATAAATCTTTAAAACAATATTTTAGTTAAAGAGTTCATAACCAAATAAGAGATGATTGAATAAAAATAATTGAGTAATAAAATTAATCAAAACCTTATAATATGATGATAATTAAGGGAATTCTGATATAATATATCAAAGTACAATATATACACTATATAAAATGGAATTGGCGCATAACAACGAAGAAGTCTCAATGGAATGTAAATTAAGATGAAATCCATTTTTAAGATTGTATCTATAGATTAAAGATAAATAAATGAAATAATTATGTGTGAAAAAAATAAATACACTCAAAATGATTGAATATTCAGTTTGAATCAAGAAAAGGACATTCACACATATTCTTGTAAAAAAACCAATGAATTGGATGTTTAACTCAATGAATAGAAATTGAATTAATATACCCTTACCATGATCATATCAATGACTTGAGAATTTATAAATGGAGTGATTATATCTATGAAAATTATATCCAAACAAAGGGGATTTTAAATTACAACATAAATAAATAAATAGTGACTCGACCCATAATCATGGAGTAAAATAATCAATGTAGTATGCATAAAACCCAATGAGTGGAAATTGAAATTAGAAATTCCATTACCTATTTAGAATCTTACAAAACATACACAGCTTGAAATTAGGATAACACGATGAAGATGTAAATATCTACAAATTTAATTATATTACACAAATAATAAAATTATAGGAAGTATATACACCACAAAAAGGAAATAGTGGCAAATGTAGAATGAATATCACATGAATAAAGGTGAGATGAAAACCCCTTACCTTATAATTTACTTTAGTCGAGGGTAAGTTTAACCTCCTATATAATTGTTAAATCATTGTTATTAAATTATAAAAGTACCATATACATAAATATTATATCATATATGATCCACTAATATTTCTTTGTTAATAATATTTCCGTAGTATCATTGTTCCGGGTTTAAACATATTAGTTTTCCTTTATATGTTTTGTTACATAAGTCATGTTTGTTATAGATATTATGTATTTTATTGATATCCAAAATGATATTAAGCTCTTAAAAATTATTTTTTAATCATTGAATGAAAATTATTCTTGAATGGTTACAATGGGGAATGAAATATCATGACGTCGTGGAGACGGTAAGCCGTACACACATACGAGTGACAATATCATTCTATTGACGTTGAAATAGTATTTAATTTGATGGTATATTATATTTACAGAATCATTTAGATGTTATATTTATTATTTAAATCAATTATTCTAATTATTATACCCATCCAAATAACAAACTACACCACGACATGGATATGGTATGTCGTACACACACACGCACAGTGACTTGTCATTCATCGGATGGATAAAATAATGAATATGGTTGTACCATATTTATAATAACATAAAAGTATTTATAAGGTATTGGAGTTATTATTTTGGTATGGAAACAACAAAGAAAGATGAAGTGGAAGAAGAAATTAACTTCGAAATAGGTGATGAAATAATTACCTCTTCTTCGGGTGCTTCCTTTTTTATTTGAACAAAAGGGCTTCTTAAGTAGGATTTATGATCCAAGTAAGGAATCTAGGTTAATGTTAGATTATTTGGGAGCATATTGGATTAGGGTTTGGCCAATCCAAATGGCTTTGGGGGATGTGAATTTGAGAGAAGGGGAAATACTCTTTTATAAGGGAGGAGGGGGCACTTTAGGAAGAGCTTGAAAGATTATTTTATTATAAAATAATTTTTGGTTTCTAATTTCTCCAAATGGACTTATTTCCAATATTAGGTGATTATGGTTCGAAAACCACTCAACCAATAGGTTTTAGAAATTTTTTGGTCACCATATTAACAATATCGTTTTTATTTAACTCTTAGATAAATAGTTTAACTTTTACCTTGTCTTCTTGTATTATTATAATACATGGTTAATAAACTTACTATAAAATGACAAAAGAACCTAAAGTGGTTCATTAATTACATATCTATTATCATATAAGTCCTTTGGCCAAACCTTATATTTTTAGGACTATTATATAATTTAATAAAATAGTATTTGTTTTAAACACTCATTTATGTCAATTTTGACACTATTTAGTATTTGGCTTTTGTGAAAGTCATAACAATATTATTTCTTAGAAAAAATACTTTGAATCAACCGTAACATGTAATATTAACCTAGAATAATCGTTTATGGAATTAACAATTTCTATTTAGAATTATTTTAATATTTATAAAAACAATTATTTTAATCTTTCATTAATAAGGTAATTACGGAATCACCATTGTGTCATTGATAAATTTAATTATCTAATATCTAAAAATTATAAATAAAATAATATTATGTAGGAAATCTTTTTTTCTTTCTAATTAATATTTATAGTAGAATTTATCTTATGTATTACCCTATATTAAAAATTGTTTAGTTATAAAAATTTGAATTTAACACTTTTAAATCTTTTTTAAATAAAATATAATAAATTTCCTAATCTAATAAAAGTGGATAAAAAAGAACCATATTTTTTCCTAAGGTAGATTTCAGTCAAAATAAACTTATCCAATAGAATTAGTACATGTGTTGGGGTAATTATAATATCATTGTTACCTTTAATTCCCCTATTAACTTTTAAACGTTGCAAATAAAAGTCAAAAGTTACTATTCACTAAAAAATATTATCATCCTGTTGAACCACATTTTACATACTGATGTCAACTGTATCTGTTAGATTTTTTAAATTCAATTTATAGAAGCGGTAAAATTAAGTTGTGTAAAAATTTTCAAATGTGTTAAGAAGGTGGGTAAAAGACGGTAATTAGTTCAATAAAATTATATATAAATAATATTATTATAAAATTACATTAATGAATTAAATTAGACTAATATAGGTGTTATGTGTCTGTTTTGACATTAAAATAAATTTAAATTAAAAATAATTATTTAAATAAAAATCCTTCTTTAATCAATAACGTAGTATTTTTTCACTATTTATCAAAAATTGAATGTTTTTAGAAAAATACCAAAAATTTACCTAAAGATAATTTTGATATTAAAAATTAAAAAATGATTTCTATTTTACCAAATTCAAAACATATAATTTGTATTTGTTAATTTAAAAAATATTCCTGTTGTCAAAACTAGAAAGCAGTTTTTTGAGACGTAAAAACTATCAAAAGATTGATATGTGTTTATGTCCAATTTAAATGTAAAATTACTTTCAATGACAAAAATTAGATTAAATGATAAAAATATAATTAAATTATACTTAAAAACCATTCAAATGTATAATATAACAATATAAAATATTTTTAATAAAAAAAATTCAATTAAAATTTACTATTTTCACTATTTATCATAATATGAAAGTTATCAGAAAAGCACCAAAAATTTATCCAAAATAAATTTTTTTGCCTTTATTCTGAAGAATAAGTTTATTTTGTAAAATTTAATATATAAAAGTGTCAAATATTGGATTTTCAAAAAATGATTCTCCATTAAAAGTGGGTAAATTTTCATTTTTTGAAACATACTTATTTTATCTGAAAAATTGAATTTATTCTTATATTATGTCTCAACGACACATAATATAGATGTTAAAATTATATGGAGTATATAAAATTCCAAATTCAGTTAATACTATTCATATCCACTTTTTGAACAACTAGTTTGGTACGTTGTGGTGCGCTCGAACTCTGTGTTGCGTGTAACACAAGCTATTGAATTATTTTAAAGAAAATAACTAACTATGAAATATTGGGGTGTTCCATTCTTCCCCTATTTGAGAAATGGCATCCTTTCAATTTTAAAATTAGGCTTGGGAACGTCATTGAAAGTACCACATCGAAAAAAGAGTCAATAAAACATTCACTTTAAACGATAGAAAGGTAAGTATAATGGTTACCTGAGATAACTCATACTAGGATTTATGTAGGAAAACATGGTTATGGATGATAAATTAAGTGTCAAGTTATGATGGAGAGTGATAGAAAACATGATCAGGAGAAAGTTAACAACAAGAAAACCACAAACTCTTGATGGGTTAAATGGTCATTAGTTTCCTTGTAGGAAATGTAAACGAACACCGTTTTTTATTTTATGTTAAATTTCATAAAGTTGAGGAATTGTTTTATTAGA
This sequence comes from Viscum album, assembly GCA_963277665.1. Taxonomy (NCBI): domain Eukaryota; kingdom Viridiplantae; phylum Streptophyta; class Magnoliopsida; order Santalales; family Viscaceae; genus Viscum; species Viscum album. The sequence continues at coordinate 1,303,827,127 of OY728130.1, read as the reverse complement.
TTTACTAAGAACATAATGATATACACTTACTTTTCAAGAAGAGTTTCATCCTTTAACAAATTTCTACCACTAACTCATATTTTCTCCAAATAATGAGTATTCAAGATGACTTGGTCACACCTAAAGTGGTAGAATCAAATTCTAGAGAATCACATAATCCTCAAAGGATGAACTATATATTTACCTTTACTTTATAGATTAACCAAAACCAAAATGGTTAGTACAAGATCATATGATCCCCAAAAAGGATAATCATTTTTAGAAAGAATAACTAATATTAATTTCCCAAATTTAAAAAACAATACTCAATGTTCAATAAAGACCATTCAATAATCAATTTTCCTTAAAATAATTCAATATATCCAAAATAATATTGAAACCCAAAACATAGAATAATTTAATCACATAGTCTTTCATAGTAAATCTTAATAATTATCTCCAAATAACATCAACTACTCTTAAAGTCTAATACTGAAGTGTAATTAATCAAATCACATATTATCTATGATAGGTTAATCATTTCCATTAATAACCTAAATCTATATAAAAAACATAGATTATTTGAAAATAAAAATCCACCATTACTCCTCAAATGAAATTCCATAGTATTCTATTTTTTATGCATATAGAGTTCCCAACAGACTGAACGTCTTCCAAAATAACATTTAACACTTAATTACCAAATCATTTTCCCATACTAAGTACATATATTTGATAACACATAAGATCCCAAAACAACGTATTATTGATCAATAAAATAATTTAACTGTAAATAATTAGTCACACCTACCAGGGACTTCACGTAGTCCTGTGGTAGGTGATAAATCCATGTCGGACACTGGTTGTGTGTTCGATTCCCACATCTTTGTCCTACGTGATGAGTTTTCTCATGGTCTGTGTTTTTTCCTTTTTCAAAAACTATATTTTATAAAATTCCCAAAATGAGATAAATTCCACAAAATAACCATAACATAATTTAACCACAAATTTTATCTCATACCTCACATTGTCATTGAAAAAATTAATAACCTATAATTTCCTCAAAATCCAGGATCATATAAACCCATATAGTTCTTTATAACTATATCCACAAAAGAAAACATAATTATTCCTCAAATAGAATTTTCACATAAAAAATTGTAGGGTTACAAATACAAGAGAAAAGTCTTCTAATGTAACCCCATCAACAAAGATCATTAAAACTTTTAAACATTTTTCTATCCATTTATTTCCACATAGGTTCTTCATTGAAATTTTGGTTATCCTATAGAATAGTTGATTGAATCAGGTAATTCCCAAGTCCCCATAATTTATAGAAAATGACTATAAATCGATTATTAGGATCATTTTTACTTTATTCCATAGTAATCTTATTTTTTCCTCAGTAATTCTTTAATTTATGTCCTTCTTTACCACATATAAATCATTTATTTCATTCATTGAGGTACTTTCATGGGTTTATCATTCCACGTTTTCTACCTGATTGAAATTGAGCTTTCATTTCTCTATGGTCCCCACTACTGGACCTCCGCCTTTCTCTTCTTTATTGAGTTTGGGAGTTGGTTAATGTATATGTTGTTGATCATATTTTTGGAAACCTACTTTGGTATGAACACAATATCTTTTACACCTATCAACATTCTATTTATTTTCTCTTTTTCACCATCACCACACCTTGTACATCATGTTCAATATTACTATGAATTCCTTGGAATCCAAAAATTGACTAAAACTAGAAAGCATAGCGAGAGTAAAAATAGTCATAAAATCATTTAGAGAATATCATGACATATTATTTTCAATCTAAAACACCTTAGGATTAACCAAGGTTATTTATTCTCATCTTATATTAAAATATTTCAAATTGGTTTTTAAAGAAAATTTGAATCATCTTAAGAAAATATCCTAGGAGTGTTAAACCAGGTGCACAGAAAGGCCCGTTTTCATGTACTAGGACAACCCAAGTCAATCCCAAAACTTCTTATCAGAGTTTTTACACCTAGATACACCTGTTCTAGAACCACATCCACTTGTAGTATCCATATTTGGATTTATTTCTTAGAAAACTCACAAAATCTCTAAATTACCAAAATTTTAGGAAGTTCTTCTATACTAATCCTCAAATTCTATATTAGGGTCATGTTTCCTTATAAAAGTTTATCTATGTCTAGTTTCCAAGGTTATTGATAAAATTATTCTAATACCATCTGTAATGCCTTGACCCTGGTTACCCAGAGTCGGTGCATTGTTACGTAACATTTGCATGATTACAAAGAATCAAGTCTAGAAGGGTCAATCAATTTAGTATTCTTTAAAATTAGATTACATACATTAACTTCACATTACAATTTTTAATTTGAACTACAACATATATAATCCTTTGAGAATTCTGTTATTCACTTAGCTAAAAGCTTCATATAAAACATAATACACTTCTTGGCATCCTGAGAAAATAAAACATAAGAAAGGGGTGATCTTAGATGCTCAGTAAGGATAAACTATATAGTGGAAGCTATAAATAATCATAAAATTTTATGGAAAGGCATAAAATTAAAACACAAGCCCTTTAATCATGAAATTCAGTATAATATGTCAAAGATAAATTAAATAATTCCATTTACCTATTCACATGGACATTCTACTAGTTCAATAATCACATGTAACATCAATAACTAATCTCATAATGATAGAATGCATAATTCCAGATATCTTAACCATAATGTCAAGGCCTTGTGCCAAGACTCTAAATATAAATTTTGTCAAGGCCTTGTTCCAAGACACTAGTTTGTCTCATGAGACCTAACGATGCATCTAGGGGATATAGAGGGCCCCTCCTGTCACTTACTACGTACAATGTATTCCCCATATTAAAAGTGTGACACATAATCTGAACATTTGTATTAAAACTAGCATATGAAATGTCAATAATTTAACCACAAACCATGAATAGTATAAAATAACACATCCATAATCATACATAAATCACTAAATAAAATATGAAAGATTGTATTATAATAAATCAACCTTAATAAAGAATAAAATATAATGAAGGATATTGAAATAGATGAAAATAATCAGTAAAACTATTTGAGAGAAATATCCCCTTTTTCTTGAAAACATTTAAAAGACGCACTATTTATCAAAGAAGTCATTTAAAAGAGATTTTTGAATAAAATTGTGCTATAACACTTTGAAACTTTTGAATGAAATTTTAATTTTAAAACATTCATTTCTATATAAATAAATATTTAAAACCATTTTTAAAATATATACATTAATGATAAAGTGTTATAAGAATAGATCGTTAAAATGACATTTTAGTTTAAGAGTTATTAACCAAATGAGAGATGCTTGAATAAATATAATTGATGAGAAACATTAATAAAAACTTTATAATATCATGATAATAAATGTATTCATGATATAATATGTCAAAGGATAATATATACACTATATAAAAGTGAATTGGTGCATAACAACAATGAAACCTCAATTGAATGTAAATTAAGTTGCAATACCTTATAAAGACCATACCCTTAGATTAAAGACAAATCAATGACATAATTATGTGTGAAAATATACATATAGTCAATATTATTTGATATTCAGTGTAAATCAATCAAATGACATTCACACATACTCTTATAAAAACCAAACCAAATGACTTGTATGTTTAATTCAATGAATGGAAATTGAGTTAAGATACCCTTATAAAGTTCATATCAATGACTTGATAATTTATCAACAGAGTGATTATTTGTATCAAAAGTATATCCACACTAAGGGTATTGTAAATTAGTATATAAATAAATAAATAGTGATTCCAGACATGATCATGGAGTAAAATAATCAATGAAGTATGCATAAATCCAAATGAATGGAAATTGAAATTAGAAATTTCCTTACCGATTTGGTAACTTACAAAACATACACCCCATGAAATAAGTATCATAAAATGAAGAAGTAAATACACATAAATTAAAGTATATTAAACAAAGAATACAATCAGGGGTAGTACATACACCACACAAAATGAAATAGTGACAAATATAGCATGAATCTCACGAAAATAAAAGTGAGATAAAAACCTTTTAACTTATACTTTCCATTAGTCAAGGGTAAGTTTAAACTCATGTATAATGGTTAAATAATTTTTATTAAATTATAAAATAACCATATTCATAAATATTTTATCATATATGATCCTCTAATATTTCTTGGTTAATAATATTTCAGTAGTACCATTGTTTAGGGTGTAAACTCATTCGTTTTCCTTTATATGTTCTTTACATTAGTCATGTTTGTTATAGATAGAATGAATTTTATTCATATCCATAAATATATTAAGTGATTAAACATTATTTTTTTATCATCAAATGAAAATTATTCTTGAATGGTTACGATGGGGAATGAAATGTCATCGCATCATGGAGATGGTAAGTCGTACGTACGCACGAGTGTCAATATCATTTTTTTGATGGTGAAATAGTATGTAATTTGATGGTATATTATATATATATAAGCATTGATATTTTATATTTATTATTTATCTCAATTATAGTCATTATTATACCCATCCAAATAATGAAGTGTTGAATAACAAACTACACCACGACGTGGAGACAGTAAGCTGTACACACACACACGCATGGTGACATGTAATTAATGGGATGGATAAAATAATGAATATGGTTATACTATATTTATAATAACATAAAAATATGTACAAGGTACTGGAGTTATTATTTTGGTATATAAACAACAAAGAAAGAGGAATTGGAAGAAGAAAATAACTTTGAAAGAGGTGATGAAATAATTACCTCTTCTTTGGGTGCTTCCTTTTTGATTTGTACAAAATGGCTTTGTAGGTTTGTTTTATGATAAAATTAAGGCCTCTAGGTTGAATTGAGGGTAGTTGGGAGATTATTTGAGCAGCGTTTGGCCGAGCCAGATGGCTTTGGAGGTGTGAATTTGAGAGAAGGGGAAATACCCTTTTATATGGGAGGTGAGGGGCACTTTAGGAAGAGATTGAAATACTATCTATTATAAAATAATATTTATTTTATAATATATATAAATGGAATTAATTATTGGATAAGTTGTGTATGGGTAGAAAAAATATCAAACAATAGGTTTTAGACAAGCTTAGGTCATCATATTAACCTTATATTTTAGATTTAACTCTTAGTTAAATAGTTTAACTTTTACCATGTCTTCTTGTATTATTATAATACCTAGTTAATAAACATACAATAAAATGACAAGAGAACCTCAGGTGGTTACTTAATGAAATATCTATAATTATATAATTTCTTTGGCAAAGCCATATACCTTTAATACTATTTTATAATTTGAAAAAATAGCATTTGTTTTGAAAACCCATTTATGTCAATTTTGACACTACTTAGTATTTGGTTTTTCTGAAAGTCATAAAAATCAGATTTATTCAAAAGAAAATTAATTGAATCAACCCTAAAATGATATATTAACCTATAAAATTATTTTATGGCCTCAAAAGTTTCAATTTACATTTATTTCAATATTTATAATATCATTTATTTCAATCTTTCATTAATAAAGTAATTATTGCTTCATCATTGTGTCATAAATAAATTTAATTATCTAATGTATAAAAATTAAAAATAAAATACTATGATATATGAATGTTTTTTATCTTTATAATGAATATTTATAGTCGAATTTATCTTATGTAAAACCCTATATTAAAAATGGTTCAGTTATTAAAATTTAAATTTAACACTTTTAACTGTTCTTTAATATAACAAATATCCTAATCTAATCCAAGTTGATCAAATAGAATCATATTTTATTCATAAGGTAGATTTTAGTCAAAATACACATGTCCAATAGAATTAGGATATGTTTTGGGGTAATTGTAATATCATTTTTAACTTTAATTACCCAATTTACTTTTAACCGTGGTAAATAAAATTCAAAAGATACTATTCACAATTTTTTTTTCATCTTATTGAACCAAATTTTACTTAAAAATTTCAACTGTATCTCTTGGATTTTTGAAATTCAATTTATAGAAGCGGTAAAATATGTTTTATGAAAATTTGCAAATGTGCCTATAAAGTGGGTAAAAGACGGTAAAAAGTTCAATAAAATTTTATATATCTAACCTTATTATAAAATGACTTTAATTTATTAAATTTGACTAATATATGTATTATTTATCTATTTTTACTTTAAAATAAATTTAAATTGACAATAATTATTTAAATAAAAAGTCTTCTTTTAACAATAATGCGTGTCTTTTTCATTATCGAGAATTAAAAGTTTTTAGAAAAATACCAAAAATTAACCCAAAGCTATTGTTGATATTAAAAATTAAAAAATAATTTATATTGTACCAAACTACAAACATAAAAGTTTTATTAATTAGTTTAAAAAATATTCCTTTTTTCAAAACTAGAAAGCGGATTTTGGAGAAGTAAAAACTATTAAAAGATTGATATGTGTTAATGTCCAATTTAAATGTGAAATTACTTCAAATGAAAAAATTTGGATTAAATGATAAAAATATAATCTAATTGTATACTTCAAAACCATTCAAATTTATAATTTAACACTATAAATTATTTTAATTAAAAATTTTGTTTTCAATTGAAATTTAGTATTTTTCACTATTCATCAAAATATGAAAGTTATCAGAAAAGAACCAAAAAATTTTCCAAACTAAATTTTTATGTCCTTTTTCTAGAGAAGATGTTTATTTTGTCAAATTAAATATATAAAAGTGTCAAATATTGGCTTTAAAAAAATGGTTCTCCATTAAAAGGCGATAGATTTTTTTTTGAAAAATACTTATTTTATATGAAAAATTGAATTTGTTCTTATATTGTGTCTAAGAAACACATAATATGGATTTTAATATTATATGGAGTATATAAAATTCAAAATTTATTTAATACTACTCATAAACGCTTTTTGAACGGCTTTTTTGGTAAGTCGTGGTGCTCTTGAACTCGGTGTTGCATGTAGCTCAAGTTATTGAATTATTTTAAAGAAAATAACTTACAATGAAATCTTGGGGTGTTACAACCATCATATGCTATTGGTGACTCCCTAATTCACCATTACTCCCTTCTCACCCAAAAATCACTACCAATTTTCTCTTTCACTCACCACCAGCTTCTTTAGCGGTGACTCCCCACTCACTGCAAGGTCCCTGGTGAACCCCAATGCCAGCACTCACGTCTCACCACCAGATTCTCTAGTGGTGAATCATGTCTCACTTAAATCCTTTCTAGAGGTGACTCTTGTCTCACCGTCTTCCCTCGGATTCCCACATTCACCACTCTAGCTGTGACTACTAGCCACTACTAAATGATCATGAATCGAACCGTAGTTGGACCAAACAAATGAACAACAACAAAAGAAAATTAATCCACTCATCATATTTAAGAATACCTTGAAACTCAAAAATACCGGAACACAAAAAAATTACTAAACCATAACCACACCTAAAATATTGTAGTCTCAACCGACTGAGCTGACTCCATGATGCCAACTAGATACCGCCACAGCAAACCGAGCATAGAAACACTACAGATCTCAACTAACTAAATCTCCCCATGTTTCTAATCAAACATGAGTTCCATCTCCCTATGATCAATATGAATCTTGCAACATCTGAATCCAAATTCCACTACTTCAATCCAAGTCGACGCCACATATCTATTCAACGAAACCCAATCACTTTCTAGCATTGTAGCCTTCACTACACCTTGTTGATTCCATGCCATTATCTGATCCATCTACTCTATTTCCCCCCTCAGCTGGAAGCCTTCCCCCTTTTTATCCCAACATGTGCCTGACCCCCACTACCGTGTCCCTCTATACGCATCCCCCCTTATTCCTAGTTTTCATTTTTTATATATGATGTATAATATAAGTTAATATCTATAATATATAATAAAACATATATAATAATAATATATATAAAAATAAAAATAAATATACCTATATACATATATTAAATTTACTACTTTTTTATATATAGTAAATATTAATAAATATAAATAATAGTTATAATACTAATATATTTGTTAATTTAATATCCATAATATATATATATATATATATTAGTAATGATAACTATAAATTTTCTTAAATAAATATTTATTTATTTGTAAGCTATTTTTTCACATTTCTATAGTTATTGGTATTAATATATATGTAAATATTAAAAATAATAGTATCTTTCTTCAAATTTCTCATGCCTCTTTTGTCTTTCTTTATAGACTAGTTGAGAATTAAAGGATCTAATCAAGGTAACTTAAATGAATATTCAAGAAGGTTCATTTCAAGGGACTAGTTACACTCATTGGGAGTTTATTAAAGTGTTAATGAGTAGCACATGAGAGCACGCCACATGGATGCTTCTACATAGAGGATGTCTCTTTTTTTTTCTGTTTTTTCATTTTTTGGAAATAAGGGGAGTCTCTTCTCTTGTTTTCCTAGGACATCACTCACCCTTGGACATGGGAGAACCCTCTTCAACCTGGAGATAGGATCCCCACTCCAGATCTTCCTCCATTTTTATCATTTTCACTTTCTTCTTCTGTCTATATATACTGTCATTGTGCTACTATGTTATTTTTTCAATTTCAATTGTGATTTTTGTTTCAATTGTGATGTTATGTTTGATTATATTCATTTTATAATGTGGTAAAAAATATTTAGTAAGAGAGACCTAATTTTAATAGCTTGTTTCAAGTGGTTAAACCTGATGTGAATAGAAGATCTGATCATCATCATGATGATTATCTTCTTCTCCATCACCTTAGCAGATTGGAACTGTTAACTATGGTGAGTGAGAGCACACCATTTCATAGGAACTTTTATTACCTTCTTGCCTTATTTCTTCTCCCCTTCATTTATTGATTTCTCTAACTAAGATATTGATTTGGGTTGTGAAATATCGAGAACTAAACGGGACCATTATGACTTATGACATGCTTATTAGAATAATTTAGTTGAGCGATTCATTTTGAAATTTGGAAGAATAGTTGATCACTGAATAACATCATTTATTTTTTTTTCAATGATTATGAGAGGGTAGTTTGTAGTCCAATCCATTGGTTATGCATTGCGTGAGGATGAGAGTTATTGATTTAATTTTTTAGTAGAAAAATGGTAGAGGGTTGATGATGGATCCACCTGGATTTGGTCTTATTCTTGCTGACTATATTTCGTGACTTTTTTTCTCTTTCTGTTGTTCATGGGATTTAATTTTTCTATGTTTCTTCTATTCATTAACTATTTTATACTCACTATTTACTTCACCACTATTTTTTCTTGATTTCATTGTTTTTTTAAATAAAAAACACAATTTTTGGAAATACCACTTAGTCATTCAACATTTCTTCATTAAGAGTGACCACGAGGATAGCCACAATACTATATCACGGGTATTATAAATGTAAACTTGGCTTTCCTACTGACAAGGATGCCATAATATTTTGGCACCATTTTTGAGGAAGTAACATTTCTCTTTGTGGTGTCTTTGATTTTTCTTTGGAAAAAACAAAAAATAAATTAAAATACATAAATAACTATTAAAAACTAAAAAAATATGGGGCAAACCTGACCCTCAAAGGATTTTACTGGGTTTCATGCTTATAGAATTAAGAAAGAATTAAACATTTTTCCTGTATATGACATTATTGAAGTAATTGATGAAATTAATGAGGATCTGAGACCAAAAACATTAGAATCCTTATTTGCGGAAGTAAAAGAATTTTTTCTTCTATTACCTGAGTTATATGTTGCACAAGTAGTAAAATTTCCACCTTTGATAATTAAATACACCTATATTTTACAATTTAATTTCAATATACTCCATCTGAGTAGGTTTTTAAGATTTTACAGGAGATGGGATGTGATGATATTCAATAATATAGTGTCATGACCTGTCCTCAGGGCCCGTACCATGACTACCCCAAGCCCGCCTTCCATAGGCTAGGGGATGACGACTAGCACCAAAGGCATATCCCTGACAAAAGGGGAAGGCATTGTCTTTAAACCTGTAACACACAAAGTCTAAACACAAGAAGTAAAAGCATCAAGTACTAATATAGAAAACAGTGTGTTGAAAGTAAGTGGGCCAGTATACAAACCCAACTAAACAACAAGTACAAGTACAAGTGAAAAGATAAGCAGCTCCTGGATCGTCCTCTTGGAAAATACAACATGAAGGGTAGGTACAAATCTCAAACAACACATCCCTGATGTACGTCGTGTCTAGTCCAGCTCTTAGAAGCCTCCCGTTCGGCTCCCTCAGCCTCGATCACTGCTGACCGTCATCTTCACAGAACACAACAAGGTGCGGGCGAAGCCCGTGGAGTGGTGAGTATAACGATACTCAGTAAGGGACCCCGAGGCCCCCGAAGGTCTCCCAGAATCCAATAAGGATATACCACATTAGTAAGATACAATCAGGATGTATCAACCATCCCAACTTAGGTATATGCCCATACATATACCTAAGTTACTAATCACAGTCTGACTTTAACAATCGAGCCCAAGCACAACCCATTCCACAAAGGAAGTAAATTCAACCATCTCAATGATTACAAATTAAAGTCTTGAATTAGCTCACATAGGTATTTAACTCATGTAGAGGGGTAAAGATGATTAGATGTACCCACTGAATCATCTCCTTTATCGAACCCACTTAGGATCCTGGAACAATATCGGCGTTGTCAAACCCACGGAGGACCCCGGTACAGAATTCATTGATCTCGAACCCATGGAGGATCCTGGTCTAGTATCATCAATGTAGAAGCCATGGAGGATCATGGTCTGTATCATCACTGTCGAACCCACAGAGGATCCTGGTATAGTATTAGGTCCACGTAGGATCTTATCATCTCAGTCGCAGCCAGCCATAGGGTTCCCAAACACAGTACGATTGATTCCGGGAGGGTCAACCCCTCAAGACAAGTTTCGATACATAAACTATCATGAATTCTTGAGTTGATATATCCTGTAGTTTTTCCTCATCATAAGGAACCCGACGTGATAGATGACGCGTCACTCGGACGCCTGGTTTGTGAGTTATTGGCGTTTCCGATCCGAGGGCCCGGTTGGATTTAGGTTCAATCGAACCTGGATGTACCCCAACTGCATCCAAACCTAGAGTGGGGTATTACAAAAGAAACTTCTAGTTACAAGCTTTCTATTGGCCAAGACGGTTTGTCAGTCGGACACACGTAACCCAATATATGGGAAAAAAGGTGAAATGGGTCAGAACTGGGTCCGGGTCCGGTCCGGCCCAGTTGGACCGACCCGGCCTGACCTAGTCTTGGCCAACCCGACCCATTTTGTGTCGACCCGACCCAGGTCCAGATCCGGACCGGGGTCCGACCCGGTCCGTGGATCTGACTCGGCCTGCTGGAACCGGCCCGGCCCAGCCCAGTGGCGGCGGCCCGGCCCAGCCGTGGCGGTCTGGCCCAGAGCGGTGGCCCGACCCCGTGCGGCGGCCCGGTCCTCATGGCAACCCAGCCCGCAGGTGGTGCGGCCCACGTGGACTGTGCCGGTGGCCCGAACCGAGGGGGGTGTAGTGGACCAGCCCGAGGCCCAGCCCGCCGGGTTGATTGATTTCGATCTTCGTTCTTCTTTGTTCATTTACAATGGATGACGGCGTCGTCATTGGAGGCATTCTACCAAGGTGACTTCTCCTCCTTTGATGCAGAAGAAGATAGTACATCATCGGCGGTGGATGTTCATGCCTCTAATGGTGGTGCCTCTCACTTCTCCAGCAAGGTGGAAGAAGAAGGTGGAAGGTGGTGGAGAAAGGAGAAGGAAGGAGATCTTTCTCCAGTAAATTCTCCTCTCCAACTAAGAAGGCTCCTCCCTGGATTAATTAAGGGAGGAGATACTTGAATTAATTTGGGGTTGCAGACCCCACATTAATTCAAATTAATTCAAATAAAAATAAAATTATAGTCATGTATTTGTTTTATTTTAATTCTTCTTCTTTTTAAAAAATAACCAACCGCATGGTGAAAACTCAACCAATGCTGTATCCCAAACACAGATAAGGTGAAGGTCTCATAAATAAATCATCGGTGCTTCGATTTCAATGGTGCCCTCAGAATTAGATTCTGAGAATCGGTCCAGAAGTTACCAAAATCTGCTCAAAATCACACTGAACGCACAAAGAAACTTCGGAAAAACATTCCGAGCACTCCGGGCCTCGGAATCATGTGCCATTAGAAAATGAAGACTCGGAACAATTACATATAATTTAAAAAAAATTACATGGTATTTTATGGTTCTTTAAATATAGGTAAAACCTATAAGATCATTTTATTCCCATCACTTAATTTGATGGTTTTTTTGTATTCAAACCTTTTTAATTATTTTTCAATATCTCAACGGGTCATTTCATTATAAGATATCCTCTCATTTTCCTTAAAAGATATATAAATTAAGATGATGAGTTTTGAAGAGATAATGGAGGAGGTTGACTACCTGACTTATAATACAGACCACCTCTAAGGTTTACTATTTAATTTTGGAAAAGAAAAAACATTATTATTCAAGGGGATATATAATTTCACGGATGAAGATTTATTTTTTATTTGAATTGGATTATGTGGAAGATGATATTAATATTGTTTATCCTATTGAAGGTATAGAATATATTGTACATCATTGAGATTTCATAGATAATCAAGGGGACTTTGAAGCTATACTTATAGTTGAATTAATTGAACTCCCAATTCTAGATAAAAATTTCATTTTTGGAGCTAATGTTGAAGAGGAATTTCCAAAATAATGCATGTGGACTGAAGTAAACAATGGAACATTTTTTTAAAAGAATTATTTTTTGAATAGAATGAAACACAGAATATGTCTCATCCAAGAGATTAATTCACACAAATTTTTAACCCTCAACCACTTGATTTCAAATAGGGGAAACACCCCTACAATTGTTTTCTCTTTGTATTAAGCCACAAGAATAACTTCACTACCAAGGATGAGGACTTGTTTAAAGATGCACCAGGGGTACTCCAAAAGTGTCAACTCTCCAAAGTTGTAAATAATCACACTTGGTGGTTCATTTTCAAGAATACACATCCCCCATCAGACTAGGGATTATCCCCTTACCATCTAGTTATGGACAGTCAAACTACATCACCCCTTTAGGGGTTATTCGAAAATTATCCTTTTTCATTTCATGTTTTAAGTTTCTTAATGTTTTTTGTTTCAATTTTTTCGGTTTTATTATTATGAAATAAACAAGTAATAGTTATTCTTGACACTCATTCAATTCCAAAGGGAGAATAACACTGGACTTTTTGGATAAAACTCTATCACTCTCACATTGGTTTATTTTTACTATGAACTGTAAATTCAATAAGTCCAATGTAATTGTTTCTTCATATTTTTGGAATTTTATTGCATCATTGATAGATCAATAATAAATAAATTAAATAATATTTCATTCGGAGTCAACTAGTAAATGGAAGTATGCACATTCATTGAAGTACACATTTAATATAGTAAATTTTTCTTTTGAACATCATTCATTCACTGCATTCTACTAGGGATTAAATGTGGGGGATTTTCCAATTTTTTATGGTGAAATTGTGGATCCATTTCTTGAATGGCTATTAAGATTCTAATATCTGATTAGATTTAAATTATTATGTGTTAATTTTTGAAACATGCTTATACCCACTATTTTTAGTTTCATTATCTTGTTCTTTAACTTTTTTTCATATCGTTCTTCTGTTTTAACTAAATTATTAAATATTTGGTCTACTTATTAAAATACAAAGAAAAAACTTTAAAAAAGTGTTCTTTAGTTTTATGGGTGTCTGGTAGGGTTTCTCTTGTTTTTTATGGGTTTTCAACTTTTTGTTTCTATGTAGAACGTGATTTTTAAACTTCAATGTTACCCATTTTCAATTTTTTTAAACTACTTTAAACTGAACTAAAACCCACTATCAGAGTCATCAATGGGGACATTATTATGTTTTATTTTTGGTGGAGATGGGTCTTTCTTCTACATCTAATTCTACAAAATTTATTTAAATGGTCAAATGTTTTCCATAAAATTTTAGTTGATTTCAACATTTTAAAATTCATTCACCACATGATGGTTATTTGGCATCATTATATATATAATTTTTATCTTGAATAGTAGATAAAAACCTACCAGTTGTTGAGGGTTTTATTGAGCCTGAAAATATTTTTGATGTATGATTATTTAGTGAAGATCCCATTTTGTTGATGGATTTTCTGTTTGATAACTAATAAAGGGAGTGAGATAGGATAGCTTTGTGAAATTAAGATCATGAATTTAGGAAACATTATTTTTGAAATTGATCCTAGGGGACACCTCTTTTAATAATAATAATAATAATAATAAATTTAATGATCTAACTAAAATCATAATTATTTATGTCATTGTAAATAGAGTAAAATGGGAAAATGGGATCCCATGATGATTCTCTAAGACAAGGGAACTGGTTACATATCCATTAATATATAAAATACTTTTTAAATTTAAATAAGTTATATACATAGTTCTTGGAAAAAAATATAGTTGGGAAGCATTAAAATAATGCGACCTTTCGAATATGAACTCATTTAGGTGAGGTGGATTTTGAACCCAAATAAAGAAGGTAATAATTGAATTTATTTAAAATTATTTGAATTGAATCCATATGGTGATTCAAAAAAAATATTATAGTTTATTTTTTGGAACCTAGGTGACAACGAAAATTAAATTTTCCTTTTGTTATGTTTTCAATCCCACTTGACCTAACCTCTTATCTCTCTTAGATTTGGAACATGAATTGGAACTAAAGTAGAAGAATATGTTATTTCATATATGAGGTATGTCATCTTTATAAGTGAAGGAGTTTGCGTCCCCCTTGATTTATATTGGGTATTTTATATTAGGATGAACCCTTTAAATTTTGAGAACATTTGAAAAGATTGACTTATTTTGTTCCTCTGATTTTAAAAATCTAAACATGATTCATTTTTTATTTCACTGTAAAATCATACATTTTATTTTATAAAGACAATATAATGAATTTTTAAGATAAATAAGCAATAATGTGTGGGGGAGGATGATGTGGCTGATTTTGGTCTCCGTTTTTCACATCATTTTTTCGCTTATTCTTTTTTTATTAATAAAATAATTTATTTTTTGTAATAATTTACAAATTTTTTATTTTGTATATTAAATTGTTAAATAAAATCATTTTTGTGAAAATATGTCTTTTATTAATTATTTCATTCATTTTTAAAAAAATTAAAATTAATTAAATCATTCTTCAACATTCTTTATTTTTTTCATTTGTTTTTTATATAATAAATTCTGAATTTTATTCTTTCACTTATTTTATTATTTCTGTAATTAGTTGTTTTTTCATTTCTTCTGTAATCAATATTTTTATGTTAATTCTATAATATAATTAATTCATCTATAAATAAAGAAATTTTGTCCCATTTTTATTCCTTAAATATTTAATTTAATTATAAAAATTTAATTCTATTATGTAAATATTTCAATACCTAATTTTAGTTAATTTTATTTTAATTCTTTGAATTTATTAATTCTTTAAATTAATTAAATATTTAATTAAATAAATCAACTAAATTTACATTTTTTTATTGTTTTAATTTTTTTACAATTTTTAATCATAAATAACTTATTTTTTGAATTTTTTTTAATTAAAGTTATATTTAAAAAAATGTTTAACTGCTAATTATATTTTTAAATTCTTTTGTTTTGATAATTAAATGATTAATTTATCACTTTTTTATTTGTTAGTTTTTTATTACAGGTACCACAAGTGAGTCCAACACTCATTGCTAGACCAGCCAGCAGAGACTCATATGAGTCACTAACAGCCCCCCATCGCATGCCACCAACACCTCCCTTTGGCAATTTTCTCACCATTCATCTTCCCCCAGTGTTGACTCATAGTTTTTACCATTAACATCTCCCAAAGTCGACTCTCTGAGTCACTATTTCTCCCTTCTCACACACAACTCACCGCATTTTTTCCATTCACTCGTCATTGGCCTCTCTGGCGGTGACTCCCTACTCACTGACAGCACCCCAGCCAACTGCAACACTTGTACTCATGTATCACTATCGACTTCTCAAGAGATGGATTGTGTCTCACCAGTATCCTCTCTAGAGGTGTCTCTTATCTCAAAGTTATCCCCCATGTCCTCATACTCACCGCTCTAGTATTCACTGCCACTATTTTCTCCTAGCCACCACCAGTGAATCACAAATCGAACCGTAGTAGTACCAAAAAAACAAAAATGAATGAAAATTAATCCATTCCAAAAATTGAAGAAGAACATCAAACCCAAAATACTTGAACTAAAAAAAATTACTCAACTACAACCACACCTGATATCCTGTAGTCTCATTCAGTTAAGCCACCTCCACAATGCCAACTAAATCAAACTAATCAAAGTTGATCCTAGCACCAGTGCATATTTTAATTGAACAAAGCTCACCAAACCTTTGTTAAATGAAGATCGACATCTCCCTAATCTCGATTCAAATCCCACCCCTTCTAGTTCCAGATGCATCCACTCAAGGAGGAGATGAAGTCCAATATCTATCCACCAATGCCTGAGCCCTCACCATCCCAATATCCCTTGCTACACCTCATTGAACTCGAGCAGTTAGTCGATCCTTCCACTCCATTTCCCCCTCCACTACGAGCCCCCCTTTCCCCCCTCCATGATTCAGACCCCCATTTCCCTCTCCCACTACATGCACCCCCTAATCCTATTTTTCATTTATATATATTTAATATATAATATAAAATTATTTGAGATGTTGAGGATCGATATCCTCTCTATCTATGACTATGGAATCTAGATCTCTTTCCTTTGGAAATGAATCAATATTTGTCTAAATACTTTGTTCTTGTGGAGGGGTTTGTTGGTCCCTCGAATCCAAAGGGATCTGGTTCGAAGCACATAAAATCCCCAAATCTTCTACCGGTGGTGGCCATAAACCCCTGCAGTTCCCAATGATAGATTCTATAAATCCATTTGATGGTACTAGTTGTTTCTTCCTTGGTTCCTGGAGTGGGGATTCCAATCATACTAAGAAATAGAGAAGTTTACCTCTTATAGAGGTTGAACCGAATCCTCATGTAATACAGGAGATAATCACCACTTTAAAACATTCAATAATCACCCACCTTAGTTTAATGAAAAATTTGTGGAAGTTATATGATCTAAGGGAGCTTCTCCTCAAGGTATGTGGTTTTTGTGATTAGCTCATCATCTCGCTCGGTATGACCTTTTATCACATCACCTTTTGTTCAAATGAAATGACGGTGAAAGCTTGGATTTTAGGGTTTACCAGTCTCAAGCCAATATTTTTGAGGTATCGAAATTGGGATCCATGGTTTTACCCTCACTAAGCCGAGAACACTATTTTTCAGACCTGGATTCATGTTATGTTCCTAAATTAGATATTTTGACACCTGATTATAATTTTGGACAATGTAATGGCCATTGGAACTCCAATAAATATTTATAATGAGATTGTCTTTGTTATGTATGACCATTTTTCTCTTGTATTTGTAACCCTACAATTTTTTATGTGAAAATTCTATTTGAGGAAGAATTATATTTTCTTTTTTGGATATAGTTATTCAGAACTATTTGGGTTTATATGATCCTTGATTTTGAGGAAATTATAGGTTAGTAATTTTTGCGATGAAAATCCGAGCTATGAGATAAATTTTGTGGTTAAATTATGTTATGGTTATTTTTTGGAATTTATCTCATTTTGGGAATGTTATAAAATATAGTTTTTGAAAAAGGAAAAAACACAGACCATGAGAAAAATCATCACGTAGGACAAAGATGTGTAAATCAAACACACAACCAATGTCCAACTAGGATTTATCACCTACCACAGTACTACGTGAAGTCCCTAGTTGGTGTGACTAATTATTTATAGTTAAATGATTTTATTGATCAATAATATGTTTTTTGGGATCTTATGATTTATCAAATATATATACTTAGTATGGGAAAATGATTTGGTGATTATGTGTTAAATTTTATTTTAGAAGATGTTCACTCTGTTGGGAACTCTATATGCATAAAAAATAGAATACTATTGAATTTCATTTGAGGAGTAATGGTGGATTTTTATTTTCGAATAATCTATTTTTTTATAGAGATTTAGGTTATTAATGGAAATGATTAATCTATCATAGATAATATGTGATTTGATTAATTACACTTCAGTATGAGACTTTAAGAGTAGTAGATGTTATTTGGAGATAATTATTAAGATTTACTATGAATGACTATGTGATTAAATTATTCTATGTTTTGGGATTCAATATTAGTTTGGATTATATTGAAGTATTTTAAAGACAATTTCTTATTGAATGGTATTTATTAAACTTTGGGTATTGTTTTTTAAATTTGGGAAATTAATATTAGTTATTCTTTTTAAAAATGATTACCCTTTTTGGGGATCATCTGATCTTGTACTAACCATTTTGGTTTTGGTTAATCTATAAAGTAAAGGTAAACATATAGTTCATCCTTTGAGGATTATGTGATTCTCTAGAATTTGATTCTAGCACTTTAGGTGTGACCAAGTCATCTTGAATACTCATTATTTGGAGAAAATATGAGTTAGTGGTAGAAATTTGTTAAAGGGTGAAACTCTTCTTGAAAAGTAAGTATATATCTTTATGTTCTTAGTAAATCTCATAAATAAATTCCTCAACTTTATGAAATTTAACATAAAATAAAAAACGATGTTTATTTACATTTCCTACAAGGAAACTAATGACCATTTAACCCATCAGAAGTTTGTGGTTTTCTTGTTGTTAACTTTCTCCTGATCATGTTTTCTATCACTCTCCATCATAACTTGACACTTAATTTATCTTCCATAACCATTTTTTCCTACATGAATCCTAGTATGGGTTATCTCAGGTAACCATTGTACTTACCTTTCTTTATTTTAAAGTGATGGTTTTATTGACTCTTTTTTTGATGTGGGACTTTCAATGAAGTTCCCAAGCCAAATTTTAAAATTTAAAGGATGCAATTTCTCAAATAGGGGATGAATGGAAAACCCCAAGATTTCATAGTTAGTTATTTTCTTTTAAATAATTCAATAGCTTGCGTTACACGCAACACTGAGTTCGAGCGCACCACAACTTACCAAACTAGTAGTTCAAAAAGTGGATATGAATAGTATTAATTGAATTTTGAATTTTATATTCTCCATATAATTTTAACATCCATATTATGTGTTGTTGAGACATAATATAAGAATAAATACAATTTTTCAGATAAAAAAAGTATGTTTCAAAAAATGAAATTTTACCCACTTTTAATGGAGAATCCTTTTTTGTAAATCCAATATTTGACACTTTTATATATTAAATTTTACAAAATAAACTTATTCTTTTGAAGAAAGGAAAAAAAATTATTTTGGATAAATTTTTGGTGCTTTTTTGATAACTTTCATATTTTGATGAATAGTGAAAATAGTAAATTTTAATTGATTTTTTTAATAAAAATATTTTATATTGTTAAATTATGCATTTGAATGGTTTTAAGTATAATTTTATTATATTTTTATCATTTAATCCAATTTTTGTCATTGAAAGTAATTTTACATTTAAATTGGACATAAACACATATCAATCTTTTGATAGTTTTTACGTCTCAAAAAACCGCTTTCTAGTCTTGACAACGGGAATATTTTTTAAATTAACTAATACAACTTATATGTTTTGAATTTGGTAAAATATAAATCATTTTTTAATTTTTAATATCAAAATTATCTTTAGGTAAATTTTTGGTATTTTTCTAAAAACATTCAATTTTTGATGAATAGTGAAAAAATAATACGTTATTGATTAAAGCCAGATTTTTATTTAAATAACTATTTTTAATTTTAATTTATTTTAATGTCAATACAGACACATAACACCTATATTAGTCTAATTTAATTCATTAACGTAATTTTATAATAATATTAATTATATATAATTTTATTGAACTAATTACCGTCTTATACCCACCTTCTTAACACATTTGAAATTTTTTATAAAACATAATTTTATCGCTTCTACAAATTGAATTTAAAAAATCTGATAGATACAGTTGACATCAGTATGTAAAATTTGGTTCAACAGGATGTTAATATTTTTTAGTGAATAGTAACTTTTGACTTTTATTTACAACGTTTAAAAGTAAATAAGGGAATTAAAGGTAACAATGATATTATAATTACCCCAACACATGTCCTAATTCTATTGGATAAGTTTATTTTGACCGAAATCATCCTTAGGAAAAAATATGGTTCTTTTTTATCCACTTTGATTAGATTAGGAAATTTATTATATTTTATTTAAAAAAGAGTTAAAAGTGTTAAATTCAAATTTTTATAACTAAACAATTTTTAATATAGGGTAACACATAAGATAAATTCTACTATAAATATTTATTAGAAATAAAAAACTATTTCCTACATAATAGTATTTTATTTATAATTTTTAGATACTAGATAACTAAATTAATCAATGACACAATGATGATTCCATAATTACCTTATTAATGAATGATTAAAATAATTGTTTTTATAAATATTAAAATAATTCTAAATTGAAATTTTTAATTCCATAAAAGAATATTCTAGGTTAATATTACATGTTATGGTTGATTAAAAGTATTTTTTTCTAAGAAATAATATTTTTATGACTTTCACAAAATCCAAATACTAAATAGTGTCAAAATTGACATAAATGAGTGTTTAAAACAAATACTATTTTATTAAATTATATAATACTCCTAAAAATATAA
The DNA here is from genome assembly GCA_963277665.1 of Viscum album. Lineage (NCBI taxonomy): Eukaryota > Viridiplantae > Streptophyta > Magnoliopsida > Santalales > Viscaceae > Viscum > Viscum album. Next base: position 1,303,806,247 of record OY728130.1, on the reverse strand, counting down.
GGCTTGGCCAAAGGACTTATATGATAATAGATATGTAATTAATGAACCACTTTAGGTTCTATTGTCATTTTATAGTAAGTTTATTAACCATGTATTATAATAATACAAGAAGACATTGTAAAAGTTAAACTATTTAACTAAGAGATAAATAAATAAGATATTGTTAATATGGTGACCAAAACATTTCTAAAACCTATTGGTTGAGTGTTTTCCGACCAATAATCACCTAATATTGGAAATAAGTCTATTTGGAGAAATTAGAAACCAAAAATAATTTTATAAAAAAATAATCTTTCAAAATCTTCCTTAAGTGCCCCCACCTCCCTTATAAAAGAGTATTTCCCCTTCTCACAAATTCACACCCACAAAGCCATTTGGATTGGCCAAACCCTAATCAAATATGCTCCCAAATAATCTAACATTAACCTAGATTCCTTACTTGGATCATAAATCCTACTTAAGAATCCCTTTTGTTCAAATCAAAAAGGAAGCACCTGAAGAAGAGGTAATTATTTCATCACCAATTTCAAAGTTATTTTCTTCTTCCACTTCATCTTTCTTTTTTGTTTCCATACCAAAATAATATCTCCAGTACCCTAAAAATAATTTTATTTTATTATAAATATGGTACAACCATATTCATTATTTTATCCATCCTATGAATGACAAGTCACTATGCGTGCGTGTGTACGGCTTATCATCTCCATGTCGTGGTGTAGTTTTTTATTCAACACTTCATTATTTAGATGGGTATAATAATTAGAATAATTGATTTCAATAATAAATATAACATCTCAATGATTCTGTATATATAATATACCATCAAATTATATACTATTTCAATGTCAATAGAATGATATTGTCGCTCGTATGTGTGTACGGCTTACCGTCTCCACGACGTGAGGAGATTTCATTCCCCATTGTAACCATTCAAGAATAATTTTCATTTAATGATTAAAAAATAATTTTTAAGAACTTAATATCATTCTGGATATCAATAAAATACATCATATCTATAACAAACATGACTTATTTAACAAAACATATAAAGGAAAACTAATATGTTTACACTCGGAACAATGATACTACGAAAATATTATTAACAAAGAAATATTAGTGGATCATATATGATATAATATTTATGTATATGGTACTTTTATAATTTAATAACAATGATTTAAAAATTATACAGGAGGTTAAACTTACTCTCGACTAAAGTAAAGTATAAGGTAAGGGGTTTTCATCTCACCTTTATTCATGTGATATTCATGCTACATTTGCCACTATTTCCTTTTGTGTGGTGTATATCCTTCCCATAATTTTATTATTTGTGTAATATAATTAAATTTGTAGATATTTACATCTTCATTATGTTATCCTAATTTCAAGATGCATATGTTTTGTAAGATTCTAAATAGGTAAGGGAATTCTAATTTCAATTTCCACTCATTGGGTTTTACGCATACTACATTGATTATTTTACTCCAAGATTATGCGTCGAGTCACTATTTATTTATTTATGTTGTAATTTACACTCCCCTTTGTTTGGATATACTTTTCAAACACATAATCACTTCATTTATAAATTCTCAAGTCATTGATATGAACATGGTAAGGGTATCTTAACTCAATTTCTATTCATTGAGTTAAACATCCAAGTCATTGGTTTTTTTACAAGAATATTTGTGAATGTCCTTTTCTTGATTCACATTGAATATCCAATCATTTTGAGTGTATTTATTTTTTTTCACACATTATTATTTCATTTATTTATCTTTAATCTATGGATACATTCTTAAAAATGGATTTCATCTTAATTTACATTCCATTGAGACTTCTTCATTGTTATGCGCCAATTCCATTTTATATAGTGTATATATTGTCCTTTGACATATTATATCACGAATCCCTTAATTATAATGATATTATAAGGTTTTGATTAATTTTATTACTCAATTATTTTTATTCAATCATCTCTTATTTGGTTATGAACTCTTTAACTAAAATATTGTTTTAAATATTTATTCTTAGAAATATTTCTCATTAATGTCCATGTTTTCAAAATGGTTTTAAGGATAAATTTATATGTACATGAATGATTTGAAATTAAATTTCCATTCAAAATTTTCAAAGTGTTCTGGAAAACTTTGATTCAAAAATCTATTTTAAATGACTTCTTTGATAAATAGAGCCACTTTTAAATGTTTTCAAGAAAAAAGGGATATTTCTCTCAAATAGTTTTACTTATTATTTTCATCTTTGTCAAAATCCTTCATTGTATTTTATAATTCATTGAGATTTATTTATTAAAATAAAATCTCCAATATTGTATTGAATGACTTATGTTTGGTTGTTTATGTTCTATTTTTTATACCATTAATTGTTTGTTGTTAAAGTATTGAAGTTTCGTATTCTAGTTTTAATATAAATTTTTAGATTTTGTTTCACCATTTTCATATGAGGAATGAATTAAACTTATTAAGTGATGGGAAGGGCCTGCTATAGCCCCTCAATGCATCGGTAGGTCTCAAGAGACAAACTACTGTCTTGGCACAATGGCTTGAAAAAATTTATATTCAGAGTCTTGGCACGAGGCCATGACTTTATGGTTAAGATGTCCGGCATTATGCATTCCATCATTATGAGATTAGTTATTGATGTTAAGTGTGATTATTCGACTAGTAGAATATCAATGTGAATAAGTAAATGGTATTATTTAATTTATCTTTTCCATGTTATACTAAAGTTTATGTTTAAAGGGTTTGTGTTTTAATTTTATACCTTTACATAAAAGTTTATGATTATTTATGATAGTGGTTTATATATTTTGTATCCTAACTGTGCATTTGATCTCACCCCTTTCTTATGTTTTATTTTCATAGGATTCCAAGAAGTGTACAATGTTTTATATGAATTTTTATGCCAAAAGAATAATGGAATTCTCAAAGTATTATCTATATTTTGTTTTAAGTTAGAAATTGTAAAGTGAAGTTCATGTATGTAATATATTTTCCAAGACTGCTAAAATGATCGGTACTTCGGGACTTGATTCCTTATAATCATGACAATGTTATGTAATAATATAATGACTTTGGGTAACTAGGGTTGGGGAATTACACTGGCGGTGATACCTCTGAGTCCGCACTAGGGGAAGATGAATTGTGGGAAAATTAGCAATGGGATGCGATAATGGGAACATATGGGGGCCGATAGTGACTCATATACTTCACCACTAGCTTGTCTGACTATGATAGTTGGGCTCAATGATGGCTCCTGCAACAAAAATCAAACAAAGAGGAAGTTATAAATTAATCATATAATTATAAAAAAATGATTTTAAAATTCTAATTCATAGTTAAAAATCATTAAAAACAAAGTAACATTAATTACTAATTAAAGAATAAAAAACTTTTTTAGATTAATAATTGTTAAAAAAATAAATTTAAAATAGTAAAAAATGTATACTTAGTTTCTTTAATTAATTAAAAAATTATTTAATTAAAATAATTAATGATATGATATAATTAAATTAAAATTATATTAAATTAAATACTAAAATATTTAAATAATAGAATTAAATTATTATAATTAATATAAACATTTTCATAATAAAAAAATGTGAATTTTTTATTATTTACAAATGAATTAAGAATTTATCTAAAAATATTGAAAAAAGGGGAAATAAAAAAACTAATTCCAGAAACAATAAAAAAATTAAAGAATAAAAAATAAAAAAATAATTATTTGAGAAAAAATGAAAAATTCTGAATGTTAATGAAGAATGAATTAATTAATGTTATTTTTTTCAAATGAAAAAATAATCAATAAAATCCCTATTTTAACAAAGATAAAAATTTTCAACAATTTAATATAAAAAATATAACAATTTGTAATTATTACATAAAATAAATTATTTTAATAATAAAATTTGAATAATAAGTGAACGAATGATATGAAAAAAAGAAACCAAAATCAACGACATTAGTTAGCATGAGTGATTCCTTGAAGAAACACTAGGAATAAGAAACTATGTAGCAGGGATCATAAATCATATAATATTGTGATGGTATAGACTATTATCGAGGTCCTACAACAAGTATTTGATATTTTTAATTGTGTCTCTCTTTCTTATTCCGAGACATCTCAACACTATATCTGAACTATATTTTAGTTGGTATCATAATACATCACCCTTTTACAGAATCACTAGGTTTAACACTTCTTTCACAAACATCTTCCAATAGTTGAAATCTATTTTTAGTTTTCAATTCAGATTTCACTTTCTATATCTTAATTATTATTTTTGGAGTGTAATGACTCCCCATAAATATTTTTCTTTAAAACCATCTAAACTAATCATTCAATTGGTAATTATACCAACACATCATCTAATGTTCCTAGGACTCCCATAGATATAACAATAACCTTGAAAATAATATTTTCTTTTATAAGAATCTTGTTATCCAGAACTATGAACATTTCCTTCAATTTTTTTCCCATAAATAATTTTGGATCCTTTATGAAAATGAAAATTTTAGTGAAAATTTAACCTTTTTCATCATGTTCAAATTATTCTCATCCCTTCTATCTTTTCTATTTGTAGAATTTTTTTTATTCATAAAGATGTACATAAAATTTTGATAATATGGAAAATTAAAAGATTTTGATATAAACATTGTCTTCAAGATTTTATATTTATAATCATACAAAGAAAAAGATTTGTAAATGTTTTTATCTTCATTTGAGGTTGATCGTTCTTGATATACATGGTCCTTGTCTCTACATGAACATTCACTAACTTCAGGAATAGAGTTCTTAAAATTTGGTTTAAAATTTTCAAGATCTTTTTCAATACTAAACAGTTTTTTTTCAAATATCCAAATCCTTTTATTTCTATTTCACTCCTTCAACTATTATAACTAATGAATTATATATCTCATCACCAATATTATTTATGTCATCAAATTATTTCTATAACATTATATTCATTTCAATATAAACAGATTCACTTCTTCTTGAATACTAATTTTTCTCCATTAGATTTTTTCTAATTGTTCTACTTATAGTTTTAAGAGATACACTCCTTGAGTATTAATTTTAGAAATAATGTTATCTCAATTTTATCATTGTATTTAACTTCAATATAACTTTCACAAGTGAATTATTCTCCACTCATCTTTGGAATGAGAATTTGTTTCACCAATATCTCTTGAAATTTTCCTTTATTCATCATCATCATCATTACTATATCTACATTCATAGCTAGAAGTTTCACTTTCTATATTTTGAGAAATTTTTTCTATTCACATTAGAAGAAACCCATTATTTTTCAAAAATTTTTTATTTCATAACAAGAGTTAATGAGATTTTGATTATGGTAAGAAATCATGGTGATAAATTTGATGATAAAGATGGTATTTTGTGAAGTGTTTGAAATATGGATGTATATTCATAAGAAGAAAATGAAAACGAAAATATTTGTTTTGGAATGTTGATGTTGGTTGGGTTTTTTACCCATGAAAAAAGAAAGTCAACTATGGCATCGACTATTTAGTCATATAGGACAAAAGAATATGTGTTTTCTCATTTATGGAAAAAAATTTGATGACGTTCCTATGTTGAAAAGAGAGATTAATTGGATGTGTTACATTTATCAAAATGGTAATATTATAAATTCTATACATAAGAAGGTTGAAATACAAAATACTTATCCTTTGGAGTTCATTCACTCCATCATTTGTGGGAATATGAGGAAGAAATAAAAAAATTGAGATATGTATTTTGTTTCCTTTATTGATGAAATTAATCACATTAAATATATTATGTATTTGAAAAAAAATAAACATTTCTAAAAAATTAAATTTTTAAGGAGAAGAATATAAACAAACTGTTATCAATCTTGCAAGAATATTCGAACTGATAGTGGTGTTGAGTGTATCAGTGGAATATTTGATGAATATCAAGAAAAACATGTGATTTACCATGAACCTAGGGCACCATACATTCGACAACCAAATAGTAATGTGAAATAAAATAATGCAAGTCTTTTGAAGATGTCTTACACTACATTTCTAGAAGAAAACATATCTCATTATTTATAGATACAAAACATTAGAGAAGTAGATCAAATCCAAAATCATCCTTTTTTAGGAAAAACATTATTATGTCACCTTGTGATATGTACTATAAGAAATATCTAAGTTTTATATATCTAATAGTGTTTAGAGGACATTCTATTATCAAAGTTAAACATAAAAATCTAGGTAAATTTTAATAAAATTGGCTTAGTGGTTCTCTTCCTAGTTATCCACCCAAGGCAATAGGTTATCTTTTTTAAAACAAAGTTATGTAAATTATTAATGATTATTTTTATATGAAATTTATGGAACACAAAACATAACTGAACTATCCAGAAAGAATAACTTTAAAAAGTGATAAATATGAATCTGTTATTAACAAATAGAAATTTGGATCTTTAGAAAACTATGAAAATAATAAAAATGTTTGAGATGAAGAAGATGAATCAGAAAACTCAAGTGATTAATATAAATAATTTTCAAATCATAATAAGTTTATAAAGAATTTAAAATCCTAAAATATTATTATAAATAAAGGGAAATATATTCAAATTATAATAACATTGGGTACTAACAACCATATCTCATTATTTTCTCAAGATAAACCTTAAGATGTTAAAGAAGTAATGAAACACAAGAGTGGGTTGATTCAATTAATGAAGATCTGGTTCAGATTAAAAAGGAATGAAACTTGGGAGTTGTTATCCAATATAATAGAAAATAAAATTATTTGAAAAAAGTGTTTGTTCCAAAAAAAGATGAATGAAAAAGGTGAAGTTGTGAGAAAGAAAGAAATATATGTGGATAATGTAAATTACTAAGTGGAAGAAGTTTACTTTGATAAAACCTTGACACCATTTTCATGATGTGAAACCATATGATTTTTTCTTTCTATTACAACATAAATTAATTGTAAGAATTTTCAAATTGATTCCATGACACCCTTCCTCAATGGTGATTTGAAGAGGAAGTATATATTGAACAACCATGTAGCTTACTTCTTAATAAATATGAGAACATTATTTTTAGGATAGAGAAGGCTTTATATATGATAAAATAGTCCCCAAAACAAGTAATTATAAACTGGAAACCTTCCCAAAGAAGTTGAAATTACATAATTGGAGAGTTGATAGAAATAAATACTTCCAAGATGATAATAAGGTATTTCTCATTATTATTGTTTATATAGATGATATAATATTTTTTAAATATTGAAATAAATCTTGTTGAATTATCTAGTGAAATGATGAACCTTTTTTAAATGTTAGTAGTTTTTGAGATAAAATACTATATTCTCTGACATATTTTTGAAGAAAAGAACAATATTTTTCTTTTTCACGAAATGTATGATAATGAAATATTGAAAAAAATTAACATATAAAATTAAAATCAATTTCAGACACCAATTTATATAGTGAAAATGTGTGAAAAAAGATAAAAATGGAATGGATGTTGGAACAAGGGGATTATAAATGTAGATTGGAAGTTTACTTTACTTGATAAATTAAATACTAGATATTGTATATTCTATTTCAATTTATTCCACATATCAAAGTGCACAAAAATGTTATATTTTTTGTATTTAAATATAATACATAGATATATAAAAGTGACGATAGATTTTGTGTTGAAATATTATATCAAAGGAAATAATGATCTATTGGAGTATTAAAATGCATATTGGGGAGGTTAGATTAATGATTAGAAGTCTACTTTTAGAAGAGTGTTCCTTTTAGGAGAAGAAATTGGTTTTATTCCTTTAAGAAAATGTAATTCAGTTACCATTAGAAATTATATGGAAGCATATTTGGTTTCCATTCATTCCATAAAACAACATATGTGTACAGAGGGTCAATTAGATGATCATTAAGTTAAAGTGTAATCACCATTACTTTTGATTTTTTAAAATTTAAGTGAAATGAAACATTCAATTATTCTAGTATAACATTTATGGTCCAATAATATTGATATAACAAAGTATTCCATCAAAGATATAGTAGATAATAATTTGTTAACGTTGAATTTTTTTCTACAAAAGAGAATATTATTGATGTGTTTACAGAGATAGTAACCGAAATAGCCTTTAAATTTTTGATTTTGAAGTTGGGTGTTCATCCTCATTATTTATATGTATAAGGTATGGTGAATTTTCCACTATATCATCTTTATTTGGATATTTTTGTCAATGAGGGAGTACAATTGAAAATATAAATCCTCCCTTGATGTTTATCTTTCTATTGTTTGAAAATGGGGGAGTATAAAATGTGGGGGAGTATCCTTTGATATGTGTAACCTTTGGGTGGATAATATATTTGGAGAGAGTTATTAAAAATGGTAAGATATGAATTTAGTATATTTATACAATTTTTACATTATATTGTAAGTGGTTGTTTGTTTGAATGATTGAATGAATTATTGAGGAGATTGAGTAGTTCGTGTGAAGGAATCTGTTGGAAATATTTAACTATTTATGGAAAAAATGTATTTTTTTTGTTTTCTATATTTATTTTTTTCAAGTAGGCTTATAATTTTTTAATGTTGATCCATTTATAAGGTTTCACAGTTTCATAGATACTTTTGTTCCTTGGTTGACAACAAAATTGAAAGGGGGAGATTGTTGAACCCAAGATGTGCAATATTTATTGTGTTCTTGCAAGGTTAAAAAATTTAAAAAAAGATATGATTAGTTTTTTTGGATTTTTTGTCAACAAATAAATTATATCCCAATTAAATAATACTATTCCAAGTTATTTTTCATAGTTATCCTATATCACGAATTAAGCTTGTGATTCAATAAAAATTAGATAAGTTAACCTTGAAAGAAGTGGTGGAAAAAAACAAAATACAAGGTAGCATATTATATAATTTGTTACCTTGAAATTTTATAATTATCCACAATGTATAATGATTTTGGGTAGTATTTTGTTTCCACTAGAGTATTAAGTACCTCTATGGAGAAGTTGGTTATCAAAAGTATAGAGTAAAATTCCTTCATTCCATAGAGTATGAACCTAGTGAAAAAAGGATGGGTCAATTTATAGTGCCTCTTTATATTTTCGATCCTCCGTGACATAGTGTTCTCTCCACACTACAGAACTCTGTAAAAGTATTTCAGTGGTTTTGGAGACTTATTGACCTCCATGATGCAATCCATGTTCCATGAAAAAATCAAAATGTTTTGTGGAGGAATACACTATAATGACAATATAACCACACCCCAACCTTTAATTAGTTATACAAAAACTACTAATAAAATATATGCTACACCTCAAAACCCTACACTATTTCATAAAATAGTTTTTCTATGATGATTCGTGTAGAATTCTAATTTTCATTCAATTGATAACCTTGGTTGTTATTTTCATCTACAATAACTCCTAATTTCAAATTGGATAATGATGATATTTTGGAACAAGGATCAAATGGATGATACTAAAGTATTAAGTTTATGGTTTTAATTTTAATTTTAAAATTAAATTAAATCAATTGAAATTGAGTGTTGTGGCATTGATGTGATCCTTGTGTTATGTATCTTGGGTCTTGCAGCATATACTATGACTGTTGCACGATAGTACCTACACACGATTTCCACATCAAACAAGGACGGGGTATAGTAATTGAATAAAATTACTTGTTATAACCCAACATTTTACAAGGACTTCCCATTCAGGGGAGATGATCATCTGGTGTGATGTCATGAGGAAGCACTAGGAATAAATGTAAATGTGGAATCCCAAAGTGTACGATAATGTGATCATAGGTATGACTACTAGGGTCCTAAAAGTTTTTTATAAATATCATGATGATATCTACTAGTCTATAAATTGATTTATTTCCATGAATTAATTCATTTATAAGTAATCAAATTGGGTCACACATGGGAGGTAGTATCATGTCCCTGAAACATTTTCAATGTAACATTACATCTATATGGATTAAACATTATTGAAACATTATATCCATCAAAAGTGTTGGATAAAAGTTCCTTTTAGTACACCAAAACATTTCCATGTGTGTACTCCATAGACATATTCTTGTATAGGTGAACCAAGTAAAATACTTCTATTTTTTTGTGCTTTACAGAGCATAATATTTTTGAACTTTAGTGTGAATAAAGGTAAGGAAAGATACATTGAATGAGTGAACTAATATATTGGAACAAGATTAAATGATTGGTGAGTGTTGAGAATTGAATAATATGTTAAAATTATAAATAAACCATATTTACCCTTCCACCTCTTAGGTTTTACAGTCCCAATAATTTGAATTAGAGCCCAAATGTTTGGATTTGAATCTCAGTTTATAAAAATTTATTTTTTGGATGTGTTACACACATTATTTATCTTGAATCCTATTTTTTAATGGAATAAAGAGATATGGTTTAAAATTTTATATTCATGTTTATTTATCTTCTTATGATGACGAATTCATGGAATATATACATTGTAATAATTGTTTTAAAAGATAAATTAATTATTTCATGATGTAATGATAGAAAATATTTGTTTGAAATGTAGATCACTTTAAATAATATTTTAGGGGAATCTATAGAAGATAAGGATATTAATATATTTTTATTAATAAATGACTATAAACTAGGTATTGATGAGATATAAAGGGATAAAACTATTGAATATTTTTTAGTTAAAACAGTTAATAAAATGAGATGTAAGATGAAAAAACATTGGAATTATGTATATACATATTGAGTTAATTATCACAGGTTGTGTTGATAATTTATTTCTAATACTGTTATGGAAACTTCCATTAATGAAAAACAAATATAATCCCATTTGATGTTAAAATAATATGATAATTAAATTGCATATTAGGAAATAAAATCTATTCATCAATATATATAATATAATTGTATTAATCATGGAGAAAACAAATCCATATATGAGAAGGTAGATTAATTTTAATTATTTAGGGGGTTAATGGTGAATTCATAACCAAATTGGAATTATAAAACCAAAGATTCAAACAAGAGGAATTGTTGATTAATTAATCACTTTAAGGATAGTAAAAAAGATTATAAATATAAGTGATTTACTTAGATAGATGAAACAAAAATATGAGGAATAAATAAAATAATATAAGTTACTTAAATCCATGTTTATTCCTCTAAAAATAGGAAAATAAAGAAATGAATAATTCTTGGAAGGTTTATTATTCTTGGATGGAGCTCATGATTTCCTAATTAAATTATAAGTATTTAAAAAATAAAGTAATTTTATATAAATATGAACTCATAGAAGATAAAGGGGAAGTTTGAGATCTCTACCACAACAATCTAAAATATTTGATTTCAAAAAGTTAGAAATATAGCATATGTGTATAAATCGAAATTTATATATAAATCTAGAATTAATGATCCCTAATGAAAATTTGCATTTAAATAATAATAATTTAGATTTTTGGGTGACACCATGGATGTCTGTATAGAATCCAATGTGCTAAAACATGTAAGGAAATGTATTGCATTATCAGGAATGGGACATGAATATTTGATTAAATAAATTATCCAAGGAATTTTTTCAATTATACTATCCAAGGAAATATATGGTGTTTGTATAATATGATAAACATTGGACGTTTCTTTACCAAAATTCTAATACCATGTTAGGGGTGAAGTAGGACATCAATAAATATTTTTTAATTTAAAAAATATATTTATATATTTAAAAAATTGTGAGGATGAAATGAAATTTATGGTGAAAAAAGAACCAATTGTGGATTATTTAAAGAATACATAATGGTAGGAATGGAAACATATATGGAGTATAAAAGAGAAATATTATCTTACTTAATAAAATAATGTTTAATGTTTGGAGAATGATTCCTCAAGAATAAATAGCAACATAGTGGATTTATTGGATATTTAAGTGAAAAAATGTATTATTCCTATGATGTATTAAAAATGTCAAAATAAGTAATGAGAGATTTTTTTATAAAAGATTCCATAAATGGTGAAGGTAGTATGAGGAAAGATATGAATATGATGTATCAATAAAGGAAATGTGAAAAATTTGGATTAGGCTCACAATTAAGATGGATAAGAAAGTTAATTAAGATAGAGAATATAAATTAATATATTTATAAACAATTATGTACAAGATGTTTTCTACAATTTGGATGCACAAAGAGGGCCTAGAAGTGAGTTACAAGTAACAGGTTGTTTCGTCATGATAAGTGTATTCCTGTACATGATGATATTTGGGAATTTCTCATATCCCCATGAATTTAATTGTTATAACTATTATTAGAGTGATTTAGTTTTATGTTGGAGAAATGAGCCATGTGTTGAATACATTATAAAAAGTTGGATTCATGAAAATTGTTAGGATTATTTTAAAAATTATAGATTCAATGTATGTTAATAGTTGAAAATTATATTTGTATGAAGGAATGATCTAGAAATAAAAACACAGTTAAATAAATTGAATTGTTAGTAAATACGAATATGAAAATAAAATATTAATATAGATAACCCTTACTTTATAGATTAACCAAAACCAAAATGGTTAGTACAAGATTAGATGATCCCCAAAAAGGATAATCATTTTTAGAAAGAATAACTAATATTAATTTCCCAAATTTAAAAAAATACCCAAAGTTCAATAAATACCATTCAATAAGAAATTGTCCATAAAATAATTCAATATAATCCAAACTAATATTGAAACCCAAAACATAGAATAATTTAATCACATAGTCTTTCATATTAAATCTTAATAATTTTCTCCAAATAACATCAACTACTCTTAAAGTCTCATACTGATGTGTAATTAATCAAATCACATATTATCTATGATAGGTTAATCATTTCCATTAATAACCTAAATCTCTATAAAAACATGGATTATTCGAAAATAAAAATCCACCATTACTCCTCAAATGAAATTCCATAGTATTCTATTTTTTATGCATATAGAGTTCCCAACAGAGTGAATGTCTTCCAAAATAACATTTAACACTTAATCACCAAATAATTTCCCCATACTAAGTACATATATTTGATAAAACATAAGATCCCAAAACGACTTATTATTGATCAATAAAATCATTTAACTATAAATAATTAGTCACACCAACCAGGGACTTCACGTAGTCCTATGGTAGGTGATAAATCCTAGTCGGACATTGGTTGTGTGTTCAATTCCAACATCTTTGTCCTACGTGACGATTTTTCTCCTGGTTTGTGTTTTTTCCTTTTTCAAAAACAATATTTTATAACATTTACAAAATGAGATAAATTCCACAAGATAACCATAACATAATTTAACTACAAATTTTATCTCATACCTCGCATTTTCATCGCAAAATTAATAACCTATAATTTCCTCAAAATCAAGGATCATATAAACCCAAATAGTTCATTATAACTATATCCACAAAAGAAAAGAAAATTCTTCCTCAAATAGAATTTTCACATAAAAAATTGTAGGGTTACAAATAAAAGAGAAAATTATTCTAATGTAACCCCATCAACAAAGATAATTAATACTTTTAAACATTTTTCTATCCATTTATTTCCACATAGGTTCTTCATTGACATTTTGGTTATCCTATAGAATAGGTGATTGAATCAGGTAATTCCCCAGTCCCCAAAATTTATATAAAATGACTATAAATTTATTATTAGGATCATTTTTACTTTCTTCCATAGTAATCTTATTTTTTTCCTCAGTAATTATTTACTTTATGTCCTTATTTCCGACATATAAATCATTTCTTTCTTTCATTGAGGCACATTCATGGGTTTATCCTTCCACATTTTTTTCCTGATGGAAATTGAGATTTCATTTCTCTATGGTCCCCACTACTGGAGCTATTATCATTCTATGCCTTTCTCTTCTTTATTGAGTTTGGGAGCTGGTCAATGTATATGTTGTTGATCATATTTTTGGAAACCTACTTGGGTATGAACACAATAGATTTTACACCTATCAACATTATATGTATTTGCTCTTTTTCACCATCGCCACACCTTGTACATCATGTTAAATGTTACTATGAATTCCTTGGAATCCAAAAATTGACTAAATCCAGAAAGTATAGTGTGAGTAACAATAGTCATAAAATCATTTAGAGAATATCATGACATATTATTTTCAGTCTAAAACACCGTAGGATTAACCAAGGCAATTTATTCTCATCTTATATTAAAATATTTCAAATCGGTTTGTAAAGAAAATGAGAATTATCTTAAGAATATCTCCTGGGAGTGTTAAACCAGGTGCACAGTAAGGCCCGTTTTCATGTACTAGGACACCCCAAGTTAAGCCCAAAACTTCTTGTTAGAGTTTTCACACCTAGATACACCTGTTTTAGAACCACATCTACTTGTAGTATCCATATTTGGATTTATTTCTTAGAAAACTCACAAAATCTCTAAATTACCAAAATTTTAGGAAGTTCTTCTATACTAATCCTCAAATTAAATCTTAGTGTCATGTTTCATTATATAAGTTTATCTATGTATAGTTTCCAAGGTTATTGATAAAATTATTCTAATACCAACTGTAATGCCCCGACCCTGGTTACCCAGAGTCAGTGCATTGTTACATAACATTTTCATGATTACAAGGAATCAAGTCTAGAAGGGTCAATCAATTTAGTAGTCTTTAAAATTAGATTACATACATTAACTTCACATTACAAATTTTAACTTGAAATACAACATAGATAATCCTTTGAGAATTCTATTATTCACTTATCCAAAAGATTCATATAAAACATAATACACTTCTTGGCATCCTGAGAAAATAAAACATAAGAAAGGGGTGATATTAGATGCTCAGTAAGGATAAACTATATAGCGGAAGCTATCATAAATAATCATAAAAGTTTATTTAAAGGCATAAAATTAAAACACAAGACCTTTAATCATGAAATTCAGTATAATATGTCAATGATAAATTAAATAATTCAATTTACTTATTCACATGGACATTCTACTAGTTGAATAATCACATGTAACATCAATAAATAATCTCATAATGATAGAATGCATAATGCCAGATATCTTAACCATAAAGTCAAGGCCTTGTGCCAAGAATCTAAATATAAATATTGTCAAGGCCTTGTTCCAAGACACTAGTTTGGCTCATGAGACCTAAAGATGCATCTAGGGGATATTTCGGGCCCCTCCAGTCACCTACTACATACAATGTATTCCCCATATTAAAAGTGTGACACATAATCTAATCATTTGTATTAAAACTAACATATGAAATGTCAATACTTTAACCACAAACCAAGAATAGTATAAAAATAACACATCCATAATCATACATAAATCACTAAATACAATATGAAAGATTGTATTATAATAAATTAACCTCAATCAAGAATAAAATATAATGAAGGATATTGAAATAGATGAAAATAATCAGTAAAACTATTTGAGATAAATATCCCCTTTTTCTTGAAAACATTTAAAAGACGCACTATTTATCAAAGAAGTCATTTAAAAGAGATTTTTGAATAAATGTGTTCCATAACACTTTGAAACTTTTGAATGAAATTGTAATTTTAAAACATTCATGTCCATATAAATAAATCTTTAAAACCATTTTTAAAACATGTACATTAATGAGAAAGTGTTATAAGAATAGATCGTTAAAATGATATTTTATTTTAAGAGTTATTAACCAAATGAGAGATGATTGAATAAATATAATTGAGGAGTAACATTAATAAAAACTTTATAATATCATGATAATAAATGTATTCATGATATAATATGTCAAAGGATAATATATACACTATATAAAAGTGAATTGGTGCGCAACAACAATGAAATCCCAATTGAATGTAAATTAAGTTGAAATAACTTATAAAGACCATACCCTTAGATTAAAGACAAATCAATGACATAATTATGTGTGAAAAATATAAATATAGTCAATATTATTTGATATTCAGTGTAAATCAATCAAAGGACATTCACACATACTCTTCTAAAAACCAAACCAAATGACTTGGATGTTTAATTCAATGAATGGAAATTGAGTTAAGATACCCTAATAAAGTTTATATCAATGACTTGATAATTTATCAACGAAGTGATTATTTGTATCAAAAGTATATCCACACATAGGGTATTGTAAATTAGTATATAAATAAATAAATAGTTATTCCACAAATGATCATGGAGTAAAATAATCAATACAGTATGCATAAATCCCAATGAATGGAAATTGAAATTAGAAATTCACTTACAGATTTGGTAACTTATGAAACATACACCCCCTGAAATAAGTATCATAAAATGAAGAAGTAAATACACTTAAATTAAATTATATTACACAAAGAATACAATCATGGGTAGTACATACACCACACAAAAGGAAATAGTGACAAATATAGCATGAATCTCTAGAGAATAAAAGTGAGATAAAAACCTTTTAACTTATACTTTCCTTTAGTCAAGGGTAAGTTTAAACTCATGTTTAATGGTTAAATAATTTTTATTAAATTATAAAATAACCATATTCATAAATATTTTATCATATATGATCCTCTAATATTTCTTGGTTAAAAATATTTCAGTAGTACCATTGTTTCAGGTGTAAACTCATTCGTTTTACTTTATATGTTCTTTACATAAGTCATGTTTGTTATAGATAGGATGCATTTTATTCATATCCAGAAATATATTAAGTGATTAAACATTATTATTTTTATCATCAAATGAAAATTATTCTTTAATGGTTACGATGGGGAATGAAATTTCATCGCATCATGGAGACAGTAAGTCGTACGTACGAACGAGTGTCAATATCATTCTATTGATGGTGAAATAGTATGTAATTTGATGGTATATTATATATACATAAGAATTGATATTTTATATTTATTATTGATCTCAATTATACTCATTATTATACCCATCCAAATAATGAAGTGTTGAATAACAAACTACACCACGACGTGGAGACAGTAAGTTGTACACACACACACACGCATGGTGACATGTAATTAATGGGATGGATAAAATAATGAATATGGATATAATATATTTATAATAACATAAAAATATGTACAATGTACTGGAGTTATTATTTTGGTATGTAAACAACAATTAAAGAGGAAGTGGAATAAGAAAAGAACTTTGAAAGAGGTGACGAAATAATTACCTCTTCTTTGGGTGCTTCCTTTTTTATTTGTACAAAATGGCTTTGTAGGTTGGTTTTATGATCAAATTAAGGCCTCTAGGTTTAATTGAGGGTAGTTGGGAGATTATTTGAGCAGCGGTTGGCTGAGTCAAATGGCTTTGGAGGTGTGAATTTGAGAGAAGGGGAAGTACCCTTTTATATGGGAGGTGAGGGGCACTTTAGGAAGAGATTGAAATATTATCTATTATAAAATAATATTTATTTTATAATATATCTAAATGGACTTATTTCTAGGATAAGTTGTGTATGTGTATAAAAAATCTCAAACAATAGGTTTTAGACAAGATTAGGTCATCATATTAACCTTATATTTTAGATTTAACTCTTAGTTAAATAGTTTAACTTTTACCATGTCTTCTTGTATTATTATAATACCTAGTTAATAAACATACAATAAAATGACAAGAGAACCTCAGGTGGTTACTTAATGAAATATCTATAATTATATATGTTCTTTGGAAAAACCATATACTTTTAATACTATTTTATAATTTGAAAAAATAGCATTTGTTTTGAAGACCCATTTATGTCAATTTTGACACTACTTAGTATTTTGTTTTTCCGAAAGTCATAAAAATCGGATTTATTCGAATAAAAGTTAATTTAATCAACCCTAACATGTCATATTAACCTTTAAAATTATTTTATGGCCTCAAAAGATTCAATTTACATTTATTTTAATATTTATAATATCAATTATTTCAATCTTTCATTAATAAGGTAATTACTGCTTCATCATTGTGTCATAAATAAATTTAATTATATAATGTCTAAAAATTAAAAATAAACTACTATGATGTAGGAATGTTTTTTATCTTTATAATGAATATTTATAGTCGAATTCATCTTATGTAAAACCCTATATTAAAAATTGTTCAGTTAATAAAATTTAAATTTATCACTTTTAACTATTCTTTAATATAACAAATATCCTAATCAAATCCAAGTTGATCAAATAGAATAATATTTTATTCCTAAGGTAGATTTTAGTCAAAATACACATGTCCAATAGAATTACGATATGTGTTGGGGTAATTGTAATATAATTTTTAACTTTAATTACCCAATTTACTTTTAACCGTGGTAAATAAAATTCAAAAGTTACTATTCAATAAAATAATTTTCATCTTATTGAACAAGATTTGACTTACTAATGTCAACTGTATCTCTTGGATTTTTGAAATTCAATTTATAGAAGCTGTAAAATAAATTTTTATGAAAATTTGCAAATGTGCTTAGAAAGTGGGTAAAAGACGGTAAAAATTTCAATAAAATTTTATATATCTTATCTTATTATAAAATGACTTTAATGAATTAAATTTGACTAATATATGTATTATGTATCTATTTTTTACTTTAAAATAAATTTAAATTGACAATAATTATTTAAATAAAAAGTCAGCTTTTAACAATAATGAGTGTCTTTTTCATTATTCCTCAAAAATTAAAAGTTTTTAGAAAAATACCAAAAATTAACCCAAAGATATTGTTGATATTAAAAATTCAAAAATGATTTATATTATACCAAACTACAAACATAAAAGTTTTATTAATTAGTTTAAAAAATATTCCTTTTTTCAAAACTAGAAAGCGTGTTTTGGAGAATTAAAATCTATTAAAAGATTGATACGTGTTAATGTCCAATTTAAATGTAAAATTACTTCAAAATAAAAAATTAGAATTAAATGATAAAAACATAATCTAATTGTATACTTTAAAACCATTCAAATTTATAATTTAACACTATAAATTATTTTAATTAAAAATTTTGTTTTCAATTGAAATTTAGTATTTTTCACTATTCATCAAAATATGAATGTTATCAGAAAAGAAACAAAAATTTATCCAACCTAAATTTTTATGTCCTTTTTCTAAAGAAGAAGTTTATTTTGTCAAATTGAATATATAAAAGTGTCAAAAATTGGATTTAAAAAAATGGTTCTCCGTTAAATCGCGTTAGAATTGATTTTTTTCAAAAATAATTATTTTATATGAAAAATTGAATTTGTTCCTATATTGTGTCTAAGAAACACATAATATGGATTTTAATATTATATGGAGTATATTAAATTCAAAAATTATTTAATACTACTCATAACCGCTTTTTGAACGGCTTGTTTGGTAAGTCATGGTGCTCTCGAACTCGGTGTTGCATGTAGCTCAAGTTATAGAATTATTTTAAAGAAAATAGCTTACAATCAAATCTTGGGGTGTTACAGCCATCATATCCTATTGGTGACTCCCTAATTCACCATTACTCCCTTCTCACCCACAACTCACTACCAATTTTCCCTTTCACTCACCACCAGCCTCTTTAGCGGTGACTCCCCACCCACTGCAAGGACCCCAGTGAACCCCAACACCAGCACTCACGTCTCACCACTAGCTTCTCTAGTGGTGAATCATGTATAACTTACAACCTTTCTAGAGGAGACTCTTGTGTCACCGTCTTTCCTCTGAATCCCACATTCACCACTCTAGCTATCACTACTTGCCACTACTAAAAAATCATGAATCAAACCGTAGTTGCACCAAAAAAATGAACAACAACAAAAGAAAATTAATCCACTCAACATATTTAAGAATACCACAAAACTCAAAAATACCTGAACACAAAAAAAATTACTAAACCAGAACCACACCTAAAATATTGTAGTCTCAACCGACTGAGCTGACTCCCTGATTCCAACTAGATGTCACCACTACAAACCAAGCATAGAAACACTACATATCTCAACTAACTAAATCTCCCCATGTTTCTAATCAAACATGAGTTTCATCTCCCCAAGATCAATATGAATCTTGCAACATCTGAATCCAG
The DNA here is from genome assembly GCA_963277665.1 of Viscum album. Taxonomy (NCBI): domain Eukaryota; kingdom Viridiplantae; phylum Streptophyta; class Magnoliopsida; order Santalales; family Viscaceae; genus Viscum; species Viscum album. The sequence continues at coordinate 1,303,786,166 of OY728130.1, read as the reverse complement.
ATGCCACTACTTCAAGCCAAGTCGACGCCACAAATCTATTCAACGAAACCAAATCCCTTTCTAGTATTGTAGCCTTCACTACACCTTGTTGAATCCAATCCATTATCTGATCCATCCACTCCATTTCCCCCCTCAGCTGGAAGCCTTCCCCCTTTTAATCCCAATATGTGCCCGACCCCCACTACCGTGTCCCTCTATATGCATCCCCCCGTATTCCTAGTTTCCATTTTTTATATATAATGTATAATATAAGTTAATATCTATAATATATAATAAAACATTCATAATAATAATATATATAAAAATAAAAATAAATATACTTGTATACATATATTAAATTTACTAGTTTTTTATATATAGTAAATATTAATAAATATAAATAATAGTTATAATACTAATATATTTGTTAATTTAATATCCATAATATATATATATATATATTATTAATAATAAATATAAATTTTCTTAAATAAATATTTATTTATTCGTAAGCTATTTTTTCATATTTCTATAATTATTGGTATTAATATATATGTAAATATTAAAAATAATAGTATCTTTCTTCAAATTTCTCATGCCGCTTTTGTCTTTCTTTATAGACTAGTTGATAATTAAAGGATCTAATCAAGGTAACTTAAATGAATATTCAACATGGTTCATTTCAAGAGACTAGTTACACTCATTGGGAGTTTATTAAAGAGTTAATGAGTAGCACATGAGAGCACTCCACATGGACGCTTCTACTTAGAGGATGTCTCTTTTTTTGTATTTTTTCATTTTTTTGGAAATAAGGGGAGTCGCTTCTCTCTTTTTCCTATGACATCACTCACCCTTAGACATGGGAGAACCCTCTTCAACCTGGAGATAGGATCCCCACTCCAGATCATCCTCCATTTTTATCATTTTCACTTTCTTCTTCTGTCTATAAATACTGTCATTGTGCTACTATGTTATTTTTTCAATTTCAATTGTGATTTTTGTTTCAATTGTGATGTTATGTTTGATTATATTCATTTTATAATGTGGTAAAAAATATCTAGTAAGAGAGACCTAATTTTAATAGCTTGTTTCAAGTGGTGAAACCTGATGTGAATAGAAGATCTGATCATCATCGTGATGATTATCTTCTTCTCCATCACCTTAGCAGATTGGAACTGTTAACTATGGTGAGTGAGAGCACACCATTTTATTGGAACTTTTATTACCTTCTTGACTTATTTATTCTCCCCCTCATTTATTGATTTATCTAACTATGAAATTTATTTGGGTTGTGAAATATCGAGAACTAAACGGGACCATTATGACTTATGACATCCTTATTAGAATAATTATGTTGAGTGATTCATTTTGAAATTTGGAAGAATAGTTGATCACTGAATAACATCATGTATTTGTTGTTAAATGATTATGAGAGGGTAGTTTGTAGTCCAATCCATTGGTTATGCATTGGGTGAGGATGAGAGTTATTGATTTAATTTTTTAAAAGAAAAATGGTAGAGGGTTGATGATGGATCCACCTGGATTTGGTCTTATTCTTACTGACTATATTTTGTGACTTTTTTTCTCTTTCTGTTCTTCATGGGATTTAATTTTTCTATGTTTCTTCTATTTATTCACTATTTTGTACTCACTATGTACTTCATCACTATTTTTTCTTGCTTTCATTGTTTTTTTAAATAAAAAACACAATTTTTGGAAATACCACTTAGTCATTCAACATTTCTTCATTAAGAGTGACCACGAGGATAGCCACAATACTATATCATGGGTATTATAAATATAAACTTTACTTTCCTATTGACAAGGATGCCATAATATTTTGGCACCATTTCTGAGGAAGTAACATTTCTCTTTGTGGTGTCTTTGATTTTCTTTGAAAAAACAAAAAATAAATTAAAATAAATAAATAACTTTTAAAAACTGAAAAAAATATGGGGAAAACCTGACCCTCAAAGGATTTTACTGGGTTTCATGCTTATAGAATTAAGAAACAATTAAACATTTTTCCTGTATATGACTTTATAGAAGTAATTGATGAAATTAATGAGGATCTGAGACCAAAAACATTAGAATCCTTATTTGCAGAAGTAAAAGAATTTTTTCTTCTATTACCTGAGTTATATGTTGCATAAGAACTAAAATTTGCCACCTTTTATAATTAAATACACCTAGATTTTACAATTTAATTTCAATATACTCCATATGAGTAGGTTTTTAAGATTTTACAGGAGATGGGATGTGATGATATTCAATAATATAGTGTCATGACCTGTCCTCAGGGCCCGTGCCATGACTACCCCAAGCCCACCTTCCATAGGCCAGGGGTTGATGACTAGCACCAAAGGCATATCCCTGACAAAAAGGGAATGCATTGTCTTTAAACCTGTAACACACATAGTCTGAACACAAGAAGTAAAATAAACAAGTACTAATATAGAAAAAAGTGTGTTGAAAGTAAGTGGAACAATATACAAACCCAACTGAAAAACAAGTACAAGTACAAGTGAAAAGATAAGCAGCTCCTGGATCATCCTCTTGGAAAATCCTACATGAAGGGTAGGTAAAAATCTCAAACAACACATCCCTGATGTACGTCGTGTCTTGTCCAGCGCCGAGAAGCCTCCCGTCCGGCTCCCTCAGCCTCGATCACTGCTGACGGTCATCTTCACAGAACATAACATGGTGCGGGTGAAGCCCGTGCAGGGGTGAGTATAACGATACTTAATAAGGAACCCTGAGGCCCCTGAAGGTCTCCTAGAATCCAATAAGGATAAACCACATTAGTAAGATACAACCCGTATTTATCAACCATCCCTACATAGGTATATGCTCATACATATACATAAGTTACTAATCACAGTCCGACTTTAACAATCGAGCCCAAGCACAACCCATTCCACAAAGGAAGTAAATTCAATCATCTCAATGATAACAACATAAATTATAGAATTATCTCACATAGGTATTTAACTCAAGTAGAGGGGTAGAGATGATTAGATGTACCCACTGAATCATCTCCTTTATCGAACCCACTTAGGATCCTGGAACAGTATCGGCATTGTCAAACCCACGGAGGACCCCGGTACAGAAGTCATTGATCTCGAACCCATGGAGGATCCTGGTCTATTATCATCAATGTCGAACACATGGAGGATCATGTTCTAGTATCATCACTGTCGAACCCACGGAGGATCCTGCTATAGTAGTAGGTCCATGTAGGATCTTATCATCTCAGTTGCAGCCAACCATAGGGTTCCCAAACACAGCACGATTGATTCTGGGAGGGTCAAACCCTCAATCCAAGTGTCGATACATAATCTATCATGAATTCTTTAGTTGATGTATCCCGTAACTTTGTATCATCATAAGGAACCCAACGTGATAGACGGCGCGTCACTCAGACGCCCGGTTTGTGAGTTATTGGCGTTTCCACTCCAAGGGCCCGGTTGTATTTAGGTTCAATCGAACCCGGATGTACCCCAACTGCATCCAAACCTATAGTGAGGTATTCCAAAAGAATATTCTGGTTCCAAGCTTCCCGTTGGCACAGACGGTTTGTCAATCGGACACACGTAACCGAAGATATGGGCAAAAAGGTGAAATAGGTCAGAACTGGGTCCGGGTCCCGTTCGACCCAGTAGGACCGACTCGGCCTGACCTAGTCTTGGCCGACCCGACCTGTTTTGGGTCAACCCGACCCAGGTCCAGATCCATACCGGGGTCCGACCCTGTTCGTGGATCCGACTCGGCCTGGTGAAACCGGCCCGGCCGGGCCCAGTGGCAGCGGCCCTGCCCAGCGGCGGCGGTCCGGCCCAGCGCAGTGGCCCGAACCAGTGCGGCGGCCCGGTCCTCATGGTAGCCCAACCCACTGGTGGTGCGGCCCGCGTGGCCTGTGTCAGTGGCCCAACCCGAGGGGGGTGCAGTGGCCCAGCCCGAGGCCCATCCCACCGGGTTGATTGATTTCGATCTTCGTTCTTCGTTGTTCGTTGACGATAGATGATGGCGTCATCATTGGCGGCATTCTACCAGGGCGACTTCTCCTCCTTCGATGCAGAAGAAGATTATACATCATCAGTGGTGGAAGTTCTTCCCTGTAATGGTGGTTCCTCTCACTTCTCCAGCAAGTTGGAAGAAGAAGGTGGAAGGTGGTGGAGAAAGGAGAAGGAATGAGATCATTCTCCAGAAAATCCTCCTCTCCAACTAAGAAGGCTCCTCCCTGAATTAATTAAGGGAGGAGTTAATTGAATTACTGTGAGGTTGCAGACCCCACATTAATTCAAATAAATTCTAATAAAAATAAAATTCTAGTCATGTGTTTTTTTATTTTAATTCTTCTTCTTTTTAAAAAATAACCAACCGTGTGGGTGAAAACTCAACCAATGCTCTAGCCCAAACACAGATAAGGTGAAGGTCTCACAAAGAAATCATTGGTGCTGCGATTTCAATGGTGCCCTCAGAATTTGATTCCGAGCATCGGTCCAGAAGTTACCAAAATCTTCTCAAAAACACACTGAACGCACAAAGAAACTTTAGAAAAACATTCCGAGCACTCCGGGCCTCGGAATCATTCGCCATTAGAAAATTCAGACTCGGAACAATTACATATAATTTTAAAGAAAATTACATAGTATTCTATGGTTCTTTATATATAGGTACAATCTAGAAGATCATTTTATTCCCAGCACTTAATTTGATGGTTTTTTTGTATTCAAACCTTTCTAATTATTTTTCAATGTCTCAATGGGTCATTTCATCATAAGATATCCTCTAATTTTCCTTAAAAGATATATAAATTAAGATGATGATTTTTGAAGAGATAATGGAGGAGGTTGACTACCTGACTTAAAATACGGACCTCCTCTAAGGTTCACTATTTAACTTTGGAAAAGAAAAAACATTCTTATTCAAGGGGATATATAATTTCATGGATGAAGATTTATTTTTTATTTGAATTGGATTATGTGGAAGATGATATTGATCTTGTTTCTCCTATTGAAGGTATGGAAGATATTGTACATCATTGAGATTTAATAGATAATCAAGGGGACTTTGAAGCTATACTTATAGAGGAATTAATTGAACTCCCAATTCTAGATGAAAATTTCATTTTTGGAGCTGATGTTGAAGAGGAATTTCCAAAATAGTGCATGTGGACTGAAGTAAATAATGGAACATTTTTTTAAAAGAATTATTTTTTGAATGGAATGAAACACAGAATATGTCTCATCTAAGAGATTAATTCACACAAATATTTAACCCTCAACCACTTGATTTCAAATAGGGGAAACACCCCTACAATTGTTTTCTCTTTGTATTAAGGCACAAGAAGAACTTCACTACCAAGGACGAGGACTTGTCTAAAGATGCACCAGGGGTACTCCAAAAGTATAAACTCTCCAAAGTTGTAAAGAATCACACTTGGTGGTTATTTTTCAAGAATCCACATCCCCTGTCAAACTAGGGATTATCCCCTTACCATCTAGTTATGCACAGTCAAAATACAGCACCCCTTGGGGGGTTATTCGAAAATTATCCTTTTTTAATTTCATGTTTTTAGTTTCTTAATGTTTTTTGTTTCACTTTTTTTAGTTTTTCTATTATGAAATAAACAAGTAATAGTTATTCTTGACACTCATTCAATACCAAAGGGAGCATCACATTGGACTTTTTGGATAAAACTCTATCACTCTCACATTGGTTTATTTTTACTATGAACTGTAAATTCAATAAGTCTAATGTAAATGTTTCATTATATTTTTGGAATTTTATTGCATCATAGATAGATAAAAAATAATTAAATTAAATTAATATTTCATTCAGAGACAACTAGAAAGTGGAAATATGCACATTCAGTGAAGTACACTTTTAATTTAGTAAATTTTTCTTCTGAACATCATTCATTCACTACACTCTATTAGGGATTAAGTGTGAAGGATTTTCCAAATTTTTATGGTGAAATTGTGAATCCCTTTCTTGAATGGCTATTAAGATTCTAAAATCTGATGAGTTTTTAATTATTATGAGCTAATTTTTGAAACATGCTTATACCCACTATTTTTAGTTTCATTATCTTGTTCTTTAACTTTTTTTCATATCGTTCTTCTGGTTTAACTAGATTATTAAATATTTCGTCTACTTATTAAAATACAAAGAAAAACATTAAAAAAATGTTCTTTAGTTTTTTGGGTGTCTGGTGGGGTTTCTCTTGTTTTTGTTTTATGGGTTTTCAACATTTTATTTCTATGTAGAACATGATTTTTAAACATCAGTGTTACACATTTTCAATTTTTTAAAACTACTTTAAACTGCACTAAAACCCACTATCGGAGTCATCAATGGGGATATTGTTATGTTTTATTTTTGGTGGATGGGGGTCTTTCTTCTACATTTAATTCTACACAATTTAATTAAATGGTCAAATGTTTTCCCTAAAAGTTTAGGGGATTTCAACACTTTAAAATTCCTTCACCACATGATGGTTATTTGGCATCATTATATATATAATTTCTATCCTGAATAGTAGATAGAAACCTACCCGTTGTTGAGGGTTGTACTGAGTGTGAAAATATTTTTGATGTATGATTATTTAGTAAAGATCCCATTTTGTTGATGCATTTTCTGTTTGATAACTAATAAAGGGAGTGAGATAGGATGGCTTTGTGAAATTAAGATCATGAATTTAGGAAACATTATTTTTGAAATTAATCCTAGGGGACACATATTTTAATAAAAAAAATAAAAATAAATTTAATGATCTAACTAAAATAATAATTATTTATGTCATTGTAAACAGAGTAAAATGGGAAAATGGGATCCCATAATGATTCTCTAAGACAAGGGAACTGGTTACATTTCCATTAATATATAAAATCCTTTTTAAATTTCAATAAGTTATATACATAGTTATTGGAAAAAAATATAGTTGGGAAACATTAAAATAATGAGACCTATCAAAAATGAACTCATTTAGGTGAGGTGGATTTTGAACCCAAATAAAGAAGGGAATAATTGAATTTATTTAAAATTATTTGAATTGAATCCATATGGTGATTCAAAAAAATATTGTAGTTTATTTTTTGGAACCTTGGTGAAAACGGAAATTAAATTTTCCTTTTGTTATGTTTTCAATCCCACTTGACCTAACCTCTCATCTCTCTTAGATTTGGAACATGAATTGGAACTAAAGTAGAAGAATATGTTATTTCGTATATGAGGTATGTCATCTTTATAAGTGAAGGAGTTTGTGTTCCCCTTGATTTATATGGGGTATTTTATATTAGGATGAACCCTTTCTATTTGGAGAACATTTGAAAAGATTGAATTATTTTTTTCCTCTAATTTTAAAAATCTAAACATGATTCATTTATTATTTCACTGTAAAATCATACATTTTATTTTATAAAGATAATATAATGATTTTTTAAGATAAATAAGCAATAATGTGTGGGGGAGGATGATGTGGCTGATTTTGGTTTTCGTTTTTCACATCATTTTTTTTCTTATTATTCTATTTTTATTAATAAAATAATTTATTTTTTGTAATAATTTACATATTTTTTATTTTGTTTATTAATTTGTTAAATAAAATAATTTCTGTGAAAATATGTCTTCTATTAATTATTTCATTCATTTTTAAAAAATTTAAAATTAATTAAATAATTCTTCTTCAACATTCTTTATTTTTTTCATTTGTTTTATAAATAATAAAGACTCAATTTTATTCTTTCAATTATTTTATTATTTCTGTAATTAGTTGTTTGTTCATTTCTTCTGTAATTAATATTTTTAGATTAATTCTATAATATAATTAATTCATCTATAAATAAAGAAATTTTGTGCGATTTTTATTCCTTAAATATTTAATTTAATTATAAAAATTTAATTCTATTATGTAAATATTTCAATACCCAGTTTTATTTAATTTTATTTTAATTATTTGAATTTATTAATTCTTTAAATTAATTAAATATTTAATTAAATAAATAAACTAAATTTACATTTTTTTATTTTTTTATTTTTTTTTCAATTTTTAATCATAAATAAATTATTTTTTGAAATTTTTTTAATTAATGTTATATTTAAAGAAATGTTTAACTACTAATTATATTTTTAAATTCTTTTGTTCTGATAATTAAATGATTAATTCATCACTTTTGTATTTGTTAGTTTTTTATTATAGGTTCCACCAGTGAGTCCAACACTCATTGCTAGACTAGCCAGTAGAGACTCATATGAGTCACTAATATCCCCCCATCGCATGCCACCATCACCTCCCTTTGACAATTTTCTCATCATTCATCTTCCCCCAGTGTTCACTCAAAGTTTTTACCACTAACATCTCCCATAGTCGACTCTATGAGTCACTATATCTCCCTTCTCACACACAACTCACCGCATTTTTTCCATTCACTCGTCATCGGCCTCTCTGGTGGTGACTCCCTACTCACTGACAGCACCCCAGCCAACTGCAACACTTGTACTCATGTCTCACTATCGGCTTCTCAAGAGATGGATCGTGTCTCACCAATAGCCTCTCTAGAGGTGTCTCTTATCTCAATGTTATCCCCTATATCCTCATACTCACCGCTCTAGTAGTCACTGCCACTATTTTCTCCTAGCCACCACCAGTGAATCACAAATCGAACCGTAGTAGTACCAAAAAACAACAATGAATGAAAATTAATCCATTCCACAAATTGAAGAAGAACATCAAACTCAAAATACCTGAACTAAAAAAAATTAGTGAACTACAACCACACCTGATATCCTGTAGTCTCATTCAGTTAAGCCACCTCCACAATGCCAACCAAATCAAACTAATCAAAGTTGATCCTAGAACCAGTGCATATTTTTATTGACCAAAGCTCACCAAACCTTTGTTAAATGAAGATCGACATCTCCCTAATCTCAATTAAAATCCCACCCCTTCTAGTTCCAGATGTAGCCACTCAAGGAGGATATGAAATCCAATATTTATCCACCAATGCCCGAGCCCTCACCATCCCAGTATCCCTTTCTACACCTCATTGAACTCGAGTAGTCAACCGATCCTTTCACTCTATTTCCCCCTCCACTACGAGCCCCCCCCCCCCCCTTTTCCCCCTCCATGATTCAGACCCCCATTGCCCTCTCCCACTACATGAACCCCCTAATCCTCTTTTTCATTTATATATATTTAATATATAATATAAAATTATATGAGATATTGAAGATCGAGATCCTCTCTATCTATGACTATGGCATTTAGATCTCTTTCCTTTGGCAATGAATCAATATTTGTCTGAATACTTTGTTACTATGGAGGTTTTTTTGGTCCCTCCAATCCAAAGGGATCTGGTTTGAAGCACATAAAATCCCCAAATATTCTACCGGTGGTGGCCATAAACTCCTACAGTTCCCAAAGATAGATTCTATAGATCCATTTGATGGTACTGGTTGTTTCTTCCTTGGTTCTTGAAGTGGGGATTCCAATCATACTAGGAAATGGAGATGTTTACCTCCTGTAGAGGTCGAACCAAATCCTCATGTATTACAGGAGATAATCACCACTTTAAAACATTCAATAATCACCCATCTCAGTTTAATGACAAATTTGTGGAAGTTATATGATCTAAGGGAGCTTCTCCTCAAGGTATGTAGTTTCTGTGATTAGCTCATCATCTCGCTCAGTATGAGCTTTTATCACATCACATTTTGTTCAAATGAAATGAAGGTGAAAGATTGGATTTTAGGGTTTACCAGTCTCAAGCCAATATTTTTGAGGTTTCAAAATTGGGATCCATGGTTTTACCCTCACCAAGCCAAGAACTCTGTTTTTCAGACCTGGATTCATGTTATGTTCCTAAATTAGATATTTTGGCACCTGATTATAATTTGGGATAATGTAATGGCCATTGGAACTCAAATAAATATTTATAATGAGATTGTATTTGTTATGTATTTCAATTTTTTTCTCATATTGATTGAATTTGATATGTCCCTTCACATTATTGAGACGATTTATCTTTTAGCTGGTGATTTCATGGTTGAACTAGTAATTTAATTTAAAAATAAGTTGTAGTTCTATGTTAATTGTTCAACTATTGGACATTTAAGGAAAAATTTCTTAAAGGAATAATATATTATAATTGCTAACATTATGAAAATGTTTTTGAAAATGTATGTTTAAATTTCCATCAAATAGTGATGATGTACCTTTATTTGGGAAGAAGGATGCATTTAATGGTATGAGGATCCATCCTCATCTATAAAAGGGAACCTGATTCAAAACATTAGCCCTGTAAATGAGGACCCTTCCGATTCTATTGTTTTTTATTTCTTGGAAAACTTGTTTATATGTGAATTGTGACGTTGAGGGTCCTCCCTCCTTTGTTTTTGTTGTTTCTGGGCAGCATAAGGTTGATATGCATGATGGTGGAGGGGGTGTGTTGCCTTCAGGTTTGGTTCACCCTCCACCCTATTTCCTAGGGAGAACCTTATAAATGTAGTAATGTTGATAGTCATGCTAGCTTCGATAATCTATATCCTACTGCTCTATTGGATGATCAATTTTTTCAAAAATGGAAACATCACTCTGACACTATGGTTGGGTGGGTAGTGCATGCTTCTGAGCTTCCTATTAGAGGAGCTCAACTGTATGCGTAGTCTGCCTAGGCACCAATGCCTATTTGTGTGGGGAAGGCGGCTATCTTCAAGAAGTCTGATAATATTTCTATAGGCACGGTTGTACCCCTTGATGGGAATATATGTGATGTTGTTTCTACTGAACATATTGTAGCTGTTGCTACCCCTTGTGTTGCTTCTATATGAACTGCATATTCTTCTTATGGTCTTGTGAAGGGACGATCTATTTGGGGGAAACATTCCCTTGGATCTATACCTATAGGTTTTTTGGTTACAATAACTTTTGATGATTTAATTATTACTCCATTTACAAATTTTTTTGGGAAGCATAATTTCTTCTTGATTCTAGAGTCCATCAATAATTTAGAATTTGATGCTATTTACAAAGACAGTCATGTGTGAAAAGGTACAAAAATATCTTCATCTCATATGGCTAATATATCTCAAATGTCTATATAGGTAGGAATGAAGGAGCTGCATTCTATGAAACTTATTAGTGTCTATATAGATAGCAAGGACTCTAAGGTAGTAAAATAGGTTGATATCATGGGAAATGTAGTGGTTAATGATACAACGGATGCAGAAGAGAAATGTGGTGATTGTAAGACTCTAATGCAATGGTGGAGAGGTCTAAACCCTAGAGGTCGTGATGGATTTCTTGGGAGGGGAAATAGAAATAGACAATAATCTGTGATCCTTTACTTTTTTGGTTGTGTATGTTTCCATGCATACCCTATACTCTCTCTCTTTCTCTTTTGTTACTTTTATTTAATAATATTCAGGTATCATTGAGTCATCCATAATCTGCACTATTTGAGTAATAATAATATATAGTAATATTAATAATAAATTTACTTATATACATATATAATATTATGTACATTTTTATATATTGTAAATATTTGTTGATAAATATAACATTTATAATATTTATATATATCTTAATTTAATTATTATATATATATATATTAGTAACAATAACAATAGGATTTTGTAAATATATATTTAGTTATTAATTATTATTTTTGTTTATATATTTTATAATTACTGTTATCAATATATATATATAATAGAAATAGTAACCTTCATCAACAAGTCACACGCCTCTTTAGGATTTTTGGCAGGACTGAGTGATGATTGAATGTGGTGATCACGGGAATAGAAAGTAATATTCAAGTCGGGTCATTGCAAGAGTCTAGTTCCATTCTCTAGTATTTCATTAAGGAATTTTTGGAAATCACATCAGACCACACCAATGGATGATGCTTCAAGTAGGATGTCTCAGATGTTTTTCATTATTTTAATTTTTTACTAATAAGGGTAGTCTCTCCATTCTTTTTCCTAGGACATCACTCACACCGAGACATAGGAGAACCATCTTCAACTGAGAGGTGGTAACTCTGCTCCACATATTCCTCAATTTTATCATTTTCATTTTCTTCATATGTCTATAATATCATCATTGTTGTGATCTATTTTTTTTGTAATTTCAATTTTTATGTTTGCTTCAATTGCCATGTTCGGTTTGTTTCTCTCTAGTTTGTGTTGTGATCTCAAATCTCTTGTGATTGAGATCTAATTTTTGGAGCCTATTTCAGGTGGTGAAACCCAATGGGACCTTGGAATTTGAGCATCATCACAACCATCATCATCATCATCTTCACTATAGCATATCATAACTGTGAACAAGGGGGACCGATATCATACCCTTTCATAGGAACCTTTACTAAATTATTTCCTTATTTTTTCTCCCCTTCCTTTCTAGATTTCTCAAATTGAGAAATAGATTTGGGTAGCGTGATCTAATGAACTCAATTCGACCATTATGTAATGTGACATCCTTAATATAATTATTCAACTGAGATATTCATTTTTCAATTAGGAGGATTGTTCAAGCCCTGATGAAGATTAGTGTTTTACTTTTCAATGGTTAAGTAAGGGTGGTGTTTCATCTAAACCATCGGTCATTCACTATGTGAGGATATGAGTTTTTGATTTAGTTTTTCAGTAGATATATGATTGGGAGTTGAAGGTGGATCCACTCAGATTTAGCCTTATTCTTATTGGATATCATATGTGTCTTGTTGCCTTTTTATGTTTTTTGGGTGACTTGGTTTTTCTTTGTTTCTTTTATTCATTCACTATTTCTCACTCACGAAATTTTTAGCACTAATTTTTCTTATTTTCATTGGATGATTTAAAAAAACACCAAAAAACATTTTCATAGATATGACCTAGTTATTTCACAATTCTTCTTTGAGAGAAAACCTGAGCTTATCCAATGTGTTATATCATGGGTCTTATAAATGTAAACATGCTCATCATTCAGACAAGGACACTTTCACTAACCCTCACCCATTCTTCAAATGAAATTTTAATTTTTATGTGAACAATAGGGACATATATTCCATGACTATAATATAGTGACCCACACTTAATAAATGTGAATATTACATCATTTTAGATGAATATTTATCCCCACGGATTGTAATAGTTTATTATATTTGGAAACCTGGAAAAATAGTCTTATAACATGGTGAAATATCATCAAAATCTACATTAAATATCTTCCCCTCTAGTACTCATACATAAAACCATTCTTTAAAACCTTGTTAAAGGAAACATAAGAAAGGTGTGAGCTCAAATTATAAGTTAGGGTATGTAAGGGAGATATGTAAGAATAATAAGATTAAGTGTATGATAATATGATCAAATAACTATAATATCATACCATCTATATAAAATATTATAGTGACGAGTCCATGAATAAATTTTAGAAGTTCATAATATATAAATCATTATGGAATCAATAGCATAATCTATGAGAGCATAAAAGAGGAATATTACAAGGAATTATGGTAGATACAGAAACCTATAAAATGATTTGCATATTAGTAATGGCATACTTCCAAGGCCATATTAGTAGAATGGGTTCACTTCCCAAACAAGACTAATATACATGGTTGACTCCCAAAACCATCTTAGTGGACAAAGTCTTCACTGAATCAGGTTCACGACCCATTTCATCCATGCATTACTGATTTGGGTTCACTTCCAATTCTAGTTCAGTATTACTGAACCAAGTTCACTCTTTATTCCAACCCTATATTACTAAATTGAGTTCACTCCTCATTCAAGCCTTGTATTACTAAACCAATTTAACTCCCTGTTCCGGCCTTGTCATACTGAACCATGTTCAATGTTTAGTCCATCTATGTCGATCTCATTATATATAAACATATACCCAATTGATTGTATAGATTTATAGATGTCATATACTAAATTATGAATTCATATATATGTGTGCCACAAGATAATAAATCATACATCATATTATGATCACTAAAAAGTGATGGGATTTATAAATATAATATAATAACCCATGAAATGAATTTTTTGTCCTAAACATTTTATCATATCATAACCTATAGAAAAGAGATATGTTTAATAATGATAGAATAACCAATTAATGAAGTTGGGTTTTATAGGAATTGTTCAATGGTATAACCCCTAGAAGACAATCATGCTAAGAAAATAACTTTTCATCATAATCCTAATCCATTCAATGAATGAATAAGAATGTTTACCTTGGAAAAAATACATAGTAAATCATAAACAATAACAATGTGTATAAACATTGATGGATAATGATTTTGAAATACCAATTTGATCATTTCTTAAGATAAATAACCTTTCTTGTAAAATAAATCATTTAAAACATAAACAATTTTTAAAATAATTTTATTTGAAACCCAATTTAAAACATATTAATTATGATTTAAAACCCATTTTAAGCATTTATTATGTAAAATATCCTTTTCTATTTGAAAAATTATTTTTTGAACACAAAAAATTCTTAAAACCTTTTCCTTTAAAAATATATTTCAAAACATATAAAGGAATTTTAGAAAATAATATAAAACACATCATGATCATAAAAAGTTTTCTGAAAGAATTTTTCTTTGGAAGAAAATTTTAAAAAATGAATATTCAGAATATTAGGAAAAATATTTTTCATAAAAAAAGTAATTTTATGAACTTAAAAATGAATATTCAATTAAATGATGGTTATGATGGAGGATAAATCTGTACATACCAAATATTATTTTTTCAATAAATGTTTAGAAGGTTGCCACAATTTGAAAATGATAAGATGATTACTTTTTTTAAAACCATTCTATTTCTAAGGTAAAAAATGGGTATAAATGTCTTTTAAATATCATAGGAGAATATTATAAATTTTTTTAAGACATTTTTATAAAAAAAATAGTTTTTAAAGGAATCATATTTTTGACCAATGAGTGAAATAAATTCATATTTGTATAAAAAATATTAATTATATTAAATACCAAAGATTGAAAAATGGTTCAATTAAATAATGAATAACCGAAGTATTATACCATTCCTGAGATTTATGGAGAGATGTATAATAATATTTCAATAATGGAAGCATAATCATAAACAATCTTGATAAACGACAAGATTGTATTAATAAACTCTTACCACATTGGTAACCATGGATCCCAATCCACATAAAGGAATAACAAAAAATGGAACATACAACTTAACTAGAATGAATAAATTTATGATTTTAAATTTCAAAGGGTATTATATAAACCACTTAAGGAATAGAGGTTAATGACATAACCCATGTCTCAAAGATGGATATTTGAGATAAAATTACTTTACCGATTTGATACCTTTTGAACAATAAACCCCATTGAAAATAGATAATAAAATGGAAATTTTAATGCACATAAATTTATGTATAATAATAATAGAATATGTTAATGAGTATTATATATAACAAACTAATTAAATGACTGGTGAGTAATAGATAAGTCTTCCAGAAATTAAAGTGTGATTAGAGTCTCCTTACTACATGATGAACTTTTAAATCATGAGATCCATGATTTAAAAACACCAATTAAAATATTTAATATAGTTAAATAAATTAGATTCAAGATATAACATGTCATATGTCAATATATATACCACACAATAAGAATAAGTGGTGAATATAGCATATATCTCACCGAAATAAACGATAGAAGAGAAAACCCTTACAATAACTGCTGACTTTCTTCATACATGTAAAAAACTCATGTATAATAAATATATGTTTATTATAGATTCATGTGTACTGAGCCTCTGATGGTCCCTTCTTGGCTTCTCATGTTTCATGATGCTTATATCCCGCTGGCTCAATATTTTCTTATGTGGAGGATTTGGAAGTGTAGATTACCTCTGCAACGAATGATACAACATGCCAGATTTTCTCTTACATCTATTTTTTTTGTCATGCTAATGATGAGACTATTGATCATTTATATATATCTTTGTTTCTCTGCCTATGGTTTATGGGATTATTTGCAGGGTGTTTTTGGATGTCATTTGAACTTGGAAGGTTTTGGACAACTTATGGATTCTATTTATTGAGATGATTGTAGTTCTCATGTGAAACCACTGTTCCTCTCTACTATCTCAGCAGTTGTTTATTTTATCTGGAGAGCCTGAAATGCTCTTGTCTTTGAAAACAAAATTATTTCGATTTCTATTGGTATTTAGGAGCTTCATGCTTGTGTTCTTGCTTCTGCACGAGATCAAAAGGGAGTCATGCAGAATGATGTTTTTGATATGGTTATTTTGTGAACATTAGGGGTTTCTGAAAGGTGTAAGAAGCCAATTGTGATGAAATATATATGGTATATTCCCCCAATATTTCAGTTTCTTAAGGTTAATGTGGATGGAGGGGCTTCAGGTTCACTGAGGCCTTCGGGATGTGGTGTTGTTTTCCGCACTTATCGGGGTTTTGTTAAAGGCTGTTTTTACCACTTCTTGGGAAATGGCCTTGCTATTGAGGCTGAGTTATAGGCTATGATCAAGGATATTTAGTATGTTTATTTTCCTAGCTGGATGACCATATGGATGGATTCTGATTCAACTCTGGCGGTCGATATTCTTCAAACATGTTCAAAAAATGTTCCCTGGAAGATGCTTTCTACTTGGGATGACCGTCTCAGGCTTGTGGATCAGAATTTTTTGGTTTTCAATCATGTTTACAGGGAGGAAAATCAGGTTGCTGATGCTCTGTGTAAGTGTGCGATTGAGGAGGTTTTTTCTTTATAGTCCTTTGTTACACCAACCATATATTGTGGTTTGGTTGATGCTGATGCCCGTGGTGATGTGTACACATGTCTTTGTTGAACCTATGTGTCTCCTCTTTTGCTGTTTTTATTTTTTTATATATAATATTTTCTGGGAGTAGGCTTGCCTACTCCTGAGTCTTCTATTTATTTATAATAAACTATAAAAGAAAAAATATGAAAGGGAATACACTGTTCAAGGAGATGATAGGTTATACGTATGCATAAATGTTGTTTCTTTTTTTTCCTATCGTATTAAAAGAAATAATAGAAATGAAATATATTTATATATATACATATATATTATCATTAAATTATAATGATTATTTCATAAATATCATATACATATAATAAAATTTTTTTAGTGAATTCCATGCAATGTTTGAATGAATCACATCGCTTTGAGGAAGCAGTCATCCACACCTCCACAAATAAAGTTATCGTATTCCTAAAAAATGGAAAGCATAAAGGTATGTGTTATATAGTAGTTAAATAATAATAAATAAATCATAAATATCATAAATATCATATAAATTCAGTTCTTATATCATTATTACCATCTTTGAGAGGTGGTAATGGAAGAATAAAGAACATCAGTTCGTGAGATTGTAGTCCACCATTCACACGAATGATGATTGTGCATCCCATTTGATGGAATTGTATGTAGGCGTAGGTATAAACCATAACATAAAAACATCTCAATATATTTATGATACTGATGTTATAATATAATCATGTAATAATAATTACTGAAGGTGTGGATAAATAAATAAAAAAACGTGCTTGTTGAAGTATGTTACCTCTTCTTTGGTTAATTCCTTATAATTTGCACCAAAGGAAAAACAATGTTTGCATTATAACCAATGTGATGATTATAGGATGAGAGGATGGAATTTAGGAGATTATTTAGGAAGGTTTTTTTGAATCAAAGGTCTTTAGAGGTGTGCATTAGTGAGTGGGTGAGTTCCCTTTTATAGTGGAGGAGGACTAGCATTCCTGTAATTACAAAAACGAAAACACTATTCAGAAGACTCTATTACATCATGTGCATCCAATATTAGATCACATTATAGTAAGGTAATTATATGTTATAATATTTCAAAAAAATTCTTTTTGAACATGTTTCAATATTATTTTTACCCTTAATTTAACATTTAACCACTAGGTAAACTCGGTTTTACCTTAATCATTGTAATCAATTTAAAATTCTTTCACTAATATTATATATAAAAAAACTAATTTGAAATTAATAGAAAACATAAATTATTATTATTCTAAATATTTATCCTATTTTCCAATTTATAAAAACAGAATTTGTAGAATTTAATATAATATTAATCCCGTAGACAGGATAAGACAATGGGGTTTTAACGTAAAAATGTTCAAAAGTTTGAAATGTTTACAAATATATCTTTTCATTGGAAAATTGATTCAAATGACCTAAAAATATTAAGTTATGTATAATTTATCTAAATATTCATTAATTCCAATTAAAAAAATTTAACTATATAAATAAATTAAATTCTAATGTAGTTTTGAATTAAAATTCAATTTTTTACTATTCATCCTAAAAATGAAACATCCCAGAAAAATACCAAAAAATCACCCGAAGATAATTTTTATATAATTTTCTCAAAAATGTAGTTTATTTTATCAAAATATAATTTATAAAATATTTATATTTTATATTTAAAATTGTGGTGCCATTAGAAGGTGGCAAAATTACCTTTCAGAAAAATATATATCTACTTAAAAAAATAGTATTATTATTATATCTTGTATGGAAAACAAATTAGATAAATCTTAATAAGTTTACTAAATATAATATATATATTTCATTAAATTCATTTTTCAAAATTATTTTAATTTATTTATTGATTTAAAATGTCTTCGATTTCATAACAATTATTTTCCAACAAAAGATTTCATATATTTTAACAATGGTTTTGTTATCATTTTTTGTTAATTGGCCAACAAATAAATATTATTATATACCTTTGTAAACCTTATTTATATTTTAATTAATCTTATTCTCAACCAAAATTCTAACATCAAGGTGAGGCCTATAATAATATATTAATACTTTTCTTAATATAACATTTTTGTTTGGTTAAACTAGGGCTTTCATGTCATGTAATTTATCTATGGTACTCAAAATTGAGTGAGAAACATTCCCAATATAGTGTTTAATGTAACGAAAGCTAATAAAAGTTTTTCATGTTTAAAAAGATAAACATGGTGTTGCATAAAAAGTAGCAACAACTTGTTTCTTTTATATAACACAGTCTATATTCAATGTGGTGTGAAATAAAAAATATCAAAAGTTTGAAAAGAATATTTCCAAAAATCTCAAGGTGTTACAAACTCCCCTCTTTGCATGATGTGGGACTCAGGTGAAGGTACCACGATAAAGATACCATATCACACACTGCAAAAACCTAGGAACAGAGTGTATCAACCACATCCTTGTTTCATCGCTTTTATTATTTTTAAATATCTTGAAATTTAAATTCAAACCATCAATTTACTACTTCAACCATAGATTTTGGATCATTATTTAAAAATATCATCATCATTTAATTTGAAATGGGTAGTTATTATAGATTTAAATGACCAAAAATTTCATCTGATGATTCCAAATCATCATTCTTAACAAAAAAATAACAGAATCACCCTTTTATGTGTTTTCTAGGGCCTTAAATCATAACCTATCAGTTTTATCAGTTTCATATAATTTCTTCGAGGTTGTAGGGCGGTCTTATTCTCACTACAACGTGGTATTCCACAAAGCCTACTGACCACATCATTGCACAATGGGTATTTCATATATGTCACCATATCTCTAGAACCACCACAAACTAGTAGAATATCTCTAAGGTGTAGGAAACCCACTATGGTGTGGAGGTGCCAAAATGTACATAGGAACCAGAAATCGACTCAGAAACCTCTACATCATAGTTCCACTTTGCGACATGTTGGACTACTCCTCTACAATGTTTAAAATCAACAATATATGGTAGGAACATATTATTTCAGTGGAAAAAAAATTTAACCAAACATCCCTCTACGGTGTGGTTAAATTCACTATGTCATGGTCACTAATTTGGTAGAGTGGTAACTTGTATTGCATCATTGTCCACCACTTCCTTCCATCTCTATAAAAACATCATTATTTCTTGCACCATGAACTTTATTCATGATATATGAGAGATAATAAAATGTTACATATAATAGTATTATTTACTTTTAATATTATTGATGAATTTACAATAAAAACAATTACAAACAATAATATCCTTTTTTCCACGTCTTCATCATCCAAAAAAACAACCACAAGATTATCATATCTTCAGCTCAACAAAACTATTTCCTTTTTATTAAAGAACTCTTGATTTTTTTGTGGCATTAATCATAAATCTATTTCACCTATCTTCTAATTCTTTATTAAATAATATTCTTTAATAAGATAGTTGATCAAATATATTTGGAATTGTCTTCATACTAGTAATAAATCCTATTGGTAATGAATAATTCCAAACTAAAATTAAATCTATTTCACTCCTTATTAATCTCTATTAATTGAGGTATGATCAATGAATAGATATATATATAAATATCTATTTAGAAATATTTCTATAGATTTTTTTCATTAATGTAATCCCTTTCTTATTTTATTCACCCTCCATTGTCTAGATATGATAGTATCATTCCATTATTAACACCTTCTCAAGATCTACCAAATAAGAATCAAATTGTCTGATATTCTCTAACCCTTCATCTAATTATAATTATTAATTCATTCACACCTAATAAAATTAGATCAGTAGAAGTATAATAGTATTTTAGATAATATTAAATTAATCAAAAATTGTGAGTAAACATTCAAAAATATTTGAGACTTATCTATTATTTTTGAATTCAATCCAAATCTATTTTTTAATTAAATCACGATACAGTGGATTTTATTGTTCAATGAAATGATTCTGATGAGGGATATTAAGTAAATAATGATGAAATAAAAATTGAAATAAAAAAATATTGGGATAGGTCTTATAGATATTTATATCTACTCATCATTATGGTCAAACCTTATACTCCATAGCACAAGTACGCATTCAATAGAAACAAGAAATAATCATCGATATTAGTGGTTGAATGATCCTATATATATATTATATCCTAACATCTTCCCAGTTTTGGTATGTTATACCTTATTGTTCCATGCCACATAAACTCTATAAAATAACTCAAGCCAATAATTCAAATTGGGTCTTTCATAGGGTGAAAATATTTCCTTTACCAAACAATACCTTTTGTTTTAGTATGATTATATAATCACAATCCTCACCTAAGTAATACCCTATTCTAACACAATAATCATTGTGTAATTCATATCTTTAACGATAAAACCCTTAAAACATCACAAAATAAAATTATAAAAATTAATCATTAAATGATAACACAAACATTATATCATGGTTTTTCCTTCTACAAAATTACATTTCCATTCTTCTAAAAAAATCATACCATAACCAGATTGGTCGTGTTACTTGTTTGGATTACTTCACCAAAATACTTTACATCCTTCTATAAATAAATCCATTCAAGATCACACATATTATAATTCATTAATAATTAAGAATAATTAAAATTTTCAGTTTCTATATAACATAAAATATTGATCATGAATTCTTAAATATTATTAGTCCATAACATAGATATATAGAACTGTTAAGGTATTACTTCATCTTCCCCCTCTATATATAGTCATTATGAAAAATTAAATGCTTTATCTCTAATTACAGATTAATATCTTTATCATTTATGTCTCTTTATGACATCATCAATATGGTTGATACATTCACCATTTATAAACATAGAACCATTGGGTTTCCACTTTTCCTCCCGTTGGATATTATTTCAATTATCACTATTATCATTATCACACTCCATTTTTATGTGAGTCAAATCTTTATATCCACTTGAACCATGATTCTCTACATACCTATCATCATTAAATTATATACCAATATATAAACCAATAGTTTTATCATTCTAATATTGTGAACAAACCCAACGTTTATTTTCCCCATTATTTTTCAAAAAATCCATCCTATGAATTTTGATTGGAAAAAATTTCAATATTTAATTCCAAAACATCAAATAAATCCAACCCTAATTATAACCACTGATTATAAAAAAAATCCCCAAATAACCTATCAGTTATAATAAGATCCATAGTTTAATTATATATTCATTTAAATGAAGTGGTAAAAATTTAAATACTTCAGTGACACAAATATAACATAATAAATAGTGTGGGAATTCTCATTTTAGAACCAACATTGTTGTTGTTTCATTTAATTATGTAATTTTATATTAGATTAGGGAACATTTTTATAATTTATTATTCTGAAAATGTCATATTTATCAATAATTTTTGCTTATTGAGGTTTAAAATGATATATTATATAAAAATAAACCCCCAAAATTAATTTCGTATGATTATTTCTAATTATTGACAATGTAATATCTAGATTAGTAGTGATATACAAATATTTAAAATAGTATGAAATTTTATATATATGTTTAATTCTATCCCACAATAATCTTACTAATTCTATTAGATAAATTAATACACTTAAAGTAACCCAAATATAATTTCATATGTATTTATCATTGTTGTTACCTGGTGTGTATAATGCATTAGAGTACTAAGACATGATATTAATAAGGTTTCAAAAATAAAACCTTTAATGTTTTTATTCCCATCTTATCTAATTCTTAATTAATGGTTATATAAAGTATGATTTGGTATTATACTAAACTTTTAATTTAAATTTAAATAATAGTGTTAATTTATAATACATATGATATATTTATACATCCAGGTTATTTATTATTAAGGAGTAATGAAATATGATACCATATTTATAAAAATGATATTTGATATGTTTATTTAATTTATTCAAGAATGTGTAGTAATCAATAACTATATAGTTTGGGTAAAAACAAATTTGAATATTTTATATCTCCTGAACAATCATAGTGTAATGTATTATGATATGTTATGTGTATTCAAGTGATTGATGAAAATCACATCAAACCATTTTATTTATTGAGTAGTTACAAGAACCAATATATTAAATGTAAACATTTTTTCATTCAGTTGACATGTATTTGTTATGTTTTGGTCATATTCCAAAACACACCCTTATAGGGGTAGATTATGGTGTCTAATTTATTTCCTAAACAAATAGATCTTTTTCTCATGTTTAAGGAATTTTCCTAAATCTTCCAAATAAAAATTATCCATGGTAACCGAATAAAAAAATTAAATATAAGAATATAATGATTTCACATGTTTCACTACCAAGGGAATTATCCGAGGAGAATACATATGTCGATTTAATGGGGTAACAAAATTGAATCCTCACTATAAGTTATTACATGATTTAGTTGAGGATCCCTACCAAATTGATTTCTATTTCCTCTATCATTTTTTCCATTACCTTCTTAAAAAATTTGATATAATGAATAAATTATTTATTGGTCACTCATAATGAGTATAGATTATGAGAAACACACCACAAAAGCAAGGATTCATCTTCCTTCACTTTACTCGCTGGTTAAATATAAATGTTCAATGATGAAAATGTCTCTCTAGTAAACTCATCATAAGTTCTCAATACATGTAATAGGTTTTTTTAATTCCCTAAAAATAAATTTCTACTTAAATTAATTGTTTGACACTATTAATTCATTTATTTTAACATACAAAAATATTCTCCATAAAATACATTATATCGTTAAATAATATTTCTTCCAAATAATGTAATTAGTTTCACTTAAAATAATTAAAATTTCTAAAAATTGTTTAGAAATTATAATTCATATATATTTTGGTAATATTCTACATACATGTTTAATTATAAAAACTAGGGGTCATTCAATTTAATTATTATTTCTGTAACATTATAACCATTTTCAGTGTATGAATTAAACCCCTTTTATGTATAACTCTTGTATTTAGTATTTTATGGGTGTTTTAGGAGTCAAATGTGGCATGGAACCATATTTTGAGGATTCAATCTAGTGATGGGGAATCCACACAACTAGAAGATTACCACTTGAAGTCCTATGGGAGCCCCCATAGTAATAGTAGTTGTTCCAGTAGCTACTTCCACTACCAAAAGGAGTCTGTTAGGAGGGCAGTAGTACCCCACTTGGGTGATTATAGTTATTTTGGGTTCCTGGTAATGTTTTTGTGCGAATAAAACATTTTTCAAATTTTTTATTAATTTAATTAATTTAATTTAAAAATTTATAATTTGGTTGTTCATATTCTCTATCACATTGATCAATTTCGCACCCCTATTACTCTCTTCATCATTATATTCTTATTCATTATTTACCTTCAACATTGGATCTAACTCATATGATCTTAGATCATTGTGTTTTCCATTTTGATGGGTATTTATGAGTAAGGATACTTATACTATTTTTTATATTCCAAGGTTTTGATATTTCTAATACATAAATTATTTTAAGTGATTTTATCAATGTTTCATGAGATTAATTATGTATAAGGTGGTGTTGTTTTGATTATTATTTTTTGATTTTTTAGGTTCTATACAGTTATTAAGATATATGAGGATAATTAAAGAAACTATTGATGATTTATTATATGAAAATTTTGGTCACACTGAGAGTTATTGTCGAGAGACCAACAGATAATAAACCCAAGAATTGATTCCATTACCCCAGATCATTGGGCTAATAATGAATCTAGGTAGATGACATATATGAAAACTTATAGTGCTAAATGTTATGATACATGGTTCATGAAAAAGACATGAAATGTGAGGAGAACTGGTTAATCCATGCCCTATTTTTAAGGGTGATTCCGATGATACAAAATAGTAATCTTAATATTGGAAAATTGTTTCCCATCGTGACACTACTTTTGTGGTGTGAATCAAGATATCAAAATAAAAAATATATATCCCCAAAGTCTACACTTTTAGGATCACCATCCCCTGATTGGTTTCCAGCAACATGATTGTATGAGAAAACAATAGTGGAGTTAAAAAAAGATGTCTAATGTGTATGTCAATTGTAGGTTACTGATAGAGAGTAAGGGGATGATTTATAGTGTGTAGTGGAATGGTGACCCACTAGATGGGGGATACCTAAGGGATTATTTCATACTTTTGATGAAATGTATTGATCAATATCGAATAGGTTTACTTAGTTTATTTCCAATACAAGAAACATAAAATAAGGTCACTATTAAATTTCAATACATTTCGATGTGATATAGTAGTTCATGATAAGAATTCAACTTTGTGTGTTTTTCTCATAATTTTAATTTGTAGAGCTCATAATGATGGGTTTGTGCCACAAAAAATACCCTTATATCATGATGTGTTTATCCAAGATTTAAATTAGGAATCCCTACTGACTCCCCAGAGATATATTTTTGTGATATGTATGGGATATATAAGATCTAATAGAAAAACGATTCCATCATATTGTGAATCCTCTAGTCATGGAGTGATTAATTCAAGGGAATAATTTAATTAATGAGTTATGACACTTCAAGCTTCAACACCTCCATTCACACCATGAAAAAATATTAACTATTTATATAAATCATATTGAGATGTTTGGAATTTGTATTTTCATTATACATTTTTCACTTGTTTTCTTTAAGTATCATTATTGTGGTAAATTCTATTCAACTTAAATGTTTCATATAATGGGTTTCCATAATTGAATTAATTTATTATTTTTTACATTATTATTTCACATTTTATTATATATATTATCATTAATTTCTTCATACATATGTATAATTAATGTATGATGGTTTGTTTTGTGGCTATGATTTGGTAATCACTTAAGGGGAGAGGGATCATGAGTAGAAGGGTGACCATATTAATGGTTTATTAATCATAATCATAGAAAATTAATCCATTGAAAATTAGTTTTATTGCTTAATATATACCATATCCCTTGTATTAATCTATCTAAGAGGAGTGCAATGGGATGAAATCCAAACCAATTGAGAGAATCAATCTATGACCAATAGCACAAATTTGGTTTTATTGAAGTGTAATGCATATATGTTTGTGACTTTCTCATGAAAAATAGATTTTAATTAATCTAAATTGAATTAAATAATTTTAATATAAGATGATAATTGTATTAGAATGAATTTTTGGCCAAAAATTCCAACTCATCTATGAGTGAGTGGAATGACACCCATTCCATTAAAATCCATTTAAATTTATCAGAATCCATATTTTCATAAATTTATTTTCATCAATAGATTTTTTTTAGGAATGATCAAAAAAATTGTATTTGATTTAACATATGGACTAAAAACCACGTAATGATCATGATTCATCCTCTTCATGGGATGATCTCAAATGTCTATTATGAAAATTATTATAGTTAATAGTGGATATGCCATTCTCATAAAATGTTTAATTGCTTTAAGACCATAGGAATTAATAAAACTCTATCCAAATCATGTTTTGAGACCATTTATAGGGTGAAAATTTGACATTCTAAGTACATAAGTTTGGTTTATTGGCCCACTCTTCCCTCTTCTCATTTATGTGATTAATTTTTATTATTTTGGTTAGTAAGAGTGAGTATATCAAGAGGAGGTGAATTGAGTACCCAATAAAAATTTTGGTCTAAAATATGTTTAAATTTAATTTCCCAATTTAATTTAAAACAACCTAGTTAATCAAAATGGAAGATTGATATAAGTTATGATCCTCTAAAATATTTCTAAAATAATAATTATGTCTTGGTTAAAACAATTTTGAAAAAACCCTTAAATATTAAAAAAATATTAATAAAAAACTTATATAAACACTAATAAAGAATAATATCAGCGTAGTGGTTTTGTTTAAATTTTAAAAATTGATTCAATTTAAAGCATAAAAATAAAACAAAATAAAACAAAACACACTGTAGAGTAATTACAATAGGTTTTGTCTCTAGACAAAACCTAATCCTAACCACATTGAAATCACCTAATTCAAAGAAGATTATATAAAATAATCCTTGATCTACAACCAATATTAGTTCCACAATAGAACCTTTTTCCTGGAAACATGAGACCTATTTTATAACAATAATAGTAATAAATAAAACACATCACACACAAGGACAACTTCCTCAATAACTGTGGGTAGAGAAGTATATAAAGTGTTTGAGTATATATCTAGTATCTTTTAGTTAGGGTGAATGAGTCAGTGTGCATGTTTAAAATACATAGTAAACAAACACTTATCAAAATTTTAAGACAATAAATAGACATGGAAAATAAAATATGAAATGAATATATTGTGTCTTAGTTTGAAAAGATCTATAAATTTTGACATGTTGAATGAATCTTAAATTGAATATTGACTCATGTTTCTAAAAATCGCTATAGAATAAGGTATCATGAAATCTTATTTTCAAACTATGGGAAGGAACAGATAGCTATGATAGATCCACTCTTCATATGTTGTTTATAATAAATATATATCACGTCATCTCTCAGAAAGGGGCACTCTTGTTGTGTACCTTAATATCTCTGTGTGTATCCCGATTATTATTATATCTACATGTTTGAATGAATCTCATCGCATGAGGGAGTCTTCTTATTCATATAATACCATCATAAATGGATAATCAAGAGTATCCTTTCCTCCCCATACTGGAATACAGACAGAGGCATTAATGAATCTCTAAATTCTTTTAGTGTAAATAATTAAAACAACTCTCATTATTAAATTCAATAATATATCCATTATAAATATCTAATTCAAATAAAACAAAAATAGTTTGGGTGACTCCATTAAATGGTGAACCAACTCTCATGGTGACATAGATTGTTAGTGAGTCGTGCAGAAAGTGATTATTGTCAATGGTGACTAATCTGAGTGGTGATTCTTCTTTCACAACCCATACATTGGAGCCCATTCCGTGACTACCCCCATCCCACCTTCCATAAGCTAGGGGTTGGCGACTAGAATTTCAAAGGTGTATCCCTAAAACGGGACTGCATTGCCATTAAACATATACAAACACACAGTCCAAGAACCCCACATTATGCAACCACAAAGTAAAAAATGAAGTAGTAAAAGTGTATATTGAAAGTAAAGGGGCTGGAATACAAGTCCAACTAAAAAGATAAAACTACAACAGAAAACATAAAAACAACTCCTAAAATCGTCCTCCAAGGATCCCACCAAATGGGTAGGTACGTCTCATCTCCACGGCTCTCCACATCAACCCGTCACCTCTGATTACCACTTGGTACTGGATCCTATAATCTCAGCTAAGCTGATCGTCGTATCCACAAAATACAACAAGGTGTAGGAAAATCCCATACAAGGGTGAGTATGACAATACCCAATAGGGACACCGAGACCCTCTAAGGTATCTCATATTTCCACAAAGTAAAACCACAAAGAATGATCTCAATCATAAATCACACAGCAAAGACATAACTCACACCAAGTATAACTTAAGTACAAAAGTACATATGATTAGTCATAAAGCTATATTATCTTATTCTTTCAAGAAGCTCTACTGCTTACCCACACACGGTCGGTTGGTACTAACCCCGCTGACCCACATAGGCTTGGTATATACTAACCCCCGCTAACCCACATAGGATCCAACCCGCCCAGGATCGATAGGTTCAAACCCCCACCGACCCACAAAGGATCTGACCCATATAGGATCAGTATGCGCTGACCTAAATAGGATTGTTGAGTGTAGACCGACATAGGATCTAACCCACACAGGATTGATAGGTGTTGGTCCACACATGATCACAAGGTGCTGATCGACATAATATCTCTAGGTGAGGATCCATAGAGGATTTATTGGTGATGATCCACATAGGATCCCTAGGTGTTGATCCACATATGATCGCTAGCTGTTGATCCACACAGGATCACTATACATTCTTCATGTCTATGCCAGCCACTGGATACCCATATATAGTACGCCTGATTCTATGAGGATACACTCCTCAAGCCATCGGTTTTACAACAACCAACATGAAGTCCCGCAAAGAAGTATCCCAATGATTCGTCCTATCATAAGGGTTCCAACACAATAGACAACACATCAATCGAACACCCGGTCTAAGAGTTATGGGAATTTTAGTGCTGAGGGCCTAGTAGATTCCGTTACGATTCAACCCAGCCATACTCCAAACTTCTCCAAAACATAGGCAGAGTATCTCAAAATGAATGTCTCATTCCAAGGATTCCAGTTCCATAGATGGTTCATCAAATGGTCCTCTGGTTTGCGAGATACGGCCTTTTAAGCATATCTCGGCTGAAGAGGGTCTGGTTCCGGTCCGACCGACCCGACCAAACCCAAACTGGGCCGACCTGACTCAGTATGGGTCTGATCTGGATCTAACCCAGCTCGGTCCGAACTAGTTAGACTGGCTCGAGTTGGCTAGGCTGCAGGTTCTACTAGCTAGGCCGCAGACCGGACCACTTCGGTTGGGCATGTCCCGCCAGGCGGCCTGGATTAAAGGCCTGTGTGGTCATCCAACTAGGCGACCTGCACAGAGGTGGTTGGTCCCCCCTTCTATAATGGCATAAAATCTATTCAACATTTATGTAACTGGTGTCACCTCATGGCGCCACCTCAGCTGGTAGTGGGATCCGTGGGACATGGGTCCCCTTCACTGCGACCCCCTCCCAAGGCGCAAGATGGTATGCCACTCACCACCCACGCGGTCGGCCCCCCTTTCCGTCTGCAACGACACAATGCGACGCCACCCACTTCAGCAATCGGCGAGCGCATGTCGCCATCTTTGCCCACCAACACCGGTCTATGTCTTCACCCGTTGGTTCCGGTTTCCATATTTTCCCACCGGTGCAGGTCGCTGCCTTCACCCATTGGCACCGGTCACCGCTTTCGCCCATCGGTGCCGTTGTACCTGTGCCTCACCATCGCTTTTTCCACGGGGCTCTAGCAAAACTCCGTAGCTCTATTTTCACTCTCGTCTGCACCTACAGGCCTCTAGATATGCCAGCATCACTGCGTTCCACCCAATTCCAATTTTCCATCATGTTGAGAAATCTTCCCCCAAAGAACACAATGATAAACCAACTGGTGGAGGGTCCATGCCTTGTTCATTTGCCATGAGCCCTCCATGTTATCATCATAACATGGGTGAGATTAATTTTTCATCAAAAACATAAAATTAATGAATAAAAAACCCATTGAATTAATCAAGACAAAATCCCCCTACCTCGAGAATCGTTGGGGGTGACCCCACGATCATGGTTGGAGAAGATTCCTCGCATGAATGAAGTCGCCGATGTTCGTCGATCCCAGATTGTTGCCACCCAAGATTCCATCCTCTGTTGGTGGAAGTTACTTCATTACGTCACTAGAGGTTTCCTCTCTTAATGAAATCGTGTAAAATAACCCAACCCGATCATTATTTAAATTGAGGGGGAGGGTGGGTAAAGCATAGAATGAATTAATAAGGTCCATTAATGAGATTTTAATGAATGAACCTCTTAATTTCCAATGGTGAGGTTACGTAACTGAAGGGTCATGCCATTAAATTACTTGAAAACCCATTAGTCCCACCACCACTGCTCAACATGAGGTAGGATAATAAAATAAATTTTTTACGTTATTATATTATTTTTTTATAGTCTCAAAAACTAACATTTTTACCTGACCAACTATTGTCGAAGTTAAGCCTCCCAACAGAAAATCACAGCGCTGGGGATTCAACAGTTCCCATAGATTTCAATTTTGAGCAGCGGTTCAAAAGTTATAAAATTCCACCCACACGTTTATTGAATGTACCTTAATCAAAGTTCAAGAATCCATTTCGGGAACACCGGGCCTCAAAATCATGCACTGTCAATTTTCACAAATTTTTAATAATCCTAAATAGTTTTTTAAAAAATTATTTGGAATCTATATGTCTTTACATTCTCCCCACCATAGGGATTTTCATCCTTGAAATCTATAAAAAAAACTTGGAATAAATAGGGGTACTAAGCAAGTATCTGAGCCTCCTGCTCCCATGTGCTCTCGAGGAGGTTCATGTGCTACCATTGAATTTGTACCAGATGAATTGGCCTCCCACAAAGGACCCTATTATGTCTATCCTCTATCTCCACTGAGAAATCGAAAAACATCACCCCATCACTGATGTCCAGCTCATCCCAAGCGATAACGTGTGATAGATCATGCACATACCTCTTCATCTATGACACATGGAAAACATTATCTACCAAGTGTATTTTTGGGGGAAGAGCTAGATAGTATGCAACCTCTTCTACTCTCTCAAGGATCTGGAATGGTCCGATGAACCTCAGAGATAGTTTTCCGCCCTAGAAAAACCTCCACAAGCCTCGTTGAGGGGAGACTCGTAGGAAGAAATGGTCTCATTCCTCAAACTCCAACGGTATCTGTCTCCTATCAGCATATGACTTCTTCCTACTTTGTGTAGTCTCCATCCGCTCCTAGATGATCTTCACCTTGTCCATGGTATCTTGTACCAACTATAGACCCATAAGTGAGACTCTCCTGGGTCTGTCTAGCATAGTGGTGATTTGTAGGGTTGCCCATATATGGCCTCAAACGGAGCCATTCCAATGGTGGAGTGATATATATTGTTGTATGAGAACTCCACCAGGGGTAGGTGGTTCCCCCAACTATGGAAAAAATTGAGGACAGAAGCACGAAGCATGTCCTTGAGTTTCTATATAGTCCGCTCCATCTGACCATCTATTTAGGGTGAAAGGCGGTGCTCAAGAGTAGCTCTGTCCAAAATGACTCATGAAACCCCTTCCAAAAAAGGGATGTAAAACGAGCATCAGAATATGAGATGATCATCAATGACACCCCATGAATTCGTACAATCTCCAGTACGTAGAGACATCCAATGATCTCTACCTATCCATGAACTAGGATTGGTAGGAAGTGGGATGACATGGTGAGTCGGTCAATGATCACCCAGATGGAATCATGGACCCTAGACATACGTGTTAACCCTATCATGAATTCCATGGAGATACCATCCCACTTCCACTTTGGTTCCTCCAATGGTAGAGCTATGCCTGCTAGTACCTAATGCTCAGACTTCACTTGCTGACAAGTGAGGCATCGTGATATGAACTCCACCACTTCTTTCTTCATCCCTGGCCACAATTACTGACACCGGAGGCCATGGTACATCTTTTACACTCATGGATATACCAACAAATGGGACTTGTGTAACTTCCTCAACACAACCACTCATAGTGTCACAGGTACAGTGGTGTGTCCTGTGAAGTGAACGACGTGCTCCCTACGTTCATAAAATCAATCAAGAGCCTATCTTAAGGATATATGACCACATTGGGCCTTGCAGTCTATATCCCCAAGTTGTGCCTTCCTGACTCACTGATGGAGTGGGATAGTAACTTCCATATAGTGGAGGTAAGTTGCTCCATCTCTATCCACAAAGGATAACTGCAATGTGGCTTGCTGCCCTGTTGCCTCACTCAGCAACTGTAGACCAGAACTCTTGTTGAGTACATCTACTAATACATCCCCTTCCCATGAGTGTAGACTATTTCAAATTCATAGTCCTAGAGGAACTCTAGAAATCATCTTTGTCTCCGGTTTAGGTCCTTTTGTGAGAAGATATACCTGAGACTCTTGCAATCTGAGTAAATAGTAAACTATTCACCCATGAAGTAGTGTTGCCACATCTTCAGCACAATATCCACTGCTACTAACTCCAGATCATGGGTAGAATAGTTTTTCTTATGCTCTCTAAACTACCGTAAGCCATAGGCGATAACCTCTCACTCATGCACTAGGATACAACCTAGTCCAGTTCCTGAGGTGTCGTAGTAAACTACATTCCCAACACCCTCTTCTGGTAGCCTCATGATGGGGCACCCATCAATCTCTAACTCAACTGCTGAAAAATCTTCGAGAATCTATCCGTCTATACAGATGGATGTCCCTTATTTTTCAAAGCTAACAAGGGCATCACAACTCTGAAAAAGTTAGGTACAAATCTCTGGTAGTACCCAACCAATCCCATGAAACTCCGCACCTTAGTGACACTTCTGGGTGGATCCATAGTAAGCATTTCCTCCATCTTCTTAGGATCCACTAAAACTCTAGTCTCTGAGATATCATTCCCCAGGTAGTGGAATTATTGTATCCAGAACTGGAACATCGAGAGCTTTCCATAAAGCTGGTGCTCTTAGTGTGTATCCAGAACTATCTGTAGGTGTATGGAATTCTCCTCCTCTGACGTCGAGTATATCAATATGTCATCATTGAAGACTACCACGAAGCAATCAAGGTAAGGCTAGAAGATCCTGTTCACGAGTCCCATGAAGACTGCTAGATCATTTGTTACGCCAAAGGGAATCACCAAGAACTCATAGTGGCCATACTGACATCTAAAGGCTATCTTTGGTATGTCCTAATCTCGTAATCTTAGCTAATGATAGCCTAATCTGAGGTCTACCTTTGAAAACCATTGAGCTCCCTTAAGCAGGTTATAGAGAACATATATCCTCACGAGTGGATACTTGTTCTTCACGGTCACCTGGTTCAGGCATTGATCATCCACGCAAAGCCTCGGACACCCATCTGCCTTCTTGGTGAACAAAATCAGGGATTATCATGGAGAAAAACTAGTCCTTATTAACCCCTTCCCCTGCAAGTCCTCCATCTATACCCGCAACTCACAAAGATCCACATGGGCCATCCGATATGCAGGTGCAGATATCAGTACCATCAAGGGGTACATGTTAATGTAGATATCTACCTATCTATGAGGAGTTAGTCCCGTTACATCATCTGGAAAGACATCAGCATACTAGTCCACCACTACAGGAAAACTCAGACTCCTCACGTCAACTGCTCTGAGAGTAAGGGAAGCCAACTAATGAATGATCGGCTGCACCCTCCTCTGAGTAATTCCATCCAATGCTGGAAAAGTTTCCCACCTCACTTGTAAAGGAAAACAAAGTCCTATCCTCACGTACACACTGCACGTTTCACCTAATACGGTTGATCTATGTATGGACTGTGGATATCCATTTCATACCCAAGATGACATCGTAAGGCCTCGATGCTGCTACTATGAAATACCAACCTAAGATCTTTCTTCCTAGAGTGAGCTCACACTATCATTACCAGTGTGTAATCATCTAATATTATCCTGTAGGAGTCTCTAATTATAAGGATTGTGCCAATGGCTCCATCAGAATCTTTGAGCTCTGAATGAGTGATGTGGAAATAAATGAGTGACAAGAACATGTGTATATAAGAACTACATCTAGGGTGAAATATACACAGATCGTACCTCTAATCATATCTAGAGCATCGTGGTCATAGGAATCTGCCACCTGAGGTTGAGATAGCCCCTGTCCAACAGCTCCCAATGGTCGGGGTAGACCACATGGGGGTGGTGGTGGTAAAACCTAAAACCATCATCCACCACCTACTGCACGACCTGCTCATCTTCCACATTTTCCATGCTATGAAACTCTTCACTCAAATTTATTCCTCTACATCAGTGGTCCATGGACTGTCTCTAATATTCGGTACGGTGGTTCAGGTAGTCACGAGCCATGCAGCCCTACCCCCCCACACACGAAGCACACTCTGCTCCTCTGTTGGCCTACTCCACCTTGTGGCCTCCGCACTTCTGAGCCTACGTCCTAGGGTCGTCCCCCAGATGTTCTTGCCCACTTATACCTCTGATTCATTTTCCTACTTCCTGCTTTAGATGATTCGACTATCTGTCATCCAGTTGTGGCTCTCACCATTGGTGTCTGCTCAGTTAAGAATCTCTCCACCAATAACTCTTGCTTGAACACTCCATCCTATGCCCGGATATTAAGCAATATCATAGATGCTATAATATCCCATATAAGACCCTACTCAGAGGCCTGGGCATTAAATAAAGGGTCTTGTACCATGTCAGTGGAGTAGCATGAGAGTTCAATGAATCTCACCGAGGACTGGTCCACTATGCCCTGTTGTAAGTGCAGTAGCTATTGGATATGCATTGATTGTAAAGTAACTGATATGAACTCTTCCCTGGAGAGGGTCTCAAAGTACAACCAGGTGAGTCTCACCTCCTCATGCGTCTGGAGCGTCAGACTCCACTATATCCCTGTTTTTCCCTAGAGTAGGCTAGTAGCTAAGGTCACCATATCCTCTGCTGGAATATAAAGTAAGAGAAAAACCCATGCTACAACCTCCAACCATTCCTCAACTACCTTGGGATCTTTCTCGCCTCAAAACATCGGAGACCTATGTCTCTGTAACACATGAAACATGCTTAGTTGGTGTGCATGGTCTGCTAGTGGGGCTGGTGGAAACAGTTTCCCTATGAGTGGTGGTGCTACAAGTACACGACCTAAAGGTTCCAACATAGTAAGAGGGACCTTCACTGAAGCCCCGTTGCTCGGTGGGCCATCATCGTGTACTATCTCTAGAATCTATGATGGCTATCTACGCGGTGGAATCCTAAATATAAATAGGTGTTCCACGGTAAAAAAGTCATACCTAGTGAGATGACTCAAAAGAGATCAAAATTAATACATTTCCAAAACACACACAATTAGTGTTTCCATGCACTGAGTCGACAATCAGAATTCAGGGTCCTGGTGTATGGATACATCGGCTGCCACACCAACATTGGAATCCCCGAATATAAAACAACACTCAAAACACTTAACACTATTGTTCCATTGGAAATATTAGAGTCCAAGTTCATCGGTAGAACCGACTCCTCAGATACGACTTAGTCACGACCCGTCCACTGGGACCCGTTCCATGACTACCCCAAGCCCACCTTCCATAGGCCAGGGGTTGGTGACTAGCACTGAAAATGTGTCTCCCTAAAATGGGAAGGCATTGACTTTAAACCTATACAAACACACATTCCAAGAACACCACAAGATGAAACCACAAAGTAAAAACTATAGTAGTAAAAGTGTGTACTGAAAGTAAAGGTCCTGGAATAAAACCCAACGGAAAAGATACAACTACAATAGAAAATAGGAAAAAAATTCCTGAAATCAAACTCCAAGGATCCCACCTGATGGGTAGGTATGACATGTCTCCACATCTCTCCTCATCAACCAGTCACCTCTGAGTACCACCTAGTCCTGGCTCTTATAGTCTTAGTCGAGCTGCATGTCATCTTCATAAGACACAACATGGTGCATGCGAAAAATGTGAAGGGGTGAGTATAAAAATACCCAATAGGGACCGCAATACCCCCGAAGGTCTCTCAAAATTCCAAAAAGGAAAACCAAAAAGCATGATCCCAATCATAAAGAATGGGGAAAAGACTCAGATCAAACCAGTTATAACTTAAGTACAGAAGTATATATGATTATTCATGTAGATAGATCATATTATTCTATCAAGAGGCTATGCTAATAACCCACACAGGGTCGGTAGGTACTTACCCCCACCGACGCACACAAAATCAGTTGGTACTAACCCCCAATGAACCACACAGGACCTTACCCACCCTAGATCGATAGGTTCAAACCCCCGCTAACCCACATCGGAATTGACCAACACAGGATCAGTATGCACTGACCCAAAATGGATCACTGAGCTCTGACCCACATAGGATCTGACCCACACAGAATCGGTAGGTGTTGATCCACATAAGATCGCTTGGTTATAGCGACCCAACCTTTTTTTACATTACTATTACATCATTTTAAAGATAAACAACATAATATAAATACACATAGACAATCCAAAGGTTTAGGGTCTTGGGAAAACTAGGACCATACATTAAAATTACAACATCAAGCATAAACATTTATTTAATTTCTTCTTATCTATATTCTTATTGGAACTTGTTCTATCCTTAGTACATGTAGCCACCTGAGGATATACATCAAAACGGGTGATCTAGAAGCCTATTAAGAGGATAGATAATAAAAATATAGCATGGGGTGAGCATAATCATAACATGGGAAAAATATCATGAACATGAGAGGAAGCATAAATATAAGACTTGAAATGTGGCAATGCATAAAAATGAAACATCATGTCTTAGTGATTAACTACCAAACATACTTGTGAACCAAGAGATAATAATCTTATTAAAACATCATTTCTCATTTACTCATGATATTCTTCACTTTACCCAATGCATTGGGGCACTGTATAATTCTGGGCGCACCCGTCACAATGAAACATTCATAATGCGCTATATAATTCTGGGCACACCTGTCACATCATAACATTATCATCATCATGATTGAAACATAGAACACATATCAAAAATGTAAATAACTAACCAATGGAATGGAATGGGTTTCATCTCATAATAACACATTCATAAACTTTGGGTTCCCAAAAGAAATAGGAAATAACATACATGTTACTAGAACCATCAACTTTGAGTGAGAAGTAAAAGGGGTGTTTTTAAAAGAGGAGTTCTTTTTAAAAACATTTTGTTTGACATACAACCAGTGACAAAAATTTATATCCCAGAAAAGTAAATACAATGATGAAAAAATGATCTTTAAGGAGTAACCATATCAAAAATGGTGTGAAAGAGGGAGAACCCGAAGGAAG
Source organism: Viscum album (assembly GCA_963277665.1). NCBI lineage: Eukaryota > Viridiplantae > Streptophyta > Magnoliopsida > Santalales > Viscaceae > Viscum > Viscum album. The sequence continues at coordinate 1,303,748,763 of OY728130.1, read as the reverse complement.
AAAATTGTGTTTGAGATTTCCCCTAACCTTGTATCAGAATGCTTGCTTCTCTTTAATGTCCTATATGATGACATTATATTCATTAATTAGAAATAAAAAACCTTGTGTACATTAATATGGTTCATTATGGTTTCATTAAGTTATTTTATGTGCCTTTGTATGAGTTATATAGTTTTAAAACATTGTTTGAGAATGTTTGTTTTCATGGTTTTCTTGAGTGGTTCACTTGTATTCTTAAATTGATGTTCGGGTAGAACATGAGTAAACCTATAGAAATGATATTACATGTTATTAATGATATTACAGGAGTTTAAATGATCTTATAATGAATCATATTATATCCATGTGGATGAATCATTAGATAAGGATTAAATGATGATTGTTTGGATTAATTTGGGCGGTTTTTCGATCACAACGAACTTGTTTCAAATTATCACTTTGTAATGTTACATTAGTTATTTATAGATATTTAAATAGGACATAATACATATAAAATATTATGGTTCAACCATAAAAATGGTTTCATGACCAGATATGAAGGTAGAAATGGAAGAGGAAAACATTTCGTTCTTAAAGGTGATAAATTAACACCTCACGAACAACGTTATCTTAAATAAAATAAAAGGAAGAGGGAAAGGGGGTTAGATGATATAATATACCATTAGAATCATAAAATTACAGTATATGTATAATAATTGAGTTAAAATAACTTTTGGTGGAAGATATGTGGGGATAGATCATGAAATGAACTTGAAATTGAAAGGAAATTAAAGGAGGAGAGGGAGAGAAATTACCTCTTAAATCCTCTTCTAGAGATCTTCCATAAAGAAGCTAGGCTTGGTCTTTTGATGAGAACAGTAGCTCTTGAACATGGGATAGGGGCTAGGGAGGATTTTTGGGCAGAGTTTAGAGAAATCATGGAGATTGAGAGGTGTGAGGAAATGAGGGTGTGAAGGGTGGATTTTATAGTGGAGGGGAGAGGGGTTTCCTTAATATAAAATTAATTAGTTAATTATTTAATCACAAGAAAAGGAATAGTGAGTATTCCATGACCAAGAATAATAATTATATCATGTTATCTTGAACCAAGTTTGCTTACATCATAATAAAATCACACATGACTCTATAATTATCTTATTTAGCTTATTTTTGTAAATTATGGTATTTCACTATTCATAAAAATTCAAGTATTTCAGAAAAATGCAAAAAATTTACCCCAACAATTTTTTGATGTGTAAAATACAAAAATGAAGTCCATTTTTCAAAAATAAATTTCTAAATACTATTAATTTAGTATTAAATTATAATCATGATTTACAAAAAAACACTTTTTAAAAATTAAAACTGATTTTATAGTGCATTCAAAAATTACTCAGGGTCTTATAAAATTATCTAAAAACTATAAGGCATTTATTTTATAATTAATTAAGACATTTTAAGAAAATACTTTTTCTTTTAAATAAAATAATTAATTAAAATTAATTATTTATGACTTACAAAATACCAAAACGTTTACTAAGGTCAAATTGTCACTTTCTAAGATATCTAAATTTTATTTAATTATTCATGGGTAAGGTTACTCTTACATTGGATGATTTACTATTCATAAGGGTCATATTATTATTAATAAGGTTATTGTGGACGTTGTAAAACGCGTTCAAAAAATTTTCCAAATGCTTCCATAAACGAACCAAGATCGTATTCCATTTCTCAAACTTCGATTTGGTACGTCGCAGGGCCCGAACAGAGCTATAGATTAGGAGTTATGGACATTTGAAGTTGGGCTAGAAATCTGGTTCGCGAAGCCCATTCGCGAAGCCCCCTCCGTGATCGCAGAGTGCCACCGCGAAATAATGAGGTGAGAGGCTCCGCGAACCCATCTGACATTTGCGAAGCACCATGAAGACCTGTCGCGAAGCAGAGGAGGCAGTAACGCTCCACGAACGCCCTAATGTTCGTGAGCCCACCATGAAGCCCTAGAGGCGGGAACGCTCCGCGAACCTGGTTGAACTTCACGACCCACCGCGAAGCAACCACCGCCCCTTCGCGCCACGTGAGCTCTGATTTGCAGCGCCCCTTCCTATAAATACCCAGCTCACCCCCCTTCTCCGGACGGATGGCCACAGGCACTTCGCCCCTTGGGCGGCCGAGCGGAGCCCCGCATTGTGGCTTCGCCAGGCCAGGCTCCGCGATGCTGCTCCGTGAACCAAGGCTCTGTGAGTCCATGCTCCGTGATCCCATGCTCCACGATGCTGCTCCGCGAGACCAAGATTTGTGAAACCCTGTCACAGACCCCCATGAAAAATGGAGAGTCGCACCGCGAACATTTCGGGGCGGGACGTCGGGATTTTCCATTGCGCCCTTATGCGCACCCACCTTCCAGCTGTGGAACACAATGATTTGAGATACTCCTCCACACACCATGAAACTCCTTGAGTCGACATATTCCTCTTGGTTTCATTCTCATGTCGTGAGTTGAGATTCTCATCACCAATTCCTCGAGTACCTTGAGACGAACCATTTCCCAGGAAACTCCTCCAAACCCAATCACTTGGCTCCCTTGCTATGTGATTTGAGGTTCTTATCATCAATTCCCCGAGCAACTTGAGTCGAACCATTCTTTAGGAAACTCCTCTGAACCCAATCACTTGGATCCTATGCCATGTGAGTTGAGGTTCTCATCATCAATTCCTCGAGTACCTTGAGTCAAACCATTCCTCAGGAAACTCCACCAAACCCTATCACTAGGCTCCTATGCCAGGTTGAACAAGAAAGGGCCGCCCTTGCGTAAGACCCAACACCAACCATTTCTAGGCACCTTATGCCTAATAGTCCTATCTACATGACTATAAACTGTAGTACTCCCTATCTAACCAATGATAGGATAAATCTTTCTCCAAACAAGAGATTCCTTATGCTCCAAGCATAAGACGCCTAATAGTCTTATCTATATGACTATAAACTGTAGTACTCCCTATCTAAAAAATGATAGGATGCCTCTTTCCCTATACGAGAGATGCCTTATGCTCCTAGCATGAGATGCCAATAGTCCTTTCTACATGACTTTAAACTGTAGTAATCCCTATGTTCCAAACATAGGATGCCTCTTGCTCAAAATAAGAGATGCCTTGTGCTCCAAGCATGAGATGACAATAGTCCTATCTACAAAACTATAAACTGTAGTAATCCCTATGTTCCAAACATAGGATGCCTCTTTCTCTAAATAAGAGATGCATTGTGCTCTAAGCATGAGATTACAATAGTCCTCTCTACATGACTATAAATTGTAGTTCACCCTTTGTCCCAGACATATGATGCCTCTTCCTCCAGATAAGAGATTCCTTGTGCTCTAAGCATGAGATGCTAACAGTCCTCTCTACAAGACTCTAAACTGCAGTGCTCCCTATGTGCCAATCATAGGATTACTCTTGCACTAAACAAGAGATGCCTAATGCTCCAATCATGAGACGCCTAATGCCATGATTACAGTGGCATAATTCCAACACCCCTTGGTGTTATCCCACTTGTGCACTAGCGCATAATTGTAGAATCATAAACCTCAATCCACCAGTGAGTTGGGATGCCCTCATGGCCAGACATGAGGAAGACGTTACGAGCATCTCCTTGTGTAAGACCCATTCACCATTGCTGATCCTCAGCGGCACCAGGGCAGCATCCTTGCATAAACCCCATTCAACATTGACTCTCCATAGCGGCACTAGGGAAGCATCCTTGCGTAAGCCCCATTCACCATTGTCGCTCCATAGCGGCACCCGGGAAGCATCCTTGCGTAAGCCCCATTTAGCATTGTCGCTCCATAGCAGCACCGGGGCAGCATCCTTTCATAAGCCCCATTCACCATTGCCTCTCCATAGTGGCACCCGGGCAGTATCCTAGCGTAAGCACCATTCACCATTGTCGCTCCATAGTGGCACCCGTGCAGCATCCTAGCATAAGCCCCATTTACTATTGTCTCTCCATAGCAGCACCTGGGAAGGATCCTTGCATAAGCCGCATTCACCATTGCCACTCCTTAGCGGCACCTAGGCATCATCCTAGCATAAGCCCCATCCACTATTGTGATCCTATTCAGCGGTAAGCCATTGACATCGTTATCCAATGGTAAGTTGTTGTGATCCTTATCCAGCGATAAACCGTTCTAACCCAATCCTGTGGCAAGCCGTTGAAATCCTTATCCAGTGGTAAGACGTTGTGATCCTATCCAGCGGTAAGCCGTTATGACCTCATCCAGCGGTATGCCGTTGAAACCCCCAATTGGCGGTTAGCCGTCATTAGGAGAACTATGCGGACTTTGATTCCATACCACGGGGATATGTAGGGAGCCTCTTCAAGGCTCAAGCCCAAAACTATCGTCATCCTTTTCCTCGGGCCTCCATCCTGGAGTAAGTCCCAGCACCATGGGCTGCCCAACGCGTAAGCCCCTCTTCGTTTCTCACGGACGCACCCTTCGCGACGTGATCGTCAAGTCTATACTATCTCTTGTTTCTCACACCAAGCACGACTCACGTGGGCTTAGTGTAAGCATTGGCCATGACAACACCCCGTCCGGCATGACGTTAAACTGTGTTCCGTCCAGCATGACGTTAAACTGTATGCCACGTCCGACATGACGTTAAATCGCACATCCATTTGAACTACAAGGTCTTTGATCCATGTTAAGGCATGGTACGTAGGAAGCCTCCATGAGGTTCAAGCCTACCACCCGTCACCTTCGCATCAGGTTCCACCCTCATCCAGTATGATGTTAAACTGCATTCCAGTCCGACGGCAAGCCGTTGTGACCAACCCAAACTACGAGGACTTTGATCGATGTCAAGGCACGGTACGTAGGAAGCCTCACTAAGGTTCAATCCCATCTCCCATTGGACCAAGGTCCCTTCATCACAATGGTTCACCGACACCCACCACCAGTGGACCCCCGGATTCACCTTCACGTCGGTTTGCTGACGAAGCCCCTTTGAACTATGAGGCCTTTGATCCATGTCAAGGCATGGTACATAGGAATCCTCCAAGAGGTTCAAGCCTACCACATGTTGGTCACTCAGACCTTCTCCACGTCAGATCACCAGCACCTGGGCAGCCTAGTGTGTAAGCCCCATACCATTCGGACCAAGTTCCTCACTCGCGTTGATTTGCCGACACACCATTTTGAACTACGTTGTCTTTGATCCATGTCAAGGTATGGTACGTAGGAAGCCTCCATGAGGTTCAATCCCATCACCCAGTCGTTCCGACCTCCTTCACGTTGGTTCACTGATGACACCCATTGGGCCAAGGTCCACATTCATGTCAGTTCATTGATGACACCCATCGGGCCAAGGTCCACCTTCACGTCAGTTCACCAGCACCATCCCGAACTACGCGGAATTTGATTCCCTGCCACGGGGATACGTAGGAGGTCTCTTTGAGGCTCAAGCCCAACTTCACCGTCGCCCATGTGATGATCCCATTTCATTCCACCTACACTTCATTCATCCATCCATCATCCATCCTGATTCTCACCCAGGCCGCCACATCCCGGTGGGATCATGGCATCCACCTCCCCGCTGCTCCTAATAGTGCTTGGGCCGCTATCAACGTGTAAGCCCCAACATGTCTCTGGGTCGTTGTCCTCTATGTACACCCCGATTCATCACCTCCCGAACTACATGGGTTTTGATCCCTATCCTCTACATAGGGTACGTAGGAATCCTCCAAGAGGTTCAATCCTATCCAATGGTAATCCATGGTGTCCCCCATCCTGGGGCGCACTTCCGCTGTCTGCCCTCAGTGGTGTTTAGATCAACCATTATGGTGTGACATCTCCCCTCCCTGGAGTGAACCACCTCGGATTCGTCCTCATTGGGTGTCCTGATCCATCCATCTTCCAGGTATTCCCTCCTTGGGATATACCAATCTGATCCATCTCTATGGGACGTTCTGATCACTATCATTCTGTCTCCGCAGGACGTTAAACTCGCAGCCTACCTCGTGATAAACATGAGATGCCTGAGGAAAACCTCGGATGACACGCCTATGGCTTAACCGTCTCTGGAAGACGTTAAACCCACAACCTACCTCATGATAAACATGATATTCATGAGGAAAACCTCGGATGACACGCATATGGAGTAACTGTCTCCGCAAGACATTAAACTCGTGACCTACATCGTGATAAACATGAGATGCCTGAGGAAAACCTCGGATGACACACCTTTGGTGTAACCGTCTCTGCTAGACGTTAATTTGCAACATACCCTATGTTAAACATGGTAAGATGAAGAAAAACCTCAGATACATGCCTATGGCATATGATTCCCCACATTCAACGTGGGATACCTCGGGTTCTGCACCCTTGAGATTCCCTCTTGTGAGGAAGAATACAGGTTCCCTGATGTCCACGCACCCAAAGATTCCCTGACATGCCTGATGATGTCATCTACTCCAACCAAAGGTTGCTACCTTGTCAAGACCCCATTGAATGTCCTGACGGAAGTAGTGTAATTAACCAGTGTCCATGAAGATATGGCACCGGGAATGAGATTCACGAACCACGTAATATATCTATGAGGGAGACCCGGACTAGGTGACGAGTTCTGAGAAGGAATCCATTGAAGGAAGAACCGACATCCCATCATCCCGATTTTGATCAAGGAGAAAACGTCCCTGAACAAGGAATGGATGTCGCCTGCCTTTAGAAAGCAGGAATGCGGGGCAATAGCTGCGCGTCCTCCAAAGACGGATGCACGCGCCCTGGCAGAAGCGTCGGAAACAGAAATGGTGAACCCTTGCGTGAATCTTTTCTCCTTCAATAGAGAGTAGAACAAATGTGTCTCTAAAATTGAGGCATCACCCATGTGAATCCCCTCTCCATTATATCAGAAAGGATGAGTAACATCCGGTGTTTGAAGACTATGGTCCATCGGCTCCTCGCCGATCCCGCTGCCTCAAGAGGCCGCGCAGGTGGCTCCGCCACCCATCTCCATCGGCTCCTCGCTGACTCCGCCACCTCAAGAGGCCGCGTAGGTAGCTCCGTCACCCTTCTCCATTGGCTCCTTGCCGACTTCCTCCGCCTCAAGAGGCTGAGCAGGTGGCATCTGCCACACATCTTCTTCGGCTCCTTGCCGACTCCGCCGCCTCAAGAGGCTGTGCAGGTGGCATCCGCAACCCCACTCCATCGGCTCCTCTCCGACTCCGCCGCCTCAAGAGGCCGCGCAGGTGGCTCCGCCACCCATCTCCATCAGCTCCTCGCCGACTCCGCCGCCTCAAGAGGCCGCGCAGGTGGCTCCTCCAACTTTCTCCATCGGCTCCTCACCAACTTCCGCCTACTTAAGAGGCTGCGCAGGTGGCATCTGCCACCCATCTTCTTCGGCTCCTCGCCGACTCCGCCACCTCAAGAGGCCACACAAGTGGAATCCGCCACCCCACTCCATCGGCTCCTCGTCGACTCTGCCGCCTCAAGAGGCTACGCAGGTGGCATCCTCCACCCATCTCCATCGGCTCTTCGCCGACTCCACCGCCTCAAGAGGCCACGCAGGTGGCTCCGTCACCCTTCTCCATCGGCTCCTCGCCGACTTCCACCTATTCAAGAGGCTGCGCAGGTGGCATCCGCCACCCATCTTCTTCATCTCCTCGCCGACTCCTCCACCTCAAGAGGCCGCGCAGGTGGCATCCGCCACCCCACTCCATCGGCTCCTCGCCGACTCCGCCGCCTCAAGAGGCTGCGCAGGTGGCTCCGCCACCAATCTCTATCAGCTCCTAGCTGACTCCGCCACCTCAAGAGGCCGCGCAGGTGGCTCCGCCACCCTTCTCCATCAGCACCACTCCGAATTCTGCCTACTCAAGAGGCTACACAGGTGGAATCCGACACCCATCTTATTCGGCTCCTCGCCGACTCCGCCTTCTAAAGAGGCCGCACAGGTGGCATCTGCCACCCCACTCCATCAGCTCCTCACTGACTCCGCCGCCTCAAGAGGCCGCGCAGGTGGCTCCACCACCGGCTCCTCGCTGACTCCGCCGTCTTAAGAGGCCGTGCAGGTGGCTCCGCCACCCATCTCCATCGGCTCCTTGCCGACTCCTCCGCCTCAATATTCCGCACAGGTGGCTCCGCCACCCATCTCGATTGGCTCCTCGCCGACTCCGCCGCCTCAAGAGGCTACACAGGTGGCTCGGCCACCCATATCCATCAGATCCTCACCAACTCCACCGCATCAAGAGGCCGTTCAGGTGGCTCCGTCACCCATCTCCATCGGCCCCTCGCCGACTCTGCCTCCTCAAGATGCCACGCAGGTGGCTCCGGCACCCATCTCCATCGGCTCCTCGCCGCCTCAAGAGGTCGTGCAGGTGGCTCCGCCACCCATCTCCATCAGCTCCTCGCCGACTCCGCCGCCACCAGAGGCCACATAGGTGGGTCCGATACCCATATCCATCGTCTCCTCGCCGACTCCGCCCCCTCAAGAGGCTGCGCAGGTGGCTCCGCCACCCATCTCCATCGTCTCCTCGCCAACTCCACCGCCTCAAGAGGCCGTGCAGGTGGCTCCGTCACCCATCTCCATCGGCTCCTCACCGACTCTGCCACCACAAGAGGTCGCACAGGTGGCTCCTCCACCCATCTCCATCGGCTCCTCACCGACTCCTCCGCCTCAAGAGGCAGCGCAGGTGGCTCCGCCACCCATCTCTATCGGCTCCTCGCCGACTCCGCCGCCTCAAGAGGCCGCGCAGGTGGCTCCTCCACCCATCTCCATCGGCTCCTCGCTGACTCCGCCGCCTCAAGAGACCGCGCAGGTGGCTCCGCCACCCATCTCCATCGGCTCCTCGCTGACTGGGCCGCCTCAAGAGGCCATGCAGGTTGCTCCACCATCCATCTCCATCGGCTCCTCGCCGACTCCTCCGCCTCAAGAGGCCGCACAGGTGGCATCCGCCACCCATCTCCATCAGCTCCTGGCTGACTCCGCCGCCTCAAGAGTCAACGCACGTGGCTCCGCCACCCATCTCCATTGGATCCTTGCCAACTCCGCCTGCTCAAGAGGACATTAAGGTGGCTCCGCCACCCATATCCATCGACTCCTCACTGACTCTGCCGCCTCAAGAGGCCACGCAGGTGGCATACGCCACCCATCTTCATCGGCTCCTCGCTGACTCCGCCGCCTCAAAAGGCCGCGCAGGTGGCTCCGCCACCCTTCTCTATCAGCTCCTCGCCGACTTCCGCCTACTCAAGAGGCTGCGCAGGTGGCATCCGCCACCCTTCTTCTTCGGCTCATAGCCGACTCCACCGCCTCAAGAGGCCGCACAGGTGGCATTCTCTACCCCCACTCCATCGGCTCCTCACCGACTCCGCCGCCTCAAGAGGCCACGCAGGTGGCTCCGCCACCCATCTCCATCGGCTCCTCGCTGACTCCGCCGCCTCAAGAGTCCACGCAGGTGGATCCCCCACCCTTCTCCATCAGCTCCTCACTGACTTTCTCCTACTCAAGAGGCTGCGCAGGTGGAATCCACCACCCATCTTCTTCGGCTCCTCCCCGACTCCGCCGCCTCAAGAGGTCGCGCATGTGGCATCTGCCACCCCACTCCATCGGCTCCTCGCTGACTCCGTCGCCTCAAGAGGCTGTGCAGGTGGCATCCGCCACCCCACTCCATCGGCTCCTCATCGACTCCACCGCCTCAAGAGGTCGCACAGGTGGCTCCACCACCCATCTCCATCAGCTCCTCGCCGACTCTACTGCCTCAAGAGGCCATGCAGGTGGCTCCGCCACCCATCTCCATAGGCTCCTCACCGACTCCACCACCTCAAGAGGCCGCGCAGGTGGCTCTGCCAGCCATCTCTATCAGCTCCTCGCCCACTCCACCGCCTCAAGAGGCTGCGCAGGTGGCTCATACATGCATCTTAATTGGCTCCTCGCTGAATCCGCCACCTCAAGAGGCTATGCAGGTGGCTCCCCCACCCATCTCCATCGGCTCCTCGCTGACTCCGCCGCCTCAAGAGGCCGCACAGGTGGCTCCGCCACTCATCTCCATCGGCTCCCCGCCGACTTTTCCGCCTCAAGAGGCCGCGCAGGTGGCTCCGCCAGCCATCTCCATCGGCTCATCGCCGACTTCGCCACCTCAAGAGGTCGCGCAGGTGGCTCCGCCTCCAATCTCTATCAGCTCCTCACCCACTCTGCCGCCTCAAGAGGCCGCGCAGGTGGCTCCGCCACCCATCTCCATGGGCTCCTCGCCGACTCCGCCGCCTCAAGAGGCCGCGAAGGTGGCTCCTCCACCCATCTCCATCAGCTCCTCACCGACTCTGCCGCCTCAAGAGTCCGTGCAGGTGGCTCCGCCACCCATCTCCATGGGTTCCTCGCCGACTCCACCGCCTCAAGAGGCAGCGCAGGTGGCTCCGCCACCCATCTCCATCGGCTCCTCGCTGACTCTACCGCCTCATGAGGCTATACAGGTGGCTATGCCACCCATCTCCATCAGTTCCTCGCCGACTCTGCCGCCTCAAGAGAGAGCGCAGGTTGCTCTACCACCCATCTCCATCGGCTCCTCTCCGACTCCACCGCCTCAAGAGGCTGAGTTGATGGAATCTGCCACCCATCTCTATCGGCTCCTTGCCGACTCCTCCACCTCAAGAGGCCGCGTAGGTGGCTCCTCCACCCATCTCCATCGGCTCCTCGCCGACTCTACTGCCTCAAGCGGCCACATAGGTGGCTCCGCCACCCATCTCCTTTGGCTTCTCTCCTACTCCGCCACCTCATGAGGTCGCATAGGGGGAATCCTTCCCCAACTCTATCGGCCCTTTTGTCGATCCCTCTCCATTACCACAAGCTGCTAAGAAGGGGCTCCCCATACCGTAATTGTTCGTCACGAAGGCCTCCGTGCCTCCCGAGCTCCTTCGCTCCATCGTACAGATGGTCGAGGCTTCCACGCCTCCCGGGCACCATCGCCCCATCGTACCGACGTTCCAGGCTTCAACGCCTCCCAGGATCCATCACCCCATCATATCGACATTCCAGGATTCGACGCCTCTCGGGCTCTATCACCCCGTCATACAGACGTTTGAGGCTTCCACGCCTCTCGGGCTCCATCGCCACGTCGTACTGACGTTCCAGGATTCAATGCCTCTTAGGCTCCATCGCCCCGTCATACCGACGTTCCAGGCTTCCACGCCTCCCGGACTCCATCACCCTATCATACCGACGTTCTTGGCTTTGACGCCTCCTGAGCTTCATCACCCCGTCATACCGATGTTAGATGCCTCCATGCCTCCTGGGCTCCATCGCCCCGTCATACCGATGTTCCAGGCTTCGACACCTCCTGAGCTCCATTGCCCCGTAATACCGACATTCGTGGCTTCCACGCCTCCCAGGCTCCATCGCCCCATCGTACCGACATTCCAGGCATCCACACCTCCCAGGCTCCTTCGCCCCATCATACCGATGTTCCAGGCTTCCACACCTCCCCGGGCTCCATCGCCCCTTCGTACCAACGTTCCAGGAATCCACGCCTCTCGGGCTCTATCGCCCTGTCTTACCGAAAATCCAGGCTTCGATGCCTCCCAGGCTCCATCGCCCTGTCGTACCAACGTTCGAGGCTTCCATGCCTCTCGGGCTCCATCGCCCCATCTTACCGATGTTCCAGGCTTCGACGCCTCCCGGGCTCCATCACCCCATCATACCGACTTTCGAGGCTTCCACGCCTCCCGGGATCCATCACCCCATCGTACCGATGTTCCAGGCTTCCATGCCTTCTAGGCTCTCTCACCCCTTCATACCGATGTTCCAGGATTCCACGCCTCCCCGGCTCCATCGCCCCATCGTACCGACGTTCCTGACTTCCACGCCTTCTGGGCTCTCTCACCCCGTCGTACCCACAATCCTGGCTTCTTCACCCCTCCAGATCAAGGTAATGTAGTCATCCCTACTACCCTTGTGACACTCTGTGTCATCCCAACCACCACGTTGCATCAACCACAGATGTCCTCCCTATGGCCTTGAAACCAGCTCGTGGAAGGATCATCATGATCAGGGGATTTTAGGGAATTCCCATCATATAGCTCCCCCCTCATCCCAAACCACTAGAATGGGGTAGAGATGACCATTCCTCTACTGACAAAATTAGTGTGGTTTAACGTCCCAGTTTCATGACATTAAACTATTCATCTTCATCCTGCACGACATTAAACTGCATCATCGTCCTGCAGGACATTAAACTGTTCATCTTCGTCCGTCATGATGTTAAACTGATCATTATCATCCTGAATGACAATAAACTGCACCATCACCCTGCATGATCTTAAACTGTTCATATTCATCCTTAATGACGTTAAACTGATCATTATCGTCCTGCATGACAATAAACTGTACCATCGTCCTGCATGACGTTAAACTATTTATCTTCATCTGTCATGACGTTAAACTGATTATTATCGTCTTGCATGACAATAAACTTCACCATCGTCCTGCATGACATTAAACTGTTCATCTTCATCCGTCATGACTTTAAAATGATCATTATCGTCCTACATGACAATAAACTGCACCATCGTCCTACATGAAATTAAACTGTTCATCTTTGTCCTGTACGACATTAAACTGCATCATTGTCCTGCATGACGTTAAACTGTTCATCTTCGTCTGCCATGAAGTTAAACTGATCATTACCGTCCTGCATGACAATAAACTGCACCATCATCCTGCATGACGTTAAACTGTTCATCTTCATCCTTCATGATGTTAAAATGGTCATTATCGTCTTGCATGATAATAAACTGCACCATCGTCCTGCATGACATTAAACTGTTCATCTTCATCCGTCATGACGTTAAATGAATAATTATCTTCCTTCATGACAATAAACAACACCATCATCCTGAAAGATGTTAAACTGTTCATCTTCGTCAGTCAGGACGTTAAACTGATCATTATCATCCTGCATGTCAATAAACTGCACCATCGTCCTGCATGACGTTAAACTGTTCATCTTCATCCGTCATGATGTTAAACTGATCATTATCATCCTACATGACAATAAACTGCACCATCATCTTGCATGACATTAAACTGTTCATCGTCATCCATCATGACGTTAAACTGATCATTATCATCCTGCATGACAATAAACTGCACCATCGTCCTGCATGACGTTAAACTGTTCATCTTCGTCCGTCATGACCTTAAAATGATCATTATCATCATGTACGACATTAAACTGATCCATCGTCCAGCATGACGTTACACTGTTCATTATCGTCCTGCAAGACGGTAAACAACAAAATGGTTTGAGCTCTAAGACCATAAACTAAGATCTTCGCTTGGTCCAGCACGACCTTAAACTGTACGATCCCGCATGATAATAAACTGCACCATCATCCTGCATGACGTTACACTGTTCATCTTCGTCCGACATGACATAAAACTGATCATTATTGTCCTGCAAGACATTAAACTATACAATCGTCCTGCATGATGTAAAACTGTTCATCCTCATCCGTCATGATGTTAAACTGCACATTATCGTCTTGCACAACAATAAACTACACCATCATCCTGCATGACATTAAACTATTCGTCTTCTTCCATCATGACGTTAACATGAACATTATCGTCCTGCATGATAATAAACTACACCATCGTCCTGCATGATGTTAAATTGTTCATCTTCATCCTTCATGACGTTAAACTGATCATTATCATCCTACATGACAATAAACTGCACCATCGTCCTGCATGAAGTTAAACTGTTCATGTTCATCCTGCATGATGTTAAACTGTTCATCATCATCCTGCATGATAATAAACTGCAAAATGGTCCGAGCTCTAAGACCATAAACTAAGATCTCCTCTTGGTTTGGCACGACCTTAAACTGTACGGCCCCACATGACCCTAAACTACACCATCGTCCTGCAAGATGATAAACTGAAAAATGGTCTGAGCTCTATGACCTTAAACTAAGATCTCCCCTGTCCTTACTGTAAGATGTTAAATTTTAATCTGGTTAGGCCTCCCTAACCGAGGCACACCCTCAGGCCCCTTGGCCTCCTCGGGCCCCGACCCTCATCCTCACTGTAAGACGTTAAACTGAAAGTTTGTCAGGCCCTATTGATTGAGGCCCAGCCTCAAGCCCCTCGGCCTTTTAGGCCCCCTATCCCAGGTTCTTATGAGGGGATTTTATGGTATGATGTAGGATTTTGTCCTCATTCACATCAGGTTACTTGCCATGCTGTATACATCCCCAGATGAGATACAGTTATCTCTTCCCCACGTCCTCATTGCAAGACGTTAAACTGCAAACCAGTCAGGCCTTCCTGATCGAGGCTCAGCCTCGGGCCCCTTAGCCTTCTTGGGCCCCTTTTCCCATCCTCTTACCCAGAGTGTATGGTGTGGTGTGGGAATATGTCCTCATTCACATTGGGATCATGTACCATGTCGTACGCTTTCCCTCACTGAGGCCCAGCCTCAGGCCTCTCAGCCTCTCCGTGCCCATGACCCTTGTCCCTCATTGCAAGACATTAAACTGCAAGCCGGTCTGGTCTCCCTGAACGCGGCTCTGCCTCAGGCCCCCTTGGTTTTCCCCGACTCACTCTCTTGAGGGATTGTATGGTGTGGTGTGGGACTACGTCCTCATTCACGTCGGATTACACGCCATATCATACATATCCCCAGATGAGATGTGTCCCTCGTCCCGCATTACATTAAATTGCGCTTCTAGAACTACGTATGGCTTGATTCCCATCCTAATGGGATACGTAGGAATGCCAGGACATTTCATCTGTTGGCCCAGCCCAAAAGCCAAAATCTTTCCCTTGGGTGAAGACATACGGAAGGGTGTACCCTTTCGCCCCAACTCACGTCGAGCAAGCCTCGACCTGGCTGCACGTCCCCCTGGAGATGTTCGCCTCCTTCGTGGATGGATACAACTATGATTCACCCACTCTTTGACTGGGATCCCATCATCTTTCACACCCGGTGGGACCCCCAAGAATATCCTGGATACTACGCCCAAGGGCTCTCCTACCAATACAAGTCAACGCCCCCGAGGGTTTCCATGTAACAAGCTGATACAAGTCCCGCGTTTCGAATTCAGTAACTAGTCGACACTCATTTGTTGCTCCCATATTAGGTCACCATAGGGACGCTGTGTTTCGAACGTGGTCAATAGTGTCCTGAATCTTCGGGTCCACCCCAAAGATGTCCCAAACATCGAGTGCAGTGATTTGTTCTGCCCCATCCCGAAGTGACAAACTTCCCTCTGGGTGGTGCTGACAATCGGGCCCATGGCCCAGATTCTCTTGTGGGAGTATACGACAAGATGAAAGATCATGTACTCATTCACATCAGGTTGCTTTCCATGCCGTACGAATGCCCTCACTGAGGCCCAGCCTCAGGATCCTTGGCCTTTCCGGGCCTACGGCCCCCGTCTTTATTACAAGACTTTAAAATGAAAGTTTGTTAGGCCCTCCTGATCGAGGCCCAGCCTCAGGCCCCTCGGACTTTTGGGCCCCTGGACCAGGTTCTTATGAGGGGATTTTACGGTATGATATAGGATTATGTTCTTATTCACATCGGTTTACCTGCCATGCCTTATACATCACCAGATGAGATACAGTTACCTCTACCCTCATCCTTACTGTAGGACGTTAAACTGCAAGCAGGTCAGGCCTTCCTGACCAAGGCCCAACCTTAGGCCCCTTGGCCTCCTCGGGCCCCTGGCCCCCGTCCTTACTGTAAGACGTTAAACTGCAAGCAGGTCAGGCCTTCCTGACCGAGGCCCAGCCTCAGGAACCTTGGCCTCCTTGGGCCCCCGACCCTCGTCCTTACTATAAGACGTTAAACTGCATGCAGGTCAGACCTTCTTGACAGAGGCCCAGCATCAGGTCCCTTGGCCTCCTCGGGCCCCTGGCCCCCGTCCTTACTGTATGATGTTAAACTGCATGCAAGTCAGGCCTTCTTGAACAAGGCCTATCCTCAGGCCCCTTGGCCTCCTTGGGCCCTTGGCCCTTGTCCTTACTGCAAGATGTTAAACTGCAAGCATGTCAGGCCTTCCTGACCAATGCCTAACCATCAAGCCCCTTGGCCTTTTTGGGACCCTAGCCCAAGTCCTCTCTTATAGGAGTGTATGGTGTGGTGTGGGATTATTTCCTCATTCACGTTGGTTTTTTTCGTCGTACCGTACACCTCCCTTGTTTGGGGGTATATTACTCCCCTCCTCATCCCTCATGACATTAAACTACATCTAGAGAAATACGTGTGGATTGATTCCCATCATCATGGGATATGTAGGATCACCTGAATGTCTAGGATTCAGGTCCAACCCCATCTCTCGGGAATCCTCATCCCACCTTGGCCCCTTGGTCTACCCTTACTCCACGAGGGGATTATATAGTGTGTTCTGGGATTATGTCCTCATTCACGTCAGTCTAGTAATGACCACTCCATGTACCTGTCCCTCTTGAGATGTTTTGTCGACCCTTTTCGGAGGTTCACCAATGTGCCTAAGGGTACTCTGGTTTATTACCTGGAATGTCGGACTTTACTCGGACACGTCCGCACCCACTTTTCAGGATTTGTGTATCCCTTCATCAGGGATTCCATCATCTTCCTTACCCGGAGGTACCCCCAAGAACAACCTGGATACAATGCCTAAGGTCTCTCTTACCGATACGGGCTAATACCCCTGAGGGTTTGGACAAAAAATCGATAAAATCCAGCGTTGCAAATATGGTCAGCGGTCGATGCTCGTTTGTTGTTCCCACTTTAGGCTAATGTAATATGGAGACTGTTTTTCCGCCATGGTTAACAGTTATCCTCCATTCCCACGCCAACCCAACTAAGCTCAAGATGTTTGTTACACGATTCACACCCTTCTTCACTTCATCATGTCCAAATAGAGTTTTGACGCTCTTGGTACTAATCCTCAGTGCGCATCTGCACATTACGGGGAAAAATCCACGTTAATGGTGTCCTTCGGGGCTCTCTGTCAACTCCCCTTTGATGGATGGCCCAATTATTCTCATAAGGATCTCCCCCCATTGTTTCCCACACAGAGTTTAACTCACGTGGGCTTAGGGATCGGGTTGACGTCTGCACTTACTCGGGAAGTTGTCACTATCCATGGTCCGAGCTCTAAGACCATAAACGAAGATCTCCTTGGAAGTATGCTCAGCTTGATTCCCATCCTCATGGGATACGTAGGACCACCCAAACGTCTCGTTTTCGGGTCCAATTCATCTGGGAGCTCGTCTCTCCCCCATTACCTTTCACCTCTATGTGGGACCCTCGACCTAAGGTTCCTCTTTCGAGACTACGTATGGTATAAGGTGTGATTATGTCCCCATTCACGTCGGTTATGCTGCGCGACACCATACACATTCCCTACCTAGCATCTTCTCTGCTACATCTGCGCTGCATGATGTTAAAATGCATGCTTAGTCCTGTCACACGACCCTAAACTGTGACATTATCGTCCTGGCCGCACGATGAAAAACTACACTTCATTGTGATGACCTCGTTGTAGAGGACATCCCGTTGGGTATTGGTCACGTGCCATGCCATTTTTCAATGCCTATCACAGCTCGATTCTTGTGGCGACACCAGGTCCTGCTACCCTAGGCCTGTCGCTTCACCCAAAAAACCACTCACCTTAAAGGACAAACAAGATTTATCAAATTCTGCTTCTTTTGGTGCAAGGGCCATGCCCACACTTCCCTTTTTCCGTGGAACTGGTATCTTACCATGGAACCCTTCAGAACTACGTATTTCTTGATTCTCATGCTCATGAGATACGTAGGATCGCCCAGGCACTTCCCTGCTGGCCCAACCTAACCTTCACGTTCGGTCCCTCGACTCGAGCATTTCCCCAGGGAACACATGGTAAGTAGGCCTTAGGTCCTCATTCATGTCGGGTTTCATAACCGCCTTGTTGTGTGTCCCCTTATCCCCATACCCGTTCATGGTCTGAATTCTACGACCCTAAACTAAGATCTCCCTATGGGAAAGGACTCTTCTCTCTCTATCTAATACGTCTCATTGTCATATTCAGATGTGTTTTGACAAAGAGCCCGAAGTGTGGGATTTTCATAGGGAAATTCCCCTCATCCCATGACCAAGATTTGTGAGCTCGCTATTTAGATACTCATCCTATTCCATATCTAAAAGGACCCTCATATGGCATGGTTACTAGGATTAAGGTCTCTCCATGAACACTAGACCTAAGGGCCCTCCGATCATTTCAGTCCAACGTCCCTACGGATCTCTGACAACATTTGTGACATGGTGCTGTGTTTCGAACATGGTCAATGGTCGACCCTCATTTGTCTATCCCCATTCTAGGATAACATGATATGGATGCAGCGTTTCTGCCAGGGTTAACAATTATCCTCTATCATCACGCCGCCGTCATTGTGATCCAAATCTCGAGCATCATGATTCACACATTTCCACTTCTTCATGTTCAAGTGGGATTCCAACATACTCGGCTCTATCTCGTGACACATTTAGGTGTGCCATGTGGTCGCGTTAGTATTATTGGGCCGGTATTCACTGAGCGTCCCTTCGCCCTAACATGCCCCTTCTTGTGTCAGGAATGTTCTCCATTACTACTTGTTACCCACATCGAGTATGACTCGCGTTGGCTTAGTAGTTTTGGTGGGATATGTACCGAAGCAACCAGGATTCTTATCGTCCTACATGACGTTAAATTGTGCCTCCAGAACTACGTACAGCTTGATTCTCATCATTATGGGATACGTAGAGACACCCCGACATTTTTCCCAGGTTCCGGCCCCCAGGAGTTGTAAAACATGTTCTTCCCCTTTTCTGGCCCCTTGGCCGGACCCCTCATAGGGAACCGAACAACCACAACTCTACCCTGAACTAGTTCGGGATGCCCCAAGATGATATGGGGAAGCGACAGACCCCCTCGCCAGAGAGACCCTGTCTCAAAGAAGGAATGATCCATGATCAAACCGATGCGCCCATCTATCGTACTCCCACCACGGTGGTGTAATTTCATGAGTTTTGGATTCTGTCTGAACAAACCATCACTCCACTTCCCATGCTTTACGTGCTCCTTATTCGGATCCCCATCCTATTTCATGTATAAAGGGACCCCCAAGCGGCCTGGTCCCATGCTGCATCGGCTCACCTACCATCCTGGGCCAACGTTCTGGAAGACTCGTAATGTTTGGAAGGACCCCCTAACAGTATGGATGCTCGACCTATGGTCCACCTACTGTCATGGGCCAATGTCACGAAGGATTGATCGACAATATTTGTGACATGGTCCCATGTTTCGAACATGGTCAACAGTCAACCCTCATTTGTTGTCCCCATTTCAGGCTAACAGAATAAGGATACCGTTTCTCCGCCACGGTTAATAGTTGTCCTTTATTGTCACACCACCCACACTGTGTTCCGAATTTTGGGTATCGTGATTCACATCTTCATCTTCCCTCTGTGCGGATTAATTCTAACGCCCCTGGCATTAGCCCGCTCATGCACTAGAGAAGGGTTGGAAAAGAAGGTCGGTTGTTCAGAGAGCCATGCTCTCCAGCCATGACCCCTCTCTCTTTTAGGATTCCCCCAAATGGTGATTGATTTCCCATGTCAATCCCCTCACACCTTCCGTTGTTTTACACTCTCGTACAAGAGCTCCTATTATCTCTTGTTTCTCGCAATGAGCATGGATCAAGTAGGATTAGAGATTTAGTTGACTGTATCCATAATACGATCGATATACAATGGACCGAAATGAATGCATTTTCCATAGTCGTTTCCTCAGAACGCGGTCCGCCTCGCCCTCCTCATCCTCGTTGTACCCCCTTCTTAGGGGTGGAATTTGATGACAACAGAAAATGCGTTCCCAAAATTTTCCAAATGATTCCATACAAAAACCAAGATCATAGTCCATTTCGCAAGCTTCTATTTGGTAGGTCGCAGGGCCCAAACGGAGCTACGGATTAGGGGTTATGGACATTTGAATTTGGGCTGGAAATCTGGTTCGTGAAGCCCATTCGCGAAGCCCCCTTCGTGATCGTGGAGAGCCGCCGCGAAGTAATGAGGCGAGAGGCTCTGTGAACCCATCTGATGTTTGCGAAGCCCCGAGAAGACCCGCCGCGAAGAAGAGGAGGTAGTAACGGTCCACGAATGCCCTGACGTTCGCGAGCCCGCCGCGAAGACCCAAAGGCGGGAACGCTCTACGATCCCGGTTGACCTTCGCGACCCGCTGCGAAGCAACCGCCGCCCCTTCGCGCCGCGATGAGCTCTGATTCACGGCGCCCCTGCCTATAAATACCGAGCTCACCCCCTTCTCCAGATGGACGTCCACAACCACTTCTCCCCTTGGGCGGCCGAGCGGAGCCCCGCATTGCGGCTCTGCAAGGCCATGCTCCGTGAGGCCATGCTCCACGATGCTGCTCCACAAGCCGAGGCTCCGTGAGTCCAGGTTCCGCGAGGCCATGCTCCGTGATGCTACTCCGCGAGACCAAGCTCCACGAAACCCCTTTGCTCCGTGAGACCCCTTTGCTCCGCGAGAGACCATTGCTCCACGAGGCCATGCTCCACGAAGCTACTTCGCGAAGACCTCTCTTTCGCGAGGATCCTACCTTCACGCCCACCGGTCCATGCCGCGGGGGCTACGCCCCCGTACCCCCGCTTGGGGTCTCTTCCGGGCTGCGGTCTCGGCCATCTGTGCTGGTCCCTTCACAACCGTCACAGACCCCCATGAAAAATGGAGAGTCACACCCTGAAATTTTCGGACCGGGACGTCGAGATTTTCCATTGCGCCCTTATATGCACCCACCTTCCACCTATGGAACACCATGATTTGAGATAATCCTCTTCACACCATGAAACTCCTTGAGTCAACATATTCCTCTTTGTTTCATTCTCATGTCGTGAGTTGAGATTCTGATCACCAATTGCCCGAGTACCTTGAGACGAACCATTTCTCAGGAAACTCCTCCGAAACCAATCACTTGGCTCCTATGCCAAGTGAGTTGATGTTCTCATCATCAATTCCTTGAGAACCTTGAGTCAAACCATTCCTCAGGAAACTACTCCGAACCCAATCACTTGGCTCCTATGCCAAGTGAGTAGAGGTTCTCATCATCAATTCCCCGAGTACCTTGATTCGAACCATTCCTCAAGAAACTCCTCCAAACCCTATCACTTGGCTCCTATGCCAGGTAGAACCAGAAAGGGCCACCCTTATGTAAGACCCAACACCAACCATTTCTAGGCACCTTATGCCTAATAGTCCTATCTACATGACTATAAACTGTAGTACTCCCTATCTAACCAATGATAGGATGCCTCTTGCTCCGAACAAGAGATGCCTTATGCTCCATGCATAAGACGCCTAATAGTCCTATCTATATGACTATAAACTGTAGTACTCCCTATATAACAAATGATAGGATGCCTCTTCACCTATACGAGAGATTCCTTATGCTCCTAGCATGAGATACCAATATTCTTTTCTACATGACTCTAAACTATAGTAACCCCTATGTTCCAAACATAGAATGCCTCTTGCTCCAAATAAGAGATGCCTTGTGCTCCAAGCATGAGATGACAATAGTCCTATCTTGAAGACTATAAACTGTAGTGATCCATATGTTCCCAACATAGGAATCCTCTTGCTCTAAATAAGAGATGCCTTGTGCTCCAAGTATGAGATGCCAATAGTCCTCTCTACATGACTATAAACTGTAGTTCACCCTATGTCCCAGACTTAGGATGCCTCTTCGTCCAGATAAGAGATGCCTTGTACTCCAAGCATGAGATGCTAAGAGTCCTCTCTACAAGACTCTAAACTGTAGTACTCCCTTTGTGCCAATCATACGATGCCTCTTCCACTAAACAAGAGATGCCTTATGCTCCAAGCATGAGACACCTAATGCCCGGATTATAGTGGCATAATTCCAACACCCCTTGGTGTTATCCCACTTGTGCAATAGCGCATAGTTGTAGAATCATAAACCTCAATCCACCAGTGAGTTGGGATGCTCTCATGGCCAGACATGAGGAAGACGTTACAGGAAGCTCCTTGCGTAAGCCCCATTCACCATTGCTGCTCCTCAGTGGCACCAGGGCAACATCCTTGCGTAAGCCCCATTCAGCATTGTCGCTCCATAGCGGCACCAGGGCAGCATCCTTGCGTAAGCCCCATTCACCATTGCCGCTCCATAGCGGCACCCAGGCAGCATCCTTGCGTAAGCCCCATTCAGCATTGTCGCTCCATAGCGGCACCAGGGCAGCATCCTTATGTAATCCCCATTCACTATTTCCACTCCATAGAGGCACCCGGGCAGCATCCTAGCGTAAGCCCCATTCAACATTGTCGCTCCATAGCGGCACCCGGGCATCATCCTAGCGTAAGCCCCATTTAACATTATCTCTCCATAGCGGCAACCGGGCATCATCCTTGCGTAAGCCCCATTCACCATTTCCGCTCGTTAGCGGCACCTGGGAAGCATTCTAGCCTAAGCCCCATACACTATTGTAATCCTATGCAGCGATAATCCATTGAAATCCTTATCCAACGGTAAGTCGTTGTGATCATTATCCAGTAATAAACAGTTGTGACCCAATACAGCGGCAAGCCATTGACATCCTTATCCAACAGTAAGCCGTTGTGATCTTATCAAGCGGTAAGCTATTATGACCTCATCCAGCGGTAAGCCGTTGAAACCCCCAATCGGCGGTAAGCCGTCATCATGAGAACTACGCGGACACTGATTCCCTACCACGGGGATATGTAGGAAGCCTCTTCAAGGCTCAAGCCCAAAACTATCATCATCCTTTTACTTGGGCCTCCATCATGGAGTAAGTCCCAGCACCATGGGCGGCCCAACGTGTAAGCCCCTCTTCGTTTCTCATGGACGCACCCTTCGCGACGTGATCGTCAGGTCTCTTCTGCCTCTTTTTTCTCACACCGATCATGACTCACGTGGGATTAGAGTAAGAATTGGCCATGACAACACCCCGTCTAGCATGACGTTAAACTGTGTGCCATCCAGCATGAAGTTAAACTGTATGTCCCCCGTCTAGCATGACGTTAAACCACACATCCATTTGAACTATGAGGCCTTCGATCCATGTCAAAGAATGGTACATAGGAAGCCTCCATGTGGTTTAAGCCCACCAATTGTCACCTTTGCTTCAGGTTCCACCATTGTCCAGCATGACGTTAAACTGCATTCCAGTCCGACGGCAAGCCATTGTAACTAACACGAACTACAAGGACTTTGATCCATGTCAATGCACGGTACATAGGAAGCCTCCCTAAGGTTCAAGCCCATATCCCATCGGACCAAGGTACCTTCTTCATGTTGGATCGCCGACACCCCCCACCAGTGGACCCCCAGGTTCAACTTCACGTCGGTTCGACGATGAAGCCCCTTTGAACTATGAGGTCTTTGATCCATGTCAAGGCATGGTACATAGGAAGCCTCCCAGAGGTTCAAGCCCACCACCTGTTGGTCACTTCGAACTTCTTCACGTCAGGTCACCGGCACCTGGGCAGCCTAGTGTGAAATCCCCATACCATCCTGACCAAGGTCCTCACTCGCGTCGGTTCACCGACACACCATTTTAAACTACGAGGTCTTTGATCCATGTCAAGGCATGGTCCGTAGGAAGCCTCCATGAGGTTCAAGCCCATCACCTGGCCATCCCGACCTCATTCACATTGGTTCGCTGACGACACCAATCCGACCAAGGTCCACATTCTCATTTTTTCACTAACGAAACCCATCGGGCCAAGGTCCACCTTCACGTCGGTTCACCGGCACCATCCCGAACTACGCGGACTTTGATTCCCTACCACGGGGATACGTAGGAGGTCTCTTCGAGGCTCAAGCCCAACTTCACCGTCACCCTTATGATGATCCCATTTCATTCCCCCTCCACTTCATTCATCCATCCATCATCCAACCTGATTCTCACCCGGGCCGCCACATCCCGGTGGGATCATGCCATCCACCTCCTCGCTACTCCTAACAGTGCATGGGCTGCTATCCACGTGTAATCCCCAACATGTCTCTGGGTCATTGTCCTCTGTGTACACCCTGATTCATTACCTCCCAAACTATGTGGGTTTTGATCCCTGTCCTCTACACAGGGTACGTAGGAAACCTTCAAGAGGTTCAATCCTAAGCAATGGTAATCCATGGTGTCCCCCATCCTGGGGCGCACTTCCCCTGTCCGCCCTCAGTGGTGTTCAGATCAACAATTACGGCATGAAATCTCCCCTCCTTGGAGTGCACCACCTCAGATCCTTCCTCATTGGGCATCCTGATCCATCCATCTTCCAGGTATTCCCTCTTTGGGATATACTAATCTGATCTGTCTCTATGGGACGTTCTGATCACTATCATTCTAACTCTGCAGGATGTTAAACTCACGGCCTGCCTCATGATAAACATGATATGCCTGAGGAAAACCTCAGATGACACGCCTATGGCTTAACCGTCTCCGCACGATGTTAAACCCTTGACATACCTTGTGATAAACTTGAGATGCCTGAGGAAAACCTCGGATGACACGCCTATCGCCTAACCATATCTGCAAGACGTTAAACCCGTGACCTAACTTGTGATAAACATGATATGCCTGAGGAAAACATCAGGTGACATGCCTTTGGTGTAACCTTCTCTGCTAGACGTTAATTTGAAACATACCCTGTGTTAAACACGGGAAGCTAAGAAAAAACTTAGATACATTCCTATAGAATATGATTCCCTGCATTCAACATGGGATGCCTCAGGTTCTGCACCCTTGAGATGCCCTCTTGTGAGGAATAATATAGGTTCCCCGATATCCACACACCCAGAGATGCCCCAATATGCCTGATGTTGTCATCTACTCAGACCGAAGGTTGCTACCCTGTTAAGACCCCATGGAATGTCCTGACGGAAGTAGTGTAATTAACCAGCATCCATGAAGATATGGCACTGGGAATGAGATTCATGAACCACATATTAAATCTATGAGGGAGACCCGGACTATGTGACGAGTTTTGAGGACGAATCCATAGAAGGAAGAACTGACATCCCATCATCCCGATTTCGATCAAGGGGCAAAAGTCCCTGAACAAGGAATGGATGTCACCTGCCTTTGGAAAGTGGGAATGCCGGGCAACAGCTATGCATCCTCCACAGACGGATGCACGCGCCCCGGCAAAAAGCGTTGGAAACAGGTATGTTACTATTCATAAGGGTAGATTACTATTCACCAATTTTTTTTTTATTTTATTAGACTCCCAAAATCATCTTGAACACAACCATGTATGTTGGATTTTTGAAATTCAAAACACAAAAGTGAAAAAAATATTTTTAAAGGTCACTTAGCACTTAGTAGTTCATTATGTTGTGTTTTCACGTGATTTTACGACATAATTATAAGAAGGGAATTTCCATTGAAAAATTTGGGTCATTACATTCTTTCCCCCTTAAGAAATTTTGACCCCAAAATTTAACTTTACAAAAACAGGTGAGGGTGTTTCTCCTTCATTGCCTCTTCTAGTTCCCAAGTTACTTCCTCAAACTTATGGTTCCTCCACAACACTTTGACAATATGGGTTGTCTTGTTGCGTAGAACCATATCTCTCCGATCCAGAATCTTTACTGGCTACTTCTCATAGGAGAGATCATCTTCCAGCTGCACCACCTCTGAGTTTTGTACATGTGAGGGGTCTGGTATGTACTTCCTCAGTAGTGACACATGAAACACATCAGGAACTTGAGCCATATTCAGTGGAAGTGCAAGACGATAGGCCACAACTCTTATGCGGTCAAGGATCTCAAAGGGGCCAATATACCTTGGGCTTAGGTTCCCTTTCTTCCCAAATCACATGACTCTCTTCCATGGAGATATTCGAAATAAGACCTTATCTCCAAAGTCGAACTCCATGTGCCTTTGACGGTTGTCTGCATATCTCTTTTACTGACTTTGAGCATCTTTGATGTGTTTATGGATGACATGAACCTTCTCTATCATCTCTTGAACAAGATCAAGTCCAAGTAGCTTTCTTTCTCCAAATTCATCCCATCAAGTTAGAGTTCTCCATCACTTTCCATATAGAGCTTCATATGGATCCATCTGAATACTCGATTAGAAGCTAATGTTGTATGAGAACTCAACCAATGGGAGATGCTAATCCCAACCAGCTTTGAATTCAAGAGACAATGCTCTTAGAATATATTCAAGCATCTGAATAGTCCTTTCAGACTGAACATCAGTTTGGGGGTGATAGGTCATGCTGAAATTTAATTTAGTACTCAAATCATGTTGAAGGATCCTCTAAAATTTAGATGTTAACATTGGATCATGGTCAGAGACAATTGAGAGTGGAACACCATGCAGTCTCACCAATTCCTTCACATATATCTTTGTAAGTTATTCAATCCAGAGATATTCCCTAATAACAATAAAATGGGCAGTCTTGGTGAGTCAGTCAACCACAACCCAAATCACATTATTTCCCTTTGACTTCTTCGGGAGACCCGTGACAAAGTCCATAGTAACATTTTTCCCATTTCCACATGGGTATATGCATTGGTTGCATCATACCTTTAGAGTTTAGGTGCTCAGCATTAACTTGGTGACATACCAAGCACCTTCATATATATTCCGCAATCTCCATCTTCATGTTATCCCACCAAAAGTGTTCTCAGAGATCACAGTACATCTTGGTACTCCCCGGATGGATAGAGAAAGTTGAGGTATGTGCACTGTCCAATATCTCCTTCTTTATCCCGGGTGATGAAGGCACACAAAGATGCATTCCAAACCAAATCACACCATCATCATCCATATGGAACTCTTGAAACTTCTCTCCCTTTACTACATTCACCCTCTTTTGTATCTCCACATCATCCTTTTTTGCTTCCTTAATCTTCTCCTGGATGGATGGTTGCACAATCATTTGGTAAAGGTAGGATGTATCCCTTTCCCTTATGATTTCCAAATCCATTCTTTTCATATCCAATAAGATAGGGTTTTTCTCAATCCACAACATGGATAGAGTAGCAGGTTCTTTTCTACATAGAGCATCAGCTACCTTGTTCACCTTTCTAGGATTATAGTGAATAGAGAAATCGAAATCCTTGATTAGCTCTAAACATCTCCTTTGACCCATGTTGAGCTCCTTTTGTGTGAATATATACTTTAGGCTCTTGTGGTCGGTGTATATGTCACACTTCTCACCATAAAGGTAGTACCTCCAGATTTTCAAGGAAAAAATCATGGCTGCCAGCTCTATATCATGCGTCAGGTAGTTCTTCTCATGTATCTTCAATAGTCGTGATTCATAGGCTATCATATTATCATTTTTCATGAGTACACAACCCAAGACATTCATTATAAGAATCACTATATATCACAAAACTTTCTCCACTTTTCAGTAGTGTGAGTACAGGTATGGTGATCAACCTTCTCTTTATCTCCTTGAAGCTTCCCTCACATTCATCCGTCCAGACAAACATTACCCCTTTCCTCGTTAGCTTAGTTAGCGGGCTTGAAAATCGTGAGAAGTTTCTCACAAAATGTCGATAGTACCCAGCTAATCCATGAAAACTATGGATTTCTATTATACTAGAGGGCCTGGTCCATTCCTCAATCACCTTTGTTTTTGAAGGATCCACATAAATTCCCTCACCTATGATCATATGTCCCATGAATTTGACCTGTTTCATCCAAAAGTCTTACTTTTAGAACTTGGCGTACAACTTCTCCTTTCTCAATGTCACCAACACAATTCTTAGATGTTCTTCATGTTCCTCCATGCTCTTGGAGTAGATGAGAATATCATCGATAAACACTACCCCAAATTTGTTGAGGTAATGTCTGAAGACTTTATTCATCAAATCCATGAATATTGCAGGGGCATTAGTAAGTATAAAGGGAATCTCAAAAAACTCATAATGCCCATACCTTGTACGGAAGGCTGTTTTCTGAATATCTTCCTTCTTCACCTTTACCTGATGATATCCAGAATGAAGATCCAACTTTGAGAAGTATTGAGATCCTCTTAGCTAGTTGAACAAGTAATAAATCCTTGGGAGAGGATACTTGTTCTTTATGGTAATCTTGTTGAGTTCTCGATAATCGATAAACAACCGCATTGTTCCATCCTTCTTCATCACAAAGGGCACTGGTGCACCCCAAGGTGATGCACTAGGGCATATGGACACTTTTTCTAGATGATATTGCAGCTGCTTCTTTAAATCCTCCAGTTCGATAGGAACCATCCTATGGGGACACTTTGAGATTTGTGTAGCTACAAGTATGAGTTCAATTGAAAACTCTACCTCATGATCCAGGGGAATTTCAGGTAACTCTTCAAGAAATACATCGCCATATTCCCACACGATGGGAATTTACTCAAGGTTGGCACTTTCCTTTGACTCAATCATTTGGGCGAGTTATGCTTCTTTATAGGGAATCAACACCCACACCATTGAAGTATTTTTCAAAAGATATTCATGATCTTTTTTTAATTTGTAGAGGATCATGGGATGGTTTGGAATATGAAAAAATATTTCCTTTTCCAAATAGTTGATATGTGATCTATATAACCAGAGCCAATCCATTCCCATTATAGCATCGAATTCCACAAAGGGAAGTATTACGAGATTTTCTAGAAGAATATTCCCACATACACCAACAGGAGAAGAGTCAAACACTTGGGTTTCACTGATTTCACCACTTGGTGTTTTAAAAGATATCTCTACTTCAATGTTTCGGGGCATCAATTCTATAGTTATAGAAAACTTGAAATAAATAAAGGAATGCTTAGAACCAGAATCAAATAAGACTTTTTTCATTCATGAGTGAATAGGAAGTGTACCTTGTACGACTTCATTATCATGCTCTACCTCTGTAGTAGTGATTTCATAAGCCTTCCCTTGTTCCTTTGGCTTTGGTGGCTGCTGATGCGGATTACCCTCGAGAACTCGAGGTTTAGTGCACTAGTTTTCATAGTGACCTAGCTCCCTATAGTTGTATCATTGAACCATGAGTGGTTCTCTCCTTTCATCAGACACATTCTCTTTCCTTTTCGTGTCTTTTCGACAATCTTGAGCATGGTGTCCTTATTTACCACACTTGAAGCATTTCCTCATCTCTTTTAGGTAGTTCCCATGGTGCAACTTCACACATTTTTGGCATGTCAGTCATTGATTTTTCTTTCTACCTATGTCTTTAGATCCACCAGCTTGAAACTCCATTTTTCTTTTCTTATCACCATATCCATTGGACCCTTCTACAAACTCTATATCCACTTTGAGAGCACACTGAACAACTTCTTCATAACTCCCAAAGTCTCAAATTGTAAGAGCCATTCTATGGTGTGGTTTTAATCCACTAAAGAATCTATCAATTTTGCTATCATTGTTGATAACAAATCCCGAAGCGTACCTTTCAAGCCATGTGAAATTCACTTCTTAGGTTGTGATAGATTCTCCTTCTTTTTTTCTTGAGCTCTATGAATTATCTCTCCATATTCGTGTGAATAGTTCATGGGAAGTACTTATTAAGAAACATTATCTTAAAGTCTTCTCATTCCATCTCTTCAATTTCCTCCCTTGGCTTAGTGATCTTAATCAAATCCCACCATTGATCGGCATCTCCATCTAGATGATAAATGACTAGGGTCACCTTCTCCATCTTAGAACAGTGAGGAACAGAAAAGATCTTCTCCATGGTGTTGACCCACTGTTCTGCAACTAGTGGATCAGAAGATCCACTAAACGTCAATGGTCGTTGCCACATAAAACATTCGATAGCTAGTTTCTCCCTCTTTGGTGAAGGAGGATGTTTCCCATTATTATGGTTATTGTTTATAACCTATTATAATTGGGTAAGCATAGCCATGATGTTCTAAAATCCACCTCCCAAATCATTGGGGATGTCATTCGTGCAATCGTTATGTTGGCCCTCGCATGAGTTGTTGGCCTGATTTCTCCTGGTTCCCATTATTTTGTAAAATAGAAAAGTTTAGAACAAAACATAAGTAAAAAAGTCATGAATAACTTATTCATTTAAAAAATTTATACAAAAAACATAACATATGGGATCCCTATGTAAATATTCTTGTTTGAATATTTGTACTTAGTCTCATGCTATAGGTTTTCTCTAGGGTTTACTAATCCTAATTCCCAAATTAACTAAACCTTTACTCTGATACCAACTATAGAGACCCATCCATTTTTTACTTTACTATTACATCATTTTAAAGATAAACAAAATAATAGAATTACACATAGAGGATCCAATGGTTTAGTTTCTTTGGAAAACTAGGACCATACATAACAATTTCAACATCAAGCACAAACATTTATTTAATTTCTTCTTCTCTAGATTCTTATTGGCACTTTTCCTCTCATTAGTACATGTAGCCACCCGGGGATATAAATCAAAAGGGGTGATCTAGAAGACCATTAAGAGGATAGATAAGAACAATATATCATGGGGTGAGCATAATCATAACATGGGATAAATATCATGAACATGGGAGGAAGCATAAATATAAGACTTGAAATGTGGCAATGCATAAAAATGAAACATCATGTATTAGTGGTTAACTAACACAAATACTTTTGAACCAATATATCATATTGTTCACACATAATTTTACATTTACTCATGAGATTCATCACTTTACCCAATGCATTGAAGTGATGTATAATTCGAGGCTCACCCATCACATTGAAACATTAATATTGTGTTATATAATTCAGGGCGCACCCGTCACATCATAACATTATCATCATCATGATTGCCACATAGAACACATATAAAAATGTACATAACTAACCCATGTAATGTAATGGGTTTCATCTCATAATAACACATTCATAAGCATTGGGTTCCCAAAGGAATGAGCGAATAATATACATGTTACAAGAACCATCCACTTTGAGTGAGAAGTAAAAGGAATGTTCTTAATATAGGAGTTCTTTTGGAATTTTTTTTTGACATAAATGCCAGTGAAAAACATTTTTATCCCAGAAAAGTAATGAAAATTATGAAAAAATTATCCTTAAGGAGTAACCATATCAAAAATGGAGTGAAAGAGGGAGAACCCGAAGGAAGAAAATTGGGTTCGAGATTTCCCATTACCTTGTATCTGAATGCTTCCTTCTCTTTAATGTCCTGGATGATGACATTATATTTATTAATTAGAAATAAAGAACCATGTGTACATTAATATGGTTCATTATGGTTTCATTAAGTGATTTTATGTTCCTTTGTATGAGTTATATATTTTTAAAACATTGTTTGAGAATGTTTGTTTTCATGGTTTTCTTGAGTGGTTCACTTGTATTCTTAAATTGAAGTTCGGGTAGAACATGAGTAAACAACAAGAAATGATATTACATGTAATTAATGATATTAAATGAGTTTTAATGATCTTATAATGAATCATATTATATACATGTGGATGAATCATTAGATAATAATTCAATGATGATTGTTTGGGTTAATTTGGGCGGTTTTTCGATCACAACGAACTTGTTTTCATTTATCACTTAGTAATGTGGCCATAAGTTATTTCATGAACATTAAATAGGATATAATACATATAATATATTCTGGTTCAACCATAAAAATGGTTTCATGACCAGATGTGATGGTTGAAATGGAATAAGAAAGCATTTCATTCTTGAAGGTGATAAATTAACACCTCACGAACAACGTTCTCTTTAATAAAATAAAAGGAAGAGGGAAAGGGGGTTGGATGATATAATATCCCATTAGAATCATAAAATTAAATTATATGTATAATAAAAGATTTAAAATACCATTTTTATGACGATATTTGGGGATATATCAAAAAATGAACTTGAACTTGAATGGAAATTAATGGAGGAGAGGGATAGAAATTACCTCTTAAATCCTGCTCTTGAGATCCTCCTTAATGAAGCTAGGATTGGTCTCTTGATGAGACCAGAAGCTCTTGAACGTGGGAGAGGGGCTAGGGAGGATGTTTGGGCAGAGTTTAGAGAAATCTTGGAGCTTGAGATGTGTGACGAAATGCGGGAGTGAAGGGTGGATTTTATAGTGGAGGGGAGAGAGGTTTCCTTAATATAAAATTCATTAGTTTATTATTTCATCACAAGATAACGAATAGTGAGTATTCCATGACCAATAATAGTAATTTTATCATGTTATCCTGAATGAAGTGGGATTAAATCAGCAGAACATCACACATGACTCTATAATTAGCTTATTTAGCTTATTTTTGTATATTACGGTATTTCACTATTCATAAAAAATTCAAGTATTTCAATAAAATCCCAAAAGTTTAACCCAAATTATTTTTGATGTGTAGAATTAAAAAATGAATTCCATTTTTCAAAAATAATTTTCTAAATATTATTAATTGTAATATTTAATTAAAATCATAATTTACTAAAAAAACAGTTTTTAAAAATTAAAACTGATTTTATAGTGCTTTCAAAAATTACTTAGGGTCTTATAAAATTATCTAAAAACTATAAGACATTGATTTGATAATTAATGAACACATTTTAAGAAATTTGTTTTTCTTTTAAATTAATTAATTAATTAAAATTAATTATTTATGACTTACAGAATACCAAAACGTTTACTAAGGTCAAATTGTCACATTCTAAGTTGTCTAAATTTTATTTAATTATTCATGGGTAAGGTTACTCTTATGTTGGATGATTTAATATTCATAAAAGTCATATAACTATTCATAAGGGTCATATTACTATTCAAAAGGGTATGTTACTATTCATAATGGTAGATTACTATTCACCAAAAATTATTTTTGTTATATTAGACTCCAAAAATCATCTTGAACACAACCGTGTATGTCAAATTTTCTAAATTCAAAACACATAAGTGAAAAACTTATGTTTAAAGGTCACTTAGCAATAAGTAGTTCATTATGTTGTGTTTTCATGTGATTTTATGACATAATTATAAGAAGAGAATTTCTAATGAAAACTTTGGGTCATTACATAGGTGGTGATTCATATAGGATCACTAGGTACTGATCCACATAGGATCTCTAGGTGCTGATCCAGGAAGGATCTCTTGGTGTTGATCCACACAGGATCGCAATACATTCTTCAAATCTCAACCAACCACTGGATTCCCGTATATAGTACGCCTGATTCTGGGAGGATCTGTTCCTCAATTCATCGGACATAAAACAACTATAACGAAGTCCCACGAAGAAGTAACCCAATGTTCTATCATGTCATAAGGTTTCAAACGCAATAGACACCGTGTCAATCAGACGCCCGGTCTGAGAGTTATGGACATTTCAGTGACGAGGGCCCTGTTGGATTCGGGTATGATCCAACCCATCCATTGTACAACCTTCTCTAAAACTCATGCGGAGTATCTTAAAAAGACTATCTTGTTCCATGGATTCCATCTCCATAGACGGTTAGTCAAACAGTAATCTGGTTTGCGAGAAATGTCCATTTAAGCGCATTTTGGATGAAGAGGGTCTGTGTCCGGTCTAACCTGGTCAGACCGACCCAACCTGCCTCGACCTGGGCCTACCTGACCCTATCTGGGATGAACAGACCAGGATCCGTCCCAGCCCAGCCTGACCCAGCTGGGCTGGCCCGAGGGGGTTGGGCAGCGGGTTCGTCTCAACCTTCTTTAGATGGGTGCGGCCCGTCGGGTGGTTCACCCCAAAGGTTGGTGCGGTCCACCAGCAAGGTGACTCGTGCGAATGGTGTCGCTCCCCCCTTCCCAAAGGGCATAAAATCTGTTTGACTTTTATGTAACCGGCCTCCCCACATGGCATTGCCACAATTAGAAGTGGGACCCATGGGGCTCAGGTCCCATTCGTCGTATCTTCAAAGCTATGGCCAACTCTTGCGGCGTACAATGACTCACCACTCACCACCAACATGGCCGAAAAAGAGTCAGCCACCCTTCAATTTGTCGCAGCGCTGCCCCCTTCCACGGGCAGCAAGAATCAGCTGTCAACTTCACCCACCGGTGCCGATCATCGGCTCCACCGCACGAGTGCTTCTTCTGCGGGGCTTTGGCGATGCTGCGTGCCACCTGGTTCGAAGGTTCCGACAAGTTGAGAAATCATCCCCTAAATAATTCAATGATAAATCATGCGGTAGAGGGTTCAAGCCTTGTTTGTTTTTCCTGCACCCTCCGCGTTAGCATCATAACATGGATGAGATTAATTCTTATTCAGACACTTAGAATTAATGAAGACAATACCGATAAAATTAATCACGATAAAACCCCTTACCTTGAGAATCGTTGGGGGTGACGTCGTGGCTGTGGAGGGAGAACAATACTCACTTGAATGTAGTCTCCAGCGTTCGTCGATCTCGGATCATTGCTACCCAAGATTCTATCGTCCGTCAGTGGAAGTTGCAACAGTAATTCACTCGAGGCTCCTTGGATGATGAAGCCATATAAAAAACACCAACTCGAGCTCCATTTAAATAGATGGGGTGGTTGGGTAACACATCGAAAAAAATAATGAGTTTTATTAATGAGTTTTTAACTATTGAACCTCTTAATTTCTAACAGTGTTGTTATGAAATTGAATGGTCAAGCCATTTAATTGCGGGAAAACCCATTGATCCCACCACCACCTCTCAACAGGAGGTAGGATAATGAAATAAATTTTTTATGTAATTTTTTTATTTATTTAAAGTCACAAAAACTATCATTTTCACCTGACCTACTATGGTCTATGTTAAACCTTTCTTAAGAAAATCCCAACATTCTAGATTCAATGATTCCATCAAATTTCAATTAAGAGAATCGGTTCAAATCATAGAAAATTCTGCCCATACATTTACTGAACATACCATAAAAAAAGTTGAAAAAATCCTTTTCGTGCTAACGAGGCCTTAGAATCAACCACCGTTAATTTTTGCAGACTCATAATAAATCAATAATAATTTAAAGAAATTATATATAATTTTTGGGTATTTACATATTCTTAATGGTAGGTCATCTGAACACTTTTTCAAATATTCATTCTAAAGGATAGTCATCTTCAATGGAGTCTCTGGTCTGATGGTTGGTCTTTTAGACACATAGCAAAAAAATTCTTATGGTGATATTTTTTGATGGTTTTTGTATCCAATACACAACCATATTTCTCAGTTCAACACCGAGTCATCACCTAACAATGATTATTTCCCATGATTTTCCAAAAATATATTTCGATAGTGACTTGCCTTTGGTGGTGGCCTTGACCATACTTATCCATATTTTTATCTGGATGGGGAGTTGTCCCCATTGGTGAGTCTTATTGGTGGTCACTCATCATTAGTGGTAGTTCATGATTGGTGATGATTTTTTTCAACACCAATCTAAATTTCCCTCCAATTTGTCATATATGATAAAATTCTATAATAATACATAAAAACACCTTAATTTTACAATAAACATTATTTTGTGATCATTAATACAAGGTTCCCAACAATCTTCTCCCTTTTTAATGATCAAAAATCATATAATTCTATAAACCACATATAGAATAAACTGAGATTTTAAATTATATCATCTTAGTATTTTAAAAATACATTGTGAGAGTTTGATCATAATGATATCAACGATATTTAAGTATCATGTAGATTGATTCATTGGAAAAAAAATTAAATACATAAGATATTATCGATAGTTAAATAGGAAATGGTATCTAATTAAGTTTTATAAGATAGTATCAATGGAAAGATTATATAAAATAAAATAATTACACATATAAATTCCATTGATCCATTCAACCCCTTATAGGATTATCATAAAGTGAAATGAATACATAAAATTCAATGAAATAGAAGATTAACAATAAGAAAAATTCTATTTAAAAAGTTAATTAAAATAGCACAAATCGAGTTAAAAAGTGATACAAAAATTTCTATCAAAGACCAAAAGTCCAAAATCATTTCATTCTTTGGCCGAGTTGAAGGATCAAGAGGAGGCTTTCCCTTAACTTTTTCTGAAATATAAGGTTTAATAGTTGAGGATGAGGTAATGAAATGTATTGTTTTTGGAATGGTAGGTATAGTATAAATTTCTATGATGATAATTGGTCTGAGATGTTTCTCTTCTTCTCTAGGAGTGAGGATAAATGGACATAAATGAGATGAAAAGGGATCATTGGGATCTCGAGTGAAAATGTGCCTGAAAAAATATGGATTAGAAGCTGGAGGTGTTAGATAGGTAGTAACTGGAATGGCATCCTGAGCCACCAGAGTGATTCCAAAAACATGCATAAAGGGCCTCATAAGATTTATGAAATCTATAATTATATTTCCACCTCTTTCCATAAAAATAAATAAATCATTATTATATTTTATAAAAATATTAATCATAGGGTTCATGGCCTTTAACTAATATAATTTTTATTTAAATTCTTGAAAAACTGGTGGAATCCTTAGGTTCTCATCAAGATATTTCAAATGAGCATTCAGCTCAAGCTTAGTATATATCCTTTAAATATAATAATTTTTAGCCTTTCTGATTGTTTCTCTATGAACATTCATATATTTCATGTACTACATAAACTTATTGTGAACATGGTCTTTGTTATGCCTTATTTTGCTAAAAATATCAAGGCATGTCATTTATATCACCTGTAATAGAATGATGTTCTTCTTTAATAAGAAACCTAGTCAAATCAATTTCAAGAGGAGGAAGATCAGTAGATGTAGAAGGTGCAAAAAGGAATACTCTCCATCTGATCAAGAATATAATCCATACTAACTACAAATGTAGTATTCATCCCCTTCAGAATAGATCTCAAAGCATCCAATTCCATGGAAATAGTACTACAAAATATGACTACATCATCCCTAGAAATGGCCATTATCTGCGGTATAAAAGTGTTGACTACCAGAGCAAGATTAAAAGACTTGGTCTTTTATCAGTGCTTTAAAAATCACTGATAAAGGAGATTTTATCAACACATATAGAATTCTTCATAAGTGTACTGTTAAAAGCACTGAAAAGGGGTCCATTATAAGGGATTTTAAAAGTGTTGATAAAGAGACATACTATAGTATGTTACAACAGCAAGCTACAACACCAATGAAATGTGTTGTAACTATACAACACAGCAATAGAAACACCAAATATCCACAAATATTGGTCAGAATAATAAATTTAAATGATATTAAATTGACAACAAAAATAAAAGAAAAAATTGTATATTATAGAAATTTCAAACAATTGTTTATTCAATTACAAAAAAAATATTACATATATTAAAAAACTTCATTATTCCTTTCTATTATATTCTAGGCCCTAAATCATTCAATTTCCAAACAGACCATCCCTAATCAAGAAAAATATCACAATTATATATGGAAACAATTCTTATGTTAGTAATAATATAAATAAAAAATTAATATAAATTGTTAATTTTATTAAAATTGATGTCAATTTTAAATAAAAAGTCACTTAGAGTCATACTGGTCACACCGTGCATTGGATTAAGGTGTTGATGATTCCAACACATCTAAAATGACATGTGGATCATTTTTATGAAGTAAAAAAAATAATATGATGGAATTTTATCAGTTTTTAGTACATCATTTGTATTCTTTACTAAAATGTCATTTTAAATTGGAAACATGCACATGTGACTCATTAAAATTACATCATGTATCAGTTTGATGTGAAACTGATTCCAATATATCAAAAAGAACTTATGAATCATTTTACTAATTTATCAAGAAAATATGAGTGTGTATGATTAGTTTTAAGTGAGTGACACTTTTTGAACTGAAATGTCGATTTTGAACTAATAACGTACACTTTAAGTCAAAATGGGATCATAATGTATCGAATTATAGTGAGGCTGATTCATAAACATCACAAATGACATATGGGTCGTTTTTGTAATTTATCAAAACAAAAGTGTGTTTCTTTAGTTTTGGTTGGTTAGTTGTCTATTTTACTAAAATTGATGTCAATTTTAAATAAAAGTACACACTTTGAGATATCCCGGTCACACTATAGGTCAAATTGAGGTGATGATGATTCCTACAAGTCTCAAAAGACTCATGGGTACTTTTAATAACTATAAAATCAATGTAATGCGTTTTCTCGATTTTGAGTACGTCATTTGTCTTCTTTACTAAAATTTCATTTTAAATTAGAAACACATAAATTGCCTCATTCTGATCACATCGTGTATCATATTGACAAGAGATTAATTCCTATATGTCACAAATAACATTTCGGTTATTTTAATAAATTAGAATGAAATATCAAGTGTGTTTGATGGGTTTTCAGTGACTGACACTTTTTGAACTAAAATGTCAATTTTAAACTGATAACAGATACATTGAGTCATAACGGACACATCATGTATTGGATTGAGGTTGGGATGATCCATACACATACAAAATGACTTATGGATCATCTACATAATGTATTAATAAATATTTTTACTAAATTATTATGAAAGTCTTAATGTGTTTGATTGGTTTTTAGTGACTGATACTTTCTGAACTAAATTTTGGATTTTAAACTGATAACATACACTTTAACCATACTAGATACATCATGTATCTAATTTTGGAACATATGATTAAAACACATTAAAAATGACTTATGGTTCATTTTCATTATGTATGAAAACATTATGAATTAATTTTATTAGTTTTAGCAGTTCAGTTATCAATTTTACTAAAATCAATGCTAATTTTAATTAAAAATATGCCCTTTGAGTCATACCGGTCACAACATGGGTTATATGGGGGTGTATCTAATTTATAAATGTCTAAAATGACTTATGAATCATTTTAAAAAACTATCAAATCAATCTGAATGGGTTTTCTTTGTTTTGAGTACGTCTGTTTTCCTTTTTACTAAAATTCCAATTTAAAATGGAAACACACACTTTGACACATTCTGATCACATAGTGTATCAATTTTACCTGAGACTAATTCCTTCACATAAAAACATAGATACTAATAATTTACCTAAATAATAAAGATAACATGAGTGTTTTTATTAGTTTTTAGTGAGTGAAACTTTTGGAACTAAAATATTGATTTTAAACTAATAATGGATGCTTTCAGTCATACTGTGCACGTCGTGTATCAGATTGAGGTGTCTCTGATCCATAAATGTAAAAAATTACAAATGTATCATTTTTTAAAGTATAAAGATAATACAAATGTGTTTTATTAGTTTTTAGTGGTTTAGTTTTCCATTTTACTAAAATTAAAGCCAATTTTTAATAAAAAGGCACACTTTCAGTCATACTGGTCACACCATTCCTCAAATTGAGGTGAAACTAATTCATAGATATAGAAAATGAATTTTTGATTTTTGTCCTAAAGTATCAAAACAATATGAATTAATTTAATTGGGTTTGAGTACATCATGAGTATTGTTTTTATAAAATTTTATTTTAAACTGTAAACACACACTTTTGACACATTATGATCACATTGTGTGTCATTTTGATGTGAAACTGATTCGCACGCGTCGCAAATTACTTAGGAATCTTTTTTTATAAATTATCAAGGAAGTACAAAATTTTTTGATCTATTTTCACATAGTGATACTTTTTTTTAAATAAAATATCAATTTTAAACTGATAACTGACACATTTAGTCATACCGGGCACATCATGTATCAAATTGAGTTGAAGCTGAATCCTACACATCAAAAATTACTTATGGATTGTTTTAATAAATTATCAAAGTAATATGAATATTTGTTTTTAGTTTTGAGTATATTGGTTTTCTGTTTTATTAAAATTAATTTCAATTTTAAATATAAAGAAGTACTTTGAGTCATACCGGTCCCACTATGTGTCAGATTGAGGTGTGGTTGATTCATACATATCCCAATATATCAAAAAAACCTAACTATACATGATACCATGGTAAACATTAACTATATTTGTCATACGGTCAACACTACTTGAGTAGCATTGAACAAACCAATCTAGATAAAAAAATAATTAACCTGTATAAGAAAACAATATCTGATCAATAGTAAAAAAATAAAATAAAACATAAATATGAAATAATTCATCAATTCTATGTACAATGATTCTACTATAGATACTTAATGATTTCTTCTATGATTAATTAGTGGAGTAACTTGATATAATGTATTAAATGTTGAAATTATAGGAGTGAAATATTTTGTTAGATAAGAAGTCTTTGGATGTTTTGGTGAAAATGGAATGAAATATGGATATATCACCCAAACTCGAACAAAAGAATCAACTAGTATAAGAAAATAATTATTATGTGAGTACTAATAAACATTAATAAATTAAACATAAATATAAAATAATACATTAATTCAATGTACATTTATTTTAGTATAAAAAAACAATATTACCTCTTTGATTGAGAAGAGGTGGCATCGTTTCTCTTCCTTAAAATTTAGTGGTGGGAACTTGAAGGACAGTGATAAATGCAACACTGAAAGGGTGAAAAGTTTTTTAGGGAGAATAATTATGTGATAATTTTGGTAAAGATTGGAATGAAATATTGATAGACCACCCTAACTTGAAAAAAAGAATCCACCTACATAAGAAAATAACTTTTATGTGAGTAATAATGATAATAAATAAATAAAACATAAATATAAAATAATACATTAATTCTATTGACAATGACTGTTCTATGAAAAAAATAAAGGATACCTCTATTATTTAGTAGAGAAAAAGTTGTTTCTCTTCTAATAAAGTCATTATAACTGGACATAAAACATCTAAAATAAATGAACACTTTAATGAATAATGAAAATTAAA
Source organism: Viscum album (assembly GCA_963277665.1). Taxonomy (NCBI): domain Eukaryota; kingdom Viridiplantae; phylum Streptophyta; class Magnoliopsida; order Santalales; family Viscaceae; genus Viscum; species Viscum album. The sequence continues at coordinate 1,303,708,021 of OY728130.1, read as the reverse complement.
TCAATGTTCCATTATATAATTTTTTGGTAAATAGATAATTTATATCATAACATTACCTTTAAATCTATATAAATGGTTTCCTCCATTATATTTTGTTATTCATAGGGAATGATAACATCACCATGTGTAGAAGAAATTATCTTCATGAGTAGTCAAAATTTTAATTTATATTATGTTAAGGAAGTAGAGATTATGTAATATTACGATGAAAAATATAGTATAAAAAAATTGTTACCTTCTCATTGAACAGTTTTTAATGTTTCATGGATTTTGTTACTCAATAGAGAATACAAATCCCATCTTTGTGGTCCCCTCTAATTTAAAATAAATTTTCTACATTTGGACTCACATGAAGTGGTTTTGATCTCCCCAAAAAAGTATCAACCTTGATTGAATTTTCATCTGATGTTACAATTGTTTTAATCTCTAGTAGGACAATTTACCAATTATTCATTGTTGGGTCAGAGACATAAAATACATTTACTACTCTTGATTTTATTATGAATGACACATATATTACCCTTCCATAATAAAATTCACCTTGATGAAGCCCATTTAATCATCTTTTACTACATTGATATTTTCAATCTATTTGTAATGGGAAATCAACACTTGAAATGTTATATAATCTTGAATATCTATTTGATAAATCCTAAAATATAACATATTTTCATAAATTATATTTTTATTCATGGAACTAGATATGTGCATAGATTCATACATAAGTGCAACACCACTATTTTTCATTATATTGCATTCATCATGTTCTTTTTTATAGAATTTATACTAATTGATTAAAAACTAGTGTAAGATATTACATTTTCATTTTGTCCTCTGAATATCTTTTGAAGTTATTCGGCAATTGAATTCAGATTTTCAGATAACTCTATATAAATTTGATCTCATAACCATCCTATAAATTATTGATTAGATGTATTTGATATCCATCCTTCAGCCATTGATGGATTCAAATCTCTAAGAATTTATTTGTGAGATTTAATGTATGGATCAATATATTGACTATTATATAAATTGTAAAGGTGTTATTGCTCCCACTCTATCAAGGTAATTGTAAAAATATCTCTTCTAGAAATCCCTTCACCCTTAGGAATTCATTGTGACAAAACATTAGGGGACCGATGTTGTCAACATCTAATAGGTAATCGGTACATAAATCAATATATTTTTCAACAATATATCATTCTACAATAAAAACTTTGGGACAACTTTAATACTTGACATACCCTTTCAAAATAAACATATATTCTTGAATTGGATACATCAATATATAATGAATAGGACCACATATATGAACCTATATAACCAAATGAACCATAATTTGGAACAATATATCAACGAATAATTATAGGAAGAAAATATATAATTCACATAATATGACATAAACCTTCTTATTCATGATTGGAAAAATTACTGGGTCTATAACGTTTCTGCATATGGCTTTAAAAAAGAAGAATAGTCTGACTAATGTATGTCATACATTTTTAGGTAGAATGAAATAGAAATAAAAATGAATTAAATCATGCATAAAAAAATTATAGTTATGTGATTTTAGTACGTGTAATGTTAATCTAGTCATTAGCATGATATTTTTGATATTTTGGGAATAACCCTGAGGAACTCTTACACTATCAAGGAAAATGAAATATTGTCTTTTTCCTATCTAGATAGAGTGTAAGATTTTTGAAGAAGACATGTCCACCTTTTAACATTCAACATTTCCAACTCTTCACTTATCCCCGTTTCAATTAAGTCCAACCTAGCCTTGATTGCATCTTTCATGTTTTAGTATCCTTGATTAACTTTCCAATAAAAGAATAAAATACATTTTTAACATTCATGACATCAAGAAAATTTCTAATATACAAAAGAATTCTAATATAGTAATTCAATGAAAATTGATCCATTCTTAAAACCTAATTTTATAAGGTTTTTCAAAAATGGATTACCAATATAAGCATAATTAACTTTTTCTTTATTTTAAGTTGATAAACCATTACCAGATATGGTGTTGTACCTTGTTCGATATTCCCATTTAATAATGTCATCTAGGATCTTTATTTATTTCAGCGAGGTGAAATTATCAGATATCCTCAAAACACAGTCTTTGAGGAATGCTTCATCCGAATAGAGTATGTTCATTTTTCACAAATGGGACACTCCAACATTACATTAATGTTATAATATAACTATTTTAAATAAGAGGGGAATTCAATTATCATTTCAGACAACATATCCATCAATGTGAATTATTTACATCTATAAGCACCATACATTGTAAAATGTGTATCCCATATCAATTTTAGATTTTCAATCAATGAATATAAATAGTCATCAATATAATTATTGAGTTTTTTTGGTCCAGATATAATCCTAGAAAACATAATGTATCTGTGCTTCATACATAACCATAAAGGTATTTTATAAATAACGAACATGATGGTACAAGTAGTATGAGTAAAACTCTATAAACCAAAAGGATTTATTACATCTTTAGATAATGAAAGAAAAATGTTTCTCAGGTCATTTCCAAATTCAGGATACTCATAATCCATTTTCTTACACTAAAGAGAATATGTTGGATGATATAGGTTCCCATCATTAATTATTTTATATTCATGACATGTCAATTGTGTTGTAGTTTTATATTATCCATATTTTCTTCTAAACAATGGAATGATAGGAATTTACCATATATATTTTAAAGGAATTGATTTATTTTTCTTGAATCAATCTATGCCACACTTGGGTTACTGTATGAGTGATTCATGGTCATTGTAAAATAGCAGACAATCATTTTTAAAATCAAGAATCTTTTTAGAGATCACTCCCATTGAACATAACACTCGTTTATCATCATATGATATTCATGGTAGTTCATTTTAATTCTATATAATATCATTCATCAGACCAAGTAGTTATGTAAAGCTGGTGTCACTCCATCCACTGCTAGCTTTCAAATTATATAACTTCAATACTGTTGACAATGTTGTGTATTTAGCATAACTAGTATACCATAGTTTCTTGGAAAATCTATTTAAATCATTTATCAACTTTGGATAATAAAAAAGGTCATTTTCATTTCCCATTTTCATTTCTTCCATGAAATCTTCATCATCCTTTATACTAGTATTCATATTAAATGATCCTTAAACCACAATATCATCACAATTGGTCACCAAAATCATTTTTTTTCCAATGTTTAGTCCAAAATTTTTATCTTTGATCTATTACATGACAAATCAATTTTCTTTTAAATCTTATAGAATAAATTTTATTAATTAACAACAATGTAAACATGGAAAGATTATTTTAGAAGTGTCATATGCAAGATATCTTGCAAACTTGATGAACTCTTTAACTCCATCTTCATACTCATTTATTGAGCGATTATCACTCATCCATTATCGATTCATATCCATACTATTGGATTCATAAATGAGTAATTTTTTATAGTTAATAAATAAATACACATAAGATATTCATGATCAATGGTTAATGTTACAGACAATTCTAATAAAGGAAACTCAATATTTAATCATTTGAATGAATTTATGTATGTTTAAGAAAATGGTTAATTGAATTTAATAGAATAATTAATCCACTATGGAATGTGTAATCCTATGAATTCATTCAATGTTAAAATTTATAGACAAATCATCCTCATCAACTCATTTCTGAAACATTTATTATTGAATTTTCTTATTTGAAATATCCTTCATCTCTTGTGGGCCTGAACGTATGTTTCTTGAAATACTCTAATAAGTAGTCATCCATGGTATGACTAGAGACCAGAGTAGTACAAGAAATATAAAATAAATGGGGGATGAGTTTCAGGAAAAAAATGAAATAATGACTGTTTGGGAGATGAAGTTGATAAGGATTACAGTTGTTTGTAAAAGAGATGGGGGATGAGTCTCAGAAAACAAATTTCAATAATAGCTATTGCTTCACACACATAAAGACATTCTTAAATAACCTAAACAAATGAAAATATAATATAGGCAATTAAAGAGTAATAAGAAACTGAAATATGATAATGAATAATAGTAAACTTGAATTCAATCAACTATAAGATATATAAATGTATTCAAAAAATATTTTAATAAATAGAGTTATTTCATATACATGGATTGCAATCAGAGATTCCTAAGGGTGGATCCAATACATGCAGAGATAAAATGATGAATACATAAAAATAATTTCTAATATATTGTGTTTGATAACATTCATTCTAATTTTTGGAATAGGTGGTGTATCAACCTATAGAATTATTACATTTAAAAATAATTTTATATGAAATATTTGAAAAAATATCACGACTCTTGGGATGTCATACCACCATACTGGCCCATCCCCAGGAATCTGCAGAGGTTGTCACATTAGATCTACCCATATGAAGGATTCTATGGAGGCAATATACTACACATTGACCCATCCTTGAGATTCTGGGGAGGTCTATAAAGAAGTTGGCAGAAAGTAATAATACAAATAAACATTATATATCACAAACAAGGGACAAAAAATGCAACAATCCATACAAATCCTATCATAGACACACACACACATATAATAGAATTTATAATAAACATAATTGCAAAACAAATTCTCATTTAAACATATTTTTTAATGAAAATCAATATAATATCATCTTAATTGAAAAAACTAGAACCATAATTTGTGAGTAAATAAGTTAAAAATAACCCTGACATTATATGTTCTAAAAACTCATATAAATAGATAAAAATATATATATTGACATATATATATATATACGTTCATGTATATATGTATGTATATATGTATATATTCATAGAATATACATAAATTGATAAAAAATATTTGTAACCATTACAGTAGAATACAACAACCTAGTAGAATATATACAACCCCATACTAATTTTGAAAAGAGATATCCATTGAAAATAAATAAATATGGTATCACCCTTACAATGATTTATCTTAAATTAAAACAGCACAATTCAATGTAAATATATTTTTATGAAAAATCCCTTACACCATAATATCAAAATAGAATTTAAATAAATAAATTACTTACAAAAATTGCATAAAATAATCTTTTGTTTCTTCTTCACACCATCTCCAATTTAATTATTGGTTTTCTTAAATCAATTTTCTCTTTCGTTTAAGGTATTATATCAAAAACAACTACTATTTATATAGTGGTATATATATCTAATTAATTATATTATCTAAGAATTTAAAATAGTGAAATAATTAATCTTGTGTCTCTAGATGGGGTACAGAGGTAGAAAACAGCGAAAATTGATTGAAAACAGTAATTTAAAATACAAAAATTGCATATACAAATCAGTAGTCTAACAAAAAATCACATGAAAAATAAAAATTGTATAAAATGACTGGACCAAAAATAACTAATAACATCATTGAAGAATAAATCAAAAATGAAACAATAAATAAATAATGAAAATTAGAACCTACAAAGGAATATATTGGCCTACCTCGCTAGGTTGAAGAAAATCCAAGACCCCTAGATCTAGATATCGATGTTTTCTTCATAAACCTTAACTGCAAGTGAACACGAGATGCTAGATGATATTTGAGAAACTGGAGGAATTGGGTTTGTTTGATTCAAGTGGGTTAGTGTGATTCGATCTTTAATTCACCATGTAGGAGCACCAAAAATGGGTGGCTTCCACAGAAATCTTCTGATATTGTGACGAGTTCACAACTGGTTTGTGGTTTTTTTAAATGGATCGAGAAACTTTTATCAATGATTTCAAAGAATCACTGATAAGGAGTCTATTTATCATTTCATAAGTAATAATCACTAATAAGAGGAATATAAATTAGTGTTTTTTAACACTGATAAAGATTTCTTTTATCTGTTCTTTTTTAAGCGTAGATAAATGTTTAATAATAATAATTAAAAATAAAAAATTTAAAATATATATACTTAATAAATATATATAAATATAAATATATTAAATATATTCTTTATTTAAATATAATTATTATAATTTTATAATTATTTAATCATATAAATATTTATTTCTAATTATATAAATATTTTATAAATTAATATTTATATATTTATATACATTTATATAATAAAATATATATTTAATAAATATATATAAATATAAATAGAGTAGATATATTTATTAATTAAGTAAATTTATTATTAATTTAATAATTATTTAAGTATATAATTATATAAATACATATAATTCTTTAAATACATATAATTATCTATTTATAATTATATTAATAATTTTAAAAAAAATATTTATTTATTTATAATTATAAATATATAATTTTCTAAATACAGTATGTATATTTATAAGTATATTTATTTGTAATATTTTTTTACAAATAGTTTTTTAACATTTTTATTTAATAACTAAGTTTAAGTGCATGCATGTTTAAAATAAGTCAAATTGAAATAATTAAAAATAAAGAACTTTTAACCAATATTGAACAAATGGATAAGTTTTTTTTGTATGAATTATATTTAAATATGAATTAATTATGTTTATGTGGAATAAATATAATAAAAATTTGACCTATGATAAATTTAAAATTCATATGAAATTCAATTATATGTCCATTACTCTATGCAGTTAGTAAATATTTTTAATTCATATTATTTTTAAATTCTAAACCATTATTCACTAAATATATGACTATTTAATATAAAGTACCCAAATATTTTGTAATATGTAATTCATATTTATATAGATTAATATATATTGATGTAATTAATATATACTATTTATTAACATTATCAATAATCATCTAATTAATAAAATGTTTAATATTATCAAAATTTACTTATTTTTAATTTTAGTTTATTTAATTTTCATTTTCATATTTATATATATTTATTAAATACTATTTATTAGTAATTTTTATTTATATACAATATAATCAATCTATTAATTTTTATCAATAATTATTTGATATAAAAATATTGATTTTTTTAATAAACTCAGTTTTATTTTTATTTATTTATTTATTTTATTTTACTTATTCCGACATTTATAAATGCTAGAAAAGCATTGGTGAAGGATTCCTTTATGAGAACTACAACTAAAATGATGATAATGGGTTCCCTTTATGAGTGTTAAAAATAACGCGTCTGTAAAGGGTTCCATTTATCAGCAATGAAAAAATAAAGCGTTGAAAAGGGAACCTTTTCTCAACACTAAAAGTAAGTGATGATAAAAAGGTTAAATATATCAGTACATTAATTATCATAGATAAATATTTTATTTATAAGTGCTTTTTTCTAGCTCCGATAAATATTAGTGCTGTTAAATGTCTGCTTTTTTAGTATTGAGTGTATTTTATTTTCAATCTCTACTTCCTAAATGTGAAGCCCAATATTTAGATTAATATGATATATCACCATATAAAATAGATACCATGCACCATTTTCACATAAATTAGTGACCTAAGGTGCCTTGTTTTTAAAAATCAAACCTAATTTAGAAAGAAGACTCTCTTAGAAAGATTCTTAGTCTCCTATTGTGACAATATAATCTGAAAATAAAGAAACAATATGAACATATATTGATGTAGATATAGTGGTAGGTGGAGGAATATTAGAAAAACAACCTCTAAAACACTCATTCATCATCAATCTAATCTACTAAAGATCCATTAGGATCTGTATATCTTTGAGAAACTATCCTCTCATCATCTGAATATGATTAGTTTAGACCAAGTCTGACATACACTGGGTACTTGTTCCAATGCTCAAGAAATGGGTCCAGCAATCTATTAGGAGAAGTTTCATATCTCTTTAAAGATGATTTCTCTATAATTTTACATTCAACAATGCTTTATAAAACACCAAAATTCTCATCCTCTCTTTAAAAAACCCCATCATGCTTAGTAATAGTAGGCTCAAATTCCATTTATTCATAAAATAACTGTTCAACAATAGTCTACTAAAAAACCATATGTACATCAACTAAATGCACATAATGATTTACATAAATAGTGTATCTTTTTGGTATTGGAGATCTCTCCCCAACAACTGATTCTTTCTTCTCATATGAAGTATCTCATTTCATAACTTAAACTTTTATTGGTATTTATAAAACATCAATAAATCCCTAATAAACCTGTAGAAGAAAAGGGAGCCTAAGGTATCTCAACATCCTCAGCTCTAACGCAACCAGTAGTACCATCATATTCTGAACGTCCATCATTGTTATCTCTATCTCTAAATTCATTGATATTTTATTCATTGTTATTTTCACCTCCCGCATCTTCACCCCCTTTTTATTCTTCATACTCATCAAAATTTTCAAAATTTCTATTTTACTAAAAGGATTTTGAAGTTCTTTTAATCTATTCATCATCTAATATATATGTTTCTTTATCATCACTTCCTTTTTTTAAAAGTATCTCTTAGATAGGGAGATACCTAGTTCAACATGGAAAACAATAGCTAATAGCCAGGGAGCATTAATGAATGGTTGGTTCACTGCATTCAACCTTTGGATATTTTCTTTCTTCAATACCAATGGAAAAAAACTTTTCTTCCCCATTGGAATAATCAACTACTTCATCTGTTTCCAATCCATGATCTACAAGTTTCTTCGGTCTATTTAGATTTTCAACATGAATGGATTATTTATAATGTATTTCAACATCATCAAACCACTGTTTATTCCATTGCTTCCAACTAATATTCATCCTTTTAATATAACCCTTGTAATTCAGAAGCCTACACACTTTACAATTTATTCTTATCCTTCCTCAACTAGTCCCTTGTCATCTAGCATATCCAAAATAAATTTGCGGTATATTAGATAATCTGATTTAAAAGATAATTTTCATATCTCTATAATGTGTACCATCAGATATGTGCATAGGTTAATCATTTCTTCTCTTTTACTATGACATAAAAGATAAACATCTTATTGCCTCATTGTCAAAAAATCACCCACCCTTGGGAAAATAAAATGCAAGATAAATTCGAAAATTAATCTACATTCTATATCTAGATTAGTAGAAATAGGTCTTCCCACTATCCCATCTTTTGTTAATTCTTGTAATGCATCCTCTTAAACAGTGTCATTATTGTTATCTATAATAGTTCCTTGATATTCTTTTGTAACATCAGGATGAAATCTAAAACAACTACCCCACTTCCTTTATTATGATACAACATTAAATCCATTTATTATTGTTTCGAACTAGTCTTCATTTTCCTCAAAATAAATCTCAGTGAACTGATAAAATTGTTGCACCATCTTAGGAGAAAACGTTCTCTGGTAATTAGAGAACAATCTGACCCATTATTGGTCTTGATAATATTTGATCACTATATATTTTTTGGATATAAACCATTAATAATGATCTAATTTTCGGGCTCTAAAACACTGTTTACAATATCAAGATTCAATAGATTAACATCAGTTGAATGACTAGATTCCCCTTTCTATTTTGTTGATGTACACAACTCATCTAGAGAAGTTTCATAGGCTTTCTTCATTCTAACCATGAAAATAAGTTTAAAATATTTGGGTGAAAGCGCGGTAAATATGATGTTAGGGAGATAAAAGAGTAGTGTTGTGTTTTGAGAAAAAATTCTTTGGGGGAGTGAGAGTGTTGAAACTAGACAAATATATGATTTGTTATTAATAATTAATTTTAGGGATTTGAAAAATTCAAATCAAAATAATAATTGAATCGAAATGAAAATTAAATAAACAACCCATAATAAAATTAGAAATTACATCTTAAAAACTAATAAAAATAAATTGAAAAAGAAGATTGTTACCAATAGTGGTAAACTACAATAGTGGGTAAAACCATTGGTGAGTAAAAATTGTGGTGAGTAATTCCAATGGTGTGTAATTCCAATGGTGATTAAAACTCAAGAATGGTTAAAACTCAATGGTGGGTAAGACTCAATGATTATCCCCAAACAAAAAAGATTATCCAAAATTAATCATACCTAATTTACGTTTGATATAGTTTAATCTCTCATAATTCAAAGTCATAGTGAATATATCATCCAGATGGTGTTTAGTTCCAACATAAACAAGATTAATATCAATTTTTGAAAATTATCAAACAAAAATTAATTTCTTTCATAAATATGGTTTTTAATATAGTGATATATAGGGTTATATATATATATCACATTTGTTGCCACAATTTTTAGGGATATGTTTCGATTGATATACATAGTCTAGTAATGTTTGTTTCATCCAAAAAACATGTGCACAAAAACTACCTAAAACTATGTATCCATCTTCAGCAGTAGACAATGTAACAAAAAAATTTCATACTACACCAAGAAACTAATGACCTGCCCAAAATATAATATGTTCCAAAGTTTCTTTTTATGTCCAACTTAGAACAACCAAAATTAGTGTCTGAGTAAATAACTAAGTCAACTGATTTTCATCTAGGATAGAAATATCCTTAAATGGTAGTTTACTTGAGGGATTTGGAATTCATATTTACAACTATTAAGTGTTAATATTTTATATTTTCTTGAAAATGAGCACTCATACTCACTCTAAATAGAATGTTAGGTCTAATAACAGTTATGTAGAGATTACTTCCAATCTTACCTCTATGACTGGTTTGAGCAAATTATTTCCCAACTTCATGAATGGCCAATTTACATGTGGTACTCATATGAATATCACTACTCTTAGTTCTAAACAAATAAAGTCATTATAAAAGATATTTAGTATATTTAAATTAAATTAAAATAATTCATTATTTATTTTGAAAAATTGATAACCAAGAAAGAATTTTAGTTCACCCATTAAACACGTTTCAAATTTATTTTATATTGTTTTTCAAAAATTATAATTTATTGTTTTTTAAAAAATATTCAAAAATAATATCATCTACATTAATTTGAAATACTCAAAATTCTTTTGAAATTATTTTTATAAATAGAGTAAGATCAACTGCACCTTTTGAAAATAACTTTGAAATAATAAAAGAGATGATCCAATCATAAAAAGTTATAGGAGCTTGTTTTAAACAATATTATGATTTTGTTAACTAGGAAATAGGATTTGGAAAATGGGGATTTTGAAATATAGGGGTCGTTCTCGAAAACACCCAAAACTATATACCCATATAAGAATGCACTTTTGACATCCATTTGATATAGTTGGAAATGTAGATGTGTTGCATAAGAAATAAGTATTATAATGTATTCTTGACTTATTACAGGTGTAAAGGTATCTTCGTAGTCTATACCCTTGGGCAACTAATCTATCCTTATTCATTACTATAGTTCCATACTCATCAACTTTTTTTTATAAATAACCATTTATTTCATATAGTAAAAGTATCTTTGGGGCTGTTAAATTGTTCCAAAACATTATTTATCTCAAATTTATTATGTTTTTCTTACATTTTCCTTACCTAGAATTCATCATTAATTTCATTTATGATGTTCTTAGGTTCCAGCTGGGTTTAGAATACATTATGTTCAACTTGACATCATAAAGAATCCCAAGTTTGTGTACCTATATCTATGTTTTAAAAAAACATCTAAAGGATGGAATTTAAGGGTACCAAAATCTCTAGAAAAATAAGGGCTGGTCACTTTAGTGTCCTCTGTAAGTTCATGTTCAAGCTTTTGATGTTCCCCAGAACATGACTTTTTTTATTCTTGTTTTATTGCAGAATCAGAATTTTGGTAATTTTAGTTCAATGTGTAAAAATCATACTCAAGGTTTTCTAAAGGGTTTTCATACTCATTTGGACATGTTTCATCAAAATTGACATGAAAAAACTCTTCCACATATGCTGCATTTGAAATAAGGCTTTACACATGGTTGAAAACTTTTAGAGGACGGGTATCCACTTAGCCTCCCAGTGCCTATGTTGTGTGAACCCATGGAAGGAATCAGTCAACTATCTCTTCATAAAGAGTGACTAGGTAGCCTATATTTCATCTCTTTGATCCTCATAGCCACAAACTGGCATGTAGAAACCCTACTTCCAAGGTCTCATGTCCTCATGGATTCACGATGTTGAGAACAAGAGCATGGAATGCAAGGTGTGGGACATTATCATAACTTCTATCTGCTAGATCATATGGGAAGTAGGGACCAATCCTGGCTGGGATCTCGGATGTCTATTTCACACCTTTGTATAAGGGCTAGGTCCCTTATTTGAGAGATAATATTTTTTCTTAAAGAGAGTCAGAATGTGGCCCTGGTTTGTACCCTTCTCAATAGACCTCTCATGCATGGAGGTTTGGGGGGAAGATGGATTGGATGGAGTCCTCCTATTAGCGTGCTAAATGTTAGTGTGGATGGTTCACTCAGGAACGGATTCATGAGCGGTGGAGGAGTCCTCTGTGACCAGATTAGTTCCATCCTCTTGTAGTTCAGTATGTTTTATGGTTCATGCACTTCCATGGGGGTGGAGGCACGAGCATTGCTAACGAGACTTCAAGTTTGTAGGGAGCATGAATTTTAGGTGTCAGAAGTGGAATCAGACTCGGGTGTTCTAGTGAATATGATCCAGGGTAGGTATGAGACTCCCATGTATATTACTTACATTATCTGAAGGTGCGTTATAGAGACTCCTTTGGGTCAGTTCTAACATTATAGTTGGAGGGAATCTAATTTTCTTGCTGACATTATTGCAATATTTGGATGTTCAGGAGAGGGTTTAACCATCATTGATGGTTTGGGGTCTCTTTCCCAGGAGTTTCAGATCATTACACAATGGAATTCCCTTAAATTACATTATTTCTGACCTCCTTGAGGCTTTGTTGTTGGAAGGGACTCAGCTACTATTCCTAGATGATAACAAAAAATATGTTTGAGTCTGTCAAAACTCTTCCACATTCATTGTTATTTTGTTAAAAACACAATAATATTTTCTTGAACATTAATAAACAAGGAACATTAGTTCATCAGATTTAGAGGAAAATTTTTCTAGATTATCATTAGTCTTAATAATAAAGACTTTGCATCCAAAAACTCTAAAGTAATTATCCTTCGTATTTCTAATACTCTAAAGTTCATAAGAGGTGTTCTTGAAGATTGGTCAAATTATAACTGTAGTACCCATAGTTTCTAGTATGAAACCCTTTCTTGATGCTTTTAATGGTTATAAAGTTAAGGGAGATGAATGGGAGATTCGGGAGAACATGGAATGAAGTTTTGAGGAAAAAGAGGAAGTCGCATGGGAGGGGCACGGTTTGTTTAAACAGTGAGGCCAAACCGTGCGTAGTTGGTCTTGGAGGTAGTAGCTTCCATACGGGTGGCACAGAGTTTGTCTAACCGTGAGTCCAAAACATGCGATATGGGTGGCCGAGGTATTAGCTAACACATAGTTTGTTCATGTTTTGTCTAATCGTGCAAGAAAACCACGCAACCACTTAAACGAGATCCTATAAAGGTGGATCTCGTGCGTTTTTTCATCTATGTGGCTCTTTTTTCCCCTAAATGGCCATAAATTTGTATTTTTCTTCTCCTTAGGTCATAGAAGGTTCTCCCATAGTTTTGGAGGTGATCCAAAGGCATCTCTAGGTGAATCAAAGCCATATTCTTTAGGTATGTGATCGTTCTTCTTGGTTCTTGATCGGTTTCTTAGATCTACTTAGATCTACTTCTCCTCTTCTCTCAGTTTTTTAGATCTACGCCCGTTATGGGATGGTCTATGTGTGTGGATTCCAAATATGATGAGATCTAGTTTTATATTTCTAGGAGAATAGATCTAAGGTGGGTTTTTAGAGAATCGACCTAGGTTTCTTGAGCGTTATTCGACCGTTGTGGTTTTCGTCAAAACCATTGAGGTATGAGGCTTCACTCTCGACTCCTCTTGTTAGAATTTATTAGATTAGATTCAAATTTGTTTATTTGAATGGATTTTATTGTGAAAATTTTAGAATAAATATTCTTTAGTGATGATTTAGGGTTTTGATGAGATTATGAAATCTTGGTGAATTGTTGTGCAAAGTGATTTGGCATGTTGAATTTAAAATGTTGATTTTAAATTATGGATTTTTTGAAATTGTATATGGTTTGATGAAAAGTTTTTTTTCAATAAAAAATTTGTTTTATTGAAATGGTTTGATATTGAAATGACTTTGATGGATTTGGTTTTCAATAAAAAGGGTGTTTTATTGAAATGGTTGTGAATTGAAATGGTTTTGATGGAAATGGTTTTAAATTAAAAGGTGTTTTATTGAAAGGGTTTTTTGGCATGACTATTGGGAATATGTGGTGTGTGTTTATGTGGCATGTACGAGGCTTGGTTGAAATATGACCTTGTGCTCAGTGCCAAATGTTTAATGGCACAATGGTAACTATATGTACGCGGATTGGTCAAAATATGACCTTGTGCTCGGTGCGAAAGGTGTAATGGTACATAGGAAACAATTTCCCTGTGACAACTTGGTAGATCTATGAGAGACCGTTCATGAGTATGGAACTATCATAATGAAGCATGCATGGTTGGTAGCATGGGTTGGGAAATGTTTGGGTATGCCAAAAGAGAATGTTTGTGACATAGTTCCAAAGCTTGTTTGGTTATTTTTCTGGAAAAATAACTTGCTGGAAAATTGGTTTCAATTGATCTTGGAATGCCTTTGGTTATGAATGGTTTTGAAAACTTGTTTATATTTAGTTATAAACTGCTTTTGAGCAAATGTTTTATATAAACTGTTTTTATATAAATGTGGATAACTCTTCTATCCTAGTGGCATGAGTAGGGAAGTCATTGGGAAAACCTACTGTGTTTTATACTCACCCCTGCATTGGCACATTGGTGCTTTTGCAGATGTCATGTTTCGGGATACAGGTAAAGGTAAGGCATCTTACTGCTAGAGGCTTGTGGTGATGCTTGGGAGATGTTGTAGAGATTTGAGATTGTGGAGTGTGGAGTTGTGGTGTCTTTTGAGAGTCTTGAGCTGTTCATCCGTTGTGTACTATGATGCTTAGTTTGGTCTTCCGTTGTTGTGTACTTTGATGTAGTTTGGTATAAATGAAGTGTTTATTGGTCTTTCATTTGTTCATGCATCATATAGTGAATGTTTGGTTATGCTTGGTTGATTTATGGGTTATTTTCCTAAAGGGTAAATCGTCCCCCAACTTGAATTTGAACCCCTTCAGCATTTATTTACAACCTTTGTCATCTTGGGGATGTCGCTTAAGGCCTAGTAATGACTCGTTGTACTCTCAATCCAATGAAAATTGGTGGGCCATTACCAATGGTATCCGCGTGTTTGGTCCTTGCCTAACAAGTATTCATCGATGTGCTTAGTCTTGGAGTTGAAATTCATTCTTGTCTATTCCTTAGGTCCAAATTTTAGACAAGAGTAGTATTGTCGGAACTTGAAATGTGTAGCATAAAAGGGCATAGGTAACTCGTTTATGCTGAACTTCAAGTTACTAGGGTGTGGGACACATAAGTGTTCTGGATACACTTCTAGATTGTTGGGAAATCTCATTGTCATGGGTTTAGCTAGTGAGATGAGCCTGACATGAATCATAGATGAATGAATTCCCACTCGGATTCCATATCTCATTGTGAGTAATGAGTAAGGATGTTGTGCAAGGTGCGAATTTTTGAAAAATGTAGAAATTTTTTTTAAGTAAAAGATTTTGGAAACAAGGTATTTGGTGTATCTTGTATATGGTTTGATTTTCAAAAGGCATGAGGAATGTTTTCCAAAATGCTCAAAAATTGGAAAAAGGTTGTTTTGAAAACAATGTTGTGATAGATGATGTGATAGAATTTGAAATTCAAATCCATCAGTTGCTAGAGAGTGAGATTGATGGAGTTTGTTGTTGGATTAGAAAATGGCACCTGGTAGGCATTGTCAGAACCAACCCAAAGAGGTTGTATAGAATGTGGTTGCACCAGAACCATGGGTGAACCAAGAGTTAGTTTAGAGTATTGCCCAAGCTTTTCAAGCTGTGGATATGGGGAACTGGGGGAATGAGCCACGACATGTGGATCATACCATCCAGTTCATGAAGCTGAATCCATCAAACATTGAGGGTGATGTTGAACCTGAAAAGGCAGAGGTGTGGCTAAGTAGGATAAATCGTATATTCGATTCCATGGGCATACCATCAGAGTTGAAATTAAAGTTGGAGACGTATATTCTTGAGGATCTTGCACTTCATTGGTGGGATTTAGCAGTGCAGGCTAAATTGGATGAAGACCATACATGGGAGAATTTTGAAGAATTGTTTAACAAACAATTCTATCCACACATGTTCAAGATCAAGAAAATGATGGAATTCTTCAGCCTGAAACAAGAGTCTCTCTATCACAGAGTATGTGACTAAATTCATGATTTTAGTCTATTTTGTAACAGAGGTTGGGGCATGTGCGTCGTTGAAGGCATGAATCTTCGAATCGGGGCTAAGGTAGGAGATTCGATCAAAGATTATGGTGCTCTGTATTACAGATTATACAGAGATGGTGAACAGAGCAACTGTTGCTAAACGTGATATCTTCGGATCGATAGGAGGAGGAATGATGATACCTATGGGAAATGGTGGGAACTTGACCATTGGGAGCAAGAGGAAAAGGGAAACATATTTCCATGGTTCAAGAGTGGAAATCAGAACTAGACGGGGGGATCAATGAACCTTTTTCCATGACCCCAGAGCAAAGCAGGATGCTTTCAATGTGGTTCGACTGACCACAAAAAGAGACAGTGTACGATGCAACCTAGAGCATGTCATAATTGCAACAAGATAGGACATCTTCAGCGCTATTGTCACAGTGCTTCTAGGTCGGGCGCTTGGGACACTTCTCAAGCATCGTATGCATCGTATGCTTCGATAGGAAGAGGATAACAGAGTCAGTCTTGTCAACATAACAGAGCTATCCATGGTGATTCTTGAAATACCATGACTCCATAACCATGGAAATGTCAACAAGGCAACAAGGAGAGCAGTGCAGTAGTGAAGCAATTGTATGGAGATGAGCAGATGATGGTCGATGATCAGGCTGGACCATCTGCGGTGAGAGGTACAATTATTTTGAATTCTGCCCTTGTGCAAGTGCTCTTCGATACTAAGGCATTGAAATATTTCATTGCTTCTCATGCGATTGATTAGCTATTTTTAAAGATTGAAATTATTTCTTCTGTTTTGAAACAAAAAAATATTCTTGGTGAAAGAGAATGTCAAGACTTTGTGTGTAGAGCATGTGCTATAACTATTGATGGAGCTGAGTTAAAATGGAACGTCTCAATGTTGGACATGGATTTCAATGATGTAATCCTGGGTATGGATTGGTTGAAAATGTTTAAGGCTCACATCGACTGTTATAAGAGAATAGTTAGTTTCAAGACTGAGGACAACATCGACCATCTCTTTAGAAATGAGAGGATGGTAAAAAAAGATGAAAAGATCTTGCTGGCACCAATGGTGGGAACAATCTCTTACCAACTTGCAGTGTTGACTCTGGAATCAATGGAAGATATTGAGGAAAATAGTTTTCCTGCTATTGTGGATCAATTTACAAATGTCTTTCCAAATAACTTCTTAGGGTTACCACCTCTAAGGGAAGTGGAGTTTATGATTGATCTCCTTCCAGGGACCAGTCCTATTTCCCTTCCGTCTTATAGGATGGAACCAATAGAGTTACGCAAATTGAAAGTGCAGTTAGAGGAGATGGAAAGCAAGGGTTTAATTTGACCAAGTACTTCTCCATTGGCATGACCAGTGTTGTTTGTGATGAAGGAAGATGGAACTCTTCGGCTGTGTGTTGATTATTGTAAGCTTAAGAAAGTTACGATAACGAATAGAAATCCACTTCCATGCGTTGATGATATATTCGATCAATTAAGGGAAGCTCGGTGGTTCTCCAAGATTGAATTGTAATCAAGATATCACCAATTGCAGGTTCGGAAGGAGGATATTCCAAATACAGCTTTCAGAAGCATATATGTCCACTAAGAATATATAGTCATGCCTTTCGGTATAATGAATGCACCAACAGACTTCAGGTGAATGATGAATCAGATATTTTAGCGATATCTGGATTATTTTATTGTGGTGTTTGTGGATGATATTTTGGTCTATTCAAAGACAATGGCTGATCATGAGGTGCACCTAGAAACAGTGCTACAAATCTTGAGAGATCATCGTTTGTATGCCAAATTATCAAAGTGTGATTTTTGGATATGGGACATACGTTTCATTGGCCATGTCATTTCTGAGATGGGCATTTCTGTTGAACCTGAAAAGATTGAAACCATTATCTCTTTTCAACCACCGAAGAATGTGTTTGAGACACGCAGTATTCTTGGTCAAGAAGGTAACTACAGACATTTTGTGTGTGATTTCTCATGACTAGATTCACTAATAATAGCTCTGAATAAGAAGAATGCCCCATTTCAATGGATAGAAGAATGTCAGAAGCCTTTCTAGGAACTAAATGTTCGTCTTACATTGGCACCTATCTTGATCTTTCCAGAATCAGGACAGGGGTATGTGGTGTATTGTGATGCTTAAGGATCAGGGTTGGGTTGTGTTCTCATGTAATGAGATTATGTGGTTACTTATGGTTCAAGGCATTTGAGGGTGCATGAGAAACATTACCCAATACATGATTTGGAGTTAGCTGTAGTCATCCATGCATTGAAAACATGGAGACATTATCTCTTTTGTGATAAATTTACTGTGTTTGCGGATCATAAAATCTTAAAACACATTTTCTCATAGTGAGATTTGAATATCAGGCAAAGGAGATCAATGGAGTATCTCCAGATTTTTGACATTGACTTGATGTACACACCAGGAAAATGGAATTTGGTGGCAGATGCATTGAGTAGAAAGTCAAATTCTAAGTGAAATAATCTTTAGATGAATGGAAGTTGATGTCGGTCTTTAGCCAACATGCATGTGGAATGTAAAGAAAGAGGTGATGTTGCTATTTTCTTTTCTGCTACACTTTTTTCTGATTTAGTAAATATGATCAAAGAAGCACAAACATCTGATGTATAATGCCTAGTTGTAAGTTCAAAACTAAATGGTGGGGAGACCATTGATGGATGGAAACTTGATGGGGGTTTAGTTTTGTGTTTCAGAGATCGGATGGTTGTACCAATGGTTTTTCAGGAACAACTCCATCATGATTACCACCATTTCAAATGGGTTGTACACCCAGGTACACAGAATATGTACAAGGCATTGAAGGCTCAGTTTTGGTGGAGCGACATGAAAAGGAAGGTGGCCAGGTATGTCTCATGATGCTTAACTTATCAACAAGTTAAAGTAGAGCATCAGAGACCAGCTGGTATGTTACAGTCCTTGCCCATCCCTGTGTGGAAATGGGATCAAATAGCAATGGATTTTGTTATAGGTCTTCCAAGAATGGTCTGGAAACATGATGCCGTTTGGTTGATAGTGGATCGTCTTACCAAGTCGGCCCATTTCATCCCTATTAGTGAAACTCATATGGTGGAAGATCTTTCAAAAATCTATATCCGAGAAGTGGTAAAGAGGAATTTTGTACCAAGGTGTATAGTCTTAGATATAGATCATAGGTTCACATCTCGTTTCTGGAAATCATTACAGCAAGCCCTTGGAATTGAGTTGACTATGAGCACGGCGTATCATCCCTAGATGGATAGGAAATCGAAGAAAATATAAAAACATTGGAAGATATGTTGTAGGCTTGTGTAATAGATTTTGGTGGCTCATGGGAGGAGCATATACCCTTAGTAGAGATCTCATACAATAATAGCTATCAAGCCTCATATGCATGGCTCTATTTGAAGCATTGTATGGACGTCCTTATCGTTCTCCACAATGCTAGGTGGAAACTAGTGAAACTTCAATAGTTGGGCCGATCCTTGTCCAATAAACAATGGAGAAGACTCAGTTAATTAGAAAGAATATGGAGACGACTTAGAGTCATCCGAAATCTTATGCAGATCACTGTCGATGACCATTGTCATTCGTTGTGGGTGAACATGTCTTCTTGAGGACCTCTCCAAGGCTTGGACATCATCATTTCGGGAAGTGGGGCAAGTTAACTCTTATATACATTGGCCCTTTTGAGATTCTGGAATGGGTTGGAGAGGTGGAATATTGGTTGTAATTACCACCATGGTTCATTTTGGCGAATAATGTCTTCCATGTATCTTAGTGGAAAAAGTATCAGCCTGATCCTGACCATGTGATCAGATGGGATCACGTTGACCTAGATCCAGATGCTTCATTGATACATATCCCAGTTCGGATTGTGGATAGGTCAGAGAAAGTATTTCAGGGAAAAATCATCATTCTAGTGCGGGTTTAATGGCAGCATGGTCAGATTCAGGAAGAGACTTGGGAACGTGGGAAGGAAATGAAAGAGAAGTGGCCGGAACTCTTTCAGTTGGCTGAAGGTTTTCTACTTTATGAGGATGGAAAGACCAATGGTGGGGAGAATGTAATACCCCCAATTTCTGGTATGTAACCCTTTATTGATGCTTTTAATGGTAATAAAGTTAAGGGTGGCGAATGGGAGAGTCAGGAGAACATGGAATGAAGTTTTGAGGAAAAAGAATAAGTCGCACGGGCGGCGCATGGTTTGTCTAAACCATGCGGCCAAACCGTGTGTAGTTGGTCTTGGAGGCAGTATATTCCACATGGGCGGTGCATAGTTTTTCTAAACGTGCGGCCAAACCATGTGAGAAGGGTGTCCAAGTTAGTAGCTAATGCATAGTTAGCGCACGGTTTATCTAACTGTGCGAGAAAACCGTGAAGCCACTTAAACAAGATCCTATAAAAGTGGATCTCACATGTTTTGCCTCTAAGTGGATAGTTTTTCCTCCTAAGAGGCCATAACTTGGGATTTTGCATCTCCTTAGGTCATAGAAGGTTCTCCCATCATTCCATAGGTGATCTGAAGGCTTCTCTTGGTGAATCGACGCCGCATTCTTGAGGTATGTGATCGTCCTTCTTCGTTTTTGATCAGTTTCTTAGATCTAATTAGATCTACTTCTCTTCTTCTCTTGGTTTCATAGATATACTCCCATTATGGGTATATCTAAGTGTGTGGATGACAAATATGATGATATTTGTTTTGGTCATTCTAGGAGAAGAGATCTAAGGCACATTTTTGGAGAATCGACCTGGGTTTCTTGAGCGTTCTTTGACCGTTGTGGTTTTCATCAAAACCATTGAGGCAGGAGGCTTCAAACTCGACTCCTATTGTTAGAATTGATTGTCTTAGATTCAAATTGGGTTATTTGAATGGATTTTATTGTTAAAACCATTGAATAAATCTTCTTTAGTGATGATTTATGGTTTTGATGATATTGTGAAATCGTGGTGAATTGTTTTGCAAAGTGATTTGGCTTATTGAATTTAAAATGTTGATTTTAAATTATGGATTTTCTGAAATTGTCGATAGTTTGATGAAAAGTGGGTTTTAAATAAAAAGAGTGTTTTATTGAAATGGTTTGAGATTGAAATTACTTTAATGGATTTGGTTTCCAATAAAAAGGCAGTTTTATTGAAATGGATTGGAATTTAAATGGTTTTGATGGAAATGGTTTTCAATAGAAAGTTGTTTTTATTGAAAGGGTGTTTTGGCATGACCGTTGGGAATATATTGTCTGTGTTCATATTTAATGTATAATTATTGGTCGAAATATGACCTTGTGCTCAGTGCCAAAAGTATAATGGCACAATGGTAACTATATGTACGAGGCTTGGTTGAAATATCACCTTGTTCTTGGTGCCACAGGTGTAATGGAACAAGGGAAAAAATTACCCTGTGACGACTTGGTAGATCGACGAGAGACCTCTCATGAGTATGGAACTGTCATAACAAAGCATGCATGATTGGTAACATGAGTTGGAAAATGGTTGGGTATGCCAAAAATGAATGATTGTGAAATGATTTTTAAGCTTGTTTGGTTATTTTTCTGGAAAAATAACTTGTTGGAAAATTGGTTTCAATTGCTCTTGGAATGCCTTTAGTTATGAATGGTTTTAAAAACTTGTTTATATTTAGTTATAAACTGATTTTGAGAAAATGTTTTATATAAAATGTTTTTATATAAATGTGGATAACTCTTATATCTTAGTGGCGTGAGTAGGGAAGTCATTGGGGGAAACCTACTAATTTTTATACTCACCCCTGCGTTGGAACTTTTGTGCTTTTGCAGATGTCATGTTCTGGGATACAAGTAAAGGTAAGGCATCTTACTTCTAGAGGCTTCTATTGATTCTTAAGAGATATTGTAGAGCTTGGAGCTTGTGGAGCAGGGAGTTGTGGTGTCTTTTGAGAGTCTTGATATGTTCATCCGCTGTGTACTTTGATTCTTAGTTTGCTCTTCCGCCGTTGTGTACTTTGATGTAGTTTGGTATTAAAAGAGTGTTTATTAGTCTTTCAATTGTTCATGCATCATATAGTGAATGTTTGGTTATGCTTGGTTGGTTTATAGGTTATTTTTTTAAAGGGTAAATAATCCACCAACTTTAATTTGAAACCCTTTGACATTTATTTCCAGCCTTTGTTGTCTTGGGGATGTCGCTTAAGGCCTAGTAATGACTCGTTGTACTCTCAAGATAAAGAGAATTTACGGGTAATTACAATAACTCAATTAATTATTTAACATCTTATGTTTTGATCCTCTTCCTAAAATTATATAGGAAATTCATGTTCATTAAAATTAGATTAGGTTATCTCTTTATGTGTTCAATTTCTTCTTTCTACAACAACATTCTACTTTGGGGTTCTAGGAGTAGATAAGTTATGACTATATCCATTCTGTGAAAAAATGGTTTCAAAGATTTGATTTTCAAACTCATGACCATGGTCACTTCTTAAGGTCATATTTATATATCCACTTATGTTTATGTAAATATTAATCGAACTTGGTAAAAAAGAGAACTCACTTCACTTTTGTGAGTTAAAAATAATAACAAAGTATACCCAGAAAGTCATCTATATGTACATAAACATAATTCTTCCCATTTAAACTAGAAACTATAGATGGTATAAAGAAATATATTTGAACCAAATAAAGATGTTGAGAAGTTGAAATATCCTTCTTTAATTTAAATGGAATCTTATTTTTCCCCTTTTTTGATAGGGGATATAGACTTTGTCTTTTGGGAAATCATGTTTGGGTAGATCCTTGACTAACCCTTTTATAGTATGCTTTCTATTTGAGTGAATGTTACAGTGAACTATTCTCCTATGCAAAATCCAACATTATCTAGAAAAGGAACTTAATAAGAAAACATTTTGATCAATTAAATAATAAATATTAACAATATACACATTCTCATTTCTCAAAGAAGTAAGTAAAAATAATTTTATAGAATTTTAAAAATTTAAAGAATTGTTCTCAATGTTCACATGAAAACCATCATCACATAATTTTGATATGGTAAGAATATGATATTTTTAACAATAACAAAATGTAATTTAGAAATTTAAATAGAGTTATTGTATCTAATTTTTATGAGGTAAATGAACGTTCATTTTGAATTATCAACAAAGATTACATGACCACCATCAACCTTTATTAGGGTCTTGATGCTCGAGTAATCTTCTATCATATGATTGGAACAACCAATATCCAAGTACCATATATTTATATAGGATGTCATCAAATATTTTCCCTTAAAATGAAGTTTATGCACTAAATTATTTTGCTACCTAGATTTTCATTGGACTAGATACGATAGTAATTAAGGATTTAGGATTCCAACTTTACTTCATACGTTTCATATAATACGATTTCAATTTTTATTGAAATAAAACCATCATTATGTACACATGACTAACAAATATTATTCGAATTTCCATAATTATTCATAGAAATAAAGCTGTTGTTAACAATTTTTCTTTACCCCAGTTTGTAACCTAGACAAATAATATGCGTATGAGAAATTTAATTTCCTAGTATTTGAGTTTGATATTCCCTTTAATTTGTGAATATTTATAAGTATTTATTTAGTTTCTCATTTGAAATTTTTTGTTTATTATTTTCCTTTATAAATTGATCAGTTTTTTTTCTTTTTCTATAGTAAGATCAATACTAACACTAGTAGATAAAACATGTTGTTTCTCCATCACATTGTATTTTTGTTTGAGTTCATTCAATGAATCTTCAAGCATATATCGATAATCAAACATTTCTTCTTCTAACATATCTTCATAATTTTCATTTTAATTTTCATAATCATTATAATTATGTATAGATGATCTAGTAAGTATCTCAAAATCCTTTTTCATGTAGCACATGTTAGCTCTATTAGGATTCTCTTCATGACATGAGTTTGAGTCACTAGTGATTTCCTTAGAGGAATTCCATGAGGATTTATTGTCTTTATTATATTTTCTATATTTATCCACATACTTTTTTGAGTATTTCATGTTGGGATAGTCATCCTTTATATGTAATTTTAGCTTACATTCATAATAGGTAATATCATTTGATTTTTTATCTCTCTACCAATCCTTTTTCAATGTTCCACTATTGTCAAACATTATTTTGTAACATGCATTACTAAATAATTTATTCTTCCTATATAACTTCTAAAAAATTCAGGAAAAATGGGTCATTTTTTCATCACCATCAACTGGTTATTCTTCATCACTAGAGATTTCATATTTTACCTTTTCCTTTTCATTATGATTTTATACAGTACTATTGAAATCATTATATTTTCTCTTAGGTTCTTCATATTCATCACAATCTACCTTAAGATATTACTTTCACATAATTAAATTCCAAATATATTTCTTGACGGGTAGTTAATCTATGTCAAAATATTCCCTTATTGATACAGATGCCCCTCTCTTCCTCTTAGGAAGATATTCGAGCAATCACAAGATTCAGTCTTTATTTGACATTGGATTTCCTATGGAGCTTATTGTGTATACTATCTCCTTAAACTTGAGATACATATCAGAAATTATCTGATAATGTTTCATCTTAAAATTACCATATGTAATTGTAGGATCATTCAATCTCATTTCTTTTATAGTATTTTTGCCTTCATGTGAAATAGATATATTATCCCAAATATTAAAAGCAATTATAGTAGAATATATCCTATAAAATTATTTTTCTCCTAAGGCAAAATAAATATCATTTATAGCTTTGAAATTATTACTATATTCAAGTTGAGTAGCATCATCCCTGTCCTTTATAATAGTTTTAGTCAACTCATATTTATCCTTTACATTAGAACTAATTTCAAAACCCAGGATTTTAATATGCTTTTTCAATTTTATTTCTTATTGAGATTAATTGTTTCCATTTAGTAAATAAGTTCTATTAGAATTAAAGTTTTCTCTATTATCCAATTAAATAACTGAATTTTTAATTTACAAAAATATTAAAATCCTTAAAATAAATCTAAAATCATAGTTGAAAATGATTGGGAAAATTATGATACAAAATTTTGGTAATAGTGAGTATCTCAAGAGTGGTGAATTGAGTACCCAATAAAAATTTATATTTAAAACACATTTAATTAAAATCCCCCAATATAATTTAAAAAATCCAAGTAAATAAGAACAACAGATCAATATAAGTTCTAATCTTTGAAAATATTTCTCAAATATTTATTAAGGATTAGTTAAATCAATTTTAAAAAAACATTTTAATTGTAAAATCTATTTAATTAATCAAAAAATTATATAAACACTAATCATGACTAGTTATTAAATTTTTTGTTTTATTTAATGTTTTAATAAGGTTTAGTTTAATGCAAAAAAAAACAAAAACAAAACACACACCAGAATAAGTACATGAGGTTTAGTATCAAGTTGATACCTAATCCTTTGCATTTGGAAATAAACTAATTCCAAATATATTATATATAGTAATCCTTGATCCACAACATGGATCAGATAAGTAATATAAAATTTTTCTAGGCAATATAAGGACCTCTTCCATAATAACCGTGATAAGAAAACAAAAATAGGCCACACAAGGACCTCATCTGCAATAATTGTGGGTAAAAAAGTGTAAAAAGTGTTTGGTAAGATAACTGGTATCTTCCAGTTAGGGTGGAGGAGTTAGTGTGCATGTTTAAAATACATGGTAAATACACATTACTCATAACATGATGATAATAAACCATCATTGAAAAAAAATATGTGAAAAATATTTTGTCAATCAGTCAAATAAGATCTGTATCTTGTGACTCCTTTAATTCATCTTGAACTAAATATCGAGTGGTGTTTCTGAAAATTTCTGTAGAATAGAGTGTCATGATTTTTTTCTCGAAATATGGGAAGGAACTGAATGTTATGTAAGATCTACTCATCCTCTTTCATGTGTAAGAAATATGTAACATGTAATCTCTGAGAAAGTGGAACAATTTTTGTGTATGTTAATATACCTCTATTTGTGTCCACATGTTTGTTACCTCTACCTATGCATACACATATCCTTGCATGAGGGATTATAATATTATATTTAACATCAATATATAGGGGAAATCATCTAGATCCTCTACTCCTCGTATTGGATGAATGAAACATACATTAATCAAACTTTATAATAGTTTAATAACAATCATGAAAACAAATTTTCACATTAAATTAAATAATATAGTTTTTAGAAATATTTAATTCAAAATAAATATAAAATAGTGGGGGTGACTTCCATTAATTGTGATATAACATTAACGGTGACTTAAGATACTGATGAGTCGGGCTGGCAGCAAGTCATGCCAACAGTGACTCATTTGAGTGATGATTCTTCTAAGTGGTAGGAAATAAAAACACATTTTTAAATTTGAATTCTGACAGATGTTTGTCTTAAGTTTTGACTTAGTTCTATTATTAGGTATTTTCAACAATTATCCAAATATTCATCCTGGTGATGACTCATCTTTGAAGGTAGGTGTTTTCAACGCTTAGACAAATTTAATAATTCAACGACGAGTCATCTCTTGGTGGTGATTATTTCACATACATTTCCTAAAATTTATTCTGATGGTGACATTATTTTGTTAGTGTTTATTGCCCATAATAATCCATATTTTTATCTGGATAATGATTTGTCCCCAATGGTGAGTCTTGCTGGTGGGGACTCTACCTCAACAGTGAGTCATGTATGGGGGTGAGTGATTTCAACACATAGCCAACGTTCTCTCCAATCTTCCTTATATGATAAAATTTAACCATAAAAAATAAAACACATTACTTAAAAAATGAACATTTGATCATTTAAGATAGGATTCCAATACATTTTATAAACATAGTTTATTTCTTTGGGTATGCAGGATAACTAATTAATGAGTAATCCCACTACTTGTTAATATAGATAATAATATCAAGAGTTACTAGTGATTTAGCATAAGACATAGTATCCACCATCTTCATGATTTTTATTCACACTAGTGGAGAAACATAGCCTTGCTTCCCTTGAAGGTTTTCTTGTTTAATTGAAATATCCTAGATAGTATCAGGGGATACAACTAATGGATCCTGGGAAAGGCATACTAGATTATTGATTACCCCACATAGATGGTGCCACACATAATGTATTCATAACTTGAACAAGAAAAAAAATCAGGTAAATATAAACCTCATTCAGATGATAAAAAAATATTCTGAAATTCAGTGGGCGTAGAATAAAGACACGGACAAACATTTATAAAAAAAATTGATATCGAAAACATCATTAACCACATTGGGGTTTCATTTGAGGTGTCATGCTATGAATAACCCCATTTTCAATAATATATTAGGATAAATATTGGTTGAAGATACAACCCATTAGATGAATTAGAACATGGTATGAGCTAGATATGAATAACTTAGATGAATATTTCCCACCCCATGGACATGCAAATCAAGGAGTGATATTAAAAAGATCACCCAAATCGATAGTGAATCTATATAGGAGGCTTGATATATAGTAAAGGAAAATATTTGGAAGTTACCAAACTATATAATCAATTTATGACAATATATTCATGTTTTCTATTAAGTATTATATCTTGTAGATCATGTAGTGGTTAATAAATTAGTAGATGGAGGCCTTATGATCCATAAAAATAGAGTTTCATGTGATAATATTAATAAAAATTCACAAACAACATTCCTTTGGATGAGTTATTGAGGCCCCTTGAGAAGAGGTATGCATATATTCGATGTGGATATATTTTTAGATACCAAAATAGATATCCTCATAAATAATCTTGAGATTTTTCAATTTCTACCACATCAAGCACCACTACTTGCACCAATACTAGAAGTCAACTCTCATGATATATGTGAAGGTCCACATGAATTTCTACATTTTGAAGATTCATGATATAATAATCATCCCATTTATTTCAACTATTCTATACACAATCAGGTCCAATTAAAATTCCATACATGTAATAACCAAACCCAGGACACTCTTACCCTAGAGAATGAAAACTTATAACTAGAATTAGTAGATAAACAACAAATAATATACAATTAATCATAAAAAACCTAGGTATTCATCATATCTAACAACATAATGAAAATTATAGTCATCCAAAACCCTAATATCTCAATAATATCTTCACCAAAAATAGTTCAAGAAGTAATTTCATCCAAGAAAACAACCCCCAACATATCCACAATAATCAAATCATAGAAATTTTATATCAACATTCATTCACACAGTATAAAAAAAATTATTACTTACAAAAATAAAATAAAAAAACAAATAAACTACTCTATGAAATCCTTAGAATGAAGTGTGGCATATTACAGAAACACTTTTAGACAGACTAACAATTATATTTCCTATAAATAATGAAACAAAATCATAGTAAGAGGCTAAATTTGTGACTTTGAGAATAGGACGAGAGTTGTAAGAATGTAATCATTGTGTGGTTTACAATAATGTATAAATAAATCACTAATAAGAGGAAATTTTAAAGTAAATAAACTAGCAAGTGTATTATGGTAAATATTGTATTGAATTTAATAGTAAAGAAAGACATATTTAAGAGAAAGTAGTAAGAAACAAAAGAATAAGGAGGAAATCTTCTTAAAAATTTTTTTTTTTTAAATGAGTAAGAATAAATATAACTAACACTATATAAATCCCCTCCCCATTTTAATATATAATGATGCAAGAGAAAGTGGAATCTATGTATAAAATTTATTAGATATGCTCAAACAGCACCACATCAATATCCAATCCAGAAAAGAAATCACTAAAATTCAGGAAAATAAATAAATTAAAACAATTTATTTATATATAAAATTATTATAGATTATTTTATATTTATCTTCTATAGTGAGTAAAAAACAATATTTTTCTAAGAAAAAATCTCATCAAAGATAAATGATCCTGATTATTTTTTCATTCCATAAACTATAGTGTTATATCATTTTTAGAAGGTGATTTGTGGTTTCGGTGAAGAATCGAATTGATGATATTTATTTTCTTTCAGGAGATAAAACTAGATAATTTAATGATAATATGGGTATCATTTTAACTAGTATAATAGATTAGTAAAGTACCTTAAGTGTATTTTGGAAAAATTTCTTATAGAGTATTAAAAATTATTTTACCAATTTTTTTTTTGATTATTTACAATGATAAGGAATAACACATAATTAATATTTTAGGGATAATATCCCTTGAAATAAGGAATTCATTTACTGATTTAATCTCAAGATTAAATATATTTAGAGTTAGTGAATAAAAATTCATATTTGATTTGGTGAAAGCAGCAAAGAAAGAAACAGATTGAGTGGAATGTCAAGAGTTCTTTGTTGGTGAAGAAGATGAATTCCTAGAATAATCATCATTTTAGAAAAGATGTGAATAAGTGGTGGAGGAGAATATTTCTCTTATTTATGAGATGGTGTCTGAAAAATAAAACCAATTTAAAGAAGAAGAATATGGAAAAAAATATATTTTGAAGAGGTGCAATGGATACTACCATTGATGAGGGAATTATACATCGTTTTTTCTCATTTAAATATTAAACTACCAATTATATATCTGTATCCAATACTTAGTACATTTATTTAATCATTTTTTGTACACAAAGAAAAATTTCTTCTAATTATCAAATTAGGTTTGATGGAGGAGGAAGAGAAAAACTACTTTAAATTCTTGGAATATGAGAGCACTATATTTCATGAAGCATTACTAATATAAAAGGCCTAAATCACATGGTGTGTACCCATAAGGTTTTAAATGAGTAATAAAAAAAATTAGGAATCAATCCTTAGACAATAATCACCCCAACAATGAAGTAATTAATCAAAAAGTGGTACTAAAATTACTAGACGTGGGAATCATTTTCTTCATTTCATATAGATAGTGGGTTAGTCCTATTAAAGTGGTGCCATAAATGATTAGAATAAGAGTGGTATAATATGAATATATTGATCTATTACCTATAATTAATATTATATCTTGGTGAGTATGTGTTTATGAAAAATCTAAACACAATAACACATAGTTATGAGTTCCCATTGTTATTAATGGAGAAAATGTTATAAAGGTTAGCCGAAAATGAGTTTAATTATTTTTATGATTGATAATTTGTAATTTTACAAATATTAGTAGTCTTTAATAGCCAATAAAAATCCATGTTTTCTATTCTATAAGGAACCCTTACCTACCTTTGAATTTCATTAAAAGTGTGTAATGCATCCACCACTTTCCAATAGTGCTTGACATATATTTGACATTATATGGAAGATGAGTTTTTTAAATATTCACTTATTAGTTTTTAGTGTATGGGAGGTATTTTAACATGGTTATAAATAATTGGGATATATTTTAACAAATATGTGAATAACATTTTCCAGTGATGAATTGGGAGAAGTTTCTTTTCATAGTACATTGAGGAATTCTTCTTATGCTCTAGATTTAAAAACAAGGAATAGAAACCATTCTTACAAAGATAAAAGTCTTGAAGGATCTACCTAATCCAATATCCTTAATGTGGATAAACATCTTTATTGTTTTTTTGGTATTATACATATGTTTTTTTAATAACTTTCCCAAGATTGATCAATTTTATACACAACATTTGGAGAAAGAGTTATGATTTGATTTTAAAGATACTTGGTAAGAATCTATTACTATTTTGAAAAGAAAATTAATGAGATCCCTAATCATTGTTTCTCTAAATTGGAATTGATATTATGATCTTATGTGATATTATATCTAATTAATTTTTGGACATATTTTTTTGATAGTGGGATGATCAAATCTTTTGACACATATATTATCCTTATTACACACTCAATGGTGATCAAGAAAATTGCACAACCATAAAAGAGTTATTGGATATTATGTTTTGATTTTCAAAAATCAATAAATTTCTTATTTTAACAACCAAATATTTTATAGTTTATTTTCCTTTTCTAATTTATTTGATAATGTGAGGTGTATGCAATACCACTCTTAAAAATAACTCTGATATACAATAGAAATGATTTTATTTAAATATTCCCATTGTGACATGGACATTAGTTTTGTAGGTAAAAATAGGAATAAATATATTATGAAATATGTGAATAAATTTTTTCTTTAATGAAATTAATCATTGATCAGGTATTGATTATCAATTATTTTGTAATGAAGAAAAAAAATAATTCCATGGTAAAATTGATTTTTTTTCATAAAACAAATTTTTATGTGCCCTATTTTTTTATCATAATTGGTTAAATTTATCACTATTGATCAATTATTTTGATCATATAATTCATATATCATATTGAATATATTATAATTCATTTAATTATGATAGTCTGGAAAAGAAAGAGAATTGATTCAATTAAACTTTTAAAACACTTTTTTCTTCAAAAATTGTTTTATTTCACTTTGTGAAGGGATATTATTATTAATTTCAAAAACATATATCTTCTATTATATAATAAATTATTTTATTTATAGAACCATCATATAAAATTTAACTTATGTTGAAATATTGGTATTTTTCTGAAAATATTATTTTTTTTAGGGAAGAGTGAAAAAATATAAATTTTATTGAATATATTCTATTCTATTCAAGTATTTAAAAAGTAAATTTTTTGAATTTATTTTTAAACTTAATTAATTAATTTTTATTTAATTTATTTCAATTAATTTATTTTTAATTGACATAATTCCTAATTTTGTTATAGAAATTATTTTATACTTAAAAATGCAATTTTCTATCATCTTATTTTTCATTGAATTTTTCGGATTTATTTTAAAATTATCTTATATGAATTATTGAAATTGAATTTTATAAAACATAAAAAACATTGGTTTCGTAGTTGCATAATTTTTTAATGATTCTACCATAAATTTGTATCATTATAAATTGTAATTTTGGAAAACAATGTCAGTAACCACAATAAGATTTAAAAAGGATATAATGGTAAAAAAAATGATTAGGGTTAAAATGGGCTAAAATATTTCATAAATCATATTATATGGTCATAAGTATACCTTATATCATATCATATTTGAATATAAGTCATTTTTAATCCATGTTTCTTGATTAATAGATTAATCAATTATAATATTTTTAAAAAATCGCATATTGTCATCTCCCACACTTAAAAAAGGATATCCCATATCCTCTATTATCCAAATTTCTAGATCCAGTTATAAAATGAAATACCTACCAAAATAATTTAATACAATCCATTATCATACGATATAGGTAATGGTTTGAAAAAAAAGATCCTAGGAAGGCTTTAGGCGTAAACCTGAGGATGTTTTCTAAAGAAGAGGTATAGATCTTGACTGAATGTTTTCATTTTATTTATACATTTTCCTCACTAAAAACTATCTTAACGGTTTTCATATAATAAAATAAATATATCCCATGTAATAAAATTTTATTATTTTTATTTTATAACTATTTTCATTTAATTATTTAACTAATGGGAACTAAAAAACATCACTTTCGCGTACGTGCAGTTTACTACCATGTGAGATGATATATTTCATTTTTTTATCACAGATTGTTATGGATGGTCATAATGATATATTAAGATGAAATAATTTTATATATGATATAAATATAAATCAGTAATCATAAATAAATATTATAATTCTTTATTTACCATCTAATGAAAAATAAAAAACATTTATTTTGCGTACGTGAGGACTACCGTCTCCAGAACATATGCTTTTTATTTTTCATCACCTCCACACATGTTAGATATATATTTGTTTATTTAAAGATATAATATTATATTTATGATATAATCAAAATCATATAAATTTAAAATACTTCTTACCTTCTTTCCCTCATGTTCGATGAAAAATGGTAATGTTACTCATGGTTACATACCAAATTCTATCTCCATGATTGTAACATATTTCATTTTTGATAAGAACACCACATGGCTGGTTATATATATATATAATGTAAAAAAATTGATAATTATAACATGATTAAGATTTTTTATGTGATATAATCATGAAATATTTTTCCACATTCAACCTACCAAATCCATTTTTGTTGTATAAGATGAATGTCACCAAAACACTTGATGTGATGTTAATGGATTAAGAAATTAAATATAAAAATAATATAAATTAATTAAAATGAATAATAAAAATTAAAATTTTTATTAATAAAGTAAATTAGTAACATAATTTTATTATTTGGGAAGGTAAATAATGTAAATGAAAATTCAGTCTCAAGGTAAGGGATGTCTAGTATCAATTCCTTTTTTTAGTCTTAATCAAATTTAACAACATGTTTCCTATTTTTTTTTTGTATAAACTAATTATGGAAGTATTTTATCTTTATTATATAAAAATATTGTTTTTAAAAATCTATTCGTAGTTATTTCCATCAATTATTTTTTGGTTCAAAATTTATAAATTCATAATGGATTTCTCATTAAAACTATATTATGAAGGTGTAAATATTTTTCTTCTATATTTATCCTATATAAATGTTACATATAATATTTCATGTTTTTTATTAATATTAAAAATTTTATGTAAAAATTAATTTTAAAGAATTTTTTACTTTCTTAAAAAGTATTTTAAAAGAAAACATTTAAATTTTTTACAATCATGTAATTTTGAGAATTTTTACCAAAGTGTGAAAAAAAAACATTTTAACATCTAGGGCATGATCTGAATTTTATTAATTTATAACTGATATTATTTAAAAATATTATTATTCGTGTTTTAATTTGATTTCAAAATAGTACATCATTTCTTATTATTTTGTGGATTTTTTAATGAGTCTTTGAATTAAAAGGGGCTCTTTCTTATTTTTATATGATGCTCGAAAGAGATTTTCCAGATGTGTTAAAAGGTATATTTTATCATCTTTTATAAAAAAATGAAAGATTATATGTGTTTTATGTATTAAATATTCCTTATAAATTTTTTATGCAGATGGATGAGCTCATATAGATCTCCAATGCATTGGGTATTGATTATGTATTTCAGAGAATTATGACACAATTAAGGGCGTATGTATTCTATTTGTAATTATTATTATAAGGGTTCTATAAATATGATTTCCCACGGGACCTACTAAATGTTATATTCTCTCTAATTATTTTTCATAGAAATATTTTTATTTAAAAGTGTATACTCATGATATTTTCCTTAAAGGAATGAATATTCCCTTTTAAGGTAAAATTTATGTTTTTTAGAAAACATGTTTCATGGATTCTTAAATTTTATAAGAAACCCACAATATTTTCATTTTAGGTTTATATTTTCTTATAATGTTTTTTATGAAAAAGTTCAGGCAGTAAATCTGAAATTAGTTTTAATTTAAATATTGTTTGGGCTTAATGTTTTTTATGTTAAGGGTAAATATCTAATATTATATCATGCTATTCAAATGAACCATAGGGTTTATTTTATTTTTTTATAAACCGTACCATGAATTATTTAATTCATACCTAATTTTAAAATGATTTTTATGTGGTTTCGGGATGAGTATACATTTTAGTACATTAAAATTTTAGATATGGAAGTTACCTTGGAAGAAAAAGGTGCATCTTTATAAAGAACTCATTTTGTGGGAAAAATATATATTGTTTGTAAATTTCGACTTCTTTATATAATAGTTTTTCCTTATTCCCTAAAAATATTCACCTAAAAGGTATGTTGATATATAAGTGGTATAATATTTTTTGATGTCGACTATTTTGGATGGAAAAAATTGCATCATTATTATTGGTATCAAATTCAAGAGTATACAGATTATGTTTTTTTTTCACTGAAACAAGGTGTATAGGATTGATTCTATTATAGTTGGTATCAAAGGAAGGGTTTAGATAAATTTTGAGGTTTGGATGTTATTTTTGAATACATTAATGTCCTTCATAATAAAACAAATTGGTATGTTATGGATAATTATGCTTATTTTGGATAAGTTGAAAGAGTTGAATTGCATATTAAATGTATAAGGATATATTAGTGTTTATAATCCTTATAATATGGTTTATTATAATTTTCTTTGATATTATCACACAATCCATTTTTAAATGAATTTACAGAACTAACAAGAACCAAATTAAGAATGAATGTGAAAGATAATATAATGGTCATTTGAAAGAGAAACTAAACAGAATGAGATATATTATGAAAACTCATTTAGTTATTCTTAAACATATGTAAAGGGTTGTGATTAACAACATGAACACATGGGAGTTTATTATTTCCCAAAATAAAGGAAAATTGATTTCAATGGATATCCAAGTGATAAATATCATGAAGGTAAAAAGATTCAACATCATATGTGTCAATAATATGGGCAGAAACACCCAAGTAATTGTATCAAATAATTGAGAAGATTTTTTATTTGTGGAGAGTATGAGCATTATGAAAATCGATATATGATGGAAAATCTCAAGAAAAGGGAACATCATGATTGTATATATAAATGTTTAGAAAAATTTAATTCCATTATAGTTTAATATAAGGAAACCGGTAAAGACATACAAAAGTAATGGATTAAATTTTAGATTCTGTTTTGATATTGGTGAATCTTAGGATATGATTCTAAAATTTTATTCTATTAATGATATATTAAGGTGTAAGATGGAAAATCATGGTTAATGGATTATGAAGAACAAATTATTATTTAGGTATCTACATATAGGGAATAAAGAGGTATTATTTATTGGTAAATTAAAGGTTGATCATAAATTTAAATTAATTAATAGTCTTTTATGTTGTATATGACGAGGGTACATTTGAGAAATTTACTATGTCTTAAAAGTTGTTTCGGCATTTGTAACCCTTATAATTTATCTCTTTTTAATGAAATGTTATTTTAATAATATTTATCTTATATATTTTAAAATAATATAAAATATAATGATAACCTTTAGGTTAATATATAATTTGACGTTGATGTTTTTATTGAAAAATATGATAAAGGAAGTTATTAATTTTTGGTAATATTATTTTTCTTATAGATAATACTGGGATTAGAATTTGATTTGGCGAGAAAGTGATAATTGTTTTTCTGATTAACTATACTATATTAAAAACATTATATGATTAAGGGGAATAAATATTTATTTAATTTATGAAATCAAATTTGATTTTATGGAGGATTTATGGTAACTTAGGTAATTTGTGGGAAGATTTATATGGAAGTTTGGGTGTAATTGTTGTGGATTTGGAGATTAATGTTAAATTTTATCTAATAATGGTTTATTCATGAAATGACATGAATTTTTATTGTTTTATTCTTATAAATTATTTGGGTAAATTATGAGATCATGTGGGGAGAAAATGTGTGATTCTGAGACACAGGGTACTTAGAACGATTGTTTGAAAAATGTTATGTTCTTAATTGCACAAGCACATGAATTTTCTGAAAAAGTGAAATAAATCTTAAACAGGTGCCCATATGAGAATTTTGAGGGCATTGTTGATCTTAGAGTAGTGGATTTACATGAGGTGCGACACAACATTGGTTGGCACTGATCATTTTTTGAAAATGAAACTAGGGTCATAAACATAAATAAACTAATAAAATAATTTTTATTATTTTGAAATATTAATAACTCATAAACGGTTACTCAGAATAGAATTCTGATAGCACCATATTTTTTATAACGGGGTGTTTTCTTTAGGTGGAGCCTAACCTCGAATGGTGCGGGTCAAGGGTGAAAGTTTGTTTTTGGATGTAAACGTCATTAAAATGTTTGATATAATTATTTTATTTAAATGTTAAATGTTGATGAAACGTCAATTTATTTATTTTTAATAATAAATGTCACAGGAATTCAAGGTTATATTCATTACCTTGTAATCTCCCAGAGGTAAGGAGAAGGAAGCTCTCAGCCAACGATGAACGTCGGTGGATCAAGGATCGATGACAGTATGGACATCCACTCTTCTTAAAAAAATGTTCCAATATTTGGGTAAGGTGTCGATATCTTTGTGATTTGCCCCTATCTTAGAATAAAATGACAAACATGGACCAACCCAAAAATAGGTTGATCTATGATAAAATCATTCTTATTGGATGGATATTTATTATAGGATTAAAAGGAATCGATCTTGGAGATAATTATTTTATTGGTTTCTTCTTGTTACTACTAACAATAACGGATCAAGGATGACACGAACAGGGACAATATCTATTCTTCTAGAGTTCTATGTGATCCTTTGAACCTTGTTCTCTGTATTCCTCACTAATAGACCCTCATGGTCCAGACACAATTTTTCAGGATCCTATGAATGAGATCGGACCCATGGAATGCAAGCAAGGTGGATCAAGGCCTTGGGAAGTGAAGGCTACGATTCGAGGATTGTGGATTTGGGTCCATTTAAAAAAATAGAGCAACACAAAAGTTGTGGGGACCTATGAAACTAGGTTTGGTGGCAGCGACACAGGGCGATGCCTAGTGGCATGTGGTAGTGACCATGTGTGGGTGCGGTAGAGGAGGTTAGTCACCCTATGACGACCAAAAATGTTGTGGTGGTAAAACTGCACAGGTTGTGTGGTCGGACTGCATAGGGTCCACAATAACTCGAGCTGCAGGCGGTAAAAGATAGGCTGTAGCAGAGCAAGGATGTGGCTCGAAGCCGTATCAGAGGAGGGACCCACCACAAGTCCATAGGTGCATGTAGGGAAGGTGGGTAGGCATTGTGGAATGTGGTATAATGCCACTTTGACTAGATAGTCACAGTCAATGTGGGACGCGTCTGGTGCGCAGACACCCTCCCACATGTGGCAGGCCAGTTTGATGAAGTTGGACCGCTCTAGTGGCCCAGCATGCGGGGTCCATCAGGCCCAACATGATAAAACTAGTGGGTAATGATATGAAGGCAGACCCTAGGGGTCCAAGACAAATTGGGATGGGCTGAACCGAGTGGTCTAGGTTGGGTTAGGTTAACTGTACCTATTCAAGTTGAACCTTTACTTGACCGAACCATTTCACTTAATTACCCATATCTTTCAAACCACCATCCTGTTTTATGAGTTTTCTACAATATTGGGACCCTTGAGAAGAAGTATTACTTTTGAGAAAATCTAAGTGGTTTTTTTGAAGTTTTAATATGAACTAATAACTTTAGGAACAAGTTTTCTAGGCAGAACTACGCTACCAGCGATATCCTATGGATCATTGTAACTGTGTTATCTTTATGACTATGTTACTTGGGGGATGCATGACCCATCAATGCTCCATGCTCCATTGATTCTATGTGTTACATAAAAGCTCCATGAACCATCAATGCTTTGGGAACCATTGATTCTCAGTGTTCCATCGATGTTTCGAGTGACATCGATGCTCCATGCACCATCAACTCTCCATGTGCCATCAATGCTCTGTGCACCATCGATGCTCTGTACACCATCGATGCTCCATACATAGTCGACGCTCTGTGCACCACTAATGATCCATGCACCTTCGACGCTCCATACATCTTCGTTTCTTCTTGTGTCATTTATATTGGGAGATCAGTTGATTATAATAAGAAATCCTTCTCTTCATTCTATATACTTATACCTGTATGAGATGATCGTATTGACTGTAATTGGTGTGTTTCCTTTATGTTGTATTTTGTGTGTTTTCTTTGTGGTATAATTCATGTGATCCTTAATGGTATTTCCCTTTTTTGTTTCAGGGTCCCTACTCAATATTCCTTTACTCAACCCTGCACGAGCTATGCCCACACATGTCATGTCTTGTGTAGATGATAGATGCTTTGATGAAGTGCTTGGTGGATCGTGGCTAGGTTGTTCTTAGGGAGCGGCCTGATAGACAAGGTTTGGTTCAGCAACTTCATATAGTTATTTCACTTCCTACCATTTGGGTAGGGTTTTCTGTGGATGAGTTTTAGGAGCTTGTACTTTTCCATTTGGTTGGGCTTATATTCCATCCCAGTTTACATAATAGCTTTTTACTATTACTATGTGGTTCATTCTATAGTGGTATACATGCATGTTTACTTAGTGTGTTCTATTCATCACTTTTTATTGGTGGAGTGTGTGTGTGTGTGTGTGTGTGTGTATAGGTACATAGGCAAATGTCTCCCATTTGTTGGATATACATACTCAGTGCTATTTTCCAGCCCTTGGCCTTTTGGAGGTGGGACTGTGGTAGTCACCGCATGAGCCCTAGGAGACGAGTCATGAAGGAGTGGTATCAGAGGAGGTAGGTTCTACCTAACGAACCAAGAGTTTGTGAGATTGGTTTGGGGAAATAGTGTTAAGTCATTCAAGTATGAATTTCAGAATATGGACTCTAGTGTTAGTGTGACAGCCGAAGTATCCATACACTTGGACTGTGAATTCTACTTTTTGACTTGGTACATTAAAACACTAGTTTCTAGGAAAAATAAATGGTACATGCATCATATATGATTGTTTAATTCTCATGTACTTCTTGAGTCAGTGTCATCTCACTAGGTATACACTATTGAATTTCGTAGGTCTTGATTTATTTCAGGATGCCTCCATGAAGAGAGAAAGCTAGGATTCATAAGGATGATCATGAGGATTATCAGCCTAGTAATGAGGCATTAGTATTGGGAATAGTACTAGTGATAGAACCCCCAGGTGGTGTTCCCATGATACCACCATCTGAATAGTAGGAGTTACTACCAACACTATCAGTAGAGGATGCACTCAATATGAGTGCATTTCATGAGTTCCAGAGGCAGTGACTGTAACAGCCCGAGATTTTATGAAAACTATTCTTTTTAATTTTATTAATGTCTTGTGTTGTACGCTGCACCAAAAGGAGCTTGCACAACACACATCCTTGACTTGCCTTGCATTACACGCAATCGCGACCTTCCTCGATAGCGTGTGTAATACGCAATACCGAGTTTCACTAAACAACGATATGCTATTAAAATATTATTAAAACTAGTTGTTATGAATAGTAATAACCACTTTTTGAAATTCTTTAAATCTTATTTTTCAAAATTGACTTCATTTTTGGATTCGGAGTATCAAATTTAGCCTAAGGTGAAATTTTGGTACTTTTCGGATAACTTTTATTTTCTGATGAATAGTGAAAATTACTAAATTTTAATTAAAAATAACTTTTTAATAGTGATAAATTATTAATTTGAGTGGTTTTAAATTATATTTAGAATATATTTTTACAATTAAATACAATTTTGGTCATTGGATGTAATTTCACATTTACACCAGACATAAACAAGTGTTAATCTTTTGATAGTTATTATCTCTTAAAAACACGCTATATGTTGTGATAGTGGAAATTAATTATAAAATTAATTAATGCAACTTATATGTTGGGAATTTTGTAAAATAGAAATCATTTTTGAATTCGGAATATCAATTATAGCTTAGGGTGAAATTTTGGCATTTTTCTGAAAAACTTCAATTTTTGATGAATAGTGAAACTACTAAGTGGTAGTTAAAAAAAATTAATTTTTTCATAAATATTAATTTTACCGCTTCTGTGAATGGAATTTCAAAAATCAGAGAGACACGGTTGATGTCAGTAAGTAAAATGTGGTTCAATGAGATGAAAATAATTTTTGGTGAATAGTAACTTTTTACTTTTATTTACCACGGTTAAAAGTAAATAGGGTAATTAAGGCTAAAAATGATATTAATATTACCATAACACATGTAATAATCCTATTGGACAAGTGTATCTCGACCAAAAACAACCTTAAGTGTAAAATATTATCATTTAGGCCCACTTGGATTAGATTAGGACATTTATTATTAATTTATTTAAAGAAGGGTTAAAATAGTTAAAATCAAAGTTTAATAAGTAAATCATTTTTAATATGGGGTTATACATAAGATAAATTCGACTATAAATATTCATTAGAAATCTAAAAATATTTCCTACATAATGGTATTTTATTTATAATTTTTAGACATTAAATAATTTAATTTATTTATGACACAATGATGATGCAAAAATTATCTTATTAATGAAATATTGAAATAATTGATGTTATAAACACCAAAATAAATGTAATTTGAGACTTTTTATGAATCCCACTAATTTTCTAGGTTACTATGATATATTATTGTTGATTTAATCAACTTGGTTCGAACATATAATTCTGTTATGACTTTCACAAAAATCATATATCAAATAGTGTCAAAATTGACACAAAATAGTTTTTAAATCAAATATTATATTATTAATTATTATTTTATTCCTAAAAATATAAGTTTCGGCCAAATGACTTAGATAAGGATATATATATATATTAATAATAAACAATTTGGGGTTCGTTTGGCATGTTATAGTAAGTGTATTAACCATATAGTGTAGGAAAAGAAAAAGACACGGTAAAAGTTAAATCTAATTGATAAGGTTAAAATAATACCCTAAACATGTCTAAATCCTATTGGTTGATAGTATTTCGACCCATACCCACTTTAGCTTCGAAATAAGACCTTTTGGAACCATTATAAACCAATTTTGACTTTAATATAAAATAATATTTTGAGATATTCCTAAGGTGCCCCTCTCCTCCCTTATAAAAGGGCACCTCCTCCCCCTCCTCCTCACACCAATTTGAGCACTCAAGCTCGGCCAACCCCTGCCATTTTCTCCTCTCCACTTCCCTAGAATAATCCTAGAGGTCCTGGTCTTCTTCAAAGACCAATCTTAGTTCCCTAAGTGGAGGATTCAAAGAGGTGTTCCAAAGAAGAGGTAATATCCATTACCGATCTTTTCAATTTCTTTCTTCTTCAACATCTTCTTCTTTAGTTGTTTCATGACAAAGTAATAACATCAATATTACTTACATGCTGATATGTTATTATAAATATGAAACAACCCTAATTCACTTTCTATCCATCCTACGGAAAAATGAAATCACCGCGCGTGCGTATGTACGGAATACCGTCTCCACGCCGTGGTGTAATCTATTTTCCGCCACCACCTTAATAGGATGGGTATAATGGTGTAATGAGTAAATATATATGATTATTATAAAGTTATATTGATAATTAAATAATATGCATACACTTTAACACAATTCCACGACCATGGGAACGATATCATCGCTCGTGCGTACGTACGGACTACCGTCTCCACGACGCGATGAGATTCATTCTCCACATTAACCATTCATGAATTATTATAAAGCATATATAATAAGTACTAATGAAATATATGACATAATAATGATACTGGATTTATGTATATTTATATGTCTGTCATCTACTTAATTCCATTCAATTCAATAAGGAAACGAAAACAGCATTCATGCGTACGTACGGACTACCATCTCCATGAATGGTGTATTTCATTACATTATCAATATATTATATATATATGTATATTCTGAATATATATTATATATAAATCATGTTTTACATTCTGGATATAAGTAATCATGATCCAAGTAATCATATTAATAATTACAAGTTAAAAACACGAACGACAAATAAGACGATTTTACCCAAAATGCTACTTTAACATGAATTTACAAAAGACCGGGTAATATAAAGCCATACGAGAACCATATATGATATCATAACAATTAATATGATTCTGTAATAAGTTAATGACATTATTTAAATCATTATACAGGAGGTTTGGACACTTACGAAGCAAATCGGACTTAAGGTAAGGGAAATATCACAATCTCATTTTTATCTGAGATTGTTTATACTTTGGTATTTACTGGGGTTTATTTTATCATCCAAATCCATGTTACCTCAATATGTAATATTGTTTCCATCCACTTAAAATAGTTTAAATCCAATTTGACCCTTCGGTGAGTTTTTAGTAAAGAATAGGAAAGGAATCTTTTGTCATTTTTTTTGTACGAGGTACTTTTTGACTTTTCCGACAAAAGTACGAAAGAGTGTTTTTTTTAACTTATACGGCATGAATGTATTTTTAAAACATTATTTCCAAGAAGCTTCCTTTACAAGTTTTCATGTTTATTTTTAATCAACTTCTTTTATTTTAAAGTTGTATGACATGTTATGAAAGGAAAAATGTTTTTGAAGAAGAAAGGATATTTTCCTCAAGAATGGAGTTCAAGTGTTTTATCAAAATTATTTTC
This sequence comes from Viscum album, assembly GCA_963277665.1. NCBI lineage: Eukaryota > Viridiplantae > Streptophyta > Magnoliopsida > Santalales > Viscaceae > Viscum > Viscum album. The sequence goes on along the minus strand of OY728130.1, from coordinate 1,303,664,595 downwards.
CATCTCAGATAATAAAGGTTTCTGTTTTTATCCCTATTATTACATTGATTTGATCATGTTGTGATGGAATTATTTTTATTAATTCCTTTATCTTATATGAATTGATTTATGATGTCATTATGTTTCAAGAATCCCATTTTTGTTACATGTGTTATGCGATGATGTATGTTTTATGATTATGTGGCACACATAAGAAAGGATTCATTATAAGATGGGTGGGACCTATATCTCCCTCCAATGAAATGGGTAAAGATTTTATATCTCATGATATAGACATGGCTGGAACGGTAGGTTATACCGGTTCAGTGAAACAGGACTGAAACGAGGGTGACTCGGTTTAGAAAGGGACTTTGTCCACTAAGATAGTCTTGGAAATGAGTCTTGACTAACAAGAAATGATTCTCTATGATTATGTGTGAATGCCACAAAGTTTCATGTTTTATGTTATGATTATTGGGATTTCATTTCACTACTATGATTTATCCCATGTTATGAAATTATGCCATCTTTTACAGGTTAAGATTTCCAAAAGTTATGTTCTTATGAATATGATGTGATTGATTTTTCTTTTATTTACCCTTACTTAGCATTTGAGCTCACCCTTTTATGTTTTATTTTCCCCAGGATATAAAGAAAGGTTTTAGGTAAAAAAAAGGGAAGATCTTTATGGGAGATATTGAAGATCTTTCACCACGATTAGAAGATTACGTTCCGAGTTTCCAAAGACACTAAACTATTACGGTCCTTGTGTGTGTGTTTTTGTTATGCACTAAGTATTCCGCAAAAGTAATGTAATGTCAATGTACGTCAGGCTTCGGGTCTCTACAGTGACCTCCCATTTTCAGTGGTGAGATAGACCCCCGGGAAGCTGAGGATTGGTAGTAGGTCGTAACATGTGTCTTCCACCTAGAGTTGACGCCTCTCAACCGGATTGCAGTCCTAGCTGTGATTCATCTACATGGCTTAGTCAATAGATGGTGGAGATTATAAATCTAGAAGCATGAGGGAATGAAACTCACTTGTAAACACTTCTAGAATCACTTAAGGGAGGAGTTACTTCCATCGACGTTATGCTCTATGAATATACATGAGCCACTGCATCTGTAGAATTATAACCAAACAGAAGCGGAGTACTCGAAAATTGTTATGGATCCTTCTATTTACTCCACAGATATGGTTCATGACCCATTATTGGGCGCATGGACCTTCGATATGTGACTACATCGTGAGATATTTCCATCCATGATATCCCTTAGAATCCCTACATATTATGGGGTAATAGAGCAATCCAAGATCTGAGAGAGCTTTTTGAAAGATCAGACACCGACAGTGGGAGCTACCATTAGGTTTCCAATAGATAAATCTTCAGTAGTTGGTAGTCTATATCTGATGTAGGGATCCAAGTTGATCAAATAGTTTAGGGGATGACCCCAACACATGGGGTCACTAATGCTTGTCTCCCAGGGAAGAGCGAGTAGTCCAAAGGATAAGCTGTGTTACTCATGCAGAGATCAGGGACATCTAGATATAGATTGTTTTACCCATCATATGACTAATTTGGAGATATATAGGGACCTCCAAGGTATAGTTGAAGGAAGGAACAAGGTATTCCTATAAGTGGAAAACATGGAAAATGAGCTAGACATGCAACAGGGATGGTCAAAGGTTCCAGGTACTACCATAACCACCCTTAGTGGTCCACCACAGTTATAGGGTAATGGTGGCTAGGGACGTGGTCAGATTTATGAGATGTAGACATACAACCCCAATACACTAGAGATGATTATAGGTATGATCTGTGTCTTTTACTCCCTAGCTGTATTTTTTATAGACACAAGTCCCAGTCACTATATTCTTTCTCGAACCCTTGTTCGATACATGGAGATTCTAGTGGAAGCGTTGATCGATCCATATGCATAGAGACTCCTAAGGGATGTTATTCGATGATCAAACATTATCACTGACAGTGTTACTTTACCCTTGGGTGTGTGATTTTTGATTGGGATCTCTTGGTGGCAGCGTCGATGCCTTATGAAATCATTCTTGGTATGGATTGTTTTTCTACAGTTCATTCCTAGATTGACTGTTTTAGTCACAGAGTGTACTATGTGCATGAAGATGAGACTCGGTTTCCCTTTTTTAGTGAAAAATAAACCCAAGTATTGTAGTACATACTTGAATATAGGATGGTGAATATGATCACACACTAGTTGGCTGTCTTGACCCTCGATGCCATAGATGAGGTGAGTCCTCAGTTTTCTGCAGTAGTGGATGAGTACAATGACATAATTTTAAAAGATGTTCTATGATTACCTCTTCATATGGATGTTAATGTATCCATTGATCTATAGACTAGGATGACACTGATATATGGACATGCATATTGGATGGATCATGCAGAGCTCTGTGATTTGAGGGTATAACAAGATGACTTGTAGAGGAAGGGATTTGTAAGACCCAATGTTTCCCCTTGGGTGGCCCCAATTTTTTTTCCAAGAAGTCGAATAGGATATTGAGGTAATGTGTGGAATTTCAGTGCCTAAATTAGGTGATCTTGAAGAATAAATATCCACTAACAAGGATTGAAGACCTCTTTAATCAGCTAAAGGGAGCGAAGTGGTTCTCGAAGATAGACATCAGATCCGACTATCACCAGATTTGTGTAGAGGATGAGGATGAAACAAATATAGTATTAATATTTTTTTACATCCACTATGAGTACCTATTAATGTATTCTGGAATTATGAACACCCCGATAGTGTTCATGGTACTCATGAATATGATCTTCCATCCTTACCTCAACCGGTTCATTGTGGTCTTCATTAATGATATCCTAGTCTACTCTGCGTCTAAGGAGGAGAATGTGATACACTTAAGGATGATCCTAGACACCCTTCAAGAACTCCATCTTTATGGAAAGATCATGAAGTGTTAGTTATGGATTCGAGAGGTCCACATACTATGACACATCATTTCAATGGTTAGAGTAGTAGTAAATCCAGCGAAGATAGAGGCGGTACATTCTTAGGAGACAACCAGGAGTGTCACTGAGGTGTAGAGTTTCTTGGTTATAGATAGGGACTATTGTAGGTTTGTACCCAAATTTTCATGGGTAGAATCACCATTTAAATCCTTGACATGGAAGGGGAATCCTTTTATGTGGAATGAGAAGTGCTAGCAGAGCTTTCAAGAGGTGGGGTAGAGATTGACGAGAAATATTATCTTGAGAACACTAGAGGAGAGTGTTGAGTATGTGGTGTTTTGTGATGCATAAAGGGTCGGGAATAGTTTTGTCCTGATGTATGGTAAAGAGTTGATTTCCTATCATTCTTTCTAGTTAAAGAAACATGAGCAGTACTATGCAACAGATGATCTTGAGATAGCAGCAGTAGTATTCACATTAAAGATGTGGTAAAACTATCTAATGGGAGAGCGATTTACCGTCTACTATGACCACAAGAGTATTAAGTATATCTTCTCTCAGAAAGATCAAAAAATTATTCATAGATGATGGATAGAGTTCCTCTAGGACTTTTAATTTTATATTTTCTATACTCCTTGTAAGGGGAATGTAGTGGAATACACTCTTAACAGGAGATCCAGCTTGTAGTTGCTGAGTGAGGCATCAGAGCAGTTAGCCGTATAATAGATATATTTTGTGGATAGAGATGTAGTGTCCTATATCCATTCTATTTTAGTTATCCCTCCACTCTTATAGAGAGTCAAAGAGGCATAGATCAGGGACATAGACTGTGATACTTTACGTGCTCATATGTCCACATGGAATTCCGTTGATGGATATCTGGACGGTGGGGAGCACATCGTTATCTTTAGAGGGTGCTCAATAATTCCAGTGATGTTATGAGATGAGGTCTTGAGGGAGATCCATAACTCCCCTTTGGAGGTACATCTAGGAGATGAAAGGATGTATCAGGACCTCCGACGTTAGTTATGGTGGATAGGCTTTAAGAAGGTGGTAGTAGAGTTTTTTTCTAGATGCCTTACTTTCCAAAAATTGAAGGCTAAGCACTATGTTCCATTGGGCTTGACCCAAACAATTCATATGATAGAGTGGAAGTGGGATGGGATGTCAATGGAATTCATGATGGGTATACCACACACGTCCCATGGAAAAGACACCATTTGGTTGATCAATGACCAACTCACCAAGTCATCCCACTTCATACTGACCTATGAGAATATATCAGTAGATAGATTCGGAAGCCTCTAGATGCAAGATATTGTTTTTCATCATGGGGCTCTATCAATGATCATATTAGATCATGATTCTTGTTTCATATCCTGGTTGTTTAGGGATTGTAGGAGGCGTATGTGACTCATTTTCACTTGAGTACGGTGTCTCATCCCCTGACAAATGCCCAGACGGAGAGGACCATCTAGGTTCTAAAGGAAATGCTACGTTCATGAATCATAGACTTTTTCCATAGTATGGATGATCACATACCACTAGTTGAGTTTGTGTACAATAAGATCAATTACTATAACATTGGTATGGAACCGTTCGAGGCCTTGTATGGGTGACAATATTGATCACCACTATACTGGACGGGCTCAAAATATTCATCACTAATGGGTCCAGAGTTGGTATGGGTTTCCACTAAGAAGGTGTATATCATCAAAGAGTGGATGGGGACTACATAGAGTTGGAAACAATCATATACTGAAAATTGGTAGATGCGTCTAGAGTTCTACAATAGAGACCATGTGTTCCTTCGGGTCTCACCTTGATAGGGATTGTGGACATTTGGCTGGGGTGGGAAGTTATCTCTGAGATACAATGTCCCTTTTTAGATCCTGAGTAGAGTTTTTGAGGTGGTGTACCATCAAGATCTACCCCTATAGCTTCATCAGGTGAATGAAGTCTTCCACGTGTCACAGTTGAGGAGGTATGGGCATGTTCCATGACACTTCAACAACTAGGTCGAGCTGGACATTGACAATGGGGGAGTTTTTCATACTACTCAGTGGATATCGTAGATCGATAGGAGTGGATCCTTCATGGGTAGTATATTCCATTGGTTCATGTTCAGCAGCAACACATGAATCTCTATAAGAGAACATGAGTGTGGCAGACTCAGATTTGTGCTTAGTACCGTCAACTTTTGGTTGAGTAACCCTTATTTTGGATTTCAGGGACATAAATATTTATGTGGATAATGTAACGACTCTGATTTTCCAGATTATATATTTTTTATATTATTTGGGAAAATTCTGAGACCATGAATTGAAATGAAATATGATTCTGAGGCCAGGTGAACCTAGAATTTTTTTTTAAAAAATGTTCTTTTTTTAAAATGAAGGATGTGTGAAATTTATGAAAAAGTGAAATAACTCTTAAAAAGGTGACCGAATATAAAATATAAAGGCACCATTGAGAAGAAAGCAGTGTCTTTACCCTAGGCGCGACCTAACATTGCTCTGTGTGGGTCATCTATAGACAACATCACCAAGGGAATAACTATAAATTAAAAAATTAAATAAAAATTATGTTATTTTTTAAATCCTAATAACTCAAAAGAGGTAATTCATATTGGAAATATGAGACTGTTGTTGAGTTTATAAGGGGGTGTTTTCCATAGTTGGCTACTAACCTTGTCTGGCACAGTTCGAGGGTGATAGTATGTTTTTGGACGTAAAAATAATTACAATATTTAATAGAAATATTTTATTTGGGATTTATGTGTTAATGCATCAGAGGTTTTTTTAAAAATCCATTTCATAGGTTTTCAGGGTTATTGTCATAAACATGGAATTATTCTAAGGCAATTAGAAGGAATCTGAATCCTAATGATGAATGTCGCTGGATCGAAGATCAACGATGGCACAAACCTCTGCTCTTCATCCACAACTGATCCAATATTCGTGGTAGGGTGTTGATCACTTTGGGATTTATTTTCCCCTTATTAGAATCAAATGATGAATGAGGACCAACCCATGAATAGGTGGATCTGCGGTTTGATCATCAATGTGAGAGGGATAATTATTGAATGATTAAAGGGAATAGATATCGGTGATTATTCTACTATTGGTTTCTTTTTTTATGATAAAAAGAACTGATTAAGGCTGATAGGAAGAAGGACAAGATCTATTCATTCAGTGTTCTATGTGATAATTCTGTCCCCATTCTTGTTGATCCTCATCGTTGGACCCTTATGGTCACATCATAATTTTAAGGGATGATCCTAATGCGATCGGACCCCATGAGTGCTAGCAAAGAAGATCAAGGACTAGTGATGTGAAGGATGCAACACGAGGATCATAAAAGTGGAATTGTTTCAAAAAATGGAGTTTTGGAGAAGTGGCGGAACCTTCAAAACTAGGGTTGGAAGCAAGGGCGCCTGGTGAAATGCCACAGCGACTGCATGTGGTTGTGGTTGAGGATGGCTATCCCCATAGAGTTAACCGCAAAAGCGGTGTCGGTCAGACCACATAGGTGGAAAAATCAGTCTAGGTAAGGGCTGTAGTGGTGGGAGCTACAGACAGTGATGGACATGTCACAGCCGGAGGCCGTGGCTTGAAGTTGCGTCGGAGGAGGGCCCCGTGGAAAAGATGTGGGAGGGTGTGGGGAAGGCGGTTCGGTGGCATGAAATGCGGTCTGACGTCATGTTGACTAGAAAGCAATAACCAGGGTGGGCATCATCTGGTATGTACACACTGACCTGCACACGGTGGGATGGACTAAGGAAGCTAGGCCACTGTATTGGCCCAATGGGCAGAGCTGGTATGGTTTGGGGTTGAACAGGGTGGGCCAAGTCGGGTAAGGTTGACCAAACTGGGTCGGGATGGACCCGGACCAGACCAGACCCTTTTTAATAAATTGGATATATCTTTCACATCGTCTATTTCATGAGATTTATACAGCATTGATAACCTTACATTTATATGATCCTTTTGAGACACTCTATGAGAGTATTTGTAGAATTTTGTATACAACCTAATGGTATGAGGAGTGGGTTCTCCTGGAACATGTGAGCTAAGAGAAAAATCGTGTGGCTAGATATTACTATGTGATCTTGGTGACTAGGTGACTTGGGGGATACATGACCTATTGGAGCTTTGTGAATTATTGATGCTTGGTTTGCTATTAATGCTCTCTGCCCCATCGATTCTCTATGTGTCATCGATGCTCTGTGTTCCATTGACGCTCTATGCAACATCGACATCTTAGGATCCATTAACTCTTCATGTGTTTTCAATGCTCCATGTGTAATCGATGCTCTATATTCCATATATGATCCATGAACCATAAAAAACTATAGTGTCATAAATAATAGGAGATCTATGGACTACAACAAAAAATACTGATCTTCATACTATCGACTTATACATGTGTGAGATGACCATATTGACTATACTTAGTGTGTTTCCATTTTGGTGTAGTTTTTGTATTTTCATTATGGTATACTTAATGAGATCCTTATTGGTATTTCCCTTTGTGGTTTTGGGATCCCTACTGAGTGTTGTTTTACTCACCCGTACACAATAGATGCCCACACATGTCGTGGAATATTCATACAATCGACGCTTAGATAGATTCCATAGAGGACCAAGGCCTTGTGGTGCTCACAGGTAGGATCGAAAAACAAGGAGTGATTCAACAACATCAGATAGCAGTTTAGGTTCATACAATTGATGTAGGTTTTTCTGTGGATGAGTTTCCAGAGCATGTACTTTTTATTTTTTGTGGGGCTTGAATTCTTGCCCCATTTACATTCCATTTTTGTACTGTTACTCTATGGTTGGTTTTTTTGTTCTATTCATGCATCTTTACTTTGTGTTTTTAGTCAAACAATTTTTCTTCGAGATGTGTGCATGTGTAAAGGTACTTAGTCAAACGCCTCCCATTTGTGGGATATTCCTACTTAATGATAGTATCTTGTCCCTAGCATATTGGTGGTGGTCTTGGGGTAGTCACAACATGGGCCTCAGGTGATGGTTCATGAAAATTAATATTTGGTTTTATAATAAATTGTAATAAATGTTTTGGGTTTTGTTAATTATTAAAGAAGGAGGAATAACTTATTATCCTTTTATGGTTATTATGATCCATTAAAAGTTAATTTTAGGGATTCAATCACCAAAAATTCATATTTAATTTTTATTTATTATATTAAGTGATGAGATTGAAGCGAAATTTATAAACATACAACCAAATATTTAAATTGAGATTATTAAATGAAAATAAATAATTTATTTTTATTTTGTCTTTTTCTCTACTATGATAATAAAATATTCCTACCACACTAGAAAAAGGATCTTCAAAAAAATATAATCCTTTTACCTTCATTTATGATGAATTGATTTTCTATTTTAACCCCTAGTGATTTATGTTTTTGTGTTAATTATCTTTCTCATTACCATTTTCGCTAGCACTCGATTATTTTTTAAATGTTATGCTTTTCCTCCATGTATATATTTTCAATTACTGCTTATGATTTCCTTATTTCTGAACACATTTATGTGTTATTAAAGGTGAACTTTATTCCTACCATTTACTCTTTTGATAAGTATGTTTTATTATTCATTTTTATGATGTGGGTTTTAACCAATGTAATTTTTAATTATTAAAATGCATTTTCATTTAATAATGGTTTGTTTAATCTTCAACTCCATGCACAATGACTTCTAAAAAAATATTTTCAACTATTTTTATGAGGAAAAAGATAATATTTAAAGGTTGAAATTTATTTATGAGGATATAATGTAACACACCTTGATTTTAGAATTTATTTTATTTACATAATGTGTTTGATATCATGTGGTATACGCATTACCAAGATTAAAATGAAATGTCATATACGCCCGAAGTATTTTTATTTAAATATTTTTGTTATGACATTGTCATTGGTTTAATGGGTATAAAAATAAATAACTATACTATAAAATGTATATTGAAATTTTTTCCACAATAAAATAAATGATCGATCATGTATTTATTAATAAATTATTGGAAATAAGGATAAAATCTTTTGAAGGTAAAATATATGTTTTTTCTAAAATATTTTTATGTTCATGATGAATATTTGTCTAGTTATATTAGATTTATCACTATTTATAAATTATTCGAATAAAATTAGTTATATATTAAAATTAATTAATTTGCATTCATTTAATTAGTTTTATTTGGAAATGAATGAGAATAACGTCATTTTTTACTTCAAATTACATTTTCTACCAAAATGGTTTTTATTGCATTTTGGGCATGGATGTTTTAATTAATTTATTAAATATTTGGAAATTTTATATTATATATATTATATCAATTTTTAAATAATCATATCAAAATTAACTTAATGTTTATTTATTTGATTTTTTTAAAAATATAAAATTTTTAAGGAATGGTGAAAATATTAATTTTATAGAAAACTATGGATTCCATTATAGTATTTCAGAAAATCTATTTTGTTTTAAATTTATTTTCATACTACATTAGTTAATTTGTATTAATCATAATCCAATTTTTGTCATTGTAATTGACCTAATTCTTAGTTTAGACATAAAATCATTTTTATGCATAATTATTTCTTCTTTAGGAAAACTATTTTTCATTTCATTTTACTAGATTATATTAAATATAATTTTTTATGATTATAAAATTCTAATTCGATAAGATGGGAAAAATATTTTTAATTATCATGTCAAATTTTTTAATGAGACCACATTCATGTTTGGTTATTTTGAATTGTAATTTGGGTAAAATGGTCAGTTACCACAGTAATAGCTTAAGAAAGTTAAAAATGAAATGGTAAGATAAAATGACCAAAAAACATCTATAAATAATATTTTTTGGACATATTTAAATAATATATCATATATAATTCTAAAATGATTCATTTTGTATCTATATGTTTTTATAAGATATTAATGTATTTTAATCTTTAGAAAAATTCTAACTGTGTGGTCTCCCTTACTAAAAAATGGACACCCTCTATTATATTTTATTCACACATCAAGAGAATATTATCACAAAAAATACCTACCGAAATACCTTCCTAAAATACCTCCCCATTTACTAGGGATCCTTTTTTATCATAATAACATCTTGGTATGGATTTAGGTATCAACCAAAAAAGATTGTTTGAAGAATTTATATAATTATTAACCAAATGTTTTCATTTTTTTATACTAATTCCATATAAACTCTCTTAAAAATTTTCATATAATAAAATTAGTACCTCCTAGATTATAAAATTTTATATTCAATGGTATAACCATTTTTCATATACTTATCCTTCTACGGTAAAATAACAAAATATCACTCATGCATATATGTGGACTACCGCCTAATGAGGTAATGTATTATATTTTTCATCATCGACTATTTTTTATAGTCTTAATGATGAATCCAAATGAAATAATATTATATATATTATATAAATTTAAATATTTAATGGTAATTAAAAATTTTATATATTATTTGAAAATATTATGAAAACGCAATATGTCTCTTTTGTCTATGCACAGATTATCACCTCATGAACTGATTTATTTTATTTTTCATCATTGACTCACATGGATGATATATTATATATATGTGTTTTGAAATAAGTAATATTATATTTGTGATATAATTATAATTATTAAATGTGAAAATAATTATCACCTTATTTCTCACATGTTTGTAGTAAAATGGAAATGTTACTCATGTGTATGTATGAATTGTTATCTCTATGATTGTAACATAATTAATATTCCCTACCAACCATAAATAGATGGTTATAAAATTATAAATAATTTAAAAAATTATAGTAATAAAATGATCAGGATTCTATAAATGATATAATCATGATTCATTTGACCATAACAAACCTACTAAATCCTTTGCCGACTAATAAACTAAATGTTCTCAAAACATTTGATGTAATATTAATTGATTGAGTAATTAATTATGACATGGATATAAGTTAAATAAATGAATAATAAAAAATAAAATTAATTTTAATATAGTAAATATATAGTATATTTTAATTATTCTGTAAGATAAATAACATATGTGATAATTTGACTCGATGTAAGGGATTTCTTGTCTCTATTCAATTCCATTGTGGAATAGGAAATTCTCAACATATGTTTTATTTTTTGTGTTATATAAAGTAAATTATGAATGTATTTTACCATTATTCTATAAATATGAAATTATTTTAAAATCCATTCAATGTTATTTCCATTAATTATTCATTGGCTCTAAATTTATGAGGCTATATGGGATTTTTCATTAAAACATTATTTTATAACAATAAATGTTTTTATTCAATTTCCCCCAATATCCATGTTCCTTATAATGATTCAATTATATTATTAATATTATTAAATTTATGATCAAATAAATTTTAATCCTTGTTTGAATTCATTTATTAAGGATTTTATTAAATAAATTTAAATGTTTTCCATACAGTTTATTTTTAACATTTTTTACAAATTTGAGAGAAATATTTTTTTAACATATACAACATGAGTATAATTTCCCTCTATCATTAATTTATTTCTTTATGAATATTATTTTTATGTTTTATGTTTTTTCAAGGTAATATACCATTTCCCATTCTTTGGTGGAATTGTTTAATGTGATTTGAATGAGAAAATATTTTTATACTTATTTTTATGTAAATACCTTAATTGATTTTTTATATTTATTAAATGGAATATTTTAGTATATAGTTTTATTAATGTTAATGATTATATGTTTTTTATATATTTTATGGTCCCTGTAAATTTTATTCGATGATGGGTGATCCCGATAGAGATCTCCAATTCATTAGTTAATAATTATCTTCTCCAGAGAATTATATTGGAATTAACTAAGTAGGTCATTCCATTTATAAGGGATATTGTAAGGGTTATTATAGGTGTTCTTATATGGTTTCTGAAAAGAAGATGTCCCAAGTAACATACAATACTTTTCTATTCTTACAAATTATTTTTCAGGGAAATATTCTAATTTAAGGATGTAAGCTAATGATATTCTGTTTAAAGGGATTAGTATTCCCCTTATGGGTAAAATGTATGTTTTTAAGAAAAATTATATCATAGATTATTATTTTTTCTAAGATACCTTCATGATTTGAATTTATCCTTTATGTTTTCTTATAAAATTTTTTTTTGAAAAAAAACTTGCATAAAATTTTAAATCATGTGTACAAAAATTATTATTTCATCTCAAAGTTTATTATATTTTCTGGAAAACTCTCTTATATGATCTCATTATTTTTAAATGGGATAATTATTTTCTTATCATTTTTATATATCCCTTATCGAGATATTTTTTATCAAACAAAATTTAAAGATTATTATTATGTGGGATTACTGAAGATTAGAAAAGTAAATAAAATCGAAGTTCAAGATATGTATGTTACATTTAATGAAGAAAGTGTTTCTTTATAAAGAAAATGTTTTATGGGAATACAGTATAAAATGATGGAATGTAGACTTTTTTATATAATAGTTTTTATTATTTTTTTAAAACAATAATCCTTTAATTTCCATTTTTATATAAGCGGTCCATTATTTATATTTGTGGTGGTTTGTTTTGGATTGCTAAAATTGGGTCATGATTATCGAAGTCAAATCCTAAAATGTAAAGATTATAATTTGGGTACTGGATCCAAGAGTTTGGTTTTGGGGATAATATATATGATCTCTCTAAATTTATAGTTCATATAGACTATGCATCTTTAAGATACCAATTGAAATAAATGATGTCATGCTGAGACTGATTTGGTGGATCATATTGCTATAAGAGTTTGATATCATCATTAAAAAGAAGAAATTTTTAAATAATGTTTTATCATGCCATTTTTTGAATGCTTCAATTCCACATATTGTAGAGGAATCTGATTTTTATATTCCATATGAGGTCTCAGAAGAGATTCTATTCTATGTGTATTTTCAATATCATCCATGGTTCGTTGATATAGAAAAATATTTTGTCACATAGAAATTATAAAATCCTTTTTTCAACCAAAAAAATAATATGCTCTTAGCTGATAAAATACAATACTTTATTGGATGAACCAATTGAAGTAAATTTATTTTTGATAGAGTTTAATTTAATGGTGTTCACCTTTTACGTAAGTACTATGTTTCTTGGAATACTATCATTCATCACCCATAATGGGACACCATGGTCTTGATTATACTATTTAAAAGACATTTAAACGTGTATTATTATGGCCCTCATTCCATCATGATGCATTGTAATATGTTAAATTTTTTATCTCAATTAAAGTGTATGAAATATTAGAAACTAAATGGCATACTAAAAACCCAATTATAAATTTTTATGTGTTCAGTGTGTATGGAATAGATGTCATGGGAACCTTCCCAAACTCCTTTCCAAAAAAATATTGTCTAGTCTATGTGGATTATAGGTAAAATTGGCTGAAGGTGGAAGTTATAACACTAAATATTCCAATAATAGTGATTTAATTTTTGAAGAAGAATATTTTTTATTAGTTTGGAATTCCTCAATTATTCATTAGTGATCGGGGAAATCATTTGAATAAACACTTGCTGAGGGTGTGGATTAAAAATGTAGAGTTTGATACAACATTAACACACCTTATCACCCAAAAACTAGTTAATAAGAGGATATTTAAAACTAAGTGATCAAATAAATTGAATTGAAGATGGTGAAATCGAGCTGAAAATATTGGAGTAAGAATTTTAATGATGCACTATTAGAGTATCAGCTAATTTATATACCCGACATTTTTACAACCCCTTTAATAATTTTTTATGGAAAATATTGTTATCTTAGGATAGATTTTAAAAACATCTAATATTTATCTATGAATGAAATGAATTTGGATACACAAAAAATTTAAGAGAATATATTAATATATGTTGATGAGTTAGAGTAGTTTAGAAGAGATTCATTTGAGAATGCACAGATCAATAATGAATATACCAAAACATTACATTAATGAAACATCACCAAATATACCTTCACACCTTTGGATAATATACTCTTTTCTACCTCTCATTTTAAATTTTTTATAGGTAAATTAATGTATTGATAATTAAGACTGTTTGAGGTGATTAATGTTTTTTATATAATGTGTCCCAAATAATGAAAGATATAAGGACAAAATTTAATGTAAATTATCAGAGTGTAATGTAATATATAGAACCCTTCTATGAAGGATGTGTTTTGGAAATAATGTTTGGATGAATGTGAAAAAGATAAGTCTTTCTCTTGATGTTTGTTGATGCTTCTTTCTGTTAAAGAGTCTAACGAATGGAAATGGGGAATACTTTAAGTACAAAGAAGTCATCCATTGAAGAATATAAAACGTTGACAAAGGAATGAACAAAGGAAACCTTTAAATATGGGTCATGCAAGTATCCTTCTGTTCATGCAAGTCACTTGCGCGCCACATTTGGGCCGCTCAAGTCACTTGCACACCCTATTCCTTTTTTCACCCAAGGTGTTCAGTGGCCTATAAATAGCCCCTATGGGCCCCCATTTCAAGGAGGAATTTTCCAAAACTCAGATTCAAGATCTGGTTACCCAAGTCTTTTCCTGACATCTTCCAAACACTTCTAAGGCAATTCTTTACCTAGAATGGAAACTCTAAAGAGGAAGAATAAGGCCTAAGTATTAGAACTCATCAATACTTGCGCACCTAAGTGTCTATCCCTTAAGGCAAGTGAAGACACTTGCGCACCTCCTTTACCTCTCAAGAAAACTTGTGTGCCACCCTTTTGAAAGTCCCTAGGGATGATACTAAGGGCTGCAATTCATAGTCTCCCAAGTATCTCTTTATAGATTCTTTGTCGCCCAAGTAGACTCATGTCGCACAAGTATACTTGAACAACTAGGACGTGCGCACCAGAACAAAACTTTCATGACTCCTTCTAAGTCACCTCCTTTCCTCAAATCGACCTTTTCTCTTCAAAGATATCCTTCAAAACCCTCTTCAAAGTAATTTGTTGCATGGTTCCTTTGTTGGATTCCTTATCTGAAAAGAATTCTGAGAAGTTCTTTTGATTTTGGCCTCTTTCATAGGTGTAAGCCCCAAATTAAAAATACCCTTAATATGGGAATCCTCCTCACGAGTAAGCCCCAGTCTTAATTTCTTTTTATTTGGGATTATTTCTCAAGAATAAAACCCAAGGATAAGTCCCTCTTAAATTTTTGGGTTCATTTTCAGGAGTAAGTCCCGGGTTAAAATCCTAAATCTCCATAAAGTAAAAAAAACTTTTATGGACCCTGCTCTAGGGATTTTTTTCCTAAAATTCTTTGTCTTAATTTACTTGGGCAATCATTCATACGTAATCCCCACATCCTTTCTTATGATTTCATCTTTCGTGGCACAATCACCATGTTTTACTGATACCTCTTGTTTCTCACATCGAGCATGACTCACGTGAGCTTAGAGTGTAAAAGTAATTATGACATCTCTTTTTGGGCCATCAATCATGCATAAACCTCATACTTCTTCACTCGAACTATGTGGGTTCAGATTCCTTTTCTAACAAGGATATGTAGGTAGCCTATCTGTGGGTATGATCCCAACTCTAAAATAATATTGTCTGTCTGAATGACAATAAACTTTAAGTGCCCCACTGAGTGACTTCAAAACCAGTATGGTCATCATAATGACCAAGAGTGTTCTATATAATGTATTTAAGGATACCATTGACTAAGAATCACTAATTCATATGTATTATTCTCTATTGATGAAGAACCTAAAACACATATAAAAGATTCTCAATATACCATACATATCAATCATTTATTGCCAGGTCTAAAGAAAAAAAACTCATTTTCATGCTTGGTAAATTAATAAGGATTCATGAACATAACTCAAATCTATAAGAGATTCCCAGAGTAGACATTAATTCTCCCCAAAAAGGTATGATGATTCTGACCTCCTATCCTCTCAACCAATGAAAATTCTTAAGCCTGATCAGTCCAGAACTAATGGGCACCTACCTTTGGAAAGTTGGTCGAAATGGATATAGAATCGTTGGATGTTTCTGGTTCTATGAATAAACACATTAGAAACCAATTGGAAAGTTTGAACCTTAAACATACAAGGTCATCCCCATTTCCAGAAAAAAAATGGTGAAACTGATGTGAATCCTTAACCATGTTAAATGATGTTTTACTTATTTGTTAGGCCCCTATTTAACTTAATGTGAGGTCCAACAAAGCAATCAATAACAAATTTTCTCATCCAAAAGATGTAGTCTGACCAAACTTATCTTTATTATGTCTATTATATCAAACATGCACTCTTTTCCAAGATCTCTTTGAATTACATAAATGGCTTCTATAAAGTTCACACCTTTGAATGCCTCGACCAATACTACTGTTGGATCCTCGTCCGCTCTGAGGATGACATCACATACTTAGCATCATCAACGATGGTTCTCAAATGCAATGGTTAAGGAATACCATCAACATGGTACCATTCTAACTTTGGAGGCTGCTTATCAAGCCCTCCATGTTAACAACTAATCCTGGTTATCCGGACAGCGACGACTAGTGGTCAAGAAGTAGGTGGTACCAACCACAGACTCCAACTGTTTCGGGTCGTTATCCCCAGAACGCAATCACCAATCCCTCCCATATTATGGGGAGTTGAATGAGAAGGACACTCAAGGCCTTAATTTAAGAAGACATGGGTTCTTCCTGAGGGCTCCCATCAACAATCAACACCAGACTTGTGCGGTAATTCACCCTCAACATGACTAGGGTATCACCTTTAGGGGTTCGGCTCAGGTTCCTCAGACCTGAGCAAGCAAAGAGAACCGTTCGAGGTGAAATCCGGTCAATAGGGAGCAGGTTCTTACTTTTTCCCCCTTCAAAGAAGTCCATCAAGCCAAATTGTTGGAAAACAGTGAGCGGGAATATACACCTGTCCGTCCTGATATTACTACCTAGCAGACTCATCTAGAAGTAACATTCCAATCTCGCCAGACAATTTCGGCGGAGTATTATAGGCAGGCATATACACCTGTTTATAATTCATTAGCTAGTCAGCAGGCTCATCTGACTGCTACCAATGAAACTCGCCAATCAAATGTGGTGGGGAACATCAGCAGGAACATACACCTTCAATTCATCATGCTAACCAACAGTCTCATTTGGTAGCACTCGAAGATGCCAATTGGAATGCTCCAAGGACAAGTAGGAGGGAGACAAAATTTTCTGCCCCCACACATGAGTACTGTCAGAATTCACTGACAGGAAAAGGAGGACAGGAGCAGGAATACACACCTACTCTAAGAATGGAATGGACATATATTCCTGTTCCAGAAGCTGAATTCAACAAGCACATTCTGACAATGGTGAAAGAGCAGAAGCAAATCCCTGCCCATATTCTGGATGTTTGTCAGAATATTATAAAAAACATCAGCAACATCACAGGGAAGGATTCATAAATCTATCCATATCAGTGGAGTGAATCATCAACATATCACTCTGGAACAGATACACACCTCTGTCCTAGTCCAGGAGGGTTGTGGGTCATACACCCCCATGTTATACGGACAATCAAGTCAGGCACATACACCCGATTTGAATGGATATAATCAGCCTAACCTGACCATTTCTCCTGAGCAGGTACATACACTTGCCCATAACAACAACTTTCGTGAAAAAGTGGTTTCTAAAGTGAGTAAGAAGGCATATAAGAAAAAGGCCAATCCAGCACAGTCAAGAAATCAAGATCCAATATGTAATAAGGCATTACTCGATGCTGGAGGTCTTGAATCCCTCAGACAATTATCTGTTGAAACTAAAGATTCTACTCTTTCATTTTCAAATTCATGAAATAACAACAATAATTATGAAGGTCTTTATCATACACTTCCTCATGAAGTCTTACCTCATGACGGTTTGGTCGATCTCGAAGTATCATCTTCAGATGAGAGTCACGATAACCCTCTGCGTGGCCAGAAGATCATGGAGAAAATGGTTTTGTGTTTTTCTGTAACCCACCATGGTGGTCCTACCCATGATGATGAATTTAGCAATGAAAGTCCTCTATGCAGTGGTAATTCACATTGCCTAGAAAATTCATCAAAGGACAATACAGTAACGAGAAAGCCCTCTTCTCATGAGGCGCTTGCAAATGTTAGGCAAGCCATGTATAATGGTTTACCGCTAGCAGGTGAAATACTTTATCAATTAAGAGATATCTCGGGGTGTAGTTCGTTCTCCGAACCACCCCTAGGTTATTAATATTCTGATTTGATAAATGAATTCTCTACCAATCTTGTTGAATCTGATGAAACAACAAAGAAGCACTAGCTTTGGTCTAATCAGGTAGAAGAATCTTCATTTAATGATAATGAGGAAGTGATGAATATGAGAAAAAAATTGGTGAATGGTTAAGTACCAGTCATATTTTGGCCTTTGCCTGACTCTCAGTATGATATTATAGAAATGTTAATGGAAGATTGTATTCACGATATTCGTCTGAACATGAGGAAAACTATCTGTCACTTGAAAGAGAAAATATTATCTTATGATGAATATGAAAATCATGTTAAGATAATAGAAGGGTACAACACCAAATTGATTCAGCATCTTTATTTATTTTCTGATATCCAAAGGATGAAAAGTATCAGAGGGCCCTTCAGCGTGCATGCTTTGGTGCACTAAAAATGTTGCGCTAGTGAATTACCAATGCCCCATCGGGTATTCCTATCAGGGGATGGGGTCTTCATGGAGCACTGCATTTCACTGTACTCTCCAGTCAAAAAAGCCCACCAAAAGTGGTCTCATTCAATGTTATTGCCCATGGATAGCCACAACAAATTGGTTTTGAGTGTAATCAAAGTCTTTCTGAGAAACATGCCTCAACTAGTTCTTCCCAAAGTCAGGAAGACAAGGAACAAGTTGTCGAATTACTCTTGCATCAAGAAAATGACAATATCGAATAGGCCTCTCATTTAGAGAATGCACATCATCAGGTGACAGAAGTATCAGAAATAATCCAATGGTTATCTGAGCCAGGTGATTTGGGTGGATATCAGATGATGCATCCGGCCAATTTCCGGACTAAGATACACAAAATAAAGAGAGCTTTTAAGAAAGTCTCAGATGTAGCAGCTCAAGAATCACCTCACCTTGCCAGACTGGGGACTCTTTTAGGTCAACCCTTGGGATCAATAGATGGGATTTAAGGAGTTGAGAAGGGAAAGCAGAAACAACCCTAGTTCACCAGACTGGGGACTTTTTCAAATCTTCAATCTCTTCCTTAGTGAACATCAGTTTTCTTTTGGTTAGGGAAGAATCCACAAGAGGAACACAGAGCCGAATTATCAGGAGATTCCCTCCAAATTACAGTTCATCAAGAAGTTCCTAAGGGATCAACTCAACAAAAGTCAATGTCTCATAAAGTATATAGAAAAAGGAATTATCATAGAAATGTCGATATAAGGAATGTAATGCATTATGCATCGATAAATGTCACCAATGTCATTGTCATCGATCCCCCAGAACATGAGGTTCACTCAGAGGAATCAGATGAAGAAGTTCCTATTCAAGAATCTGTACACACAAAAATAAATGAAGAAGGTGTGCGTACCAGAAGCCAGAGAGCTGCCCAGAGGCAAGATATTCTTTCGGGCAATGCCCTTCCATACTATAGAAAGACACATTCCAAGGAAAAGGGTAAAAGTTAGATTACATCCCACCCTACCTCTGGATAAGTCCAATCAATCTCATTAGAGGAAAGGTTCGCACAACAAGAGGATGAAATGGAGGAGTTAAGGAGGCTGAATGCAGAACTACTTCAAGGTAGTCTTCCTCCTAAGCATGCTGGAGTCAGTCATTCAACGGAATTCATTGCAGTTACTAGGATGGATCAAGAATATCCTCCTTTACAAGTATACCCTCATAGGTCCAATCCTATGGTTCATGTGCAACAATAACCGGTAATGCTACCATCAGTTGCAGTACCATTCACCACACCTGTCCAAACTCAATTTATTTCACCTGCTCAGGTCCAAGCTCAAATGGATGTTCCTAAAAAGTTATTAAATATCATTGATTCTTTAACAGCTCAATTGGATGCTATGGAGGGAAAACGTGCACAATTTCAACTGAAAAAGGAATATTACCCTGAATGGGTTGATGCAATTCCTCCCCCATCAAATTTTGCGAATACCACATTCCCAATTTTTAATGGTTCAAGAGACCCAGAACAAAACTTAACAATTTTTTTTCTCATTGTGATCCTATGATGTGAACTCCTCAATAATAAGAAGCAGTTAAGCTCATATGTTTTGTGCAGTAATTATAAGGGCCTGCTTTTGTCTGGTATACAATTTTGTAGTCTTGGTCAATTACTGGGTGGGAAGATCTCCATCAACGATTCCTTCAACAATTTAGCTCAACATTACCAAAGATGATAGTTTTTTATCTTACAATTGTAAGCAAAGGGAAAATGAAAGAGTTTTGGATTTCATTGCTCACTTGAAGGGATTAACATATTCCTTAATCATAACACTCCATGAAGAAGAGTTGTCGACAATCTATGTGGAAAATTTTCATGATGAATTATGCACACATTGATTCCAGTGAAATACATAGGAGGGTTTCAAGACCATACTTCAATCACTCAATAGATCGAAGATTCTATTATAGAGACTAAGGATAAAACTCGTATAATTATATCAGCTCCAGGAAGGAGAATGGGGAGATTAGAGACTACTATAGTTACACTTAAACAAGCACCTATAGCTACTTCCACTTCAAAAACATCATCTTATCGAATGGATCCACCTCTTGAGCGTCAATAACAAAGGTCTTCTTGTTAATATGATCAAAGAGATCAAAGTCGGAAACAATTTGAGGAGTTAAAGAACAACATTTATTCTTTCAGAAATGAAAAGGTTCCTGGTTACTTCATTTATGCTCTAGAAAATAATTTTCTTTAGTTTCCAAGGACCAAAAGGCTAAACAATGAAGGAGATCAAGACCTTTCCAACTATTTCCCATTTCATCAGATGTTGGGGAATCCCATTCAAATTGTTTTTCCTTCAAAGACCTTCTACAAAAGATGGTGGACTTAGGACAAGTAAAATTGAAAGGTTCTTCATCCCATGTAGCATGTGTTACTGCTACCGATCCAGAGGAAGAAGGTGAGTGGAATGAAGTCAAAAGAAAAAATGCGTAGAAATATGATGATTGGATGGTCAGGGAAATGATCAACCGAACTCTTTCCATTTTATGAATGCAATTGAAAAATCCAATGGTTCCTTCTTCTATTCCTTCCACAACAAAACTCCTTTCGTCAGAAGGAAAATCCTCAAAGAGGTGGCATAATTCAAAGAAAGAATAACAATAAGAAGAAGATGAGCTCATATCAAAGCCTATGTTGTCTTTGACTCTGCCATATTTTATGCCATCTACTTCAAAAGTACGGGCACCACCCTACCAAACGGTACAGCCTGAAATGGTTCATCAGGCAGAGTCTTCATCAGATGTAGAGTTGATCTTTGGTTTTGTTAACATGATTAACTTAATGGATCTATAGGCTAATCACAGTTTCGATCTTGATGAACCTGAGTTCCCTGTATCAAATAGAGGAATTAGAGGGAGTTTCAGAGGACTAGGATATAGGGTAAGATGTGGATATTTCAGAATCCACAATTCTAATCCTACGCATGCTAGAACTGTATATGCAGCAAAAACTCGTGGCAAATCCCTTTAGCGGGCTCCACAAGAACAAGAAAGTTCTTCCTCACAAGGAAGATTCAGTCATGGCACAGTTATTTTGGAAGATCGGTTAGAGGTTACACCTTCTTCATCTCAGTAGATAAATAGACCTAGTTGGTCTAATCTGCCAAATCCAGGAGTATTTTAAACTCCTACATCGATACAAGATGCATCTACTTCCAAAGAATCAACTTCAAAGTCACCTGCAAAACCGCATGTTCTTGTTGGGAAATTCAGACCTTTGGTCTAAAAGTATGATGTCTTGAAACATTTGGCCCATGTACCAGCCTAGTTATCAATTCTGTATTCCTTGAATAAATCAAAGGATCTTTGGGAGGCACTCATTAAGGCTTTGTCAAGTCCTCATGAATTTGAAACTGAAATTGATGCAGCTGAAATCTACCATATAGAGAATGATCCTACAGAATTCTATGCAATGTTATCTTTTACAGATGAAGATGAAGATGATGTTGTGCATGGACATACTAGACCTTTGTATTTATCTGTCAAGGTCAATGAGACATCCAATGAGCTTTCATTGATAATGGTTCAGGAGTCAACCTCATCGCTATTCATACAATTCATCGATTGGGCATTAACGAATCTAATTTATCTTATTATACATTTATTTTTCAAGGATATGATAAATATGAACAAGAACCTCTGGGTGAGATTACACACAGAACTCAGTTTGGAGTCCTTGTATCTAATTCAGATTTCAGGGTTGTTCATCATGACACAACCTTCAACATTTTTCTTGGAAGACCTTGGCTACATCAACATGCAGCTATACCTTCATCATACCATCAATGTCTCAAATATTGTTTCAATGGTCAAATTGGGACATTGTATGGTGATAAAGCCCCATTCAAAACATGAGAATCTAAATACATTGAGGCAGAATTCTCACACATGGAGGGAAAGGAGATATCTTTGGCATAGGAGGTTACCAAAATTAATGCTCCATATGGTTTGGAAAAGATTCCAGTAAACCCATTTATATATGTGAGTATAGATTATGGGTTTTACTCTCAGTCAAAATGATAGGATAGACCCAAATACAAATACTCTTTGGGAAACTTCCATAATGTCAATTATGGAAACCAAGCTAGACAGTAAGGTAGAAATTGTTGATTCACAAGGCAATGATGAAAGCTCAATAAGAGATGTCTTCATTTCATCTACGGAATTCCAGAAATTCTATAATTCATCAACCAGGCTAGAAGAATTTATAGCAATGCCAGAGATGAACGATGATGTCGATTCTCAATCTACCATCTCCTCTTTATTATAGAAGGAAGACCCTTCATCATCAATAGGGTCAGGAATGGTAACCTTTTCTTCAAGATGTTCAAACTATAAATTCTCCCTTGATTATGGAAATTCTGCTTCATCATATACTATGAAAGTAGAAACAAAATAAGTAACACATATTGAAGAAGAAGATGAAGATCATAGGGATGCTCCTCTAGCATTGGATGAAGGTAACTCTACCACTATGGATGAACTCAGATAAATAAATCTGGGTACAAAAGAAGATCCATGCCCCACTTTAATTATTGCGGCCATGACACTTGAATAGAAATAATTGTATATTTCATTTGTAATGCAAAATAGATATATATTTTCTTGGAATTATACAGAAATTCTAGGGTTTGATCTTGATGTTTCTACTCATCATTTGGGTTTTCCTGAAGAACATCTAGGATTGAAGAAAGCCGCAGGAAGAACACACCCAACTTATGCATCCAAAATTGAAGCTGAAGTGGATAAGATTATCAAGGATAACTTCTTCAGAGAAGTTAAATACCCTAAATGGATGGCTAATGTTGTCCCTATGAAAAAGAAGAATGGAAAAAATTAGAGTTTTCATTGATTTCAGAGATCTTAATCGGTATTGTCCCAAGGATGATTTTCCAGTTCCGATCACAGAACTCTTAATTGGTGCAAGAACTGGCTATGAAACACTTTCCTTCATGGATGGATATTCTGGGTATAATCAAATCTGAATGGCTCCAGAAGATGAAGAATCTATAGCCTTCAAACCCCCTCAAGGTGTGTTTTTCTATCAGGTAATTCCCTTTGGCCTGAAGAATGTAGGTGCAACATATCAACGCGCGGTGCACCATATCTTCAAACCTTTTTTAGGGAAATTTGTTGAATGTTATGTGGATTATTTGGTGGTTAAATCTAGACAACATTATAATCACTTGGCTGATTTAGAAATCATATTACACAGAATTCGACAATACAATTTAATGATGAACCCCTTGAAATGTGATTTTGGGGTAACCTTTGGAAAATTTCCCAGCATTGTTGCATGCCATCGTGGTATCGAAGTTGATCCTGAGAAGACAAAATCAATCCTTTGTATGTCACCTCCTTGAAATTTGAAGGAATTGAGAGGACTTTAAGGACACTTGGCCTATATTCATCATTTCATCCCCAATCTGGAAGGAAAATGTCTACCCTTCAACAAATTAATGAAGAAGGGAGTCACTTACCAGTGTACTAGAGAATGTCAAAAAGCATTTAATATTCTCAAAAAATATTTCTTGAGTCCCCAGTATTAATTCCACCTGTTGAAGGAAGACCACTTATTATTTATGTAACATCTTTAGAGCGATCATTGGGTGCCTTCCTTGCCCAAAAGAATTCTGCTGGGAATGAAAACAACCTTTATTATCTCATTCAGACTATTCTTGAGGTAGAAACTCGATATTCAAGTATTGTAAAGTGCTGCCTAGTGTTAATCATTGTAGTTTAGAAAATGATACACTACCTGCAACATCATGAGGTCCAATTGGTATCTCGCAATAACCCGCTCAAATTTATCCTTAGTCGTCTATTGCTTACAGGACATCTGGAAGGTGGGAAGTTATTTTGCAGTAGTTTGATATCCAGTATGTGTCTCAAAAGGAAATAAAGAGCCAAGCTCTGGCTGATTTCCTTATTGAACACGCTTCAGTAGAAGATACATATTTAGATATTGAACTTCATGATGAGGAAGTATTCTTTATTCAAGATAATCTTCAAACATGGGAAATGTACTTTGATGGTGCTTCTAGAAGTCCAATAGGGAAGAAAATGGAAGATCCTAAATTCAACAAAGTTGGATTGGGAATTGTACATATTTACCTAAGAAATGCAGTGCTACCTTATTAATTCTTATTGTTGGAAGGTGGTACAAACGATGAAGAATAATATCAAGATTTTATTGCAGTATTAGAGTTGGAACTTCTGGAAAAGGTGAACCACTTAATGATTAAAGGGGATTCAGACTTGGTAATCAAACAAGTCAATGGGGACTATGCCCTCAAGAAAAAAAGAGTTAATCCCTTTATATGATTATGTCAGAGAGATAATGGCATAATTTCCTTTGAAACCGACATTTTCTTATGTCCCGCAATCACAAAATTCTCAAGCTGATGCACTGGCTAATGTAGCCAAAGCTCTGGTAGATCCAAATCAGGATGAAGAAATCATCATTATATCCCACCGTCGTATAATTTCACCTTATGTTCAAATAATAACAGAGGAAATCAATGAAATTAGTACCATTTCTGAACCATATGGTCATACTACAATATGGATGACAGATATCCGGGAATACCTTCAAAATGGAACACTCCCACCAGATAGAGCCGGGAAAGAACAAGTCTGGCGACGTCTGGTGAATTTTATTCTTTATGATAACCCATATCACCTAGAGAAAACACTCTACATGTGAGGTTTTTATGGAATTATCTTAATATATATTGATGGTGAAAAGACAATGGCTGTCATGAAATAAGTACAGGCAAGAGTCATTGTTGCCCACCAGTCTGGACATAGACAGTCTGATCAAATTTGAAGACTTGGATACTTATGGCCTTCAATGATACAAGATTGTGTTGATTTCACTAATAAGTATCATTATTTACAAGTATATTCCAACTTCATTCATCAACCCCAAGATTTTCTCCATACAGATAACTACTCATGGCCATTTTCCACATGGGGAATGGATGTAGTAGTACCTTACCCTTCGGCTACATCCAAGCAGTTTAAGTATATTCTTACTACTACTGACTTCTTTTCCAAATGGGCAGAGGCAATACCTCTCAAATAAGTTAGTTCTAAAATCATTATTAGCTTCATCATGTCTAACATCATTACCAGATTCGGTGTCCCTGATACCATATTGACGGACAATGGCAACAACTTCTGTTCATCCATGGTAAGGAAGTTGTATCAAGAATACAACATCAAATCCAACCAATAATCTCGGTATCATGCAGCGACCAATGTCCAAATAGAAGCCTTCAATAAGACTCTTAAAAATAATGTAAAATATGTTCGATAAAGATGAGAAATCATGGCCTGATAAACTTTTTCATGCTTTATGGGATTATCAGACCACCACCAGCACTGCTACGCGGTCAACTCCATATTCATTGGTATATGGAATAGAAGCAGTCTTTCCCATTGAGGTTCAATTACCTTTGCTTATAGTATCCATTTGTGATCAATAATCTACAGATGAACAATCTCAAAAGCGATTGGATGAATTAGAACAATTAGATTAAAAAATATTGTGCAACCTGCACCACTTGGAAGTCTATCAGAATCGAATAGCACATGCTTTCAACAAAAAATTTCATCTTCATTCATTCATTCAAGGAGAATTGGTATTGGTCCTCAGAACTCCAATGACACCAGGGAAGAAACCTCCAATGCTTGAGTCAAAGTGGGAAGGACCTTACTCAATACATAAGGTCTACTCCAATGGAGCTTATTATTTAATCTCAAGGGATGGAGAACTCATAAATACTCCAACAAATTCCATATTTCTGAAGAATTATTTTGTGTAACACAAATTCATATTTAGTTCTTACAATAAGACATTAAACTGCATGGTCCCTCCATTGTCAAAAATGACGTTAAACTGTGTCCAGTACCTTATATGTCCTACATGACGTGAAATTGTGCATCACTAGGATTGTTGCTACCTCATGTTTCTCACACTGAGCATGAATCACATGAGCTTAGAGTAAACTTCAACCATAATACCCTCTCTGGGCTTCTAACCATGTGTAAGTCCTAACCCCATTTTTAGGTCGTTGTCCTCATGTACAACTCGATCACTGATTCATTTTCAATTGAACTACGAGAACTTTGATCCTTGCCTTCTAGGCTTTGTATGTAGGAAATCTCTTGAGGTTCAAGCCCAAAACCAATATCGTCACATTGGTTCACCATCATCCTTGCTATTTGAAGTTAAAATATATAGACCCCCATTGTCCTAACTGTAAGACAGTAAACTGC
Organism: Viscum album; assembly: GCA_963277665.1. Classification (NCBI taxonomy): domain Eukaryota; kingdom Viridiplantae; phylum Streptophyta; class Magnoliopsida; order Santalales; family Viscaceae; genus Viscum; species Viscum album. The sequence goes on along the minus strand of OY728130.1, from coordinate 1,303,637,588 downwards.
ATAACAATACGTCTTAGATACATGACTCTAAACTATGCAGCACCAGTCCATGCATATGACGCTAAACTATTCATACTAACTATTTGTACTTTTGTCTTGTATGACAATAAACTACCACAGTCTTTGACACCCTCACTTGAGAGGGAATCATTATTGACATTGATCCTGAACCATGTCATATACCAAGGACTACATGCATACAAGGCAATGCTCGAACCTTTAATCAGGGGTCGAACCATCATTGCAATAATTTCCACTTTCACCATTCACTTGTATGAACCAAATCTATATAGAGGGTATTCCATGAACTATGTATGGATTTATTCCAATCCTTATGGGATACATACGAACGTTCGAGCATCCCTCGAATCCAGCCCCAAGTCTTTGGGCCTAACCCCAAATTCCACTTTTAGTCCCTTAGCTGAAAATTCCCCCTGTGAAAACATGAATGTGGTGTGAAAACCCTAGTCTTCACTCACATCAGGTTTATAAAACACACAATGTGTATTCCTCATTATAGTCGGAGATTTATGACCCTAAACTAAGATCTCTTACACTTTCATACCACATGATGTTAAACTATCTTTCAAGAACTACGTATGGCTTGATTCCCATCCTTATGGGATACGTAGTGTAGTCCAGCACCTCAATTCAGGACCCAGCCACAACAAGATTATGGTTAGCATTGGTTTGTGTATCTCCTTCATGAATTGGAAAATGCCCATTTTGATGTGTCATACTCCTAACATTAAATAAATGTCGATCTCCATAACCCTTTTCTTGACTTCTGGTCACAAAATGTGTGATACCCATGAATTCTTTCGCCTGACTATACAGCATGTGCCCCAAGGTGGCGTTGCATAAGTAGTCTACATAATGGACCTATCAGCCAAAAGATACTATTATTTGACTATGCAGTCAACTCTCTTAAATGAACCTGCATAATTCAACCCCCTAACGGGGTTTTCAAATAGTGGTAACTTCATTATTTGGATAAAAAGCTATTTTGTCCTTATTTTTCTTAACGACAATATATAGGGATCTGAAAAAATATCCATCCATAACATACTTGTCCCATACTATTTTTCATGATCTAAAAGTATTTATGTCTATAGTTTATATTTCCATTCACTGCGTTTGGGTCAGACCTTCACAGGAGTGACATTCATCCAATTCTTAGACAATCTTGATTGGAAATATCCTCTCCATATTCATGTACCTCTCTCCATATAGCAGACTATATGCTTTGGAAAATTTGAATCTTCATAAAATTTCACTAGATTTTAGCAATAGAAAAGTAAAATTTATAAGAGTTCTTTTTCCTAACTATGCATCATGTGCTCCTAGGTGCCCTTGCATAAGTAGTCTAGATAACAGACCTGTCATCCAAAAGATGTTATTATTCGACTATGCAGCCAATTCCCTTAAGTGGCCCATCATAATTCAACCCCCTAACAGGTTTGTTAAATAGTGGTAACTTCACTCTTAGAAAATACTTCCACTAATTCCTTTTAGCCCTTTTTTTCTTTCATATCATTCCTCAGATTCAAAATTTCTTAATTCATAGTTTACATGTTTTCCCCCATACTTGAATGTGGTAGTATGTTTTCAGATAAATTATCAAGGAATTGAGTCAATTTTAATCCATTCAGTCAAAGCTATTTGTCCTTAAACATTAGCCTTTTTATGTCCGACATGCATGACTTTAAACTGCCAACAAGAGACAGGGTACTCATTAAATTGGGAACCTATAAAAGGAACTTTGAACAAATGTAGAGTTCCATATTGATATATGTATAGTTTGTATGACATAGGTAATATTTAACAATAAAAATATTCAATGTTTTTAGGGTTATTTTTATAATCCAAGAAACAATTAAACTATTCTTACTCGGGCCGTTAGCTTAGGTATATATATATAAATATAAGTAATTAGCAAGAGGATGCAGGTAAAAATGACTGAAGGTGAAATGTCTTTTTCATTGATGTATAAAAATTAGAAGAACATCCACAAATCGGATTATCTTCCCTTTTTCAAGGAATTACAAGAGGCTTTCAAGATAACTCTTCATTTGATTTATGGCATACTGAGCATCAGAAGTAGTCCCTGAATATTTATTCACTCGACCAGCTTCACTATTTTCATCTTGATGGTGTGATTTCATGGAATCTACAATGGCTTTCATACTATTCATTTGGACTCCTTCCTGTGAATTCGTTTAGATCATGTTAAATTACCATGTAATTTAGAAGATTTTGGACTTCCATCTAAGAAAGCTACTGATCTGTGTGCCACAACCTGCGTGCCTACCACCTGTGTTCTGCTTAACTCTTGTTTCTCGTTTTCCTCAGAGTCAAATCCCCTTTCTTTTTTCGGATCCAACTCTTAGGGGGGACATTTTTTTACGCTTCTTTCCATCATAGAGTCTAATGAGTGTAAAATAGGAGTGCCTTAAGTACATAGAGAGTCATCCTTTGAAGAATATCAAAAAATGACAAAGGCATGAACAAAGGAAACCATTAATGATGGGTCGCACAAGATTCCTTCTGGTAGAGAAAGTCATTTGTGTGCCACATTTTCATCACACAAGTCACTTTCAAGCCCTATTCATTTTTTCACCCAAGGTGTTCAGTGGCCTATAAAGAGCCCCTGTGGGCCCCCCATTTCAAGGAGGAATTTTCCAAAACTCAGATTCAAGATCTGGTCGCCCAAGTCATTTTCTGACGTCTTCCGAACACTTCTAAGGTAATTCTTTACCTATAATGGAAACTCTAAAGAGGAAGAATAGGGACTAAGTATTAGAACTCGTCAATACTAGCGCGCCTAAGTGTCCAGCCCTTAAGGGAAGTGAAGACACTTGCATGCCTCCTTTACCTATCAAGGAAACTTGTGCACCACCCTTCTGAAAATCTCTAGGGATGATACTAAGGGCTCCAATTCAAAGTCACCCAAGTATCACTTTATGGAATATTCATCGACCAATTTGACTCATGTCGCCCAAGTATAGTTGCATGACAAGGACTTACGTGCCAGAACAAAACTTTCGCGCCTCCCTCCTAGTCACCTCTTTTCCTCAAATCCACCTTTCCTCTTCAATGATATCCTTCAAAACCCTCTTCAAAATCCATTTGTGGCATGGTTCCTTGGTTGGATTCCTTTTCTAAAAGGAATTATGAGATGTTATTTTGATTTGGGACTCCATCTTAGGAGTAAGCTCCAAATTACAAAGCCCCTTAGTATGGGCATCCTCCACAAGAGTAAGCCTTAATCTAAATTTCTTTTGATTTGGGCTTCCTTCTCAGGAATAAAACCTAATCATAAGTCCCTATTAAATGTTTGGATTCCTTTTCAGGAGTAAGTCCTGGGTTAAAATCCCAAATCTTCATAAAGTACAAACACCTTAATGGACCCTGCTCTTGGGATTTTTTTTCTAAAAATCATTGTCTTCATTTACTTGGGAAGTCATACATATGTAAGCCCCACGTCCGTTCTTACGATTGCATCTTTCTTGCCACAATTATCAGGTTTTACCGATACCTCTTGTTTCTCACATCAAGCATGACTCACGTGAGCTTAGAGTGTAAAAGTAATTATGAAATATCTCTTTGGGCCTTTAATCATACATAAACCTCATACTTATTAACTCAAATTACATGGGTTCTAATCCCCTTTCTAACACGGATACGTTGGTAGCCCATCTATGGGTATGTTCCCAACTCTAAAATAATCATGTATTTCTGAATGACAATAATGTTCAAGTACCCCACTGAGTGGATTTAAAACCAGTATGGTCATCACAACGACCAGGAGTGTTATATATAATTTATTGAAGGATAACATTGAATAAGAATCACAAATTCATATGGAGGATTCTCTATTGATGAAGAACCTGAAATATATAAAAAGATTATCTAAATCCTTTACATATCAATCATTGATTTCAAAGTCTAAAGAAAAAAACTCATTTTCATGCTTTGTAAATTAATAAGGATTCACGAACATAACTCAAATCTATAAAAGAGTCCCAGAGTAGAGATTAATTTTCCCCCAAAAGGTTTGATGTGTCTGACCTCCCATCCTCTCGACCAATGAAAATTATTAAGCCTCATCAGTCCACAACTAACGGGCACCTAACTATGGAATGTAGGTATAAATGGATATTGAATCATTGCATGTTTTTGGTTCTACGAATAAACCCATTAGAAACTGATTGGAATATCTGAACCATAAAAAAACAAGGTTATCCCCATTTCCAGAAGAAACGATGTTATATAAAGCACTGACTATGGGAAAGAAAATGTATATTTCATATTATTATTATTATTTTAGAAAAAGATATTTGTTATTTTGGGTAAATTATCTGGGAAAAAATTACTATATATATTATCTGATCCACATGAAAAAAACATTAGGTTAGTGTAAAACGAAAATATGAAATTTAGGTCATAGTGATAAATATTTGACTCTTATTATGACTCCTCTCATGTAAAAAATCATTTATTATATCCCAAAACTCTATTAGACCACTCATTCCATGAGAGAATATCCCAATAGAATAATATTTACTATACACTGACAAAATATTTCATATAATTTACATTCATTTTCATGATATATAATAATTTATCCACACAATGGATATTTATGGGAAAATATTCATTGACTTTGTTTCACAAGTAAAATTTTTTTTTTCATTCTGAAGTAAGTGATTCTGCACATGAAATTAACTATTTAAAACCTAATTTTTTTTATTTTACACTTATTAATTCCATAAGGTAATGTTTGGGATTCAATAAATGATGAATATATGGAATTTAAATTTAATGGCACAACACAAACCCACTTAATTCCCCTCTATTTTGTTCCTAAATTAGAGACCATGTGCTCCAACACTCTCCTACTCACTAATTAGTTTCCATATTTTTACCAGCATATTATTCCTACCATTACTTAGATATGATCGATCACAATAACAATTTACACTACTCAGAACTATATTATTGACATAAATGTTTTGGTATTTTTTTTCACATTCCATATGATATTACCAACACTAAGGAAAAGTAGGAATTTTTGATTTCATACAATCAGAAGGCCAAGGGAAATGCTTCAGAGGTCATATAGGTTGTTCCCATTACTCACATTGATTCCATATATATGAAATAAACTTATTTTACAAATTAAACTAATTAGAAATCCACAAAAAAATATTACATCATCTGTATAGATCCCACCAGAAGATTGAATCCATCCCACTTCTAATTGGAAGTCGACTAAGGATTTAACAACACCTCCTCCAAATGAAGGACCCATTTAGGTAATTGATACAATGGTAAAACTAAATAATACCATATTTTATGATAATAACAGATATATAAGGTTTTGTAACCAAGAGTTTTATTAATTACCCCAAACTCCCATATAAGTATTTTGGAAAAAAAAATTTATTCCTCCATGTACTCTTTTTTTACCCCATCCTGTATCTTCATTGTATTCTTTGACTGAGTAAAGTGAAATCGTTTTTATAATTATTTCTTGATATGAAATGTTTTATTTTCATTATAATTAAAAAAATAAAGTATTAGTTTTTTATTTTTACTCATCATTCATTTTTTCTATTGTTGAACATATTCCTGAAAATACTACAAGTTGCCTTTTAGTACGAACAAATTTCCTCACATGAGTGTTCTTTTCGTCCAACATTTGTTTTACCATCAATGAATTTTTTTCTCGATTATCATACTATCATATTTATATAAACATATTTTGTAAAGTATTTCCTTTTATGAGTGTGAGGTGTGTATATATTTTTTAGATCATTTGGAACCCTATTTGAATTTTGTTTTACATTCATTTTTTTGAGATATATTCTTCATTGGTTTCATGTTATTAGCCTCAGACTTTCATAACAACCATATATAAAATGAATGTTTTAGGCTGAATTAATTGAAAATAAATTTCTTGTTTACTCATAGGTATAAATTTGTACGATTCAAGATTTTTCTTGTATCTATAACTTTTATTCCTAAAGTTACTATTCATTAACTCATTACATGGTGCTCATTCTTGGTGTGATTTTCAAAATTTTTTATTTTCAATTTTTGAGAGGTGTTATAATAAAATTGTAACATATTCCTTCATATTAAATATTTCTTAAGAGAACTAGGGATATATATCACTACAACAAATTTCTTTCTAATGTAACTTAAACATGATTACCTTGAATCGCATTTATATAATTGAGGCTTTCAATTGATTTTTGTTGAAACCAAGTGACAATGAGACATAACCTACATATAATATTTTTAAAAACCTATATAGACTATTTAGTACTTTATAATAATCCACTTTATAGGATAAGTGATCCTATTTACCCTTATTGTTTTGTATCATTGAATGCTTTCTCCTTTAAATCTCAAAATAATGGATTATGGTGTTTCATGGTTCTGTTTCGTAAGAATTACATGAATTAGTATAGGGGTGTCTTTCCATATTTTATGGGAAGATTATTTTATTACTAAGATCGTGTATAATTAATATCCATACAATTTGAGAAAAAGTTATAAGTGACTAAAAATGAAGGCAAAGTGAGAAAGTGGAAACATTAGACTAGTCATTGACTGGAATGACAACCCCAATTATTATTCTAATTTATAAATTATTGTTTATATGAGATTAATATTGGGTATTAATGTGATTTCCAAGTTTAACATATATAGGTGTGGGACATATCCTTGTACATTCCATCAAAAAATTCTAAAATAATGAAAAATGTATAGATAAATAGAAGAATAATGTTTCTATATATTGAATTTTTTAGATGTGAATTCACTATATTCTAACAGAAATATTTTTTGATTCGGTATATTTTGGGAAGTATATGGGAGTATATTTTATTTGGAATTTATTTTGAATACCATATATTATATATTTATATTTTTGACCCTTTCCTGCATATGAGTTAATTATTTGCATTTTAATCACCAACCTTAATCCTTAGAGACATTATAATCTAAATAAAAATGTATTCATGATATATATGGATTAATTTCTATGTCTAGGTTTAAGTTTTACATGTCTTTGGATAAGGCATGTATACTTGAGATTGACCATAACTCATGTCTGATATGATCTTGACTTTTGAGTGAAAGTAATCAAGAATGATAAATAAAAATATATACAAGGGCACCTAATGAAGGGTTGAGAAATAATGAGAGGGGATATGAGGAATTGGAGAGAATACCAATGATGAATCATTAGTATTTTACCAATATGAATAAGTTATTATGATTTGATTTGTTTCACTAAATACATGGTTATATTAACATGTGAGTATTTAATTTTTCTGTTGTTGATAGTTACTGTCCTTTGAATTTTTTAATTAGATGATAATTTCTTGAGTACAAGAAATTATTAACATTTTGGGTAATTCGGTATTGTAAGTTAATTCATGTGTTTTAGTGAGTTTATATGTGGATCTTGATAATAATTTTACATAATATAGTGATATTTTAATTATTTTTTGACCTTTGAAGGTTCTATTTATTTTCTAAGACCATGTAGAAAATTTAATGAAATTATAAGTGCTTCTCACCACAAAAAATCTAGTTACTGCATCAGCGGTTATAGAATGATTGAAATATATGGAACCTAGGAATTTTTGGAAAGAAAATTTATATTTTAATAAATAAATAATAAAGGAAAATGACATATTGGAATGGTTATAGTGATTCATGTCATGGCACATAGTTAGTGGATTTCCCAAGAAATGATACTATATATTATTAATACCTAAAATCTATGTAGTCTAGTGTTGGTATTTGACCTTCAATTTATGTTTATGTTTTAGGTCCTTGATTTCTTGTGAGGTTTTCCCAATTTTTTCCCGTAAAAGGGGTTTATCCAAAATTAATAAAAAAAATTAGGCCATTGGGACATTTAGTCAGTCCCTTAAATCTATGTAAGGGTGATGCCAAAAATATGGAAGAATCTTCAAAGTAGTAGAAAGTTTCTTCACACTATGAAAGTACCTTTATGGTGTAACTCAAGAGATCAGAAAAAAATAAATCCATCCCTCAAGACATTATGATGAGGAGAGATATCAGTTGTCACGTAGCTGGTTACTAGATAATATGACACATCATGAGAAATATCCAGGAAATAGGACCAGTTTGTGTGGCCAATATGGGATATAATTGGAGATTAAGGGGTTGGTCATAGGTGTGGGGTGGCCGAGTTACACACCAGATGTGGAAGGCCCAAGGTATTTTATTGGATAGTTGATTATGCATATCAGTTAATAAGTAAGGGAACTATTGAGTGTATTTCCAATGTGGGATTCAAGATATACATACACTATTCAATTTTTAAACTTCATATAATGATACAAAATCTCACTCCATAAAATATACTTTATAAGGTTACTTTATAAAGTCTCTTTTTATAGAAATTATAGTTGGGTCCTCTGATGCAAAACACCATCACACTTTAATGTGTTTATTCAAGATTTAAAAGTAAACCCCCACTAAGTCCATAGATATGTGGTCTTGAGTTCTATAAGGGAGATTGATGTTTTAATAGAGGAATGAATCAACCACCCCCTAAATCCTCTAGTGACAGTATGAATAATTTATGTATATAATAATATTAAAAGGGTCCTAAAAATTTATGTTTAGACATATCCATTCAAGCCATGATAATACTTTTATTATTTATAGAAATCCTACCAAGAGATTGGGAAATTGATTTTCATTATAAATTTTACACTTTTCTTATCACTTTTCAATATTAGGGATAAATCCATTTGAATATAGTGTTTCAGTTGAAGGTTTTTGATAATTCCAGTAAGTTAAATTATTTTTCTATTATTATTAACTCATGTATTCATTCCATAATATGTATTCATTGTGTATATTGGTGTTTTCCAATTTAATTCATTGATAATCACATAATGGATGAGGTAATGAGAATAAAATTGTTAGCACATTAATATTTCATTTATTTTAATCATGGTTAGTCATTTTATTAATAATTATTATTTTTTATTAATTTAAATAACATCCCTTTCATAAATATTGATAAGACGAGTGTTATTGGGGAACTCTAAAGGAATTGAGTGAATCAATCTATGATTAATAGATTTTATGTGTACTTCACTGTAGGATTCGAGAATAATTCATATAGGTTGGTGAATTTATCAATACCAAGGGTCATTCAATAATCCATGTAGTATAAACTATTTTTTTTGTAATTGGTTAGTTGTATTTAATTAACTTTATGGAAAAACCATTTTTCAGATACATGAATAAGAGGAATGATATTGTTTTTATTAATATCATTTTAAATTTATCCTAAGACCCTATTTTTATAAATTGGTTTTCATTAAAATAATAGTTTGTTTTTTAAATAAATAAATCCCATAAATTAGTGATTGAGTCAACATCTGTACTAGGAAACTCTAATGTCTGGTCTTTCAGCCTCTTTATGGGAGGATCTTAGACTTCCATCATATACACTCTCATTCTTAATTGAGAATCAATCATAAATTTTTTTAAACTAGTACAAGACTTCACAAATTAATGATTCCTACCACCCTATCAGACTTCCTTTTATTTCACTACACATAACCTGGTATAAACTAATTTTGATGTTTTTCTTTGGTTTCATTAGTTATTCTATTTGACAATGAATAAACTACAACAAATTTATGAGAAATACCATACTACCACAAAGTAGGTGGTCCCATCATTTATTAAAAGTATTTACATGTGTGTCTCGTGTAATATGAACTAAAATAAAGACCAATATTTTTTTATTCCATAAAACAAAATAATTTGGTTTCCATGATTATATAGGGTTATAGTGGAACCTAATATGGCATGACATCCCCTCACAATGTATGTATTGACACAATTGGTCATATATTAAAATTTTATTTTCTAATTGGTATGAAAAACAACGATTTGGGATGGGAAGGGGATACCTATTATTGAAACATAACCGTAGAAGGCACATGTGGTGTCCTAGTGCGTCTTGTGGTAATTAATAGCATGAGAGTGAGCTAGGTTAGAGGTTTATTAAAATAAAAAAACATTGAGTGGGATAGTTCTTCGAAGAAAGAACCTTGGCGTGTTAATTAATTATAAATTTTCTAAATTGGAAATTAATAAAGTATTTTTCATAATAATGGTTGTTTGATAAATTATGGAACCCCTTCCAGTTAGATTTTACAAGTTATGGTGGTTCCTCCACTCTTGGTATGTTGGTGGAATCTCATCAACCCGAATTGGTTCAGTGATCCATTTTCACCATGAGGCCAATGATGTGGTGGAATCCTATCTAGATTGGAATTTGTTATTTATGGTCTATCATACATATGTACTTTTTTTATTGGGGGCTAATTTCCCCTTAATGAGAGTTGTCCCAGTGGTGAATTATCTACTTAGGGGCCTATTCTAGTTGCATTCGTCTCACCAGGCATTTGATTTTGCTGTTGTATTGACCACATGTCATGTGATTCTAGTCATATATCATCCAAATAGATGTTATTATTTGTGGTGAATCATCAACATATTGATTTTGTCTCTATGGTATATCATCAAAATAATTAATAAGTCTTGGTGGTGTTTCATCCACCTATGATATTAAATGGTTGTATATCACCCACCAGATTATGGATAATAGTGGGGTATCATCAATCTAGGTTTGATGATGAACATTCACATTGAGATGATAGATTAACTAAAGATAAGTGTTTGGTGATTTATCATTTACCTAATTATATTATGGTTCTGATAGTCATTAACCTGGTTTATTTTATGAGGAGTGATATTTCATTGATCCTCAAGGTATTTTCAGACCGTGGGCATATCATCTCATTTGAGAATTGGATAATATTGGTATGGCCACCCATGTTTTGGAGAGAGCACTATATGGTGTGATATCTAATTTAGTAACTACTTATTATCACTCTATTTTTAATATAGACCAACATTTTCTTGATTTTATCGGCGAACCACTGGTGGTAGCCTTTTGAGTGGTACTAACAACAGGATATAAGAGTCATATTCATGATTCCGGACCCCTGTAAGGGAAAAGAAACAACATATATTAACTATTATGATGGTGACCTTTGTTTGAGTTTTTATTTGATAATTAGCTTAGATTTAGGATAATTTTGATGTTTATTTTCTATTTTTTTTATTTTTGGTAACTATTTCATATGATCTACCTAGGAGATATTCTAATTAAACTCATATGACTATTATGAATTTCACACCATATCATTTTAATATAGCATGATATTTTTATAATCAATTGGCATAGAATTATCTATTTTTTCTCTCTTACACTATTGTAGTATTGTGAATAGTGTTACTTTATATTGTTTATTCTATGTATGATTGTTATATTTACCAAAGGGTATAGTTTCATGACCTATTATATATCAATTATAGCCACTAATTTAAAACCTATATCATATATGGAGATGATCTTATGGTGTGTATCATTTGGTTCAGTCATAATAGAGGTGAACCAGATTAAGGACATTACAAATTCTTTTGAAATTCAAGTAGAAATTTGAAAATGAAACCTAAAAACACTATTGTTGATTTATTAACAATAGTGTTCTTTTAAAAGATTTATTAATGTATATGTTCATGATTTCATGTTCATATTCATTTTTCTCTTTTATTAAGAGAAGACTAGTGTTCTCATTATTTTTTACTTGAAATAAAATTTCTATTTTATATTTGTCATTTCATTAATGATTTTATATACTTTACATTGATTATGTATCCATTACTATTTATAATTATATTGAGTATCATTTTATATAACTAATTCAATCTTAGTATGTTATGTCAAACTATATCCCTAAAAAGGAACTTTACTGTTTTTCAACTCATCTATTTCATGTTTGGTATTAATGATAAACTTAATTTTCAAAGAACCTTTATTACATAATATGAACTATTCCATCCATGTGAAATTTTGTATTAATTAATAAGTTCATGGTCACAATATTATGGTATTTACACCCACAATAAGTAATCCACATAAAGATATTTCTAGTTTTATTAATAGAAATTTATATTAAAACTCCCTTCTCCTTCTTCTTTATTTAATTCCACAATATTTTCGGTTATTTTGAGAAAATTGTGGGTCTATCCTCATTCATTATACCTAATAATGAAGTATGATTTATTCTCTTCCAATGAAGATAATTATTTTCCCATGGGAATTATTATTTTAAGTCTTATATACATTCTCCATGATCTTTAATTAATGTTATTTTCCCTCCTTCTTTACATATAATCAAGATCCTTTTGACTAATGTAAAAATAATAAAATAAATTCCCATAAAAAGAATTATTTTTATGGGATTTTGGATATTCATTCATTATAATTTTTTGGATTTTGGGAATCTTTTCATTAATATAGCTTTCCACCTCCTCACAATAGATTATTGTGTGAACTATATTGGAATAAAAACGATACTTTATTATGTTAAGTGTTTTTAGATACAACTTTAGATATATACATCTTTAGAATGACTACTTTATATTAAATAAATAACAGGTGGTTGATATTTATCGATAAACATTATATTACATCTATTTTTAGCATTCATTATTTTGTATTTGGATAATTTAAGATCAGAACCAATCCAATCATTTTCCATGTTATTACCTCTCTGATAACTCAAAACCTTATCTATACTCTCATTGAAACATTCAACCCATTATTTAAATTTATTATAATATAATTTTAAAAACTAAAAATTCTTATTGGAACCAATTTTTTTATTTTCATGCTTAGAATTTTTAATCAAATAAACAAATTCTTCCAATAGGGTTTGAATCATATTTATTATTTACGTAAAAAATAAATTATGTTCATTGAATACAAATGATTTATACTATATAAAATTAGAAATGTGTTTAATTTATAAATAAGTTTCATTTGGAAAACTTTGATATTCTACCACCTTCTTCAACCAAGAAATGTTGACTTTAAGTTTGTTAATATACACTGAAGTATCCATGTGATGAACCCATGTTTCACAATATATTTTCATTAAATAAATATTATGTTAATAGATTCTTATAAACATGACACCAAAATATAAGAAACCAATGATTTGTTAAAATAACATCTTTCTATTATAAAAAAGTTGTTGAACTATATATATAAAAGGATGTAACCATATTACTAAATCTATGAAGAAAAAGAAAATAAATGACATCAGCTCATGGAAGTCTCCCTAATGATGCTCAATTAATAGAACATGGAAAAGAGGAAGTTTCAAAAGGTTTTTCCTTATATGTAGAGGAATATAACAACAAAATATTATAGATTGAGAAAAATAATATGTGATTGAAATTTAATATCATTGAAATTTACATCAGATTCATGCTAGTGGAAGCATCACTTGCAAATACCACCAGTGATTACATTATGCTTAGATATGACAAGGATATATTTAAGGGATATATAAATATAAATCATCAAGATATATTCACGAAATTCTTAATGTAATAAATTTTGTATCATTTAAAATTTATACATTTCTCATTTTCACTTCTAAAGAAAGAGAAATTTTAGTTTTCTATAATTTTTTCTTATATTTTCTATTTATATAATAAATATAAAAATATTAGAATTTGAATTTTATGAAATGAATTTCATTTTAAAATTAATAATTTTTATAATAGATTAAGATGAAATTGTGGGATGTTTTTTGAAATAGTTTATTTTTATCTAAATAGTGAAAAAATATTGTTTTACCAAAATTGTAAATTTTATGAAATCATAATTATATAAGGAACAACTAGAATCCTAAAAAACATTTTAACCATTATATATATATATAATGATAAAAACTATTCATTTTTAAATACTATTATTAATTTATACAACACATTTTAGCATTTTTGAACGTAATTAATATTTCTCAATAAAAGAGACCATTTTAGCCTTTTAGTTTAGTGAAATATGAATTTGGTAAAAAGAATTTAGATTGAATCAATAGAAAAATATATTTTTATTTTTCAAAAAAACTCATTCATATCATAAAATCTAAAAACAATAATAATTTTTTTCATTCAAATAAATTTTAACCTTAAAAATACACTTGTCTAAAAATGGTTTTCAGTCATTAAGTACACTAATATTAAAATTCTATTTTTTTCATCATTAGATATTTTATTTGGTAAAATGGATATCATATTCAGAATTATTAGGTAAAATTAAATAAAAATTTCTATTTTCTATTTATTCATAAAAATAATTTTTCTAATATTAATGTCAATTATAGTGATAATTATGAAATTATTATTATAAAAAATTTTATTTTTAATATTTTTAATATTTTTATATTATTAATAAAATTAATATATATTAAATAATCAATATAATGTTATGTTTTTAAAGAAATATAATTATACAAACACACAATTAATTTTTAATCAATAATAAATTATATTATGAACATATTATGGTTAATAAATTATTTTTCTACAAGAAAAACATTTTCGTTATAGAAAATGTTTTAATAAAAATTTTATTTTTATATTTTCAATAAATTGATTAAAATTAAATTAATGTCAAATTCATGTTCATTACCAACATATTTTTTATTATTTTTTATTTTATATTTTTGGTAAATGATATGTTACTCGGTTAAAAACAATTTTCTCCAGTAAAAAAAGTGAAGTAGAATATATAATGAAAAATGAATTAAAAAAATTTATAATATGTTTTGAAATTATTGTTCAAGGTTTTATTGACCAGATATCACCATAAAATCCATTATTTAAAACTTTTTGAACCATTGACCATTGAATAGTGCCATTCCATTATCTATAAATAATGGATATTCTCACAATTACAATTTTCCTCACTTATAAAATGGTATCACTACCACCCACTCAAAGATACACATACCCATAAAAGATTCCATAAAACCCAACAGAATTTTAATATCACAGAAATACCTTTCACTTCCTAAATCCCCTAGTCACATTACATTATCCTAATACCTTCATTTCCAAAGAGACCCTCAATGCGATGTTTAATGTAACAACATGAGTATTATATAATCCTTATTATTTTCTTCTTAATCATTTCATTCCGAATATATCCTATATAAAGTAATATAATGGTATAAGAATAATTATTATATATAATTGTTATTATATTATTGGAATAACAATTATTTATTCATTCCCATCCACTTAGAAAAACAAAATAACGTTGTTTGAGCGTTCGGGATGGGTACCACCTCCAAGACGTGATATATTCCATTATTCACCGTAGCCTCTTAATATGGGTTATAATTATAGAATTAAAGAATAAATATGGAAAATATAATATTTTTGTTATTATTTATCAGAAAATTATAATCAACCGTCATTCCCAGTCATTCGTTTGAAAATTAAAATGTTAATCTTTCATTGTGGGGACTAGAACCTACACAATGTAATAAATATCATTTTTCATATAATTATTTATGATTAATAAAATAACTTAAAATATGATTCAATGACATAAACATAAATAAATAATATCTATTGTATTCTTTAATTGTGGTATTGTTGTAAAATAATCCACTTTTAAAACCATAATCATCCATTAATTGTGTTATGTTCATGTTTGGGCCGGTCTAATCACGAACATGAACAATGAAATATAACTCATTAATTAATGAATATGGAAAATTAAATAAAACTATAATTATAAGTTAATCATAAAATAATTATTTTTAATAGTTCTTGTAGGTTTATATAAATTATTTACTTTTTTTATTAAAATATTATCTTAAATTTCCAAAATTACCGAAATTAGAAAACATTGATTCCACATTCACGCAATATAACTAAAAAAATTATACAAGGAGATAAAATAATTTTAAATTATTATATTTTTTGTGACTTAAAATTACCTAGTAATGATGATCTTAATATCAAAGAATGTGAATCGAAATCGACATCCTAAAGCATGAAAAAAATAATTATAGTTACTAATATCTGATGGAAAAAATAAGTTATAACTAACCAATATATTAATAATAAACAACCCAAAATTAATTATTTAAAATTTAATTTAAATTATTAATTATATAAAATAGAACATTAATACAATTATTTTTTTATTATAGGAGTTTAGAGTGCATTCGACTATGTTAAGAAGACATGTACGGGTTTTTAATATTAATTTACACCCCTTGAGAGATATTTATTATTATAAACTATTTCCTCTTTGGACTGGTTTATTTACAAACTGTTTAATATTTTTTATTTTGATTATCTATTTATTCACTTAATTTAATTTTTAATTTGGAATCATATCATTCATTGGTTTTTTATTTGAATGTTTCTAATGTCATAAGGGTTTTATGTGAAACATAATTTCCCGAGATGTAATTCTTATTGTGCACCATGATGACTTTAATATAGTGTGATTGCGGCCTAATGAACCTTTTCTACATATTCAAGTAATTAATAGGGTTTAAAGAGACATGTCATTTTCATTCATTAAATTTCTTCCAATTCAAAAGGTGAAATGTTTTTTGTTAACTATTATCCCTTCATTGATTTAAAATACATTTATTGAAATTCTTCTCTCAATATTGGTTTCTTCCATCATAAGATTTTATTTCATGGTACATTATGGATTATACCATAATCAACTCATTTTAATAATTATAAATCATGTGTATAATTTTTTTTAATTAATTTCATGTTTTAATTTAGACAACTATTTTTATGGACAAACTTGAAAAAATGGCTATGTATGGAAGTGATAATGCCTACCTATCATATGAGGAAACTTACTAGTTATGAAGGTCAAGTGATGGTGTAGTTCTATCCTCATAAAAACACTACCTACTAAGCATTGTTTTTGTCTACGTATTATATTGGAAAATATTTGAAGTTCAAGTAATTGCATTTATTCTGAACCTACTGTAGATCGAACTCAATGTGACCACACAAAGGATACTACCTACCACATGAAGGCATATATTTACCATGTGATGGTAAGAATTATTTCCCTATGTTTTTTTCTAATCATATGTGCTATTGTAGTGAATTCATGAAAAAATACATATCCTAATAAATAATTATGTGATCCTAAAAGGAAATTGAGTAACCGCAATAAAATTCAAGTGACAATGAGAAGATGAGTACAAATCCTATAAATTCATTAACCTAATGCATTAAAAAATGTAATTACCATATAATGAAATTAAATGATTATATCTAGTTTTCATTCATAGTTTATGTTCCAACTAACCAAGCATAGTAACTATCATCAAAAGTAATCATACCTTTGTGAATACCAAGTGACCATGTCTATAACATCCTAACCCTAATAACCACTAATATGGTAGAGAAACCGATGGGTCCCATGTCCTCAATCCCACCTCCCCATATACTAGAGGTTTTTGACAAATACTGAGGGTATATGGAGGTGATATTGGGGAGAATTTACTTGAATATCAGAGAAGAATAGTGGTGTATCAGAAATAAATAATAGCCAATAATAGAAGCAGTTATAAATTTAATATGGAGAAATGAAAGAATAATTTCAACTAAATATAAAAATAATTATCAACTCTGTTATATAATAATGCATTTATGTTCAGAAGATGAAACATAAATAATAGTTGACATACATTAGGAAAAAGTATGAAAACATTACATGGATAAAGAAAATAAAAAAATCCCTATAGGTGATCTTTACGAGAATCATGATCTCCACCTCAGTCCTATGCTCTAAACTCCTATTGAGAATAAAAATCCTTGGTTCGGTGAACATAAGGTAAACTTAGTTACCCACATTGAAATGGAATACCATGTAGTGTGTGAGATATAAAAACTAGTATGATACCAACCATGATGTCTACAAATTCATCTAAGCCATGAATATAAATAAAGCAGTGTGTAGGTATAATGAATAATAAACAAAACTAAATAATTAAAAAAAACATTTGTCAGCTCGAGTTCAGATAGGACACATGAATGACTCTACCGGCTTCGTCTCATGGTCGGAATAAGATATTTGATCAATAACCATATGTATATAGTAATAATATAAACATATTATAGTAAAATATCACATCAAAATATATGAACCAATTATGTACAGATGTAAGTGGACATATACCTGGAATAGTATGTGCTGGCTCGAATGGGGTATAACTCAGTCACCCATAACCATTCAGAAAGAGCCTATAATCTGAAGCCAAATTGTACATTCCCTACTTACTAATAGAGTATAATACATGATTCACAACACTTTGGATTGTGAGAGAGTCATCATGTCATCACTCAAAGTCATGAGTGTTTCATCATTCCAACAGTCAACTAGGGATATGGCTCAAAATTCCCACCTTCCCAATAATGAAAATGGTGAGTGATTCCCTATCCCACAACCCAATATATGGGATCTTGATTCTTCTATTCTCAACATAACCCTTATCATCGTTCCACAACCTATATCAATGAGTAATCTTATTTATATATAATAGGAATAAGGCAATACCTCTCATGATTTTTCATTTATTTTTCCCATTATAAACAATGGAATTCCATTTACTACAATTAATATTAATCATGTACTGAAGAATATAGTGATTTTATAGTTCTTTCCACCCTTTACATTTCTTTTTACCCAATTCATTTAGTATAATCAGGTCATTTAATTAATATATTAAAACTAATAAAGGAAGGCATCTCATCAAGTCAAGACATTCCAATTAATTAAAAAAAATTTAAAGTATTTATCAATGTTCAATAAGGGACTAAGAATGTGCCTTGGTCAGAACATTAATTTACCCACTTAGTAAAATCCCATTTATAAATAAATACATTCAATTTATATAATAGGGAAAACACTAAGAGGGTTATTTGGTTTGTTTGAAGTTTATTTAAAAAGGATGGAAATATCGTTTAGAGCATTAACATAGGTCATGTTCTACAAATTCATTTTCCCAAAAAATGACTTCAATCATAGAGAAACAACAAAGAATCAATCCAAGACTAATTTAAACTAATAATGATAAATTTATAACTTCTAAGACAATGCATCTAATTTCAAGTTCTTTATTATAAAAAACCTGACATTGTTAATAAAAAATTCATTTGGAATAATTAAGAATCATCTTCAATAATCATATTTCCATTCACCAAGTTTGAATTTAAAATAACTACCAATATAAAAAACAATTATAAAACTAAATACAACACTTTTTAGGTTCCATGAATGATTTTTCAATTGACTACACAAGGAAATTCCATTATCAATCCAGGTTGAATGATTAGAAGGGGTTTTAGGCACTTAATCATCAAATTAAAGTTGGTTAATTCAAGATTTCACACCAAAGGGGTTTTCATAATCAATATTATCATTTTATATTTTCTTAAAAATGCTCAACAGGTGTAACACAATGTGAGTGGATAAATTTAATATGAATAAAATATCTTTAAGAAAACCCGCAATAAATATTGGCATAGAACGCAATGATGATATTTATAAAATGATAAAAATTTGAGTAAAAACCCATAGACCACTTACCTTATGATTATGAAACATCACTCATCCAATATAAATATCTGATTTGATCTAGTTTGAAAGAAATCAATGAAATGGAACTTCAACTTGAAAATTGATAAAATGATATTGTATCTCGATAACTCAATCAAAAAGAGATTAAAAAAATAAATCAAAAGGAATTGAGAGAATACCAATTCGATTCCATAGAGACTAGTGTCACTCGATTCTAATGATGGATGGAGGAGATCCATTGAATCCAAGGTTAGGATTTAGAGAGACCCATGGTGCAAGGTGGAGGAGGGCTCATTGCTGGAGGAACAATAAATATAAAAGAAAGTTGTCAAAATATTTAGTTAATGAAATTTTTTTAATTTCACCCACAAAAATAGGTTTCACAGTTTTGACGCATGATTAAGAAAAACACGGTGTCACCCACTACCATTAAAACCCACATCACATGGGGTTTCCCATGTTTTATCTTTTCCATACAATAACCATGATACTAATACTATGATCATACCACATAATTATCACAAACCTGGTGATATAAGTTCATGATTTTGGAAAAATATGTGTATCCTATCAGGGACACTTATTATCCTCTAATACTAGCCGCGTGGTTTGTTGTTGGATGTGACAAAGTTTCAGAAAAACTATGGGCCTCTATTAGAAAAGCCAAACCTTGATGTTTTGGATCATTTCACTCTTAAAACTCAACGAGACACCTCAGGGTCCGCTTTGCCCTTTAATCAAGAAAAAAACACATTCAAGTGTTATAAATCTCATAATTCTATTTTGAAACTTTGTTCAAAGAATGACATGTCCTACAAAATCCCAATATTCTAATTCCCTCAGATTTTTGTGTGGGATAAAAAGATTGGTTATTACAACCTCCACACCATAGAAATTATTGTCCTTAATAATACTTTGGGATAACAAAATCCTCCCCAAACCTTTTAGGGTTATGATGTTCTGTTCAAATGGTAATGTTGTGGTTCAAAATTCCCAACACACATTCAATAGTCACTTTATATACACAACATTTAATCCATAAAAACCTGATCTAGTTCAAGATTTAATGAATACTACACTAAAAATAATATTACCTGATCCCTTTAGATAGAGACAATATCATATCATCACCACATAAAAAAATTGGCTAATGGTTCTCCCCGCCAAAGGTTTTAACATCAGAAGGTACCAATGATGAACCACATAACCTCCACCATCAAAATTTCCTACTAAGTACAACCTAATAATTCTAACGAAGCTATCAGTATTATTTCATAAAGTTGGAGAACCTGGTTACTCTTGAGGCCACAATAGAAACCTCACAGTAATAAAATGGTTGAATCCTGATTGACCATATAGAAAATGGGCCTTCAATCATTTCTTGAAAGACACAACATACTTTCACACCACACCCACCATTACCTTGTGACATATTTAAACTGGTTCCTTTTTCCTATGCACATTGAACAAGAAGGATAAAAATTTGATCCACCTCTAGGTGACCATCTATCAAATTCCCAGCTTATAAATATTACATATTATCAACAAAACTATGATTCCTTATTACAAGGAACATACAATAACCATAAACGTGATCACCAAAGCCCATATAAACATTTGGTGGTGCTCTCTGATCAAACAATAACTTGACCATTTAAACTACCATGGCTCTTCATGAACAAGGTAGTAATCCAGATGCAGCCCAAATAAATTGTTACCCTTTTTAAACAACACATTAATTCCCAACAAATGGTTTCGGTTAACCTTGAGTATAATGAATTGGGGTCCAAGAAACTAACCCATGATAGTCCAAACTCAATGTTCACAATAGATATGTTGGTACAAGGCCAAACAAATCTCATTAGATCATTGACTATGCCTAGAATGACATCCTCCTAGTGGTAATGTCAATGGAAAATGGATGGTGTCCAATTTTCAATCCAAGTAACTCCTACTTGGGAACCCAACTATCACACTGAACTAACCATGTCTCAATGAAAACCATGTGTCCAGTGTTAAACTCCAATATAGACTACTTATCAAGCCCAAAAACATTACCAATTTAGCATAGTGTAAGATTTCCACCCTCTTAGTTCATTAAGGAAGATGTCAAGATAAGGGACATTCTCATCTCTTTCAGAATAGTACACTAAGATGAAAATAGGAAATCAAATTGATGAATTACCAAACCATTATAGGTCAAATTCTTGAACGAATCTCAACTTCTCCTACTTATGCATCATCATTAACCAATCAGAATCCTTTACCATGTGAGGAATCTCATGATCATTCAATATTATACCCCTAAAGTTCATCCAAGACCAACATTAGTTAAATATTTTTCATACACAACCAACTGTATTAACATCTTGCTTCCAAGTAAGCACTAATAAGATTTATGGATTGAAAACCCTAAGGGAATAAGAGCTAGAATGAAGATTTCCAATAATCCTATTTAGTTCCATTCCTTCTACATACAAGGAAAAAAATTCACCAGAACTGAATCAGTACTCCCCACCTTAGGAGTGTCCAAGTTATTAAAAAAAGAGACAGAACAACTTCTCGTAATGTTGTTACATCTGATTCAGCTTAGACGCACACATGACACTCTTCCGAGCCATGCTCTTGTACGTTATAGCCTTTGTCATTAGAGCCAAAACCAACCTTGTAGGTTTGTCAAAACACCCGATCCTCTGGGAACATCATCCCATTCATTGGTAAGAACATAATTACTTTAACACCTAGGTTTCTCTACTCTAGTGCTGACCCTAGCACATACTCAATAGCACAAGGCTAAACAACTTCATCAAAATCAACATGTTCATTACATCATTTTTCACTCCATGGGAACCATGTCTATGAACTCATACTATCCAGAGGATTAGAAACAAATAGAACATCATGGATACTACCCATAGGCATTTCAATGCTATGAATCCACGTTTCAGATAGACCATGTATAAAATTGTCTCAAAATATCATTATATCAAATGACTATGAAGCATACTAATGTTCTCCCGATCCACACAAGAAATAGAAATCAGGTAACAATACCTATTAAGTGGCTGAAATTTACGTTTTCATTTCTAACATATTGAAAATTTACATTACTCGATGCTAACAAACTTAACAGTGGTCAAGGATACAATGACCATCTTTCTATACAAGAATGTAATTGGAAGCTAACAGTCTTACTAGGTAAAATAGAACACAAAAGACACCAATAAGCATAAAACTCATAGAAAAATCAAGGAATTTAAGATCTAAGGGTGCTACATAACATCGTCTAGCCCCTCAAGAAAGAACAATTGTTGACCCTATAACTAGGTCATGAAAGTAGGCTTCACTATGTCTAATTCCTATCATTTAAGTCCTTTTAAAATAGAATAATGGTCTATGGAAAATGGTAACATTTCCATTACAAGGAAACACATAAAGAGAAGCTAAACTTCCTTTGCATGAGAGTTTAAAAAAAGGAATCCACCTATGGTTCCATTTTCATGTTTTTATAATAATTCCCATTTAATCTTTAAATATTTATAAGTTTCCAATAGAATATTAGGAACCAATTTTAATGTAAAAGCTATTAGTACATAATTTAAAATACACAACAAAGAAAAATTGTAATGTTCTTTCAAACACCATTTTAAAACCATTAACCATTTATTGAAATTCTGTCATAATTAGTAAATTTATCATATAAAATCATTTTATGTCTTAAAAGATAAGGCATCCTATAACAGTCACATTTATCCAACCAAGGTTCATCAGATTGCAACCCAAGAAAAGTTATTTAATTTTCAAAGTTCAAAAAAACACCCATATATTATTATCTCATAAGAAACATACCCCAATAAACATACATGGGTCCAGTTTTTTATTTAAGAAGTTATGCATATGGGTCATTTTTCTTGAGTAATAAAGGTACAAGCTTTTATAAGGAATCCAATTCAGTTTAGATTAAAATTAAACATCTTTTGAATTTAAATCAATTAAAATATAATTCATGGCCATATATCATGGTTTGATTATATGGGTTTCCATATTCTATCATATAATGTGCTCACACACTTTATATACCATTGTCTAGTTCCCATTTAACCAAAAGAAACTCACTTCAAAATCTGAATTTTAGTAGCCTAAACATTTTTAAAAACTTTATAGACATGTATCATGCTAAAATATTGTTTCATTAAATAGGTTACATTTTCTAAATTATAAGGCATCCATACTCCTTACAACTGAAACCTGGTTCCTCTTGAATTGCATCCCAAAAAATTATCACGTTTAAATATTTATATATATCAAAAACATAATATAGCATTTTATAACAAGTAGTAATCAAAAAAAGAATCATCTAACAGTATAAAATGTAAAATAAAATAGTGAAGTTTGGCATATAAACACCTCAGTATTTTATATAAGAAGGCCTCGTAAAAGAACAAAATAATTCCATAACACTCAAGGCAGACAATCAGAATCACCAAGCACCCTATAAATCAAACTACATGGCATGACATATGCATGGAATGTGAACTTATATGTTCCTATAACGAGTCATATAATGATTCATCCTTACAATACTAGGCTAAGGGAAAGTTACCATAAATTCCATAATCAATAAACATTGCAAAATACACCTTTCACTCAATGTGAAATCATAGTCTACTATAATAACGAACATCATGAATAACAATCCCATCCCTATCCACTAGGAAATTTACCTATGGTTGGGGTGATCAATCCTAATCACAACTATTTACCATGCATCTAAACATTCCTAGTTTCTTATTTACCACCCCAAACAGTATGACAAAGGAAAAATAAACCCATTTGATACCTCATTGTAACATCCCAGTTCAAATGACCACTACGATGATAGCTGGACTGGTTGGTCACATGGCTTTAATCCCACCTCCTTATTCACCAGAGGTTATCGACTAGTAGAGAGGGTATATTGAAGTGATAGTGGGGAGGATATACCCTCATATTAGAGTACGACAATGATGTATCAAAAATAAATAATATACAATAGCTGAAGTTATAATAAATTTATGACGGAGTATTAGAAGATTAATAAAAACTGTGTTTAAAATAATGTAAAAATCTATTAAATAATAATGCATGCATGTCCATGTGATGATACATAAAAAACAGTGGACAAACAATAGGAAAAAATACACAGTAAATTACTTGAATAAAGAAAATAAAGAAAAAACAGAAAATGTGATCTCTATGAGCATCCTGGTCTCTACCTCATTCCTATGCTCCAAACACCCAGCTACAAGTAAAATCCATGGTCCTGTGAACATAAGATCTACTCTGGAACCCTAGTTCAATGGTGGTCCAAGAAGGGTGTGAGATATAAATCCCAATATTTTACCACCCACAGTGTCTAAAACTGAATCTAATCCATGAATTTAAATAATGTATTGTTCATATAGAATTAATAATAAACAGAACTGATTAATTCAATAAACATCAGTCGCCTTAGGTTCCAATACGACACACGGCTGACTCTACCTTCTTCGGTTCGCAGAAAGAATAATATGTTTTATGTCACATCCATCTATATGAACCATGTGTGTATAGATGTAAGTGGCTATATACAAGGAATACTAGGTGCTGGATCGATCGAGGCGTAACATAGTCCTCCATATCAAGTCTAAATGATCCTATGAGATAAAGCCAATGGGTATATCCCCAACATCTCAATAAAGTGTCAGAATTCATCCATGACACTCAATATGGTGATTTCCCAACATGTCATAACTTTAATTCTTGAGTGTGTAGTTATTCCTACACTCAACTAGGTATGTGGAACAAAATTCGCATCATCCCAAAAATGTCAATGGTGAGAGACAAAATGATTTAACACCTGATATAAGGGGGTGTGATTCTTCCATGCTCATTATAATACATACCATAATTCCATATCCTATATTAAGGAGTAATATTATTTATAATAAAATACCTATGAGGCAATTCATCTCATTCTTTTTCATTTATTAAGCCCATTCTAAACAATGTATTTACATTTACTACAATTCAAATTAATCATATATATAAGAAGGAAATAACTCTTCTGTTCTTTTTATTAATTACATTAATCTCACATAATCTATTTAATATAATCATGTCATTCCATTAATACATTTTAAATTATAAAGGAAGTAATCCCATCATAACTATCCATTCTATTTAAATAAAGAAAATGTGGAAAATTATTTATCAAGGTCAATGAGGAACTTCAAAGTTTCTTTGGTCAAAAGGGGCATTTATCTACTTCCTAAAACCCCATTTGTAAACAAATCCATCTAATTAATAAAACATTACAAATAATAAAGAGGTTATTTGGTTTATTATATGTTTGTATAGAAAGGAGGGAACCTCCATTTAGAACATCAAAAGAGGCCATATACTTAATTCATTTTATCAAACAATGAAATCGAGCATAAAGAAAAACCAAATCATTAATCCAATCATTATATATAATACCAACCATCACTTAATTTTTCAATGCCATCTCTCCTCATTATAGGGGTTTTATTATAAATACATGAAATTGTCAATAAAAAAAATTCATTTTTGCATAATTGAGCATCATATTCATGAATCATACATCAATTCACCAAGATTGCATTTAAAATAATTATCAACATGAAAAAAATTATAATTCTCAGCACATCACTTAAGAAATTCCCTAATCGATTGGTAAATTTACTCTACATGGAAATTCCATTATTATTCAAAAAACGAACACAACTATGGAATTTTAGGCACATAATCATTTAATAAAAGTGGGTAAATTCATGTCGACACACACAAGGGGCGTCTGTAATCAATGATATCATTTTAATTTTACTTATTAGTGCTCAATAGGTTCAACACAAGGTCTTTAGATTGATTTAATATAAAAAAAACTTTAATAGAACACACTAAAAATATTAGTGTTTGGAATAATAAAACTATTTATAAAATGAGAGAAATTTGAGGAAAATCCCAAGGCCACCAACCTTTTTCTTAGGATGCTTCACTCATCCAATATCAAGATTTTATTTTTCCTAGTTAGAAATAAACCTTTGAAATGGACATTCTCATTAAAAATATAGAAAATGAGATTGAACCGTGATGACTCAGTAGAGAGGAGATTAAACAAAAAAGATTCAAAATGAATATAGAGTTTATTGATGTGGATCCATAGAGACCTATAATGATTGACTCTGATTATAGATACAGGTGATCCATTAATGCCTAGGTTAGGCTTTGGAGAGTCCCACTTTACAAGGAGGAGGAGCGCTCACCGCTTGAGGAATAACAATAAAAAATAAAAGAGGAAAAAATAATTCATTAAGAAAAATTTAATAATTGTACCCTTAAAATTGGGTCCCACATTTTGGCCACACATCTTTGCCGAATTTTTTGTCGACCATGTATCACCCACTGCCATAGAAACCAACCTCGCATGATTTTTCCCACATGGTTAGCCTAATAGTGTGCTAACTATGCAATGAATTGTGTGATCATACTGCCTAAGTGGCTCTAATAATGTAGGTTAGGCGCATGGTTTGCGAAAACATTGTGAATCCTATGCAATGAACTTCTACTCCTCTCAAACTTCACACATGGTTAGCTTCTAGAGACTACATAGTTTTAGACAAACCATGCAGATTTTTCATCCCACCCAAACCTTCTTATTTATGAGCTCAAAACTCCAGAAAATCAATGAGAAACCAGAGGGACACCTCATAACATTACCTAAGACAAAAAACTTTGATGTGTTATAACTCTCATAATTTCATTCTGAAGCATGGTTCAAAGAACAATCAATCTAGTAAATGCCAATGATTCTAATTCCCCTATAATTTTTTCTGGGATCAAAACAATGGTTCTTACAATGTATAACATAAGAAGTGAAGTATGTTCAAATATCCAATGAATATATTTTGTAATATTTTATAAAAATCAGATGAATTAATTACTAATGACTATGAGGATTAAATTGTGAATTTTCTAAAATGGCTAGTATAGAAAAAATCACTAATTAATATATATATCTACTTGTGAAATAATTATTTATGAGGTACACATGTTTGTGTGAGATCCTATAAAAAAAGGTTATACAGTAAACAAATGAAACACAATACTTATACAACACTCTATTTTATAAATAGCTCAGTGAAAACTCTGTTAAATAATTTGAAGGACTGATTTGAAGAAAATTTATCAAATAAATCATATCATATTGAGAAGCATCGAACCTTATTGTAAACTATTTCTCTCTCTCACTCTATTTTTCTTACTTTTGGAGTTATGATAATTTTACTCAATTTATTATTTTACCATATCTCTTATATTTTACTATATTTTAAAAGATACTCTATCCTTTATTATTTATTACTCTTTGGATCATGCATATAACTTTACAAGAGACAAGGAACATACTTGGATACCTTGATTGTAGCTATTTGTAAAAACCCAATCCATGTTTTAGATCTCTTAATTTGTTAAAAAAGTACATAGTAGTGGGTGATTTTTCAAGTGGAGAGTACAAGGTATCTACTTTACACCAACCCTAATTTTTATTTCAGTGTGTTTTATTAATATATTTTTTTCTATCACTTTGAAAAAAAAATATTCAGTATTTAAAACTAAATAGAAAACATTACACTGATAATTGGATCTGAAAATACTTTGTTTGATTCTATTAAATTTGTCTCAAAAGTTGAAAATGATTAAATTTTTTTTACTTGTGTTGAGATTGTGCTTTCTAGGAACTCATTAAAGTTATAAAATGGTATAATACTATAATTTTATATAACTATATTTGTTTTCCAAATTTGGAATTTATTTTTAAAATAAATTTTAAATATAATTGTTTTGGGAACTCAATTCACCTCCCTCTTTAGTTATCCACTCTGAAAAACATTTGGTATCAAAGGGTTATAATTTTACATTACTTATTATTAATTCAATTCATATTTTTTTACAATTTCTATTTAATATTAAATTATGGAAGGTAATTTTTAAAGTAATGCAACCAACAGAAATCTTTATTTTAATAGAAAAAACAATGCTCAATGGAAAAAAGATGACTATATATCTTGGGCGTATGGGTTATAATATTTGGTTTTCTGTTGAGAATTAATATGGGAAATGTAAAACTACTATAATTTAATGTTATTCTCCTACTAAAGGTTTTTTGGAATCAAACTACAAAAATATTAATTCAATATTTTGTTCTTTAAGAGAAGATGAATTTTATAGAATATTTTCCTATAAAACTACTTATCTTATTTGGGATACTACCTCTACATCTCATTAATGAAATTATAATGTTAAATAAATATTTTTAATACATATAAAATTAAATATGAAAAAATAAAAATGAAACCTGATGAATCTATTTTTAATGGGTATCATAGTTTTAATGAGATCATAAAAACTATGATCACACTCGAACAACTGTTAAACATCCTGGATCAAGTTGTGATGAACCTAGGATGCCCACTAGAAAGATAGAGAGGCACTAATGTCCTTATATTTTAATGATGTGCAATTAAAAACTACCAGTAACATAACTTATTGTAAATCTCAATATTTATTAATAATTAATGAAGGAAAAAAATTAAGATAATGAACTAAAGTGAAAATCGGTTATATTTAAAGAATAATAGTTAAAAGAAAAAGAAGTTGTTAAATATTACAGTAAAAGGGTAAGTATTGGTGACACTGAAATGGATGAATAAATTGATCCAATAGAAATAAGGTTTACTATGTTCTACAAAAGGAATTTTTTTGTGAAATTGTAACTGCAAATGAAAATATGGCAAGAGAGGGAATTGAGAGATATATTTTAAAATAATAACTAATCTAATCATATAATAAGTTATGAATGTAATAGAAAATGGAGCGTAAATTCTAAATTTATAAAGAAAAAATATGAATAGAAATTTGAATAGAGGTATAAAAGGCCGACAAGATAAATAAAAGCCTCTTAGAGTGCGTCTGAGGATATCTGCAGTTACTATGATTCAAGCAAAGAATATATTACAGTTAATCTATGATTTATTGATAATGCATCTCAGGTAATTTATTATTATTTAAATATTATTGATTATTCAAAAATTTAAAATGATGAATTGGAATAATATTTTGTATTATACTAAAAGATACCATGAATGGGATAAACTAAAAATATAAAAATCCATAAAAGTCTCATGTGATATGTGTTGTAGAAAAACATTCTTCTAGAATTGAAAAAGAAAATAATTAAAATTTTATAAATGATAATACAAAATTGAAATTATTAAATTATTATATAATAAATTATATTAAAGGTTTTTTGTAAAGAATAAAAATAGTAATGATTTTTTTAGAATTTAGGCGATATATAAATTAGAAGATGGATTTTTTATCAACTTAGAAAACAAATTTAACTATTAAAACCCTATTTTTCTCATTGATTAAAAAAGAGCGTTAATTTCTAGGAATTATTATTATTTTCAGAATCATTCTATGAATTTTAGACAAAACAATTATTTCCTTTCTAGATCAGTTAAATATTTTTTTGATAAGCATATAAAATAATTTAATACCATATGTTTTGATCACTATCCTTTATAGAACCAAGATGTTCTAGGTACCAAAACAAATGATTAATTGATTTTTTATAGGTTATTTTATTATAGGAAAATTTATTAAAATTATCTACTAGGAATCTTTGGTAATTTGAAATTGGATTTTCGAAACACATTATTAGAGACTACTCAAGATTTAAAAACATTACAATGGTCAAGGGTGGTAATGTCACTTTTTGTGACAATGAAAAGGGTAAATTCATTATACTTGAACAAATTAGTAACCAAGAATATATCATTATTTATAAATATAAAATTTTTTATGATTTAAAATATATTCATCTTAGTATATATTAAATATGTGATAATAGTTTCAATGTCATGTTTTACAAAAAATGCTATTAAATTTTTTGATTCCAAGCATGCATTATTATTTACTAGTTTTATAAATGATAGTGTATATGATGTTAATTATGATTATTTATTTTAAAAAAATGGTTCTCGTTTATATTCTTATCATATATAATCGTGGATATAGACAAGAAGACTAGTCCATTGTAATATAAACTCTCTTAGATATCTGACAAATAAATTTTTATTCAAGGATCTATTTAAGCAATAATTTTCCAAAGGCAAAGTGTGTAATCCTTTTCAAAAGGAAAAGAAACAAAACATATTTTCAAAACTCATGAAATAGGTCCCTATCTCTCAAACTCATGAATTAGTTCATATGGATATAATTTTACTATATTAATTTCTTATTTTAGTCGAAAAACATTATAATTATGTTATAGTTGATGATTATTCAAGATATACATGGGTGTTTTTCCTTTCTCAAAAAGGTTGAGTGCCTCTAATTTTTCTATGAATGATAAATCAATTGAGAAATTTTGTGGGATAACCACATAGGGATTAAAATGAGATTATGGCCCAAAGTTTGATAATCATGAATCATGAATCTATATTCTCAAAACATTCCTATACTCATAATTTCTCTGAAACATAAATACCTCAACACAAATGGTTTTTTAAAAGGATAAATAAGACTCTTAAATAAACTACTAGAACAATGATCAGTGAATATTACAACCTTATATATTTATAGGTTGAATCTATTAACACAATACACTAGGTAATTAATATATTTCTTATGATACCTATACTGAAAAATAATCAATATGAATTGTTCAATGGTAGAAAAACAAAATAAATTAATTTAGAGTTTTTTGTGGTAATGTTTATATTCATAACACAAAATAGAATCTAGAAATATTTTCCCCCAAAAACTATAATGTCATTTTATCTAGTTATTCAACATGTAGAAAATAATATAGTGAAATTAACAAGAACTCAAATTTTTTGGAAGAAATAAGTCTTGTCACTTTTGAAGAGACAGATCCATATGAACCCAAACAAACTTTTGAAACCATGAGGATGAAATGTGAAATGAAAATATCAATAATACCACTAAATCATACAATAATTCTTATAATTTCCTAATAAATCATCTATTTTATATCATAAATTTCGTTTTAGACAATATGAATTCTTTGAAGAACCACAATATTCAATAAAGATAACTCTTATAACCCTGATAAACCAACCCCTAAATGTTTTTGTCGGGGACCTCAAAATATAAACTAAAACCACACCCTCTCTAAGAGACATAGTTTATCATCAATACATCATCTCATTTATTGAAACCAATAACATAAATTATGCAATCAAGGATGGAAATTGGGGAATATAAATTCAAGAATAATCGATCTAGTTTTAAAGGAAAATATCTAGGAATTAGTAAATAGTCCTGAAGACAACCTAACTATTGTCACTAAATGGGTGTATCAAAACAAGGTGGATGAGTATGGAACTATCATTTAAAAAAAGCTATATTTTTTAATTTTTATATAGTTAAGAATAAGGTATTTAATTTGAAGAAATATTTTCACCAGTATCTAGACTTGAGGATATCATAATAATACTTTCAAAAGTTACATGTCTTAATTTTTAATAGCATCAAATGTGTGTTAAGAGTCCATTACTAAATTTATATATTAATTAGGATGTATTTTTTCAAAAACATAATGTATTTTGAATTTATAATCTTTAGAATTTTGTTTCTAATTAAAAAATCATTTAAGAACTTAATACATGATCCAAGATCTTCTTATAAAAGGCTCAAAAGATTTCTTATTTCAATTTCTTTTTCAAAAGGTGTTACTAACTATACTTTATTTATAAAATAAATATAAAAGGATGTTTTAGTGATTCAAATATATATTGATAATATTAATTTTGGTTAATATAATAAATATCTTGAGAAATAAAGTTTAATAAATGATAATAATTAATCTGAAATGAGTTTAATGGGTGCGTTAAAACACTTTCTTTAAATTAAAAATTTTTTAAAAAATTATATAATCATTTTAAATGAAATATATTAAACAATGACTATTTTAAAGTATTATTGGAATGCATATCAAAAAATTTAGTGATACTAACATGACTACAGGTTTTAATCTAGAGCCTGAAGAAAATAGAAAATTAGAATATCAAACTATATATAGAGGTATGATTGGATGTATATTATACTAAACATCTAGCTAGCCTGATATTGTGTTTAGTGTGTTATTGTGTGAATTCCTTCAAGAAAAACCTAAATAATCTCATTTAAATGTTGTTAAATTGATGTTTAAATATAGTAAGTATACCACCAATTTTGAATTATTTTACCCTAAAATATATGCATTTTATTTATTTATTTATTCGGGAGCTGATTTTGGGGGTTTTAGTTTGATATAAAGAGAAACTATGAAACATGTCATATTTTGGTTTTTTCCAGTTTCATGCTATAATAAGAAAATAAATATTGTTGAATTATCTAATATTGATGTCGAGTACCAAGCTACATGTAGAAGTTGTGAACAAATTCTTTGGTCAAAGGACACTTTACTTGTCTACGTACATAAATTCATAAATGTCCTTATAAATTTTTATAATACAAGTGCTATAAATATTTCTATGAATATTTTTCCTTACTCTAAGAGAAAAAATATGGATATAAGATATCACATTTTCAGAGTTAATTATAAAAAATGTTATATAGCACTTGAACTTGTTGGTATTAAACATCATGCTTGTAATATATTGACAAATCCACCGAATATTAAGAGAATACACTATATTAGACATGAGTATGGAATGACTAAATATTCCTTAATATTTTAATTAGTTATAAATACAATTTTTGTTTAATCATTTCTCTGTTTATGTTCTATTACTCAACATTTTCTTTCTCATTATTTAAGATACATTTAATATGTTTTTATTAAACCATAAATATTATCTCATAGGTTCAGTTAAATAACCATGAGTTCATGTTCATATAGTTAGTATATGTATAGTGAACATCTAGTTATACGGTCATTATAACTAAATGGTAACTAAACTCACACAGTCTTTATACTTCCCAAGAACATTTACTTATATAGATAGTAAAATATCCTTGAGTATACTATTATTATAATTACCAAGACCCTTCTTGGAATCTCCTATCACACGGTCTGTATACCTACCATATCTATTTGTAATTTGGATTTTTTATAAATTAATTTGGGAATTATTTTATTAAAATTTATTACTTTTTATCCCTAAATTACTTAATTTAATATTTTAATA
Organism: Viscum album; assembly: GCA_963277665.1. Lineage (NCBI taxonomy): Eukaryota > Viridiplantae > Streptophyta > Magnoliopsida > Santalales > Viscaceae > Viscum > Viscum album. Next base: position 1,303,603,757 of record OY728130.1, on the reverse strand, counting down.
AGAATATAGATTAATTCATTCCATGGGCCAAAAATAACTTTCTTCTTTTCAATAAATTTTTTTTTGAAACCATATTTCCTCGATTTTTATTGAAACTATAACCATATGAAAAATAAACATGTAGTATGAATTTTTAGGATGAAACATGCTCTTTATCCCATAATTTGTATCAAATATCCTCTTAAAAAGAAACCATGAAAGGATCGTGGAAGCTTGAGTGTTGTAGTGAATCCAAGAAACCTGAATCTCATTGATTGTATTGTATGTGCTGAAAAATAATATCATTTTAAATGGATTCAATCAAGAATCACTAGTTTGTAATGTGATTTAGAAACCTTAAGATTCTTGGATTACTGAAAATGATAAATCATTCAATCAAAATATGGTTAAGGAATTATATATATATGGAATTTATTTTTGGAAAGAAGTGAGTATCTTTTAGAATAATGGGGAATGGATAAGATTTTCAGTTTTCCTCAAATTTTTAGCAGAGAAGTTTTGAAATGATCCAACAGTGTGAACATGAGGACTATAAAAGTCATTGTCTAGTAAATCATGAAAAAATCGATTTTCACATATCACTAAATGTGATGATTGGGAAAGTCACAGTAAGATGGCAAGCTTCTATAGTGATTAGTTGTGAGTGTAGGCTATTGGATATGTTTATTTAGCATTTAATATTTCCTATGAGAGGGAAAATTACTATCCTAAGGAACCAAGATCATTTCCTTTTGATCTTTATTGAAAATTGGATCCATATAAACTTTTAAAGGTCTGTGATGAGGCACATGGATGATTTTTTAACCCCTATTCTAAATTAAATTCCCTACAATATCCAATATTTATTTCAACACTATTGGCGTAGATGGGTTTATTATGCTAGGGGGATGAAAATATAAATTCATTAGATGATTTGTACCTAACAAGTTTAATTTTTAGACATGGGAATAATATTTAAAACCCCTCGAAGAAAGGATGGGGGATAACCTAGAGAAGCTATATAAAAAAATATCTTGTGAAGAGTAATTTTAGACCAAGATATCTAGTGGACCTCGATGTTGAGAAATATCTAACTGTTTATTATTTTTAGGTTGAGAAATATGTTGTTGTTTCTATTGAATATAAGGAAGAAGTGTATCTGATAGAAGATCTATATGATTAAGCAAGAAAATATCTTGAGGGTGACAGATAATACTCACCTGTTATGTCTTTTGGACCTCCAATATCTCCTTTTCACTTACTATCTCATGAATAAGGATTAAAATATGATGATATTGTTTAAATTAAGTTATTTGTTAGTGGTCTTTTGGAATAACCCTAATGAGATGAATCTGATTAGTCTGAAGGGAATGAATCCAAATTAGATAATTCTCCTAAGAATGAAACCACTTTATGTCAGAGTATTCTATATGAACCTTTTATGTGGGAGAAGTCCCCAGGATCCAAGGTGTATGATCTAGAATACTCAGATTCCGAGGATAATGATAATGGGGGAACTCTACCAGTACATAGTGGACCTTCCCACCATTATTTAAAAGGGTTCTTGGAGGGTCTTTAATAACTAAGATGGATTCTGTAAATGGTCTTGTGATGCCTCATGTAAGGATATTTGTGGAAATATTCATGAACGTAGATTGTGTCCCTGCTAATTCAAAGCATATTGAGGAACATGAGAATGAAAATATAATAGATCTTATTCAATCTATATATACATTTCCTCTTAAAGATGAGTAATAATTTTATGTGGGTGACAGAGATGAATTTATTCTATGAGAAATTTATCTGTGGAGATTTAGGATGATGGAATGCTATCTTCTTATAATCTATATCTTTCTATACACACTTTAATTAATTATATATCCTATGTAAGGATAAATTATTTTAATGAGTTTCTATCAAATCTAATGGGGGGATTGAAATAATTATTCTATAGTTTTTGGAATTATTTGGAACCAAATGGTATGGAAGACTTATCTAAGGCTATTTAATTAGCTACTTATCATTTTAATCCTAGATTCCATCTTAAAATTGAACTAGTTAAAAATGATTTTGAAGTTTTAAAATTTCATATTGGTGATATACAAGAATATCCATCTAATATGATGTTGAAGTGTGATCAGATATTCTTGAATGTAGTACTTCATACTTATGATCTTCCTTCATCTTTTTTAGCATATGACTCCTCTCATAGTACATTTAATGAAGAAAGCATCAGAAAACATGTCATGGATAAGCTGAAATTATTTTTTATATGCTTATGAATATTTGGGAAATATTTTTTATGGGATTTTATACTCAAGCCTCCAAGAAATTTGAGTCGGTTAGGAACTATGTTTCACATGTTGGTAGATAAAATGAAATAATCTACAATACCATTCATTTGTACATTAGTATAATATTCACAAACTTATAAATGAAGTTCTTTTTTAAAACTCCTTCATTGGATCTTAAGATGCCACCTTTGACCTAGGATTTGAATGCTTGGGATGAGAAACTCAATGTGTTCCCTCTAGTGTTTAAATATTTTATAGATAATAAAGATTATTATTTTCAATAAATAGAACATGGATCTTGGGAAGTGAATGAATTTACCAGGATGATGGATCCCCACATATATAATACAAATATAGTTTTATCATGTCCCCATAATATACCTATGTCCTCAACCCCTACCACTACCTAATATACCCTTAATCTTTTTTTATTCTCACCTAAGTAAGTATTTGATAATGTCAAACTAATATTTAGATGTGTAGTTATTAGTGGCCCTCATTCTACCTCTTCACCCTAGACTAAAAAATCTTCTACAACCTTTACCTATAGAGGAAATGATATCATACTCCCTAGAGACATCAAGGATGTTCTAGACATAGGTGTTGATTATAATTATTGATAGGGACTCCTTGTAATATTTTTTTACCACTTTTAAAATCTTTATGAAATAAAAATTTTCCATTTTCTTATATAAAATATTTTTTATTTCATTTAATTTCATATTCCCTTGATTTCAGTTTTTCATAATCCTAAAAGGTGCATTAAATCTTCTTTGAATGAGACAAAAACACTATGAAATATAATAAAATCATTTTTTTCAAAGAAATTGATAAACCACAAATTGATCTTCATTTCATTTCATATATATTTTATAAAATTAATTTTATATATCTATCATCATTTGTGATTATAAAATAGAAAAATATTGTAATATTATACTACAACCAACTTATTTTAATATTCTAAAATAAATTTTCTAATGTTTTTATTGACTTTCATGTTTTATGTCAATTAAATTGTTTTCTCAACAAACATGTAAATAATGTACATAAGTGAAATTGACAGTACCTACCTACCATATAAAGAAACCTACTGATCATGAAGGTCAAGTGATTTCATTTTACTGACTATAGAAAGAAACTACCTACCATGTGATAATTCTCTTCATTTATTTTACTGACCATGCATTATTGTTCATGAGACTGCATGTGAATTGAACCTACCAAACATTGAAATCATTGTTACCAATTAAAGGAAACTACCAACCACATGAAAAAACCTAGAAATCGTTTTAAGGTATGAAAAATTTTTTTAAGTCTTTTACTAACCTCATTTGTTATTTTAGTGACAATATAAATAAATATTCTTATCAAAATATCAAATGGAGTGACTATGTGACAAAATCAGGCAACCCTAAGAACAAATAGAGTGATCCTGAGAATAATAGTACCTACAAAATGAATTCAACAAATAGAAACATGAACAAAATATAGTTACCAAATGTAGGAATGAATCAAATATTACTAGTTTCAATGCCTAGTTCATATGCTAACTGACTGTACCCTATAATTATGAGGCAAAGTAACCATAACAATGTGAAGACCAAATGAAAATGTTTAACATAATAAGTTGAGAATATTAAAATCTCCAATGACTGTATTTTTGAGTAGTTACTCCAAGATGGAGAATTTGATGTCTAATAAGTATGAGGTTTATGGTATGAATATTATCCAATGGATATTTTAGAGAAAAGCACACTTTATGATTTAGATCCACTTTTGGAAAAAGTATTGATGTGATACTTGTGAATGTAAGAGAATACTAATAAAAAAGTGATACGTGGAATAGATTCAACAACGTGACTATAGGGAACTCTATTTCACAGAATACTTATTGCAAAAAAGGTGAAGATTTTTAAGGACTGATTGAAGGATAATTGATAAACTAAGGATAATCAAAATGAGCTATATCAACCCCTATTTCTCTCTATTCTTTTCTCTCTTTATTTTACCTTAATTCTCATGTTTTTTTATTTTACTATATTTATTCTTTAACACCATCGTTTATATTTTACTAGATAATGAAATATAGTCTCTCATTTATTATTTATTACTATTGTAATCCCATATATAACTAAAGAAGAGTTTGGGTGCATCCAGGACTACCTTGATTATAGTTGTTTTTAAAAACTCGATCTAGGTTGTGGATCTATTTAATTATTTTTAAACTTCATAAAAGAAGTTTGATGTCAAGTTGAGAGGATTTGGTCTCTTCTTGGGCCCAAACATCCTATATTATTCTATTTTTTCCTGGTTTTTTATCTAATTTTTTTTAAAAAATAATTATACTAAAATAATTTAACATAAAAATTGCATTTACCAAGTGTTTTATATTCTATTTTAAACTCTTAAATTCATTTTTGAAGTTGAAATGGTTTTAATGATTTTTAACTTAGTTGTGGAAACTTTTTTTATAACCCATGAAAAATATCGAAATTATATAATACTACTAATTTTGGAAAGTGGGATAATTTTAATTTGAAGTATTTAATTATTGAATCTATTTTAAATAAAAAATATTATTTAGAACCAAATTCACCCCATCATGAGTTATCCACTCTGACCAATTGTACTTTTTCTTCCTCTCTAGTGTCAAAGTAAATTTAATTCAAATATTTTACATAAAAAATATATGTTTCTCAAAAAACACTCTATTTTTTAGAAAAAATATCACCCTATTTGTTTCTGGTTTCCCCTCCTAATACATATTTTAATTCCCACCAGTGTTCTCCATTATATTTGGAATCAAAATAACTATTATCTTGTGTGACCATAATATTTTCCCTCTCTTCATTTCTGAATGAATTTTTATTACTCTTTTAATCACATGGGATTTAGAAAAAGGAATTTCAAAATATTTTTCGAGCCTTTCAAAATAAAATTTTCTATATCCAAAACTACATTAGATATTAATAACCACTATATATTTTCAAGGATATATTTTTGAAATTTATTTTTAAAATATAAATTTATTTTACACCTTTTTCACTTCAACTTTTTAATCAATAGTTTTTAATTTGATATATGAATTTTTCTTTTTTGAAAATGATTATATTTTTTTCTAAAAACATTTTTATGGTTTCACTTCCAATTTCCATTATATCTTGACAGGTGTTATTTTATAGGAAATTTCCAATCATGAATTGGACTATAAATTCTCTTATACTTTTTGGGATATTAGACTAATGGAAATCCTCAGTACCTTTATCTTTCATATCCATTGAATATTATGGATTTCTTATCCAATTTCTTTTATCTATGAATACTCAATATTTCCTTCAATTGATTTTAGTGTGTTCACCTAGTTTCCATACATCAAATGACTAGGATAATTATTTAAACAAATTTATAAAATTTATTTGTATTTTTTTCATAATAAATGATTTATAATCCTGATTTAAAGGTATTAACCAAGAAACATACAAAAATCATTGGACAACCAATTTTTTATGGGTTTACCATGTTAGGATTATGAATAATTAACTTATGAAAATCAATTTGAAAAGGATATGAAACCAATTTTAATTCCATTGGTTCTCTAATATGTGTTGAATAAAACTCATTTTATCATGTATTCTTTATGATAAGATGAATTATTTTATTATTATGTTGGAATCATATATATTAATGATGATAGGTGGGATACTATATATCTCTCCAATATAATGGTTAGGGATTTATATCTCATGAGATAATGATGCATAGACATACTTGGATTTTCTCACAATAAAAATTTTGTACATACATGGATTATTTCACAACATAATTGGTGATCATACAAGGTTTTATTAACTTCATTATGGTTAAGAAAACAAATATTTCTTGAAAAATGTTTACTTAATATTGATTTTCCCATATTTGTATTCTTATTCTAATGACAATGTTATGATCTCAGGAATTGTGTCTTTTACTCATATTTATTAACACTTTTAAATAATTTATTGTTTTATTACTATAATTATATGATGATTAATAATATATTAATTTTTGGGTATATCATTATTATGAAACTTGATTATATCCACATTTTCATCTAACAGTCACTTATGATCTTAAATATTTATCAATTGTGATTACCTTGAATGAGAATCTAAGCTAATCCATTTATTATATTTCAATTTCCCCATGTTATGATAAATGTTAATATGTAAGATACTTCTAGAATATAATCCTATATAGATAAAGTTTTCGAGATATTAAACACTTGTTATGGAATTTAAAGTTTCCTATATAGTATAAAAATTATTCCATCATTAAAAAATACATGGTTTTGGTTAGTTAACAACCAGTCCTAATTCTACAATACTATAAACCTAAAATATCATGGGGATGTATTATAATAAAATATTTTCTTCAATTTCATGTAATTGAGACAATATCATGTGTGGGGTTTCATAGGTGTTATCGGAGTAATATTTAGATATCATTGGAGATTATGATGCTATCAGTTGAGAATATAAATGTATAATGGGGTAATAAGTTAATTTGGAGCATAATTAAAAATATATAGATAATCATTTATGTTATTTGATGTGAAATTGAATATTTAATGTATTATTATAAGATAACATTAGTGAAAATCCTAGGGATAAATCTAATGTATAATTGTAAGTATAAGATAACAATCCAATGTTTTGGTAAAATAGAGGTTTTATGGTCTTCGTAGAAATGAAATCCCAATTTGGATAATGAAAATAAGATGTGATTTTTCAATAGAATCAATGAGGTTTAATTACAATAAAAATGGGTGGTTGAGTATCAAATCTATCTTCACACTAGTTCATGATTAGTGGGCCAAAGACTAAAAAACTATCTTGAGACTCATGGTAGATATGATTTGGGTAATCACATTCTCATTTAAATCCATTGTGGAGGATTTATTATGTTAATAAATTATCTTTTCAAATGTTAGATAAAAAATGCAAATGAAACCTAGATTTAACCAAGTGTTATTTAGGATGAACTAAATGATAATGCAATAATTTCTAAACAAATACATTTTTGGGTTGATTGCCTCATGTTATTTTACTAAAAAATTATCTTATGCTGTTAATTTTTAATCACCAACAATAAAATACTTTTGGATCTTTTGGGGGATTATTCCCAAAGAATTCAAGTCTAAAATTGATATCATGAATAATGTAGAGATTCTTCCATTGATAAATTGAGCTGTATAATAACTAAAGTGAGAAACCATGTTATTATATAGAACAAGAAACCAAGAATCATGATTAATGATGTGAAAATTGTTTAACTAAAAAAATTAAAGTACATAATAATAGATTATCTTAGTAGCTGGGAAGACAAAGATGTTTAAGGATAGATTTTTCAATTTCCAACATTTCAAAAATGTGGGAAGAAGAACCCAAGAAAATGTATGAAAATATTGGGGAGATTATTTATTTGAAATAAAGGAGGGTATGGAAAAAATAATATAAAAAAATAATTCTATTGACATGGTGGAATAAAAATAATTCATCATGATGTACCATCAGTTCTTCAGCATCTTAAATGTGGGGAACTTGAGAATCATCTAACTCAATACCCTAATCAAAGGGATAATATAGATGATAACACCATTAACTTCTAAAAAAATGGAAATCCTATGAAACTAAAGAAATGAATATGGGTTCTAAAATGATATTGACGGACGAACAGTGATCACCCACTCAAGAACTATGAGTGTTGTATTCTTGAATTGTTCAAACTACTCTTTCGTATATAGAATGTTTACTAAAATCCTAAAATCACAACCTCGGTGAATAAATGTTGATGAATTCAGAAAAAAATCTAGTGGTGAAATCATTTTGTCCTATATAAAAACCAAATATATTAATGGTTATCTACCCTAAATAGATATTGTTTTTATTATCTTATTATACATACAATATCAAACTAAACAAAAAAAACTATGACACATTAATAAAAATAAATCATTCAAGATCAATTTTTTAATCGTTAAATTGGCTGCAATATATAGTTGTAAAAAAATATTGAATTCCAATATTTATTGTCAATTTATATTTTAATTTAACTATTTTAAATAAATTTTTGTATTAAGAATATCAATATTATATTAAGTTGAATTTTTTCTTTTTTTTGAAAATAAGTGATTTTTAGGTGAATGGTAAAAATAATGATTCTAAAAAACATTATGAAGTTTATATAAAATAATGAATTGAATGTTAAAACCCCATTTTTATATAATAAATATTTATTTAATAAGTAATATGAATTATTTCAAAAAACTATTTTGAATTTATAAAACACATGTTTAAAAGATTTTAAAATCAATTATTATTTCACACAAAATACTATTTTTAGGAAGATATAATAAAATTTTTGACTGTATTAGTTTTTGAAAGAAAATATAAAAACTATATTTCAAATTTTAGTTTAACATGACAATAATATCTATCTAGTTCTATTTTTTAGGCATAAAGATAAATCTAGTAAGATTAGTGTCAATTATCACTACAATTGTTAAATAATTTTTTTAAAAAATTATTATCATTATTGGGTTCCTAAAAATTTCTCTATGGGAAGAAAATACTCCCAAAATCACTTTTCAAAAGGAAGAAAGTACTCCTACAAGTTGAGTAAGGTGAATGGACTCAAATGTTGTTACAAAGTTAAGAAGAAACATGAAGGAATTCAAGTTTCCAAAGGATTTCAAGTGGGCCGCGTACAATCATCGGGAAGGGTTTGTAGACCGCCTAGATCGCAAGACACCATTATGCAGAATGATCTATGAGGTGCTGGCTTGTAGAATAGTGGAAAATGAATCCAGTGGACTTCTAGCCGCTTCACTAAAGAAATCGTGCAAGCAAAGGCCATCCACGTACAGTATCGCACACTTAATGGTTTGCGAATGAAGAAAACCAGTAGGGTTCCATGAACCAGGATCGTGAACCGTAGCCTCCACAAACCAGAGTTGACCGAGTCTTTCACGGGTCAAGATATGTCTTCATGGGCCTCCACAAATGGTGTTGAATTCCCAAAGATACGATTTTCCTGATTCTATATAAAAGGAGTATAGAATTAATTGGGAGAGTACAGATGACAAAATCTTCAAGGGAACCCATAGTATGGAATAATGAACTCAGAAAATATTCTAGATTTAGTCTGGAATCATTGGTGAAGCCCAAATTGTGAACCACACTCTTTGTAGGTACAATAAGTTGTGAACCATGAAATGCGGGAACTTAATAATAATAAGAGAACCACGAATCAAAATGGTGAAACTGTGAACCACACAATCCTCACGGAAGAACTACTGGCAAACCACAGTCCCCATAACCCTCCTTCAATATAGTGTTCCAAGAAGTATATCTCTACAAGGATTTAACTCAATGCTACCTACAACACCAGTGTGTGGGTGAAACCCAAAGGGGTATGACACACCACATTTAGGACCACTTACTATTATAGTGTGTGGTTGTCCATAACCATACCCGCTTACCGCATCGGTGAGCGAACGACCCCTATACCCGTATACCACTATGGTATGCGGAGCCTCCCATATCCCACACAAGAAATCAGTAAGTGGAATGGGGTATTTTTCGGTATTATATCCTTGGGTTCTAATCATTCCCCTTTATTACAGTCCTGTCCTCCATAATCCCTTCATGAACAAGTCCCCCAACATCAGGCCAAAGCCTCCTCTAAAGCTACCAGACCATTAGGAGCATCAGCATACCCCTTTGAGTCTACATACCATTGGTAAGCGGAGTCACGAAGGCTATCCCCACAATGGTTCTGGCTTCGGGAATGTCTCTAGTTATACATTCCCATGGTAACCTGGAATCCAACATGAGGATGCCAACGAGAACCTCCCCATTCTAGAGATAAAGGGTGATCACCAAATTTTCCATTCAATGAGGAATGGTGATCAGTTAAATGGGTTATATTCACATCCCCTATTGACAAGACGACACTCCTTCCCTTCCTAGAACGCGTTCTGGGGTACTCCCACTGAGGTAAGTCCCCAATCTTCTGAGGCCGAGTCATGGGACCTTTAATGTCATCTCAAATTAATGGGATTGTTTCTCCACTCCCGTGCCCACCATCGCCCCAGCCTCATCTTCCGTAGTCTATCCCTCTCCCACCAGTAGGAGAGGAAGCATGTTCTTTATTGAATCATTCACATACTCTTGTTTCTCACACCGAGCATGACTCACACGAGATTAGAGATTTGTGACTATTACAACATGCACACATTCTGAACTATGAGAAATCTGATTCCTGATCAAACAAGGATACATAGGATTCCTACTTGAAGGCCCAAGTCAAAAGGGTGCCCATCCAAAAGGAATCACCCAATAATGTCCCCTCAAATGGGCCGCTTCCATGTGTAAGCCCCAATAAATTCAGAAATTCCTTGGTTCTGATTCCTCTGTCAAGGATACGTAGGAAACCCTTCTTATGGGTCTAATCCCAACATCATATCACTTTCTGTCCTCCCTAGATGATGATAAACTCCATGGCACCTTATAGTATGAATCAGGTCAGCATTACATCCATGGAATTAAGTATATCTATGACTATAACAATCCTACAAACCTGGGGTAGCCCATGGACACATTCATTGGGAATAAACCATGGAATACAAAACATATGAACTTAACTTAAATCAATAAGAGAGTCCTATAATATGAAATAATCCTCCTCAAAAAGGGTGTAGTGGTCCTGACTTCCATCCACTCGACAAATAGGATCCTTATGTGTCGTTGGCTAAAACATCAACACACGAGCACATGCCTTTGGAACGCAGGTCCATTAATCATTGATACTAGGGTAGTTGGGTGTTTATGGATCCAAAAATAAACCCATTGGAGGCCATCTAAGGTATTTATATATGAGGAGAACCAATTCCACATGTACTTGACCCCAAGATATCACCTGTCAGGACCATCTGAATGTGGCATCTCCTTCGCAATTTGAATGGGGTGAATTGACCAACCCTTCATGGGGTTAATTCAACCTTACATTATAGTATAATGATACAAAACCAGTTGAAATTAATTAAATGTTGAATTTAACAAGTAAATGTCTCTAGAAAAAGATATGGGTGATGATTCTCAAGGGAAAAGTTTCTCAATGCACAAAATGCTACACCTTTGAGGTAGAACAAAAATGGTGAGCCCAATTAGAATCCTTAACCAATGTGGTTTTCTACCCCAATGATAAGAAACACAAAATTATATTGCACAACACACCATTTTTTATGACCCTGTAAGTGAAAAATGTACCACCTCATCGGCAGAACGAAAATGGCGAACCCAACATGAATCTTTAACCAATGTGGAGGTCTTACCCCACTCGAGCCCCTTCCCCCCAGAACAACAAAAAAGGAGAATGGGTCCAAGCTAAATCACCAGATATGCATATGTTTTTAAAAAATGAGAGTGCTACATTGATGAGTTATTTTGCTCTATATTTCATATATGTATGTTTCAGGTTCATGAAGACCAACCTTCGATCCAAATAAAATCCCGAAAACCAATGCATACACATGCATCAGCGATCCCGCTGGCAGCTGGGGCCCCAACAATGAGAATGACCCCCTCGCCTACCCAACATCTTCAATGCTGGATATCCAACATGTTAATCTGAGAGTACCATCGAAATGGTACTCTCCCCATGACATAGGCTGCAAGACAAGACCTCCAGTCTACAAAGGTTCTCCCACCGCCACCTCAGCCGCAACCGACACACCTACACAAGGCGATCTCGGTGGTAATCTAAAACCGTTTCGGGAGCCTGTCCTAAAAATGTGACAATGAGTAACTCCCTTATCATAGGGAGGAAGATGAATTGGATGCTAACAACTTCATATCACCTATATAGGGTTCCTACTCATGAGCCCCGCTGGAGAATGTCACCGCCGACACCGGGTGAATAGACCTGCTCCCAACGAAGATGACCTTATGCTGAGGGGACCTGCTAAAGTCCATGATAACTTGGCCCCTCGGGTATCCCTCCAAGGGAGGTGAATATATTATAAGGAATATGGTATCACACTACTTCCTAAGGAAAAACTGTACCATACTAACATGGCAGCATTCAACAAGAATATATATGAATCTACCCCCTCCACTCATGCCCACCATAGAAATAGGGTGGCACAATACAAGCACATGCACGTTCCTGCTAGTTCCCGCTGGTCCCACTGTGTAGATAGAGCAACAAATTATTGGTAGATGTAGATATATACAGATTAAAAACATGCCTTCCATCCAAATAGGGCAGAAACTATCTATACGCAAGCACAAATACCTGTTGATGCATATCATGTTCTCCAACCAAATTGAGTGGAAAGAAAATACAAACAGAGTCAAATTCTTGAAGATTCATACAAATCATGTGAGAAAAATATAATGGAAATATAGCAGGTGAAAATCCATACTCATGAACATAAATCCCACCAGTCAAATACTGGGGCAATCAGAGAACGGAGTCGGTGGCCGACTCGTCCTATGTCCCGACACGGGAGAACTGCCTATATCTATTGGAAACTCATGGAGGACAGGAGCTAGCCCAAACTTCTACTCTGATATCATAATTATCCATGATACCCATTCCAGCCAAATATTTATCTTAGTAAATCCTATAAATGATGGAATATCATACACTGATCCAAAACCATATCATCCCAACATGCCAAGACATTTTTGCATCGGCGGCAAATGTGAGAATTTGGTCCCACAACCTAGTTTCCATTAATGGAAAGACTCACTCACATATTAATTTTGTAACTTCAGAGCAGTCATTTATCCATGCTCTAGTCCAGGAGGGTCAATGTAAATATTCAGTGATACACATAAAATAGGATCGGGAACAAATACCCATTCCAAAGGGGGGATGCCGATCCAACGTGGTGGCCGCCCCAATGCCGATATATATTCCTGCCAAAATACAAGATGTATGTAGGAATATCCTGATGAAAAAACAAGGTCCAAAAAGATAGGGACTCATATATTACGGTCATTACCAATATAAGATGTCCCTAGTTACCCGCAAGAGAGTGCTCAAAAATGAAACGTGTCAAAAGTAACTGGAAAATGAAGAGCACATACATGATCCAACATTGCTAGAAGCTGGGGTTCTTGATTCCATCAAACATATATCAATAAAGGCTCAAGAATTTGTCATTACATTACCAAATTATGGAAGTGGCAGTATTAGTTGTGAAGGCCTTCCCCGCAATGTTGCTACCAGTAGCTCTAAAGGTCCTCCCCAGAGAACCCATGGTGGCTCACTTTGTGGGCCAGGAATGATCGATCACGAGAGACAATATCTTAATGCATGTTGGGGTAGCCCTCCCCTTGACCTAGATATCATACAATATGAAGGCCCACCCCTTGACCTAGATATCATACAATATGAAGGCCCTCCCCTTGTTTTCGTCTTCCCTGATGGTCATCCCCAGGGTATACACTGTAGATATGCTTCTCCTTGTAGTCGGACATTAAGTCTTGATGGTAGTCCTCACCATGATGAAAATCATAGAGAAGGACCTCCCCTTAATAGAAGTTTCTACAAATTCCATCCCCATAATAATGTCATGAATCGATAAGGGAATCCCCTAATTGACTTACATCTTGAAGGCCCTCCCCAAGATGTGCACTTCATAAATTATCCCTACGACTAGGTATCAAGCAATGATAATAGTCCTCTCCATCACATCAGTCATCGAGAAGGTCCTCTCCACAGTAACATCAAGTAGCAAGAAGGTCCTACCCTCATTGTAGCCTTCCTAGAAGGTCCTCTTCACTATATACTCCAAAAAGATATTTCTTGCATCCAATCATCACGTTGAAATAGAAGCCCTCTCCATTGAAGTACCAATTGCGAAGGTCTTTTTCACAACCAAAATTCATACTGGCAAGAATTTTCTCTCTATGACAGAACAAAATTCGAGAAATCTATCCTATGTTTAGGCACTCTGATTGGTAGAGTCAGACACATCAGAACTCCTTCTATAATGAGTGATATTATTTCTAAACCAGAGGATGGTCCGGGGTCATGATCATCTTCAGAGCCACCCCCGCATTGTTCAGAAATCAATAAGGCTCCCACCAACTCGGCATCTTGGAAAAAAATTATTAAGAAGCAGTTGAGCTAGGAATATCATGTTGAGGATCCTCTAGAAGAAAAATAATAGGATATGTTTCTTGTGATAAGAAAACTATCTGAGATAATATACAAGTGATGTATTGGCCTACGACCACTTCTCACTTAGGCATACCAGGAGAGTTGTCTAGGGAATTTTTTCATGAAATTCACCTCATTATATAGATGACTCCTCACCTATTGAAATTAAAAAATCATTCCCTATTAATGGTACAAAGACCATGCCAACACATTAGGGGAGCTTCGACGTCTAATTGACCTTGAAACCCTCCCGTCCACATTGTATCCACAATCAAAAAGGAGAAAGAAAAACCATGAACTATCTATCCTCTGTGCACTACATAAGTCATGTATCCTCATTAGCGACCCCCAACTGGAGTTTAAATTAATGGATGTGAAGAACATGGAGCTCTACATATCACCCCACATCCCATTCAGAAAACCTCATTGGAAATGACATCATGCAACATTATCTCCCAAATTCATCTATCAAATGAAAATACCTCTCATGAAATATGGGATACTCAATAAAAACCAGTCTAGAGTAAGTCTCAAAATCGTCAGGACCGAAGAGATCAATCCATAGAAAATAATCCATGTCAGGAAACCAAGAACATCCAACAGGCTTCCTACCTAAGGGAAGCCAACTAGAATGTACTAATCATGTCTTCAAAAGACCATAGAATCCGTGCAGGACCAATTCCATACTCTTCTCACACCTACATGGGATTACGTGAAATTAAAAAGGCAGCATAAGTGGCAGCTACCACCACGATGTGAGAACAACCCTAGCCCATAAGGATAGGGTAATTTTAAATCCAAGTGCCCCTATAAGACCAAAAAATCCATGTCGTTTCACATCAATGAATTAATGAGAAAAACCCCATCCCATAGTGCTGGGATATTTTTACCACAAGTCCCCACACAACAGATGTCTGTCTTCTCCCATCTAGGAAGAATGATGGATAGAGGAGTCACACCTTCCACCCATTATCGTGGACACACCCTTCGAGACAAAGGCATATTATGAGGTCGGACCAGGGCTCCCTTCGGGTCAATCTTCACTAGGAATCCAAAATAATACCACATAATGGAAGGATAAATTTCAATGATGGTTGTAGAAATCCTTCCTACCATTCGGCACTAGGTAAAATTCCCCCAATACGGTACGTATCAGTGAACATGGTAAACATCAACCCCAAATTTCTCATAGGAAATGGCATAAAGGGAGAGGATGAAAGGGAAGATGGTTCCCTCCCAAACACATACCACACCAAACCTGATGAAGTGAAAACTCGGAACCAGAGATAACTCTTAAATTTGGGTTCCCCCTCAATGAATTCCTCATTACCTCTCGCACGAAACCCCAACAAAGATAACAATAAATCCATGATCTTATATGACCTACCTTCTACTCCCCCTGATAATTTATCCCGAACTCTCAAGGAAATGTTTGTCAAGTAGGAAGAAGAAATTAAAGTGCTATGGTGAATTAACGTTGAGCTACGTCGAGGAAGCTACCTCGCTGGATGTGTTCCCCCTGTAGAACATCAGTAGGTACTCCCATAAGAGGTAGAATTACTATATGCACTAATCTCAGTGCATGAATCCAAGATTGGAGTCCCATTCAATCAGGTACCGGGTCCATCAACCTATATAAACTCATCCCCAAAAGGACATAAATACAATCCTCGACTCAGAAGGAAACCAAAATATATTCAGGTAAACCAACAAATGATACCTCTAGTGGTGTGTCATCCCCAAATTCTAGCAGCACCGGTATGCCCAGTTTTGGCCACTTCCACTCCAGCCCAAGCTCAATCCCGAAAAAATATGCATTAAGGTATCTTAGACACCGTCGATCAACTAACAGCTTGACTAGAATCTATGGAGGGGTGGCGCGCTCTGATACAACCAGAGCGCAAACCCTACCCCGATTGGGTGATCAATGTTCCTCCACCTCCAAACATTGGTAACCCTATATTCCTAGTATTTAATTTCTTGAGGGACCCAAAAAAGTATCTAATGAACTATTCCTCTTATTGTCACCCCATGATGGGAACTCTGGAGAATCAAGAAGCAGTAAAAATCAAGTGCTTCATACTATCCCTATTGGGATCATATTTCTTTTGGTATACTAGGCTTCCAACCAATTCAATCACACGTTGGGAGGATCTATAGTGATAATTTATTTTATAGTTTAGTTCAATGTTGCCTAAGACAATGGTAAGTGACCTCATGAACTAAAATTAGTAAGAGAACGAAATATTCTTAGACTTCACTACCAGATGGAAAGACCATACATATTCCCTAAACTGGCCGCTTCCCCAAGATGAAATGCTCGCCATGTGTATCAAAAATCATTGGGTTGAATTGCAAACATCGCTCATCCCGGTGAAGTACATAAGTGGGTTATGAGACTTCCCTACCATTTCCCAAAGAATATAATACACCTTTCGATGGATCAATATCAAGTCCCAAGTGGCCCCATTAGCCCCTAGAAAAAGAGGGAGGAAAGCTGAAGCATCATCTGTCACACTTAAGCCACCCCTGACACCAGCTCATGTTTTGAGGCACCAATCAAAAAGTGCAAGACCCCCATGGCACCAAAAGACACCCCCACATTAGCATGATGAGAGATTCAGTGATAAAATAGATCAATTCAATGAATGAATAAATAAAATCTACTCATTTTGAGATGACTAGGTCTGTGGCTATTTCATAGCCTCCAGGAATTACAACTTGCTTCGGCTACCAGAGATAAAGTGAGCCGATGAAGTGGGTCTCTAAGACCATCCAAATTACTGTCCCTTCACTGGATATTGTGTCACAATATCTAGGAATTCTTTGTTTTCAAGGATATCCAACAAAATATGGTGGGTTTCATGTAGGTCAAGTTGGTCCTGCCACCAGCACATGTAGCATATGTTTACACCATAGACCCAAGAGAGGATGAGGAAAGTAAAATAGTCTCTAGTAAGAATGAGAAATAGTTTAAAATTATATGACCTAGAAGATATTCAACCAAGTCCATGGAATCCACCATGCGTAGTTGAAACAATCAACTATTCCAAAAAAAGTTCCTGATACAGCACATTTATCCTCCTCAGCCCCACAACCCTATAAAGGACAAAAGGGAATAAAGAAGGATCGAGAAGATGGGTTGACACCAATGATGATGTCAATGTTGACACTATTATACATCATGTCAACAGACATGGTACAATGGGAACCGCCCCACCAAAAGGTACAACGGCCACTTCCCCGCCAAACGGTACAACGGGAAACGCCCTACCAAATGGTACCATCAGATGGAGATAGTCAAAAAGATACATTGTTATATCATGAACACATATTCAGATACATTAATTTCATTCACTTGATAGAACCCTTCTTGGATGGATATTATGGCTACAAACCTGAATTCCACGCACCGAACCAGATAGCTGGAGGAAGAGACCACAGAGGACGAAGGTTTCCTAGAAGTCACGATTATGGGAGGTGTCAAATTATCAGCCACACCATATGTCAAACTGGTAACATCGTAGAAACCCACAGAAGTACCCTCTGGAAGACAGAACAAGAACCAAAATGCTCCTCCATCCCCATAGGAAGAAATCCAATCCTATTTATCTTGGAATATCAATCAAAGGAATAACAAATATCCAATTGCCCAAGGCATAAGGGGGGACTAGTTCAACCAAACCTATAAAGGACCGTCGTGCCACCAGCTCCTATCACAGAGGCCAGACCATCTATGTCCCAAGACCAAGCCCCTAAAGTGTCTATAAAAGATCAACCTTGAGCAAGGAAGCATCGACCTTTAGAACAAAAATATGATATTCAAAAGAAGTTGGCATCAGTACCAAAAAAACTTTATGTATTGTATGTGTTAAGCCTTCCCGTAGTTCTTAGGGAGGAACTAATCGAACCCTTACTATGTACCTAGGAGTTCATGGTAGAAGTAGCATCAACCAAAGTCTATTAGAAAGAGACCAATGCTAAAGAATGTCACACCATTATCTCCTTCACATACAGGGATGAAGACGCCATCATGAAAAGGCATATCAAACCCTTTTATATGTCGAGAAAGATAAACTGAATTGATTTCATGAGGATTTTCATCAACAACAGCTCTGGATTCAACCTCCTCCTGTAAATGATTCGTCAACTAGGATATGATGAAGACAACATGACACCCTGCACCAAAACTCTATTGGGATATGAAAAAATTGAGCAGAGGACACTGGGACGAATCAAGCTTAAAACTCATCTTGGATACCTCATGTTGGATTCTGAGTTCCCAGTAGTGCGAAAACATACAGCCTTCAATGTCATGTTAGAGAGGCCTTGGCTGCATCAGCATGCTGCAATTTCATTATCCTACCATCAGTGCGTAAAATATTTCACTAATAGAAAAAAGGACATTGAACACTGTTAAATCCCTATTTGTGTCCTTTGAGATGCATTATGTCGATGTTCGGTTATATGAATAAAAATAAAAACATCCATCAATTGACGAAATTTATTGGATTACTACCCCGAATGGATTGGAAATGGCTCCCAAATGGATTGCAAATGGCTCCCACTGATACCCTCCAGCAGCGTGGGGAAGAGTATTGATTACCCATCAACTAAGTTGAATACATAAGTGCAAGTCTGTATGTAGAGTCGATTGTTTTCATGGTCTCTATAATAGATGCTAAGTCCAAAGACATAGAAGAGCAGGCTGACTCCCATGATTTCAGGAAAAGCCCTAACATAGTGCTCTCAACCCATCCACGAAACCCCAAACTACCCTCGCCTTACTCACTAAGGAAAAATATGATTTCTCTCTGAACATTGGAGAGATCGTCTTGAGAATCTTCACTCCATAAAATGAGTAAGAAGGTGAAGAAGAAGATGATGATGGTGGAGAAGAAGAAGAAGAAGAAGAAGACCTCAAAGATTCCCCTTCTACATTCAAAGAAGGTGTCTCCACCATAATATATGATCTTAGAGAGATAAAACTGGAAACCAAAGATGACACACAACCCACTTTGATCATTCTGGCTATGCCTGTTGAGGATCATGAGTCATATACCTCCTTTCGAGAAGAATAATCTAGTTGTGTTTGTCTAGAATTACACAGAAATGTTGGGCCTCAATCCTATGGTCTCCACTCATCATCAGGGATTGCCAGAAGATCATTGGGGCTATAAACAGGCAACCAGAAGAACCCACATGGTGCATACTCCAAGAAACGTGGCTAAAGATGGAAAGTTGATCAAATCCAACTTCATACGGTAAGTGAAATAACTGATCTGGCTAGCAGACATAGTCAATTTTAAAAAGATGAATGGAAATATTAGAATCTTCATTGACTTCACAGACCATAATCGACATTTCCCAAAAGACAATTTCTCGGTCCGGATCACAGAATTGCTGATCGATGAAACTATTAGATATGAGGCCCTCTCTTTTATGGATGGATATTATGGATACAGCAAGATCTGGATGGATAGAGGATATGAAGAAACTACTGCTTTTAGGTCCCCTTATGGATTTTTCTGTTACAAGGTGATTCCATTTGGTCCAAAAAATTATGGTGCCACATATTATCATGCCATGCACCGCATCTTCGAGACATTGTTGGGAAAATTCATCGAGTGTTATGTTGATGTGCTTGTAGTTAAATCATGACAGCACAAAAACCACCTATATGATCTTGAAACAATCTTCAACAAACTATAACCACACATTTTAATGATAAATCCCCTAAAGTTCACCTTTGGATTTACCTTTGGAAAAGTCATTGACTTCATCTCACACCATCACGAAATAGAATTCGACCATGAGAATACAAAATACATCCTTAGTATGTCCCCACCTCGCAACCTCACTAAATTGAGGGGTCTATAGGGGAACCTCACCTACATTCGATGCTTTATAGAGAACATTGTGGGTAAATGGTTACCCTTCACTCGGATGATGAATAAACGAGTTACATATGAGTGGGATAATGATTTCCAAGAAGCATTTTACAATATAAAAAGATATCTCCTAGGCTCACCAGTGTTGATTCCTCCAATTGAGGGGAGTCCACTCATTTTTCATGTAACCACCCTCGAATAGTCATTATGCACCTTCCTCACACAGAAGAATGATGTCGGTAGAGATAAAAACATCTATTACCTCACTCGAACAAGGATTGATGCTGAAACCCAATATTCAAAAATTGAAAATAACTACCTAGACCTAATCTTTGTAGTTTAGAAACAAAGGCATTACATGCAGCACCATGAGGTCCAACTGGTCTCCCGCAACAATCCTCTCAAATATATCATAAATAATCCCATTCTAAATGGATTCCTATCATGATGGGAGGTCATCCTAAACCAGTTTGACATATGATACATACCCTAGAATTCCATCAAAGGCTAGGAAGAAGAAGAATTCCTATAAGGGAACCCCTCAAGAGAAACAAAACTGTTAGATGTTGAACTTCCAGATGAAGAATTGTTATCCATCCAGGAGGACCCCCAGACATGGGTAATGTACTTTGATGGTGCTTCCTAAAGCCCATTTGAAAAAAGGATAGAGGATTCCAAGATCCAAAATGTGGAATTATACTCATAACCCCCTAAAAAGTCATCCTTCTATACTCTTTATTGCTTTCATAAGGCTGCAAAAATAATGAAGAAGAATATCAGGCCCTCATTAAGGACCTGGAGTAGGCACTTCATATACAAGGAAAACACCTAAAGATAATGGGTAATTCATAGCTAGTCATAAAATAGTTAAATTGTGACAATTCCATAAGAAATAATTATTTTCCCCTTTGATGAACCATATTTGAGAACTTATGGTTGAACTCCCATCAGAACCAACATTGGCCTCTGTCCCCCAGAGACAGAATTCCCAAACTGACACTTTGGAAAATTCAACCATGGCCTTGGCTGATCCAGACCTGGATGAAATGGTCATAATCATTTCCTATAACCATATGGTCTTTCTATTTATCCAGAGCAATATAGAGGAAATAAATAAAATTATCCCCATTTCTCAGCCTTATGCTCACACCACCAGCTGGATGATGCCCATTGAAAATTTCTTTCGAAAGGGGGAACTCCCACCAGTTTGGGCTATAAGGGAACATATCTGAAGACAGGCAGTCAAATTTGTCTGGTACAATGGGGTAAACCAAGAATGGTTTCTCTAAAAATGAGGCCTCAATGAAGTCCTTCTTAGTGCATTGAGAGAGAAGAGACTATTGACTTCATGAAGGAAGTGTACGCCAGAGCTTGTGGAGTGCACCAATTAAAAACCAATATCTCTCACTAAATTCGATGGAAAGGGTATTATTGGCCCACTATGATACTGGATTGTTCCATTTTCACAAAAAAAGTGAAATTCATGCAATTTTCTTGGCAATTTTATACACCAACCCTCAGAGTTACTTCATACAGCTAAGTACATCTGGCCATTCTCCATCTGGGGGATGGAAGATGTGGGACTATATCCTTTCACCATAGCATGACAATTCATGCTCATACTCACATTAACCAAATTCTATTCCAAATGGGCTAAAGCCATACCCATTAAAGAATTCTGGGAAAAAAGGTTATCTTTGTGAAGGAAACCATCATTATTAGATTTGGGGTTCCATATACAATACTGATAGACAACGACACCAAATTCTTCTCTTCTAAGTTGGAATATTTATACTATGAGTATAGATTCAAATCCAATCATTCATCCCGCTACCATATGGAGGAGAATGGGTAGATAGAGGAGTTTAACAAAACTATGTCTAACAAACTCCAAAAGATGGTTGATAAGGATATGAAATCATTCCCAGAAAAACTCCTTTATCCATTGGGGGTTTACTATACCACGACCCACACTTTCACCTAGGCGACCCTATACATAATATTATATAGGACAAAGGGAGTTTTTCCTATCAAAATCCAAGTGAAATCACTTTGTGTTGCCATTTGCGATCAACTATCCATGGATGAGAAATCCTAGATATGTTTTATGAGTTGGAGCAGCTAGTTGAAATGAGGCTACACACTTTACACCATTTGGAAATGTACCAAAATTGGATCGCACGAGCCATTAAAAAAAAGGTTGGCCTTTGATATTTAATTGAATGAGAGAAAGTGTTAGTCCTTAGAACCCCAATAATACTCGGGAAGAAACCCCCAATGCTTAAACCAAATTGGGAAGGACCATATATCATACATAGGGTCTATTACAATGGAGCATATGCCATGATATCAATGTATGGACAGCTCATCATGGCTCCCACAAATTCAATGTTTTTAAGAAGTACTTCACGTAATAACAACACCCATCCATGATCCAAACTATATGACCATAAAATATGAGTTTTTTCCAGCCCAAAATGGCATTAAAATGTATAGTATTATCCCCATGGTCTAAACTCGGTTACCCTAAACTATGAGTTGTTGTCCTGACCAACATGACATTAAAATGTGTGGTATTAGCCTCATGGTTCAAACTCTAAGACCCAAAACAATGAGTTGTGGTATAACAACATCGGATTCCAAACTATAAGACCATAAAATATGAGTCATAATCCATTCCACATTATGTCAAACTATAAGGAACTCATCCCTAAAACATGACATTAAACTGTGACTCATGTCCTCACTGTAAGATGTTAAACTGCAAGGTAAAAAGCATCCTAATCTCAACACAACAAACTACATGATCTCTCAAAAATCTATGTACGGCTTGATTCCAACCCTCGAAGATTATGTAAGAAAGCCTCAATCATCGATCTTGTCCCATCCCCCCACAGAAACAAATTTCCTCTATGGTATCCTCTATTTCCCCACACCAGCGTGATAAATCATTGTCACTACTTGTTTCTCACATCGAGTTCAACTTACATGATCTTAGGATCAGGGGTAAATGTTTATTTACGCATACAAGTTCTAGATAAGTATGGTAGACCCGACACCCATTAACAATGAAACAAGAATGTTCCTACCCCAATGCCTGAGCTAGATCAGTATGGAGAACCTTTAGAAAAACATATGGCTTGATTCCTACCCTTGCAGGATACGTAGTGATGCTCATATTTGGAATCATAACCCAGCCATCATTGAAAAGAAAAAAAATCCATCACGTTTCTTCACACATGGACTGAACCATATCGGTACAGAAAAATGTTCAAAACTATGTATGGCTTGATTATTTCCTTTTCGGGATATGTAGTGACACCCATATTTTTCATCCCTACCCATCCATCATTGAAAATATTCCCTCACAAGCCCTCACACATGGACTAATCCATATTGGTATAGAAAACATTCATAACTATGCAAGGATTGATTTCCTACCCTACATGATATTTATTGATTCCCGAATTCGACATCCCAGCCCAGCCACCATAAAAAAATGCCCATTTCCCCATGTGTAGGTCAGACTTGTATGGGGAGTCCATGAAAGGTCTGGAATGCATGAAAATTAAATTATAAATTTTTCAAGTGTGATATGTGGCCCATTTCATGGTTTTTTGAGATCCTTCACAAAGAACCCACTCATGAGAAGTAAAGATATCCTGATTTCCCCTGTACATATGATTTAGATCTCTTTGGAAGCTCCAATAGTTCACATTTTGTCACAGTTTGAGTATTCTTTACATTCCCAGGAACATAATTCCCATTTTTCAAACTTTATATTATGGGAAAACAAGGATCCCCATAATCTCCATGGCCATATGTGATGGAAGGACAGTGTCCTATGGACTCCTTTGTTTGACTATTCATGTTATGTCCTGGGGGTTGTACATATATTTCCAACCAAAATGGGCGTGAATAAACGGAAAATGTTTCCCCAGGAGACTCATTTCCTACCTCAGTATGCCCAATAAGATTCCAAGCCCCATGTCATCCCTCCTTATCCGTGTTTCCCTCAGAGACTATGGTTTACACCTTCTATCATCACTCATGCCAAAGGAACGTTAGAACATCATGATGGAAATTAACTCAAATCTATTAAAGATCCTTATGACAGTATAATCATCCTTTCTATATGACGTTAAACTACAAAGCATCATGTCCTCATCGCCTGGCATTAAACTGAAAGTCCAAAATCATCCTTGTTGTATGATGTTTAACTACACAGAATCATGTCCTTGCCACACAACATTAAACTACAAGGCCAAAATCATCATTGTTGTATGATGCTAAATTGTATATCAATGGTTTAAGCTTAAAGTTATCTCTGATGCAAATTTTTCATTCCTATGTGGTGATCTAGAACCCTTGTAATCCCTTGTTTCTCACATCAAGACAAACTCACATGAGTTTAGGGATCTTAGCGAGAGATCCACCATGACATTATCTTAAGATAGTTCAGAAAGATGGTCTTAGAAGCACAACACTAAAAGGCATGTCATGATTCCCTTTCCTATTAATAACACCATGCCCTAGCCATGTGATGATAAATGACAGGGTATCCCAAATATGGGATGAATGTCTCACCCAGTGTATGAGTTAGATCTACATAAGGGATACCTAATTATAGGAGTAAATCACCGCTCAAATGTTTCCATTATCTCCAGATACAATCCTACCATACCTCGAACTCTATGATCTGAGAGATCTTGAATTCCCATAACCCTCCATGGCCATCTGAGATGGAATTCCAGTGTCATGCTGGTGCCGTTGTTTGGATATTCTCATCACGCCCTAGTGGATATTCATATGCCGCCCACAAAAAACGATCTTTAATCAAAGGCAATTTTTTTCCTAGGAGATTCAACTCATATATCAGTACACCCAATGGCTTCTAAGCCTTATAAAAACCTCTATATTTAAGGGCCCTCAATTTCATAGTATTCATTTTCTTCCCAACACAAATATGGGATATATCCAAACATGTGGGCCCGATTTGTCTCTAGTTCCTTTTGAGGTTCCTATGGGTAACCCTTCCATATGTGTGAAGTTGATCCATATGAGAAAGAAGAATACCCCCACTAATTTCTCGGTTTCCATGAAGAAGTTCAATTAAAATGCCCCCACCCCCTTCATGTTCAGGTGAACCCCTTGTCAAATGTCACATACCATATTCCAAAATATCTCAATCTCTATAATCCTTCACATCCATTGTAGATGGAAGGCTAGTGTCTTGCAAACACCTTTGTTTGGCTATGCACATCATGTCCCAGAGGCTCTACATATACTGCCAACAAAACGGCTGTCAATCGAAGGTAAATTCATTCTCAAGAGAGTACTTTTTGGTTTCGGTATGCCCAAATGACATTCATGTCCTGTCACACCCCCTAATTTGGAAAGACCCTAGATACCGGCTTACATACCATCCTATTTCTAAAATCACCTAATATAGAAGATATTTCTAACTGAACTAACCATTCACCAGCTCTCCCTCATGAAAGTAAGAATAGTGCAGGAATATTTTCCAACTCAAAGCCAATATGAATGTCCCTAATATTTTTAGACACCATTAATCAAGCCAGCCACCAACCATGGCTCCCAATTCCAAAATAAATTCAAAGTATTTCAAACCCTACCATCCATCAGATATGGAAGGCTAGTGTCCTACATGCACCTTTTCATGACCATTCACATCTTTCCCTCATGTATTTTCATATGTTTCCTACAAAATGAACATCAATAAAAAGAAAATTCATCATTAGGAGACTCATTTATTTCCTTTGTACGACTAAAACGGATTTTGAGCCACATGTAGGTCTAGAATTCAAAAATTAAGGGTAAAGAAAAATACCTAATCCATGTATAATGGATACTTGAACATTCTCAACTGAAAAATCCTAAATTGGGGCCCCTGCCCAGTTCAGTTTGGTCAAATCTGTTCGACCTAAAAAAAGCATTAATAAGTTTGATTGGCAGGACTATGAACTGCCTGTGAAAAAAATAAGCTATACTTGCCAAAGTGAAAGTCCAAAAAAGGAAACTTAGGAAAAAATTCAAGTATCATTTTGTTAAACCTATACCATGTATGGTTTTAGAAAAAATGTGTTGAGCCATCAAAGGAGACGTAAAGCTTTTTAGGTCGAAAAACCAAAAAGGGAGGCCTAGGAAAAATTAAATTTATGCCCATTTTAAGAAATCTATGGAAAAATTGAGGGTAATAATGAAAAATAGGCATTAATTTTTGTGAGGTTATTCTGTAGAACCTCAGAAAATAGTTGAACTACAATCATTGAGTCCCACGGTTCGGGAAAAATTTAGATCACGATTTGATTATTTCAATCTACTGGTTTAGAATCATGGTTTAAAATCAATAATTGATTGAAATGATGTTTTATAATCAATTGAAGTGATAGGAAACGATTGAAAATTATTTTAACGAAAATAAGTTTCATTGAGTTCAGAGAAAAATGGTGGAACTTCCCCAGTTCAGTGTCTCTCCAAAGTATCATGAGAAAAAAAGTAAAGAGTATATATCATGATGTGGGATAGAGCTACAATAAGTCTTGAATCACCGTTTCCGGGAAGATGGAATGTGATTTTCATGGTCCGTCAAGAGTCTTCTCTAAAGAATCTCTCTTCTATGCTTCATCCTTGAGTGTTGGACGCACCAGTTTCATAACGACATTAATTTCTCTCCCTTTCTTCTGGATAGCTTCATAGTTGGGATGTAAAGAATCTAGTCGATCCCTCAACCTTGCTGCGTCGGCCTCGCACACCCACATCTCTACCTTTTGGGTGTCCACAAAATCACATGCCTTCGCATCCTCAGCTGTTAAGTGATCGAGTTCCTCCAAAACATTTTAGAAGGTCTTCACCTAATAATGGGAAAAAATGAACATCGAAAGCTTGTCCTCACCTGAACTGAGGTCTTTTTGGGCTATGACTATTTGGTAAAAAAGGAGGTGTATGTGCCGATAATCAAAGCCACTGAAACCAATCTTGGTGAATAATTACTCATAATTTTTAGTCTTATCAGCAAAATTGTCCATAGGTGTATCTATAAAAGAGCGCATAACTAACACCATGCATCCTTTCACACTACATACTTCCTCCTTGTGGCACTAGTATTTTGATCCTCCCCTACCACAACTTGTATATAAGTAGGAAGTGTCATCACAGGAGTGGGAAGGGACATAATATAGGTCACCCAAGATGGGGGGGGGGGGCTCTCATTTCCCTCATATTGTCCAAACATAGGATCTGGGTGCGGAGGACTAGTTATGACTTTTGAAATATCCAGTGATACTCTGCTGGTTCTATCCTCATTAAGGCCAGGGGCATTGCCCGTAGGAGGGGAGCAATCTGAATCACTCCCCACTGAGATAGGTTGTCCTGATGAAGCCCCTCTCAGACATTTCTTCTGGCGAACCAAGCATCTTATTACCATAAGGTCAGTAGTAGGTGGCGAATATTTCTTGGTTGCTGTAGGGATAGGATTAGAAGGAATAGTTGTCACGGTCTTCACAGTAGAAGGAATGTTTGTCATTGTCATTGGGGTAAGGAAGATGCAGGGAATGGTTAAATATTTTTGCATCTACCAAACTGGTTCTCCTAACACCACATTAGGGTAACAGGTCATCCACAGCTGTGCATACTTCAGTGACAAAAAGCTGGATCCCATTGTGTTAGGGATGATAAATTATATAGAGTCACCTTCATGCATCATCATAAGCCATTACAGGAAAATAATTATAGGAATAGACTCTCCCCTTAACTGAGTAGCAGAGAGATGTGTAGCTTGTTGAAGGCGCCAAAATTGTATGGGAAACTGGTAAGGGAGGTATGACTCACATATGACTACACGATCTATACGACCAGTGAGCATCCCACCCCGAAGCAAGACGAGGTATGAGAATTACTATAAAGAACCTATCATGTCACCTCTTAATGGCCCATGAGGGGTAGGATGTAGTGAAAACGAGAAGCAAGAAGCATCATTCAGAAGCACAGCTGAATCAATAATTCTTAGAGTCCTGGGATGAACAATGGAAATGTTGATAAGGGCGGGTTGAATTTCAGAATGAGGAACCTTTTCAGTATACCGATAACATGGGGAGTGTTTTTCCATCCACCCATATAGGAATTGAAATGGTCTACTGAGATGATGTAGCAGAATACCTTCCTATATCTACCCCCAAAAATTCATAAAGCTGAGTAAGGATAGGAAGGGCCAAATTAATGGGTCAACCCACTTCACACGTGTCTGACATCATAAAAGTATAGTCCCAAATCCTGGTATATACATCGCGGGATGGGAAAACCCATCCACTCAAAAACATGGAAAAGAAACCAGCTAATCTAAGCACAGGTGAAACATCTAGTTGCATCTCAAATCCCCATGTGGTATATAGTCACACTTCAAGTGTATCACAATATTACCTTTGATACTGGAAGGACTAATTGGATCGATGAGATTGACTGTGCTGAGCCCTCAGCATAGGCCCGTTTGTAACGACCCAATGTTTCATTAATGGAAATCCCTATTGATCTAATTAAATGTCTCTTTATGTTTATATAAATGTCAACTTCTTTGGTTTTATCTTAAGAATTTTTACCGTTGCTAATATAGCCATTGAACAGTGATCACATGATTAGTATAAATATAGGGATTTAACAAATCCAATTTACTCAAACAAAAGAAGCGATGGCCTCATCCATTAGAATTTCTCCATACGAAGCCCATTTGTCAGAGATTAGAAAAGAGGTGGCGTCCTTGGGCTTCACTCTTGACCAAGACCAAGCTGATCTTTATCATGTCAAGCTCGAACTGTACCGTCTACGGGAAAAGTGGAAGTTGATAGAGATTACCACATAAGCAATGTTATTCGAGCCACCCCAAGAGTTTGTCACCATTGTACACCTTACCCTTAGGTCTTAGGCGGCTGTTTTAAGGGGTTATGTAACAAATATCCAGTACTATGTTCATGTATATTATTTTTGTATATAATAATTAATATACCTCCTTGTCATTTTTGATACATTGTAAATAGTTTTCAAAGTACAAAGAGTGTTTTTAGTTATTATTTAATTAAGAATTATATTTTATTAAATTAAGGGATTTTTGAATTAAAAAATATTTTAATAAAATATTATTATTATTATTAAATTAAATTTTATTAAATAAAATGATCTTATAATTTTATGAATGCAATTATAATTTTTATTAAGGTTTGAAATCCATTTTTGTCAAAACCCGTGAATTTTTTATAAATGTCGGTTTTTATTTTAAAAGTATTAATTAACATATTTAGAAAATTATTTAGATAAAATAAATGTTATTTCTGGAATCAAGACATCGAAATTATCCCACGGTGAATTTTTCATAATTTTCTGAGACAGTCAAATTTTTGTGAAAAATCAAATACCGTTTAAAAATATAATGTGTTTTATGACATCATAATGACCCAATAGTGATGTAATAAAATACTATAATCTTTATTTTCTACCAATATATGTTTTACCATTAAAATAATGTGATCTTGGGTTTGTTTGACTTACTTTTCAATCCATTAATGGACCCCTCAAGACTTATTAAACACCTTGTCTTTTGAAATTGTTTTTCATGGTAGTGTGACTCACCTCCACATAAGAAACCCTATTATTTTAAGAAGCTCGGACTCTGGCCTTATAAAATATTTTTTTCCTCTTCCCTTTTCCAAAACACATGGGAAAAAACCATGGCATGGTTTGTTGTTTGGATTAATTTAATATAAGGGGTCCCAAACCTAAATAATAAAGAATTCCCTCACCTTTCCTATATAATCCCACCCAAGCTCCTACTTACTCCTCACTCAAAACCTTTGGAGTTCATTCAACCTATTCCCTACTCTCTCTAGAATCCTCCCAAGGTTCCCCAAGCTCCCATAAAGCCTCTCACAAGCCTCTCTCTGGCCTTTGGAAGCACACTTCCAAGTAAGGGTTTTTATTCCATTCTCATTTTTGTCCATTTTTCTT
Organism: Viscum album; assembly: GCA_963277665.1. Lineage (NCBI taxonomy): Eukaryota > Viridiplantae > Streptophyta > Magnoliopsida > Santalales > Viscaceae > Viscum > Viscum album. The sequence continues at coordinate 1,303,573,363 of OY728130.1, read as the reverse complement.
CATATTTTTATGCCATTTTAATTTCAATTATAAATGCTGGAATATGGTTTCGCACCTCCCCCATACTACCCTCTTATTTTTTGAATGATGGGAGACCCCTTTCTCTCTCATTAATTCCCTCCCATGTACACCCGTTACTATGCCGAAATTCTGAAAGGAACTTCTCTCTCCTCTTTTACATTCAACCAATACTTTTGTATCATGAATCTAAATTCCATTAAAATTGTTTGCACATGTATCTATATGACCCCCTTACTGTCCATTTCATTTAAATATTATGAGACAACTCTTTCTCTCTCATCAACCAGTTTTTAAGAATTCTTATGTCACGCCGTTACGCTGCCGAAATTGCACCAATTTTCTAAGCCAATGCCATTGTGTAGTGAATACCATGCCCATTTATCCATCAAGGGTATTCACCTTTATGAACATTTAATAATTGGTTATAAATTTTCATGTATTAATTCCACATTTTTTTATTGTGGAATAAATGATTGTATTTTATGAATCAATGTTTTATGATCCATGTGGCACACTTATGCATGAAATGAAATGTTTAAGAAGGGTGCGCCCTTATAGCGCTCCAATGCATTGGGTAAAGTATAGTATCATGATACATCATGTGAAATGAGTGTTGAATAATGATAATTCAAGTGCAAAGATGGTTTACTCATGCTTCATGTGCAATGAGAATTTACTCATGCTCCATATGCAATGAGCCTTGGCTCATACTAATTCCATGTTAAGTGTTGTTGCCACATTTCCATGTTATGGTTATCATGCTTTATCATGCCTTTATGTTAATATTTCTCTTGTTCTCTATTGATATTCCTAATTTATAACATGTATTGTACTCCTCATGTTATTCCATGTTTATTCCCATACTGGGCTTTATAGCTCACCCTTTTCTTATGCATGTCCTCAGGTTATCTCATGCAATGCTAAGTATGAGGGAATGTAGTGGTCATGTAAAGGAAGTTTTCAATAAAGATATTGTATTTCATGTTTTAAGTTTTTATATAATAATACTAAGCCCCAAAGACACTAAACCTCTTGATATTATTTGTTGTATCAAGTGAAGTTTTATGTAATAAATCATGTTTAAGTTGTAATAAAAAGAAGGGTTGTAATAGTTGGTATCAGAGGATAGGTTTAGTTATTTTTGGGATTAGGATTAGAAAACCCTAGTAAAGCCTGAGAGACAAGACTAAGTTTAATAAAAACAACCCTATGTTTTGGTAAGTACTGAGTAAGTGGTTTATCAAACAAATACATCCCTGTCTGGATATGAACAGGTAGAGGCTGTTCTGGAACAGATGTATCCTGGGGGTAAAACCTGAAAACACCACTTTGAGCTAGACTCGAACGAGAACTGGTGCATGACAAAGGGCCTTTTTGCACTCTTAGTTATGACACTCCTGGGGGATATGTGTTTATAAATTCACAAGCTTAGTATGAACCCTTATTAAAGGAATTAAAAAAATGCCCCTAAGAATATATGTTAGAAAGTAGATCATGAAAAGCCTATATTGAATCCTATAGACTCATGAGTTAAGGAAATAAAATTTTATTTATAATTCATCAACTTTTTTATTTGTATTACCTTTTATGTGTTACCCCTAACTTTCCTTTTATTCCATCCAATGGCTGGTAATAGGAGGACTCAAGCTAACAACCGATGTGAAGATCAGTGTGATGACTGTACTAATGAGATGCCCAATCCAATTGGAGTGATAATCATGAACTTTGTCACTCTTATCTCTAAGATAAATCATGTTTTGAATAGAAAAATGGGTCAAGAGGAACTTTAACCCTACCCCCCTAAGAAAGAACAAGTCACTATCGAGAGCTTCCTGAGACAAAGGCCTCCTACTTTTAGTGGATCATCTGATCCCACGATCGCTGAACAATGGATCAACTCCATTGAAAAGATCTTCTCCATCCTTCAATGTTCTGAACAAGAGAAGGTTCTCTGGGCGGCTTATAGTATAGAGGGTTAATAGGATCAATGGTGGAAGTCGGTCAAAAATATGATGCCTGATGAGGAGATCGAGGCATTGGAATGTAAGGATTTCCAGAAGTAGTTTTTTGATAAATATTTTCCACGCACCCTCCGGCTTAAGATAGAAAGGGAATTCCTTTCACTCAAGAAAAAAGACGAAGAATCTGTTGGAGCGTACGAGGAAAAATTCACAAGGCTTTCATGATATGATTCTGGCTTTTTCGTTACCCCAAAATGAAAAGTTCACCGCTTCTTTGGTGGGATGAAGCCTAGCCTACGGAAAGCATTGGCGATCTGTGACTTCGACAGCTATGAGGAAATTGTCCGATGTTCCTTTAAGGTTGAAATGGAGATCGGAGAATCACAGAGGAATCATGGGATAAGAAGCATAAGGTGGACTTCAATGCTGGTGGTCCGATGGATAAATCCAATGGTGCTAAGAAGATCCAGCACCCCACTTGCCAAATGTGTGGAAAGAAGCACCCAAGAAATTGCCTTAAGGGGAAAAGGAAATGCTTCATGTGTGGAAGAGAATTGTACCTAGATATAAACTGTCGACAAGAAAGACCCACGACTATGACAGAGGATAGGAATGCTCTTTTAGAACCTCAACGCGTTGCTCAATTCTAAAAATGCAAAGAACCGGGGAATTTTAAAAATCAGTGCCCTAATCCAATGGTTTTCAGAGGCAACCAACAACCTCCAAGGCAGCAAGGAAGAGCTTTTTCTATCACTTCTGCCAAAGTGAACCCGGATAACGAAGAGGTGACAGGTACTCTAGTTATTCATTCACAAATAGCGAACCTACTTTTTGATTCAGGTTCTACGCATTCTTTTATATCTCAAAATTTTAGTAAAACAATGCCAGCACCACCACAAATCATGGAAGTGAAGATGTAGGTGAGTACGGAAAATGGGGAAATCATTGCATCCCATGAATATAAGTCCTCCCCTGTTATAATTTTTGGATTGAATTTCCCAGAGAACCTCTTCATACTCCCTCTAGTGGAATTTGATTCAATTCTTGGCATGGATTGGCTTTCCTTATATAGAGCCAACATAAATTGTCGGGAGAGGGAAATCACACTCCATATGGAGAATTGACCCCCGATTCATTAAAAGTGTAAGGAGGAAGATGAATCTCCTTTATCTCCATCATCTCAAGCACGGATATTACTGCCCTATGAGCACACGTATCTGTCTCAGATGATTGAGCCCAAGAAAGAAACCATCCTTAAAGAAATGCCTATTGTGAGGGAATTTGCTAAAGTGTTTCCCGAGGAACTTCCTGGTCTTCCTCCTAGAAGAGATGTTGAATTCTCAATTGAACTTATACCCGGGGCATTACCAATATCCAAGAATTCATATAGAATGGTTGTTGTAGCTCTTAAAGAGCTGAAGAAACAACTACAAGAGAATCTGGATAAAGGGTTTATATGCCCAAGTGCTTCACCATGGGGTGCACCAGTCCTCTTCGTCAAGAAGAAGGATGGATCAATGCGGATTTGCATCGATTATCATGAACTTAACAAAATCACGATAAAGAACAAGTATTCTCTCCCACTAATTGATGACTTGTTAGATCAGCTGCCTGGAGCACAATACTTTTCCATGGAGGAGATGCGGTCGGGATATTATCAAGTAAGGGTGAAGAAGGATGATATCCCCAAGACTACTTTTCGCACAAGATACGGGCACTATGAATTCATAGTAATGCCTTTAGGACTCAATAATGCTCCATCAATCTTCATGGACTAGATTAATGGAGTCTTTTGAGATTACCTAGAAAATTTTTTGGTAGTCTTTATAGATGATATTCTAATATACTCCAAAACAAAGGAGGATCTTGAGGGGAATTTAAGAACTGTACTAGAGACTTTGCACAAGGAGAAGATCTATGAAAAGTACAACAAGTGTGAGTTCTAGTTGAAGGATGTCTCATTCTTGGGCCATATCATCACAAGCAATGGGAAATCTATGGATCCCTCCAAAATAGATGCAATTAAGGGATGTCTGAGGCCACCATCGGTAACGGATATCCATAGAATCTTGGGGTTAGCTGGATATTATCGACGATTTGAGAGAAATTTCTCACGATTGTCCATCCCTCTTACTAAGCTAACTTGAAAGGGAGTAATGTTTTCTTGGAGTGATGAATGCAAATCAAGATTCAAGGCGCTGAAAAGGAGGCTTATCACTGTGCTCGTGCTCATTTTACCCACAAGTGGGAAACGTTTTGTGGTATTCAGTGATGATTCGAAGAAGGGCCTAGGTTTTGTGCTGATGCAGAATGATAAAGTGATATCCTATGCCTCAAGGCAGTTGAAAATCCATGAGAAAAACTATCCAATGCATGATCTGGAGTTGGCAGCGGTGATCTTTGCCTTGAAAATATGGCGACATTATCTCTATGGGGAGAAATGTGAGATATATACTGACCACAAGAGTCTTAAATATATATTCACACAGAAAGAGCTTAATATGCACCAGAGAAGATGGATAGAGCTCATCAAGGATTATGACTATTCAATACATTACCACCCTGGGAAAGCGAACAAGGTGGAAGATGCCCTAAGTAGAAAGGATGCAGTGGTTCTATCAATGATGAGAATTGATAAGGATCCAATCTTCTTAGACTTGATGAAGATGGACATGGGAATCATAAAGAAGGGATCATCATCGATCCTTTCACAAATGATTGCTCAACCGTCTCTTTTGGAAAGGTTAAAGGATACTCAAAAGGATGATGTGGGAATTAGGGAAAAAGTGGAAGCTATCTAAAAAGGGAAATCCTCGAAGTTTAATGTTAATGAAGAAGGAATTGTGCAGTTTGGGAAAAGACTATGTGTTCCATCAAGTCCAAAGCTGAAGAAGAAACTTTTGGATGATGCACATAGTTCAAGTTTCTCTATTCACCGAGGGAGCACAAAGATGTATTGAGATCTCTAAGAAAACTTTTGGTGGGATAATATAAAAAAGGATATCACTAAATATACATCAAAGTGCCTGGTGTTCTAGCAAGTGAAGGATGAGAGGAAAAAGTATAAGGGGATGATGCAACCATTTCCCATACCAGAATGGAAATGGGAGAACATCACCATGGACTTTGTCACCGGACTTCCGAGGAAATATAAAGGCAACAATGCAATATGGGTTGTTGTGGATCGTCTTACAAAGACTACACACTTCATTTATATTCGGGATGATTTATCTTTGGATCAACTGGCATGGATATATATCAGGGAAGTGGTAAGGCTACATGGAGTGCCACCATCTATTGTTTCTGAACGAGATCCAAGATTCACCTCTATGTTTTGGAAGAGTCTTCAACATCCTCTGAATACTGAACTGAACTCCAGTACAGCCTATCATCCTCAAACTAATGGCCAATCAGAGCGGACTATCCAAACAATTGAAGACATGTTCCGAGTGTTCTAAATAGACTTTAATGGAGGATGAGATCAACATCTTCCTCTGCTGGAGTTCTCTTATAATAATAGTTTCCACTCGAGCATCCAAATGGCACCATATGAAGCCCTGTAAGGGAAAATGTGGAGAACAACGGAATGTTGGGATGAGGTCGATGAACGCAAGCTTCATGGACCAGAAATGGTTGAGGAAATGGTGGAAAAGGTGAAAACCATTAAGCAGCATATCAAGGTAGCCCAGAGTCGACAGAAGAGTTATGCAGATAATCGTCGATGAGACCCTGAGTTTAAAGTTGGAGACATGGGTTTTCTATGAATATCTCCATGGAAGAAGGTCATGAGGTTTATAAATAAAGGGATGTTAAGTCCAAGGTACATCGGCACCATCGAGATTCTTGATCGTGTCGGGGTTGTGGCCTATCGACTAGCACTTCCACCTACAATGGACAAAGTACATGATGTCTTTCATGTATCCCTCTTAAAGAAGTACATACCAGACCCTTCACATGTACTCTCTTCTGCGGTGGTACAATTGGAAGATGATATTTCTTATGAGGAGAAACCAGTTAAGATCTTAGATCGTAGAGAAAAAGTTCTACAAAATAAGACAATGCCCCTCATCAAGGTGTTGTGGAGAAACCACATGTTTGAAGAAGCGACTTGGGAATCAGAGGAAATGATGAAGCTGAGTTACCCACATCTATTTTAGTGTGGGAAAAGGATAATTTTGAGGGAGAAATTTCTTAAGGGGGAATATTGTAACGACCCAAAGTTTCATTAATGGAAAAACCTATTGATCTAAATAAATGCCTCTTTATGTTAATATAAAATGTCAACTTCTTTTCTTTTATGTTATGAATTTTGAATGTTTCTAATATAGCCGTTGAACAGTGATCACATGATTAGTATAAATATAGGGCTTTAACAAATCCATGTTACTCAGAAAAAAGAAGTGATGGCCTCATCCAGTAGAATGGCTCCATATGAAGCCTATTTATCGGAGCTCAGAAAAGAGGTGGTTTCCTTGGGCTTCGTTCTTGACCAATCCCAAGCTGAGCTTCATCATGTCAAGCTCGAATGAGACTGTCTACGGGAAAAGTGGATGTTGATAGAGATTACCACTCGAGAAATGTTATCTGAGCCACCCCATGTGTCTGTCACCATCGCACACCTTACCCTTAGGTCTTATGCGGCTGTTTTAAGGGGTTATGTAACAAATCGCTAGTATAATGTTTATGTATATTATTTTTGTATATAATAATTAATATACCTCCTTGTCATTTTTGATACATTGTAAATAGTTTTCAAAGTACAAATAGTGTTTTTAGTTATTATTTAATTAAGAATTCTATTTTATTATATTAATGGATTTTTGAATTAAATAATATTTTAATAAAATATTATTATTATTGTTAAATTAATTTTTAATAAATATAAACGATCTTATAATTTTATGAATGCAATTTAATTTTTATTATGGTTTGAAATCCATTTTTGTCAAAAACTGTGAATTTTCTATAAATGTGGGTTTTATTTTAAAAGTGAAAATTAACATATTTAGAAAAATATTTAGATAAAATAAATGTTATTTCTGGAATTAGAACATCAAAATTATCCAATGGTGAATTTTTTCATAATTTTCTAAGACAGTCAAATTTTTCGGTAAAAATTAAATACCGTTTAAATATATAATGTGTTTTATGACATCATAATGACCCAATAGTTATGTAATAAAATATTAGAAGCTTTATGTTCGGCCAATATATGTTTTACCATTAAAATAATGTGATTTTGGGTTTGTTTGACATACTTTTCAAAGCATTAATGGACCCCTCAAGACTTATTAAACACCTTGTCTTTTTAAATTGTTTTTCATGGGAGTGTGACTCACCTCCACATAAGCAACCCTATTATTTTAAGAAGTTAGGAATTTGGCCTTATAAAATATTTTTTTCCTCTTCCTTTTGCCAAAAACCATGGGCAAAACCCATGGGATGGTTTGTGGTTTGGATTAATTTAATATAAGGGGTCCAAAACATAAATAATAAAGAATTCCCTCACCTTTCCTATATAAACTCACCCAAGATCCCACTTCATCCTCACTAAAAACCTTTGGAATTCGTCCAACCTATTCCCTACTCTCTCTATAATCCTCCCAAGGTTCCCCATGCTCCCAAGAAGCCTCTCTCTAGCCTTCGGAAGAACACTTCCAAGTAAGGATTTTTCTTCCTTTCTCATTTTTGTCCATTTTTCTTCATATTGTTATGCCCTTTTAATTTCAATTATAAATGCGGGGGTATGGTTTTTCACCACCCCCATACTGCCCTATTATTGTTTGAATGATTGTAGACCCCTTTTGCTCTCATTAAATGCCTCCCATGTACACCCGTTACAATGCTGAAATTCCGAAAGGAACTTATCTCTCCTCTTTTACATTCAAGAAATACTTTTGTATCATGAATATAAATTCCATTAAAATTGTTTGGACATGTATCTATATGAACCCCTTACTGTCCATTTCATTTAAATATTATGAGACACCCCTTTCTCTCTCATCAACCAGTTTTTATGAATTCTTATGTCACGCCGTTACGCTGCCGAAATTGCACCGATTTCTTAAGCCAATGCCATTGTGTAGTGAATACCATACCCATTTATCCATCAAGGGTATTCAACTTTATGAACATTTAATAATTGATTATAAATTTTCATGAATGAATTCCACATTACTTTATCATGGAATAAATTATTGTGTTTTATGAATCAATGTTTTATGATCCATGTGGCACACTTATGCATGAAATGAAATGTTTAAGAAGGGTGCACCCTTATTGCGCTCCAATGCATTGGGTAAAGTATAGTATCATGATACATCTAGTGCAATGAGTGTTGAATAATGATAATTCAAGTGAAGAGAGGGTTTACTCATGCTTCATGTGCAATGAGAATTTACTCATGCTCCATGTGCAATGAGCCTTGGCTCATGCTAATTCCATGTTAAGTGTTGTTGCCACATTTCCATGTTATGATTATCATGCTTTATCATGCCTTTATGTTCATGTTTCTATTGTGATATATTGATATTCCTAATGTCTAACATGTATTGTACTCCTCATGTTATTCCATGTGTATTCCCTTACTGGACTTTATACCTCACCCTTTTCTTTTGCATGTCCTCAGGTTATCCCATGCAATGCTAAGTACGAGGGAATTTAGTGGTCGTGTAAAGGAAGTTCTCAATAAAGATGTTGTATTTCATGTTATAAATTTTTATGTAATGATCCTAATCCCCAAAGACACTAAACCTGTCAATCTTCTTTGTTGTATCAAGTGATGTTTTATGTAATAAATCATGTTTAAGTTGTAATAAAAAGAAGGGTTGTCATACCGTTCACCTATAAGAATAATCCTATCCACACCTTGAATGGGATACAAGAGAGATCTTGAATGGGATAATCAAGTAATCCTGCTTCCATAACCAGTAAACTCATTGCCATATGGGAAAAATGGTCAGTTTTATTCCAAGTAGCAGGTTCTGAGAGAAAATCATCATAAATTTATCCATGGATAGGGAGTCTTCCAAGCTGTTGGATATCCCATTAGTTGATTTCCACCTCCCCATGTGATAAATGGAAGATTTTGGTACTTGAACACCCACAACCTATTAGCTAAGGAAGGATTTCTCCTAAGGATAAGTCTGTAAACTGAGAAACCTAGGCTGCCTGATATAATCCCATGCCTTCAACTAGTCAGGGGACTTCAAATAGGTCTGATGTACCTAGAATGCCTAGGCCCACTCGTCAGATAAACAAGTTTTGGCTCGAAGATCCCACTTGGTACTATACCTTCTGTTTGGATTTTCATGGGAGGTATTAATAATGGATGGGTACTCTAAGGCACCTATTCTCGGGACACCATCATGACACCTGTGGTTGCCCTGAGTCCATACCTAGCCTCTTAGTATGAAGACATTCTCCTATATAAGGGCATCTATGACTTCTTCGGTTAAGGAAATGTTTGCTCGATCATATCCTTATGGTGGTTCTAAGTAGAATAAAGGGATATCGGGGCTAGCCAATGGCAGAGGAATGTCATCAGGGAGACCAAAGCTGTCAGGGGGAAACTGTACATATAGTGGGTATGCTAGGAACCATGGCATCAATAAATCCTTTATGAAGATGTCATGAGGAATAATATAGGCTCGAAGATGATCCTCACTATTCCCCACCATGGCCTCCCTTGTATTCATAGATTTTATTTCAACCTGTGAAAGAGAAATTGTAACCAACAAGGGAGGATCCAAAAGCCGGTAAAAAGTGAGTCAAATAAAAATTGTTCGATAAATGATAGAAAACAAATGTCTAAAGGACTAAAAAAATAAGTCCACCTAAGGCTTTATGTACAGTTCTAGGAAATGATACGTAGTAGGCATATCCCATGTACTGCATAGGAAGTGGATGCAACCGCCTCATACTGCTACGATACACAGAAGCATTTCACAGTGTACATCCAGGGTATGTGAACCATCTATGAGGCACTAACACACAGATCTTGGCCAGTGAATAGAAAGGTCTTCAGAAAGAGGATATCATGAACCTAGGCCTTGCTATGTTCATTTACAATTATCATGGATTAAATGATTATGTTCGGATTATTAATTATGAAAGTTGAGTTTAATGATCCATGTTCGGTAGCGGAAACACGAGCAGTATAGACTTCTCCAACGGGGAATTTGGATATTGATTTTATATTCCACAATTGCATTTCTGAAATCCAAAATTAGGTACACTGATTGATAAATTGATAAAAGTTTAGTTTGTGGAATGTATAAAGCAGTTCTCCGAATGAATTTTCACAAGAAGCACAGTATGCAGGTGCAGAGGAAGCTGGGGAAGTCGAGAGCAGTTTTCTCAATGAGAAATGGTAAATGAAAAATGACATGTGCCCCTATTTATAGGTGTGGTCCCCTCTTACCTGGACTATCTATTCTACTGCAAACAATTTCAGTTTAGGATCTCTTCTGCATTAGAGTAGTCCCCTTTTCATTAAAAATGGACCCCATTTCTATTGGGGAATTTGTAGGGTCCTGAAAATTTCTCTAAGGGAAGAAAATACTCCTAAAATCACTTTTCATAAGGAATAATGTAATCCTAAATTTCTATAATGTTTAATAGAATCAAATTGTGTTGCAAATTTTAGAATAAAAATGAAGGAATTCAAGTTTACAAAGGATTTTAAGAGGCTCGCAGATCATCACCGGTATGGGTTTGCGGACAACCTGGATCGTGATCCACCAGTATGCAGAATGATCCACAAGGTACTGGCTCGTAGAACAATGTCCAATGAACCTAGGGGACTACAAACCGCGTCACTAAAGGAATCGTGAGGATGAAGTACATCTGTGTAACATCTCGCAAACTTAATGGTTCGTGAATGATGAAAACCATCATGGTTCCACAAACCATGATTGGGAACTATAGCCTTCACAAACCCTGGTTTACAAAGTCTTCCATGGGTTAAGATATCTCTTCATGGGCCTCCACAAATAGTGTTGCATGCCTATATATATGATTGCCCTGATGCTTTATAAAAGTAGCACTGAAGGAATTGAGAAAGAACGAATGAAAAAAGCTTGAAGGGAAACCATAGGTCGGAAGAAAGAACTCAAAGAAGATTTTGGCTTCAGTCCTGAATAATCGGAAAATCCCAAATTGTGAAACGTACTCTCCATAGGTACAACTAGCTGCAAAACATAAAATGGGGGATCTTAATAATAGTAAGAGAACTGTGAAGTGAAAAGGTGAAACAATGAACAACATATTCTTCATGGATGAACTACCAGCGAATGATAGTCCCGTAGACCCTCCTTCAATATGGTGTTCGGTATAGTATATCACTACGCGGATTTAAACTAGTGCCATGTCCTGTACCAGTATGTGGGTTGAACCCAAAGTGGTGTGATAGGCCACATTCAGGACCGCATATTACTATGGTGTGTGGGGGTCCATACTCATGCCTATGTACTACATTAGTTCGCAGACGACCCCTCTACCCACATACCACTACAATATGTGGATCCTCCCCCATCATGCATAAGAAATAAGTATGCAGAATGGGGTGTTTTTTGGTATTACTTCCTATAGTTCCAATCATTCCCCTCAATTATCGTTTAGTCCGCCATAATCCCTCTGTGATCCAATTCCCCGACATCGGGCCAAAGCCTCCTCCAAAGCCACTACACACATATGATCAGACCATTGGGTTCATCAACGTGCCCTGTTCAGTCTACATACCCATGGTATGCTGAGTCACGAAGGCTCTCCCCACAAAGGTTTGGGCTTCAGGAATGTCTGTGGGTCTACATTCCCATGGTAACCCGGATTCAATCCTTGGGATGCCAATGTGAACATCCATGTTATAGGGATTAAGGGTGATCACATGCTTTTCCATTGAATGAGGAATGGTGATCCGTCAAAGGGGTTATGTTTGTGTCCCCTTTTGTTGAGGATGACACTCCTCCATTCCCAAAATGAATTCTGGGGCACTCTCACTTAGGTAAGTCCCCATTCTTCTAAGGTCGAGTCATGCAACCTTTAATGTCATCTCACATTAAAGGGATTGCTTCTCCTCACCCTCTCCCACAGTCACCCTGACCTCTTCCACTGTAGGCTCGCCCTCTCCCATCAGTAGGAGAGGAAACATGTGCTCTGTTGAATCATTCACATCCCCTTGTTTCTCACACTGATCATGACTCATATGGGCTTAGAGATTTTTGACAATTACAACATCCACACATTTTGAACTATGATAACTCTGATTCCTTATCAAATTAGGACACATAATAGTATTGATTGAAGGCCAAATATCAAAAAGGTTCCCATCCAAAAGGGTTTACCCAATAATGTCCCCTCAAATTGGCGGCTTCCTTGCATAAGCCCTACATAATTCTGAACTATGTGGGTTTTGAATCCTCTCTCGAGGATATGTAGGAATCCTATCTTAGGGGTTTGATACCAACATCAAATCACATTTTTCCATCCCTAGATGATGATAATCTCCAAAGTGCCTTATTATATGGCTAAATTCAGTAGTACCTCCATGGCATTAAGTAATTAATGCCTATGATGATCTTACAAACATAGTGTTATCACATGGAAACACTCTTCAGGAATGAACCAAGGATTCACAAACATATGAACACAACATAAACCTATAATAGAGTCCCAGAATAGGCAATAATCTTCCCCCAAAAGGGTGTTCTAAGCCTAACTTCCCATCCTCTCGACCAATGGATTCCTTAAGTCATTTTGGATGAATCATCAACCCATGAGCACCATCCATTGGAAATAAGGTCCATGAATCATGGATAATACGACCATTGGGTGTTTTTGGATCCATGATTAAACCCGTTGGAGACCATTGATAAAGTTATATCTATAGAGGATTGATTTCACAAGTACTTGACCCCATTCAATCACCCACGAGGACTATCGGGTTGTGGAATCTCCTTCGTAATATGAAAGGGGTGAATTACACATCCCCCGTGGTGTTAATCCAACCTTCTTTTAAAGGATAATGATGAAAAACATGTTGAAATTAAAGACATGGTGAATTTGATGAGAAAACGTCTCTGGAAAAAGAGATGGGTGATGATTCTCATTGAAATATTTCCACAATGCCCAAAACACACCACCTCAGAGTCCGAACAATATTATATAATTTTTATTATGTCAATCAAATTGATTAAAAGTAAATTGTGAATCTAGTTTTGTTTTTAAACTTATGTATAACTATATTTACCCTCATTCAATTTTAAATTTATACTATGAATATTAATAGAAAAATAATGGCTAAAATTCATTTTCTAATATATATATACATTATATATTTAAATTAAAAAGTGTATTTTCTCATATTTATGGATTGAATTATATTAAATTGATATTAAATAAATGTAAAACCATAAAAACATGGTAATTGTTTTTACATTATATATTTAAATAAAATATAAATTACCTTGTTAAAAAACTAGTTTCCGAGGTAAAAATAAAAAATGTATAAATGTAAAAACCTCTGTTAAAATACTTGAAACATTTTAGAACATTTTAGGAATGTCTTAGATGTAGATTTATCGACCCAAGATCTCCCAAAAATTAGTTATTATGGAAATTTAGAGTCATTATACTTGGAATAGTATATCGATATCATTGAAGCGTAAAGGGTATTCCCAAAATTTTCTTTTTCTTCACTTATAAATGGGGATAAATTTCAAACATCTATGGATACACATCCCATTACAATTTTCCGTGAAAATAATACCTAACTACCTTTCCTATAATTCCTTCTCTCTTCCTTAAGCCTTTTTTTACAAAAAAAACATTGAGGGAAGGCCCAATTTATTGAACAAAAAACAAAATTCCTTTTCAGAAATGGGAAATGAGAGAACCCATTCAAGGCACAAAGGCACAATTTCCTTCAATAAACATTACCTGAAGGTCCTAACATGATTCCAAATAATATAAGGGTATAAAATTTCAAGGAAACCATTATAAAATGTCTCATCGATCCCTCCACCAGACAATGCAACAAATGAATCAGTTGAAGAAAATATTTTATGTACCATAAAGTTGTATCATATTGGTTAACACAATGTGGAAGGGAAACCATATAATAAAAATCTAAAAAGTGGGTGGAGGTCCAGATGATATTTTCTAGTACACCCATATCTCTATCAAGTCTCCCACAAGAAAAAGCAGCAAAGACCCCACCGCTCTTTCAACTTGATGCAACACAAATATAGACCAAAAATACTATGAAAATGTTAATTGAAGAGTGACCACATCTCCAACAAGAGGATAGATAGTTGATGAAGGGTTTCTACTCACCCATCCTTACATCAAGGTTCCCCACCAAGAATCACTAAAAAGAATGTTTTTCATAACCAAATGCAACAAGACAATAACAATGCATACAATTTCATTAGGAACCCTACACTCCTACTATTCAAAGAACCAATGCAGAATCCTACAGAAACACATATGAGAAAACTGAACAACCAATAAAAAAATTCATATTGAACAGACCACCACCACCACCAACACCAGTCTCCACTCTCTCCAAGCACCGCACCAGGAGTAACTCCCCGAACCAGTACCACATCGATGATGAAATGAAATGTCATTTATTTTTCTTCCTTAAAAATATATATCAAAACAAAATAATCATGGACTATATAAAATTTTAAAATATAAAAATAAAAATTATTTATTTCCTTCTTATATTTTTAATCCTTATGATTTTTCTTTCATTTATTAATTGAATTGTAATTATGAAACACACATCATTCTCAATGGTTTGAGCAAGATTATTATTTATGTGGAGATTTTTTTTCTTTATGTGTAATGCATATATATGATTTAAAATTTTGTGATAGTTGGGTCAAGATTTATATATCCCGAAAATTAATTTTTCAATCTTTATATCTCATGATATTCTATGTAATGGATTAGAGAGAGAACCTTGTCTACCATTGTACATTGTCCACATTATGATTATGGTCTTTGGAGTGACCCTTATCTTATGTGTATGATTTGATGTTTTATATTGATTACAAATTTTTATGATCTTATGATATTATTTCCTTATTTTGTGTCTTTATGATTATGATTATCCTATTTATGATACAATGTTATGCCTCCTAAATCTCATGTCATGATTTTTTTCAATGTTTGTCCCCTCACCATGCTTTTGAGTTAACCCTTTTCTTTATGTTCTTCCCTAATATATCCTATGTAATTTTAGAAGATCTATTGGAGGCATAGTACTTTTTGGGGTCTTAAATAATTATTATATTTTTATGTTTAATTTATTTTATTTGTAATTATAATATTCTAAAGACATTGGACATCAAGATCTGTCGGTTGTATTTGTTGGAAAATTAAGTTTTGAATTATGAAATAATATTTTTTAAGGAAGGGGATTCTATAGTTGGTATTAAAGGAAGTTGTTATTATTTTAATAGATTTGGTTGATAGAAAATTTAGTGAGAACATTATGGAGAATTATAATGGATAAACATAATTATATATGAACATCCAAAAATTATAGTGTAAGGATTTTGTGGTTTTCTTGAAATTAAATCCCAGTCTGTATACTAGAAAATTGATGTTGGATCTGGAATAGTTTACATAGGGGTAATGACCATAATGATGGAATGTTAGGTATTAAATCAATTATGACCAGGTGCATGATAAATATTATTATCTAAATAACCTTGCATAATTTCCTAGGGATATGCTTGGTAAATTCACATTATCGTTACAAACCATTATGAAAAATTTGAATATATTTTTTATGTAACATAATTATGTTATAGAACATAATTTGAAAATGAACGTGGATAAATTAGATCAGAACATTGAAATTTATATTTTTGTTTATTAACATCATATATAAGTTACTTCTTATGAATTAATGGTTTAACGTTTATACATTTTTCAATTAGAGTATTCAAGACACTAACTATCCATTATTTTAGAGAATGGATTGACATATGAGGAATAGTGTTAAAAATATGTTAAATGGTAAATGTAATGACTACCCTAATGAAATTCCTAACACGATAGGAGTATGAGCTGTGGTCCAAATGTAAGTACTGGCATAACTAAATTAAATTATCAACAATAACTTTAATCATGTGGAACACCCACTATGAGAGAAATTTTTAGTTGATTACTTTATGGGTTAGAGACCTCCAAATTTTTTTGGATAATAATATGTTATAATTTTTTAATAATGGAATAGAAAAGTTGACAATATATTATCTATAATTAAATTCACTAGGAAATAAAAGGTTATACTAGTTGTTTACTGACTTGAGGGAGAAGCTGACTAATTGTGGAAATTGATTTAGAATATATATACCATAGAAAAAATAGAATCTAGGTGGTGGGATGAAATCAATATCTTATTTATTAATAAATATTTCCCTCACACTCTCTATATTTAAATTGATATGGTGTTCTTTGAACTATGTAAAATTGAAGATGAATCTATCAGATCTTATGAGGAAAAATTTACAAGGCATGCCTGATAATCCTCTCATTTTTCCATTAACACCAATAAAAAGATCAACCACTTCTATAGTGGGATAAGAATGAGTCTAGAAATATATTATGAAATTCAGAACATTAATAGATATAAAGAAGTTGTATGATGTGACCTCAAAGTTGGGATGGAAATGGGATATTCTTAATAGTCTCATGATACCATAGATAAGATTAAGATATTATAATTTACATCTTGGGATCAACAGAAAAAACACATGGTGGTAAGAAAATAAAACATCCCACATTTAAAAAGTGAGTCAAGAATTATCATATAAACTATCTCAAAGGGACCATAAAATGTTTCAAGTGTGGGATGGAGGGAAATAAATCTTATTCATGTATAATTTCAATAAATTATTTCACTAATTTTATTTAAGAAAAAATATCCAGATTAATCCTCCGCCCATTGTGTAATGATTTAACTTCAAAGAACACGGACACTAAGAAATGCACTAAGACATGGTTTTTCAAATATGACCAAAAAACAACCACAATGAACAAGATAACAATGGAGGGATTATTCTCTTAATATAGGAGAGCTCGTTCGAGGAAACAATTTGGTGATAGGTATTCATGATATTCAATCAAGAATAAAAAACATACAATTTGATTCTGTTTATAAAAACTCCTTTATGTCATGAATGTTTAGTAGAACTATTCAAATACCACTAATGAACAAAGAGGTTAAGTTATTTGTGAAATATTATAATGGAATTATTATTTCCTCTCAAGTACATAAATCTTCTCTAGTTGAAATTTTTATAATGAATCAACTAGTGAACTCGGTTACAATTCCTTTAGGGTAATTGGATATTATTCTAGGAATAGAATAGTTTCTCTATATAGATCCCAAAAAAACTGTTGGGAGATGGAATTCTCCTTCTCAATCATAAATTAACCGATAATTTTATTCAAGTGTAATGAGAAGGATTAATATCCTTTCGAATATTCTTCAAAATTGTGGATATTATTTCTATGTGAGAAATAATTTAAGCTCAAATGATTGAATCGAATGTTATGAATACTCTTAGGGGAATGCCCATTTTAATGGATAATACAGTTTTATTCAAAAAATAATTGTATGGTATTCCTCATAAAAAGGGGTTGATTTCTCAATTGAACATATACATGTATATTTTTTTATATCTGAGAATCTATATAGAATATCCCCCATTAAAATATATGAATTGAAGAATCAATTAGAAGAACATCTATACATGAGTCTCTTATTCTTGAGTTCTTCACTATGGAGTAAACAAATATTTATTTCAAGAAGAATTATGGGAACATGTGTCTTTTTATAGAATATTGTGAACTCAATAAGATCACGATAAAGACCATGTATCCTCTTACATGGATTGATGACTTGTTTGATTAGTTATGAGGTTATCAATAAATCTCAAAAGTAAAAATTATATCATGATAATATATGTTAAATGTGAAAATGTATGAAATTCCCAAGATCACCATTCATACAAGGTATGGTAACTATGAGAACATAATCATGCCATTTGGACTCATGAATGCTCCATTAATTTTTTTACATAATAAATATAGTCTGTAAAGATTTCCTCAAAAAATTGGTAGACTTTATAGATGATATTAAAGTATACTAAAAAATAAAGGAGGAATGTGAAGAGTATTTGAATGCTATTCTAAAGACTTTTTAGAAGGGGAATTTATATAAAAAGTGTAGTAAATTTGATTTTTGGATCAAGAAATTATCATTATTGTAGAATATTATCACATGAAAGTTGTATCATTATACCCTTCAAAGACTAATGTGATAGAGGATTGACCTAGATAATCATATATGATGGAAATTCCTAGTTTCCTCACATTATCTATGTATTACAATTTTTTTTGATAAACATCTCAAGATTATAAAACTTTCTTACAAATCTCACTCAGAAGAGATTTTATTATATGAAGATATATTTTATTGTGGAGAGCAACAAGGATATGAAAAAGTGGTTTACCACATCATCTATACTCCCAATACCTACAAACGGGGGAGATTTTTCATCTTTAGTGATACATCAAAAAAGGTCTTGGGTTGTTTACTCATATTGAATGATAAAGGGATAGACGATTCCTCAAGATATTTGAAGGTGCATGGATATAATTATCCAATGCATTATCTTGATATGGATATAATAATATTTATTCTTGAAATTTAGAGGCATTACATATACATATAAAAATCTGATATATATATATATATATATGAAGCACAATACAATGAAATATAAATCCACATATAATGATCTCAAAATTATCCAAAAAATATGGTTTGCTCAAATTAATGAATATTATATCTCAATCCACTACCTTCAGGTGAAGGAAAATATTGTGAAATATTCTAAATGTAAAAAATATCCTGAAGCATATTCTATGATGATGATTGAGAATTATTTGATCGTATTGTACCTTAAAATGGTGGTAATGGGAATCATGAAGAAAGTAACATCATCCACCATTTATCAAATGATTTATCATCCATAATTTCTTTATTATTTCCATAAATATCAAAAAGATTGAGAATAGATATAAAATAAGGTAAATGTTGTGTGGGATGAAAAAAACTATGAGTTCAAGGTTGATGGTTAATGAGTTATTAAATTTGGGGAAAAATATGTTCCATTAGAATTATATATAAAGAATTAGTTAATAAGGATTCTTATAGATCGATATTATCCATCTATTTGAGGAAACATGAAATGGTGTAGAGATATCTGAGAAAACTATTAGTGGGGTAATATGAAGAAGGAGAATGTGGAATATATATATATATATATATATATATATATATGAATGTGCCTCATGTGATAGCTAGTGAAGGACAAGATGGAAAATTTTAAATGGATTATGAAATCATTTCCCATTACTACATGGAATCGGGAGAACATAATAATAGACTTTTTAAAAATCCTTATAAGTACATAGAATTTAAACAATGGTATATTGGTAGTGGTGGAATTTTTTACAAGTACTTATCACTTTATTTCCATTCAGGAGGAATCTAACTTGATCATCATGAAAAAATATATATTAAATAAGTGGTGAGGATAAAGGAAATTCCAATATAATTTTTATGAAATTGATATATGAGGTTTAACTCAATATTCTGGAAGAATTATTAGTATTCTCCAAACATAAGGTTGAACATCAATACAGTCTATCATCCACATACTGTTGGTCAATCCGAATAGAAAATCCAAACACCTAAGGATATGTTGAGATCACTCTATATTTATTCATGGGATATAACATACCATTTCCTATATATGGGTACTTTGTTTCCAAGATTTTAATCATCATAATTTTGAAATCATTCCATGGGTTGATTTTAGAGACTTATGGAATTTTTTTTGAAGTTTTTGGTTCTGTGTACTGTTGGTGCTTGGTTATGGAAAATAAGGTGTGTCATCCTTAGAAACCATGATCCTTATGTTGGAGTTTTAAGTGGTTTAAACTTATTTCAAAACAGCTGTCTTCCCCTTTAAATCATATTTCATGGGATAGTGGAGACCATGTGGTTGGTGTATGATTGGAAAACCGTGTGATGAAATTGTGAACACGATTTTTAGTAGCCCATGATGGATGAAATAATTTAGGAATGTTTTGTTGAACCATGTCAAAAAATCATATAACTCTCTCTATAATCCTAATAAGGGCACAACATAAGTGTTAAACAAGTGACCTAACCTAAGAAACCATGTGAAAAGATTTTAAATCTCCAAATATTTAAATTAATGTCATGAAACCCCTATTAAAAATAATATTCTCCTCCTAATTGAACCTAACTAAACCCTATAAGTTTTAGATGATATTTAGAGGTGATATTGGAACTATAAAAATCTTTTCTTATTATTTCAATGTGAAAATGAATGTGATTCATCCATCTTCAGTATGTGTAACTTCTTTGATTGGGAATTTTACATGCTTCTTACCTCACCATCATTGAGAGTTGTGAATCCTCTTTTGCTTTATAGATTGAATACATGATTTTATGAATTATAATTAAAGGGATAGTTATTTGATCATCCAAAACCCTGTATCACTATTTTTGGTTTAAATTTTAGGTGATTTGTTAATCATGTGACTAAAGTTAGTATGTACCATAAAGCTTTTACCTATGTTTGAAACAATTTCTTCTTGGTTTATTTAATGTTAATTATCAATTGATTTCCAAAATACCAATTGAAAAAATTTAATGCATTATTTCAAAATTCAATAGATTCTTAAATAATACCTCATTTTCAAAGGATGTGAAAAATATTGGTTGGATTTTGAAAAAATAGATATAAATGAAAATTGATTCAATGAAATGATTTGACAATGACTCTTTAGAAAAATTTCATTAAATGGGAGATGGTTTGGAATGGAATTAACTTGATGAAAACCTAAAATTTTATTTTGAAGTTAAAATGGAATATTAAAACCTAAAATTTGGATTCCAAAATGTAAATGGTGAATTGAATATAGAGGAAAGAGTTTTAAATTATTTATTTACAAATTGAAATCATATGTGATCCAGAGTAGTTAGTTGGTGACTATAACAAGCATGTTAGGACTTTTCCCCTATAAATGAATAAACAATGACAGCTCTGACAAAAGAAAAGTGAGTATGATTTTTCTCAATGTGGTATTGACTGATTTAATCTAGATTTCAAGATACTTAGTGACATATGTACACTTTCAACCACAATTGACTGACTTAGTAGTATGAGGATCAAAGATCTATTAAGTAACAGACATCAAAGCATGTAACCATGTTACATTGTTTTGATTTGATTATTACATGCCAGTGTTTGTTGAACTAATTTATTCAGGCACCTATATAGTATAATAATGTTCATTTATTCCTTTTTTTGATATAATTTTCACCTAATTGATAAGAAATATTGTTTTTATAAAAATTTTAAAATTATTTTTCATGCATCAAATTTATTTAAAATGAATCGTAACAAGATTATTTATTATGAAACTTCTTTTGGAGTTTTTTTGTATCAAACAAAGATATTTTTAGAACACACTACCTTTTAATTTTTATATTTATGGATTATATTATGACTGATCCAGGAAAATTGAAATCACCCATAGGAGGTGTTGAGTTTTCATTACGAGTGATACTTTGGGTTATGGAAGTGACTGGTGGGGATGTGATCTACTTGTTACATAGAAACTTTTGGAATTTTTATTGATGTATATTGTGTCCTTTTATTATATGATATAAAATTTAATCTCTACATATCTTCTTGTACTATTGTTTCCCTAATAATTTTTTGGCATATCAAATTTCTATTGATTTATCTTCCATTATTTTGTATTAATTTTTTTCTTGTGTTTCAATTGTTCAATATAGCCCTTTATTTATTCCCATGCAGTTATCACCACCCTATAGAGATTACAATATCCCATGTTTACCTGTGATGTACTGGTATTTTTTAGATTAGATCATTGTTTTCAACTAACTATGAAGTCCAAATTGGATCATGGTATTTTTAGGGGTGTCAAAGGATTATTTGAAGCTCATAGCCTAGCTTTTTGTAAAAACATCTAGGCCACATGGTTAAGAGAAATTGTAAAAACTGGTACATATGGTTTGAGTAACTATGCATGGGATAGACTGAGGGATTCTAAAGGCCACACGAGGTTAGGAAACTATAAATCCAAGTGATAAATCCCATGCAAGCCACCAAATGTTTTTAGTAGAGGATTACAACATATTTTGGGCATGTGTTTCTATATCGTTCACACAAGACATGAAATTCCCTACTTGATATTATCAAG
Organism: Viscum album; assembly: GCA_963277665.1. Classification (NCBI taxonomy): domain Eukaryota; kingdom Viridiplantae; phylum Streptophyta; class Magnoliopsida; order Santalales; family Viscaceae; genus Viscum; species Viscum album. Next base: position 1,303,551,029 of record OY728130.1, on the reverse strand, counting down.
GGGGAATGGTTGGTGCATAGATTTTCCAACCGTGTGTCCAGACTATGAGACCTAGTTAAAATAGTAGAAATGACCATTTATCCTGAAACAAATCTTTTAAACTGAATTATTTATCTTATTTCATTCACTTGATATCCTATACACCTTGGTAGTTCCCTTTTGAATCCCAACCATAGGCTTGGAACCCATGTCTTCATTCCTAATCGAATTCAAGCACTGATAATATTATTGGATCCACATCAGTAAAATATTTGATAAACGTTTTTTCATTTTTCATTTTCCACTATATTGAAGTATTTATTAATGTTAAATATCATATTCCATATTTATAAGATTTTTTTATGTTCTACATTTCTCACTCGATCTAGACTGAATTAGTGATCGATACTGGATTAGTTCTCTACTATGAACTAATGGAAGGCGGTATATATAACTTTCCTTTAAACGTTGGTGATTTATACATAGAGTTTTCTTTGTGTCTCGCACTATAATTTCTTGAGTTTCCCTAAAAATTAATTTAATTCAATGATTAAAATAATTAGATCACATTTCAGTTTCCCACTAGTACCATTGAGATTGTCAGAGGTTGTTTCTCCAACCTAAGACACCCATGGGGCATTTTTTTGCATCTTCCCTATTTTATACCACATTGTTGGGAGAGTTCTATCTGATCCATAATTTTGAGATATTGTTAAATTTATTTTAATTTAATTGATATTTTTTAATGAAGGTTATTCCATATTACCATGGGACTTCATGAAGTGAACTTATTTAATTATTTAAATAGATTTTATTGAAATATTTAAATGAGTTTTATGAAATAACTATATGTATATGGTTGTAAAATGATTAATGAAATGGTATAATAATTGTTTACTGTAGTTGATAACTTAGATGGGCTCCTTGAATCATGATCATGTTGGATGCCATGGGCCTTTCTACTCCATGGGGCATGTTTATGGTAGAGGATTCCATGGTCCTATTACCTCATTGGATCTTGATTTTGTAGGTTTCCATGGTCCTTACTACCCCATAGATATGACATTCTTGGACTCCTATTATAAATTTTCTATTTAAATTCTCCTCGAAATTCGACTATGTCTTTATCGAGTTCCCATCGAGATACTTCTGAGAATTGATGTGGATGTCTTGGGCTTATATACCATGGATAAAACCCATTCTGATCTGACACATTTGATTACATGACACAACTATTGTGGATGTTATACACTATTGGTTATACATAATGGACATTATGGTTATTATACACTTTATTATACAACATTTTTGTGGTAAAAATTACACGCTTGATATTCTTGAAGCCTCGGAGTGGTGATACCTTCCTATCATTTGAGGCTAGGGTTTCCATTCATAGAATCACCTCCTCCCCTCATCCGACACCAATTGATGTGGCTCAGTGCCTCTTCTATAGGTTTGTGTGTCGGTGGTGTGGATCGACATCAACTTCGGTTCTCCGGATTCTACTCTAGAGATAATCGTCATTGTCTCTTCCCATACTAGAGTCGGTACGATTCAGCAAAGGATTTAGTTCACTCCTTTCTTTGTCCTCTGGTGTGGCCCGACAACATATACGGTTCAGCTCAGAGGGGGAGGATATATTTGTCTTTTTCTGGTTCAGAAGGTTTTTTTGGCTTTGCCGTCGCTGTAGGTTCCCTACTGCTCCTCGCTATCTTGGCTTCCCGTGTGTGGTTGTTACGTCTGTGGATGGTTAGGGATTTCTTGCGGATAGTGGCAGGGTTGTTTTCTAGTGGTGGAGCCAGCATCTGGTGCAGATAATTGGTTTATGATTTTCTCTTCATAAGCTTCTCCTGGAGATTTTGGTTATATAGAGGATGTATTTTTAAAGTTGGATGGGTGATTTCAGGTAATCTATGTTGCTGGATGTGTTTGATGATGATTATTTGTTAAAGGTTTTGCTGTCTAAAGGAATCCCTTTTTGATTGGTTGATTTTTTTTGTGAGTTTGGTTTGATCATGAAGGTGTGAAGTTAGTGCAGCAGGACTCGATCATAGGAACATGCTCTAGAAGATGATTTAGAGTTTGAGGTTCATCATTGAAGTAATTTTTGGATTCGGCTATTTGAGAGGGTGTGGCGTCAGCTATCGGATCGGGCCTGTTCTTTGACATAGGACACTTGCTAGTCGATTAGATTTGCAAGAATAACAAACATCAATGTGATCAATGATGGGGAGGGGCAGCTCCGGTTGTTAGTCTGGTTTTACTCCTTTTATCCTTCGGGTTTGATTTGTCAATGTCCTTGATGTCTTTTGGGTTCCCCCTTCTTCCCTTAAAAGGGGGCTCAATCTAATAAATAAAAATATTTGAAGGCCTTCGGGCCATTGGATGGATGGATTATATGATTGATTAAACGGTGCGGCCATTGCAAATATCTTTTCTAGGATTTTTGGATATCCTTAGTATGGGAATCAGCTTCTAGTGGTTAGACTGGACAGTACCGCACTTGTATATTTAAACATTATATATGACCTTTTTTATGGAATCTGGATTGTTTTTGACTGGATTTAAAATATAACATTATAGTTATTACTTTTTTTTTGGAATTTTCCTTCTACTACTATTATAAATATTATATAATGAAAACTATATTATCTTTTTAAACATAGATTGGGCTCATTATTGAAGTCATTGGTGGTGTCTTACTGAATGTTATCTCATACCATGTCTGGGTAGTCTTTGGGTACCCAAACAGACTTCATGGTTGCAGGTAGGGAAAGGGGTAAGTTCCCACTACAAATTTATTTATTTGTTCATTTCTTAGGATCACGAGAGCATAAGACCAAACTATGCTCAGGATTCTAGCTAGGATAGAACTTTTTGGTATTTTTTTATTTTTTGACATAAGTATTGTACTAGTTGTCTATATAAATTTGTCAAATTTTGTATATAAATGACATGATACATCATTTCGAATATGTGGGTGCCTTTGGCACTGTTAATTAATTTCTATCTTGGATATTTATCTTCTATCTGTGTGATTTAATGATTTTTCTACTGACTAAAGTTATTATAATACTAAATTAAACATTTACATGAGATAATATTTTCTCTATAGACACACACTAGGCCCTCACTTCTAGTTAGAATCCTCTTGCATATGGGGAGGTGTGCTTGAGGCGATGTGACCCATTGGCTCAGGGCACAATTTAGTGGATTCTAGGTCATTACATTACAAAATTTTTTTAGTGGTATATTTAAATTACTATTTTTTTGTAATAGATATGAGAATAGAAAATATTTTTAATTTGGTAATCATCTCTTCTTGGTAGTAGTTAACCCATTAATAGGGAAAAAGGCAAATTTACACGGATGGAAATTACTGTTTTCCGGATTTTTCATATTGCACTTTATATGATCCAACCATAGGGTGATGCACATAAATTTTTATTTTATTATTGTTATGAATGGTTTATCTAATTTTTTGAGAGCCTGATGATATTAGGTAAATGAATCATAGATCATGAATTATTTTAGGCACATGATAATATTCACATGTCATGCATTACGCTGGGACATATTGGATGCATTTCTTAAATGCGGGTCTTTGTGATATATGACTTCTGTGATATATTTGTTTTAATATTAGTGTTTTTATATGGAATTGACAAACATTATAGTAGACATGGACTTTTTCATATAACATTTCATGATTTTAAGCATAATTATACATTAAAGTACTAGCCAAGGATACTGAAATCTAGTGTCTTTGATGACAATGTACATAAAACATAAAACATGAAACTAAATAAAAAATTACTTTATTTAATATTTAAATTGATCTCTTAACTTACAATATGATAAATAATATGCATAGGTTACCCTGTGGAACACATGAACAAATTGATGAGTGAAATTGTGTAGTAAGGGAATAACCATAATAACAAAGCATTAGCACATGGGATAGAAGGCATGACACGAATATATAAAAAGGAATGTAACATATGGAATCATAACATATAAACATGGAATCATATTAAAATTGAGTCAAAATAATGTGGAAGAAAAATAAAACAAGAATTTAACACAAATCAAGGCTAACTACCAAGACCGTGGCACATGGTAGCAGAAACCAAGGCTAACTGTTAAGACCATCGCACATGGTATTAAAAGCCAAGGATAACCACCAAGACCTTTACTCAAAACATATCATGAGAATAAAATTTACCCAACACATTTGACCTCTATTTGGGAGAACCCATATTAGTGTTTTATGAATTTTTTTCCACATTAAGATTCACACATAATCAATCTTACATAAACATAAGGGTTACCTATGGAAATAATTGGATACCATAAACATGTCCTAAAGCATAACAAATGGTTGTGTCCTAAAAGTGTCCATGAAGGAAAGGAACTATAATATACATGTAAATTAAGAAGGACAAATATTCATTTATCATGGTAGGTTATGTCAAGGTGAAGTGACAACATGAAAGAAATAGTATTTAAGAAATTTTAGCATTAAAACATTTTTTTGTGATTTTAATGAAAATACTATAGTGCCATTAAAAAAGAAAGGGGAAAAATCCTTTACATAAAACATGAAGTGAACCAATAAGGTTTTCAAAATAAAAAATTATGATTTTTGAAAGAAAATTGTGGACTAAAATAAATTATTTAGTGCACATGAAATTAGGTGAGAATTTGGGAAGTTCCTTCAAAAGAGTTTTTCTTATCAGGAAGTATTGAGGAGAGAATCACTAAAAAACACATATATCCCTAAATGAAAATGATGAAAGTTTCTTGATAAATTAATTTGGTAAATTTAAACTGAATTTAAAATATTCATATGAAAAGATAAGATAACTTCATTTTGTTAAAATGAAGATAAGGAAACTCGTTGGTATAAAGGAGGTTTACATAGAATCCCTTATGGACTATCGGCATGGTGACAGGTGTAATTAAGAGGGATTATCGATAGAGAAAGGGAATTTCAAATCACTTTTCTATCATGATGGAAGTATGGGTGAGGTGAGAAATCATACCCCCCCAATTAGGTATTACACATAAAAGGGCATAACATAGAAGACATTTTTGAATAAAAGTGAAATAGAGGGGATCCCTTACCTTAAGTCTAATGTTGTTATCCACTTGATATTAATGACATGAATAATACAATTAGGTTCAATAATTAATAATTACATAACCTATTTTAAATTTAATTGATTTATTATAACCTTTTTAGTTTTATTCATAACATTTTTTGTTAGTTATGAGGTTCAATTTCATTATTCAGTTCTGTTTGTTTCCATGGTTTTTACGATCAGTTTTCCTATTTTCATGAACATATAATCATGTAAAATGAGTACGGTTGTCCAAAATAGGAGTTATATTTTATTATTGAATATAAATAAGTTTTTATTGTTATAAACACAGTTTCGTTACATTTAGTGATGTAGAATCATTATTTATAACATTTATGATAAACACTGGGATTAATTTTGGTGATTTAGCTCAAAATTTACTTGTTTGGTATTATTATTTTACATCATGTGTGAAAAAGGATTACATAGAAAAAAATATCACAAAATACATATTTAATTGTTTGTTTCAGCCATAAAAATTGTTTCATGACCAAAATTTAATATGGAAATATAAATTGATAACCTGTCATCCTTGAATGTGACAAATTAACATATCTCATACAATGTTTTCATTTCTTTCATTTAAAAGGATAGGTAAAGAGAGATGATAATAAATCATCCTGTTAGCATAAAAAATTCTAGTACATGTATTGTACTGGATTTTTTATACCATTTGGATGAGGAGAGGTTTGGGAAGAAAAGAAAACAAAGGAACATAAAAAAGAAAATGAAAGAAAAGAAAAGAGGAATTTACCTCTTGATTTAATCTTCATAGAAAGCCTCATAAGGGGAGAGGATTTAGCCTTTTGAGGAGACCAATTCTGATGGACATGGGAAAGGATATTGGGAAGAGATTTGGGTAGAATTTAGGGATAGAACAAGGCATGAGTGGAGTGAAGAGGAGAGGGGAATGTGGGTGGTTTTTATAGTGGAGGGGAGGAGAGTTTTCATAATATTTAATTCCTTAGTTTTTTAATTTCCTTCAAAACCAGAAATATTAATGATTCCATGACCAGAAATAGTAATAAGTTCATGTGAATTATAACTAAGGTTTCTTAAATCATCCATGATGCTAAGAATGTTCCATTTATCTTATAATGTATATATATAGTAAATTACTATATTTCACTATTCATCAAAAATTCATGTATTTTAGAAAAATACACAAAAAATAAATCAAACAATTTTTTCATAAAGAATCAAAAAATTAACACCATTTTTCAAAAATAATATTTTATATATAATTATATTAATTTTTAAATAAAATTATTATTTAAATGAAAAATACAGATTTTAAAACTATAACTGATTTTATAATGTTTAAAAAAAATACATAAGGTCTTATAAAATTATCTTAAAACTAGAAGACATGTAATTGTTAATTTATGAAAACCTTTTAGGGGAAAAATTTATTTTAAATTAATTAATTAATTGTAACTAATTATTTATGACTTACAAAAATACCAATACTTTTATTATGGTCATAAAATCATTTATAAGATGTCTAAAGTTTATTTATACATTCAAGGGTGATGTTACTATTTTTTTAGAAGATTTAATAATCATAAGGTTCATATTACTATTCATAATGGTAGCTTAATATTCACCAAAAATTATTTTTGCCTTATTGGACTCCAAACATCTTTCTGATTGCAACTATGTATGTTATATTTTCAAAATTTAAATCATAGAAGTGACAATATAATGTTTAAAGGTCAGATAGTAATTAGTAGTTCAATTTTTTTATGATTTCATGCGATTATATAAAATAATTATAATAATGGAATCTCTATTGATAAAACATTGAGTTATTACATTATTCCCACTTATAAAATTTCACCCTTGAAATTTATTTTTCCATTATGAGCCATAAACAGGTGTGGGTATTTTTTCTTCATTACCTCCTCCAGTTCCCATGTTGCCTCTTCGTACTTATTGATCTGCCACAATACTTTAACTCGATGAGTCACCATGTTAAGTAGAACATTATCTCTATGATCCAATATTTTCACTGGCTACTCCTCATAAGAATGATCATTCTCCATCTGTACCACCTTTGAAGAGAGGACATGTGAAGGATCTGATATGTAATTCATTAAGAGGAATATATGGAAGACATTGTGTACATTAGACATGGTGGGTGAAAGTTCCAGTCGATAGGCTGAAGCTCTGACTAGATCAAGGATATCAAATGGGCCGATGTACATGGGAATTAACATTCATTTCTTCCAAAATTTAATAGTCTTCTCAATGGAGATATGTAGGGAAATACCATATCTCTATCTTTGAAGTCAATGTATCGTCAATGATTATCTGCATAACTCTTTTGTTGAATTTGGGCTTCCTTGATGTGATAATGAATGGCTTTCACCTTCTCCACCATTTCATTGACCATTTCAAGTTATAGAAGCTTACGCTCACCGACTTCACCCCAACACACCGGTGTTCTGCTGGTTTTCCCATAAAGGGATTCATATGGTTCCATTCGAATGATTGAGTGGAAACTATTGTTGTAGGAGAATTCAAATAGTTTAAGATTTTCGTCTTATCCTCCTTTTAAATCCATTGAACACGCTCTCAAGATATCCTCTAGTGTCAAAATATTTCACTTAGATTGGCCATCGGTTTGAGGATGATAGGCCGTACTGAAGTTCAATTCAGTTCTTAGAGCATGTGAGAGACTTTTCCCGATCTTCTAGGTGAATCTCAAATCTCAATCGGATACAATAGATAGTTTTACTCCATGCATCCTTAAAAACTCCTTGATATATATACATGACATTTTATCCTATGTGAAGTCCTCTCAAATTTCAGAATACTAATCCATCTTTGTAAGATGGTCCATAATGACCCATAAAGCATTATTTCTTCTGGATGTCCTTTTAAGTCCAATGACAAAGTTCATGGAGATGTTCTCCCACTTCCATGTTGGTATGGGTATTGGTTTCATAATCCCTTTATACTTCTATCTATCAACCTTCACTTTTTGACATACTAGGAACATTAATTTATATTCAACAATCTCTTTCTTTATATTGTCCCACCAAAAGTTCTCTCAGAGATCTTGATACATATTTATGCTTCTAGGGTGGATACAGAAGTATGAACTATGTGCATCATTAAAAAGACTTATATTTATTTATTAATCATATGGTACACACAATCATGACCCAAATCTCATAGATCCTTCCAAATAAATCATGAACTCATAGGATTTCCCATTTTTAATGGCTTCCACCCTTTTCTGAATTTCCACAACTTTTCTTGGAGCATCCATTATATTCTCCATGAGGGATGGTTGAGCAATGTTTTGAGAATGTATTGATGATATTCCTCCCTTAATGATTCCCATATCCATCCTATACAAACCTAAGATGATGGGATCCTTTTCAATTCTCGTCATTGATAATGATGCAATATCCTTTCTACATAGAGCATTTTCTGCCATGTTTACCTTACCGAGATGGTAGTGGATTGAGCTGTCCTAATCCTTGATGTGCTCTATCAATCATCGCTAGATCAAATTAATATTTTTTTGTGTGAATATATATTTTAGACTCTTTTGATCAGTATATCACTACTAGAAAATGGAACTATCGCCACAGTTTTACCCAAACACCATGGGGATAAGCACCCCTATACCCACGATTTTTGAAAACCATGGTCATAGGTCAATTTTCAAAACCTATACCCATGGTTTTCCAAAACCATGGGTATAGGGGGGTCTATCCCCATGTTTTTCCAAAACCGTGGGGATAGGTCCTGAAAATTCACTTATACCCATGGTTTTGGAAAACCGTGGGTATAGGGGTACCTATCGCCATGGTTTCTCCCAAAACCATGGGGATAGGTATGGTCTAAAATACTTTTACCTACTGTTATGAAAAACCATAGGTATAGGTCTCCTGTTTGTGCGCGGGAAAAAAAAGTTCTGCAGGAAGGAAATTTTTTTTGGTGAGAGTCCTATACCCATGGTTCTTCCCTCTATACCCACGGTTTATATAACTATATTTAACTAAATACAAATATATATACATATTGGTGATGTTAGGGTAGTGGTTAGACGAGATGTTTGCAGTGAAGAGGTTGCAGGATTGAAACCCACCGCCTGCATTATTTTAGGATCTATACCCACGGTTTTGAAACTATGGGTAAACGCCTTTGAGACCATGGAAATTGGGTATGTTTTGTTGACACGGTGGCAGAACACCTACACCCACGGTTTTGGAAAACTGTGGGTATAAGCTGGGGACCTATACCGACTTCATTCCATCCCACGGTTCCCAAAACCGTGGGTATAGCCTATACCTATGGTTTTGGGGGCTATACCCATGGTTTTGAACCGTGGGTATAGGCCGTTTTCCCAGTAGTTTATATATCCCACTTCTCCCCATATAGGTGATTCCTTAGAATTTTTAACACAAAGATCACAACTGCTAACTCCAGATCATGTGTAGGATAGTTTGGCTCATGGATTTTCTGCTTCCTTGAGGATTAGTCTATCACATTATCATTTTTCATATGCAAACAACATAATCCATTATTTGATGAATCATAATACATCACAAATAGTTCTGCAGTTATTGGGAGTGTGAGTATCGATGTGGTGAATACCCTCTTTTTAAACATCTTAAAGCAGAATCCACATTCCGGAGTCCAGAAAAACATTACACCCTTATGTGTTAGCTTGTCCATTAGGTTTTAAAATTGTTAAATGTTCTTCAAAAATAATCAGTAATACCTGGATGGACCTAGAAATATATGGATCTATTTTAAAAATGTTGGAATGGTCCACTCTCCAATCACCTTTATCTTGAAAGGGTCCACAAATATCCCTTTGTTGGTGATAACATTCCCCAAGAGTGGTACTTCCTCCATCCATAACTCACATTTATTGTACTTTTAAAACATCTTATCCCGTCGCAAAGTTATTATCATTGTATTCAAATGATCCTCATGTTCTGCCTTGCTCTTGGAGAATATCAGAATATCATCAATAAAGACTACCAAAAACATGACGAGGTAATATCTAAAGACGATATTAATTAAATCCATGAAATTTGATGCATCATTAATGAGCCTAAATTGAATCACTATGAACTCATAATGTCCATACCTCATTAGAAAGGTAGTCTTGGGAATATCTTCCTTTATCACCTTTAATTGGTGATATCGTGACCAAACATCCACCATAGAGAATTAACTGTCTCCACAAAGTTGATTGAACAAGTATTCTATTTGATTCTGGGGATACATGTTCTTTATCATGATTTTTTTAAGATCATGATAATAAATATGGAGGTGCATTGAACTATCCTTATTCTTGACGAAAATGACTAGCACACCCCATGGTGAAGCACTTGGGAATAATTCTATAAGGTGTCTTTGATATAGGCGGATATCCATGAATAAATTAAATTTAGAACTCAATCAATCAATCTAGAAGAAGACCATGCCAATATTTAGGGAATAAATCTGTGTAATCCCTCGGGATGGGCATGTCTTCAAGCATGATTCTCTCTTTCACCTCAATCATTTAATCTATAAATGCTTTCTCATATGAAATTATTGTCCTCACTTGATATAATGACACTAAAATAGATTTATCTTCATCCTTACACTTATAATTAATTAGATTATGCTTCGAGATGTGAAACGTGATCTCCCTTTTCTAATAGTTAATGTGGTATTTTTATAAAGACAACCAATACATGCCCATGATAGCATATAACTCCACTAAAAAAAGTATGAAGATATTTTCTTGGAGGTTAAGTCCCTAAACATGAATCGAGGAGGAGTTATAAACCTTGGACTCAATAATTAACCCATTCTATGTTCTCATAGATAAATTATCCTCAAAATTTTGAGGTGGTGTTTGAATAGTTATACTAAAATAGAAGGATATGAAAAAATGTGTATAACCAAAATCAAATAGTACATTCTCAATTATTGAATTAATAACTATAGTACCTATCACCACATCATTTTCCAGCTCCACCTCAATAGTAGTGATAGTATAAGACCTTCCTTTTTCCATGGAGGATGTTGTTGATTTCTTCCAGCAACCCTTTGCTTAGGTAAATTGTTTGCATAATTCCCCTGGTGCTTATAGTTCTAACATTGAACTATAGGTTGGGTGTTTATCTGATCCTTCCTTTCTTATTTTACATTAGTGGGATTTTTTATATCTCTTTGATAGTTTTTAGCTAGATGTCCCAACTTTCCATATTTGAAGCAATTCCTAGTTCTCATTAGATAGTTCCCATGATACTTATTTCCACAATTTTTCAACCTGTGATGATCAAGCTTCTTTCAATCATGTAATTTATTTACAGGACCTCCCACGTTAGATTCTAGTTTCTTCTTCTTATCACCGGGCTCATGATACCACTGAGAGTCTCTAATCACCATTTCAACCTTGAGGGAACATCAGAAAATCTTCTCATAACTTTCAATGTCTCGAGTCGACAATGATTTTTGTAGACTCGGCATTAGTCCACTAAAGAAGTGATCCACCTTGATTTCAATGTTCATGGAAAAGCTAGAGGCGTAGCTTCAAAGACTTGTAATGTTTTCTTTATACACCCTGATTGAATCATCTTCCTTCTTCTTGAGTCTGATAAGCTCTCTTTCCATATTAAGATGGTGGGTTCAGGGAAAATATTTGTTGAAAAGAATTCTCTTGAATTACTCACAATCCATGGAATCAACTTCCTCCTAGGAATTCTTATTCATTATCAGTGTCCACCAATGATCAGATTCCCCAAAAAAACTATAGACCACCAGTACGACATTCTCTGCTTTTGAACACTGTTGGAAAACGAATAACATCTCAATAGAATTAATTCATTATAACATGAGGAGGGGATCAGAAGATCCACTAAACATGGGAGGCCCTTTCTGCATGAATGATTCAATGTAAAATTCTTTTTTCCTTGGAGGAGGAGGGTTTTCAACATGATTCAAGTTATTATTCATAACTTGTGCTAGTTTAGAAAGTACATTCATGAAGTTTTTTGCACCTATTCCCATCATATCAGGTATCACATTTGGTAAATCATCACATTGACCATATGAGTGATTATTGGAATGTGTTTTTCAATTTCCATCCATTAACTAAGAAAAATAATGTACAATTATAGGGCATGAATACTTATATATTGAGCATAAAATCTAAAATTTTAACATAATAGGATAAACTTATAAGGTAGACGTATATCATAACTTCTGATTCCATAAGTTTCAATCTAGGTTATCTATTTTCTATTTCCTAAATTATATTCGTATGGGATATTTTTTTATTCCCTTAATAATGGTTTTTACCATGATCATGATATTAAAAAAGCATATCCCTTGGGAGTGTCAAACCAAGAGTGTAGCAAGGAACATTTTCATGCACCGGTTCACATTTGAATCTAGATCAAAGTTGTGTTTTGAGTTTTACCCCATGATACATCTTATCCAGAGCCACCTCTACATTTTTGTATCTAGACATGGATGTATTTTCTTGATAAACAAATAGATCTATACTTCCAAAAATTTAGGGGTGTTTTCTTATACATAGTCTCATCCTTATATTGGTTAATAATGAGATCTATTACTAATATCTAAAAATAACTAGACCATGCTCTAATACAAATTATAGATACCCCAGCCTTTTACATATAATATTACATGATTTTAAGCATAATTATACATCAGAGTACAATCCAAGGATCATGAAGTATAGTGTCTTTGGAGACAATGTACATAAAACTATAAACATTGAACTAATGAAAAAAATCATTATTTAATCTTCAAATTGAGCTCCTAACATCAATAGTTCTCAAACATCTACATAGGGTACCATGGGGAACATATGAACAAAGGGATGATCTAAATAGCCTAGTAAATGAATAACCATAAGAACAAAGAATTAACATATGGGATAAAAGGCATGACATGATGATATAAAATGGAATGTAACATATAGAATCATAAAATATATACATGGAATCATATAAAAATGGAGTAATAATAATGTGGTAGCAACATAAAACATGTATTTATCATTAATTAAGGATAACCTCCAAGACCATGGCACATTTTAGCATAATCCATGGCTAACTACCAAGACTGTTGTACATAGAAGCATAAGCCAAAGATAACCTCCAAGACTGTTGTACATAACATCCCATGATACTCAACTTTACTCAACGCATTTGAGGGCCATCTTGGTGCACCCATATTATATTTTCATCAATATTTTCTACATAAAGAATACATAATCAATCTTACATTAATATAAGGGTTACCTAGGGAATGGATAAGGTACCACAAACATGTCCTAAAGCATAACAAATGGTCGTATCGTTAAAGATTCCCTGAAGGAAAGGAACTAAAATATACATGTAAATTCATAAGGTAAAATAGTCTTGTATCATGGTAAGGGATTTAAATTATATGTAATAACATGTAAGAAAATGTATTTAAGAAATTTTTATCATTAAAACATTTTGTGTGGTTTTAAGGAAAATACTATAGAGCCTCTAAAATAGAAAAGAGAAATATACATTATATAAAACTAGAAGTGAGCCAAGAAGGTTTTCATAAAAAATATTCTGATTTTATAAATAAAATGGTGGATCAAAATAGAAGATATAGTGCACTTGAAATTGGGAAAGAATTTGGAAATTTACCTCAAGACATGTTTACTTATCGGGAAGTATTAAGGATGGAATCACTTGAAAACATATATATACCCAAAAGAGAATTATGAAAGGGTATTGTTAAATTAATTTGGTAAATTTACATAGAATATATAATATTCACATAAAAATAAAAAATAACATCATTATGGTAAAAGTATGATAAGGAAACCCGATGGAATAAAGGAGGTTTGTGTGTAATCCCTCACAAATTATTAGCATGGTATCAGGTGTACTTAAGCAGGATTAATGAGAGAGAAAGAGGGTTTATCATCACTTTTACTTCATGAGGGAAGTATGAGGGATGTGTTAAATCATACCCCATCATCAGGGATTACATATAAAATAGAATAACATAGAGGACATTATTGAATATATGTGAAATAAAGAGGACCCCTTACCTTAAGTCTGATGGTGTTATCCACTTGATATTAATGACCTGAATAATAAAATGAGGTTACTTAATTGATACTTAAATTACTTATTTTACATCTAATTGATTTATTATAACATTTTTATGTTCATTCATAACCTTTTTGATTGGTTATGTGGTTCAATTTCATTGTTCAGGTCTGTTTATTTTTTGGTTTTTACAATTGGTTTACATAAATTCCTGGACATATAATCATATAAAATGAGTATAGTTGTACATAATTAGAGCTATATTTTATTATTTAATATAAAAAGGTTACATGGTTGTAAATTTAATTTTGTTACATGGAGTGAATTTGAATCATTATAAAAACCAGTATTGATAAATGCTTGAATTAATTTGGCGATTTAGCTCACAATTAACTAGTTTTGAATTATTATTTTACATCATGTGTGAAAAATATTCAAAGAACAAAAAATCAGATAAAACACATATTTAGTAGATTTTTTAAACCATAAAAATGTTTTCATGACCATAATTGAAGATGATGATATAAATTGTCAACTCGTCCTCCTTGAATGTGATTGATTAACACATATAGAATGGTGTTTTTATTTCATTCATATAAAAGGAGGGAAATGATATATGATAATAAATTATCCCATTATAATAAATAAATTCTAGTACATGTATGGTACTATATTTTTCATAAAATTTGGATGTGTAAAGGTTTGGAATGAAAAGATAACAAAGGAACATAAAAAAGAAAATGATAGAAAAAAAGAGGAATTTACCCTTTGATTTAATCATCCTTGGGGGAATCTTAAGGGAGGGGATATAGACTTTTGAGGAGACCAAGGATCCTAGAATCGAGGTAGGTGATTAGGGGGAGATTTGGACAGAATTTAGGAACGTCACAAGGCTTTTGAAGAGTGAATAAAATAGGGGAGTGTGTGTGTTGTTTTTATATTGGAGGGGAGGAATATTTTCATAATATTTAATTCCTTAGTTTATTAATTTCCTTCAAGACCATAAATAGTGATAATTCCATGACCAAAAATAGTAAAAAGTGCATGTGAATTCGATCTAAGGTTTCTAACATCATCCATGATGCTGGAAATAGTCAATTTCTTTTATAATGTATACATATGGTAAATTCTCATATTTCACTCTTCATAAAAAAATTCAAGTATTTCAAAAAAATCCCAAAAAAATCACCCAGACAATTTTTTGACTTGTAGAATCCCAAAAAGAAACTCCATTTCCCAAAAATAATTGGATAAATATAATTAATTTAATTTTTAATTGAAATCATAATTTTCTTGAAAAATACATATTTTAAAACTACAAATAATTTTATAATGTTTTCAAAAATTACATAAGGTCTTATAAAATTATCTTAAAACAAGAAGACAATAAATTTTAATTTATGAAAACATTTTTGGAAAATAAATTTTCAATGAAATTAATTAATTAGTTATAACTAATTATTTATGACATATAAAAATACAAATACTTTCACTATAGTCATGTTATCACTTATAAGATGCCTTAATTTTATTTATACATTCTAAGGCGAGGTTATTATTATTTTAGACGATTTAATAATCATAAGGATCATATTAATTTTCATAAAAGTGGGTTAATATTCACCAAAAAATAATATTATTTTATATAACTCCAAACATCTTACGGATACCAACCGTGTATATCAGATTTTCAAAATTCAAATCATTGAAGTGATAATATAATGTTTAAAGGTCACATAGTACTTAGTAGTTCATTATGTTGAGATTTCATGTGATTATATGACATAATTAAAATAAGGTAATTTCTAATGAAAAAAGATTTGGTCATTACAAACATTATTAGTACATTGTGTATCAACCATAACATAAATAGTTTTTTTCAGCTTTGGCTACCGAAGAACCCTAAGTATCCACTTATTGAACATTAATTCATGAACCCTTAGTCATATGTACTGGAAGGTGTTTTGGATTGTATTAAATAGACATCATAATTCAATTTATAATGTTTATGGGTCATTATATATATAAAGTGGTGACTTATTTGGTTTGACCATTTAAAGAGAATTTTGAAATAAATACGAATTTAAATAAAACTACAAAATAGTAGAAGAAAGAACATTACCTTGCCCTGAATTTAGAGTGGGTATCAGGTAGTTTCTCAAGTGATGTTAATGACTATTTAATTTTAACTAGTCTTGAATTCAGGAGATGGTATAGGGGTGATATGTTCATAGGAATGCTTCGACCTATCCTCTTCTTTTCAACTATGATATTTTTAATAATCATATTTTCTGAGGTGTGGGCTAGGAATTATATAGACATGTCACCATGATGAACTCCAATCATAAGATAATAAGGTTATGAAGACCATGCTCTATAGGTGGAGGGCCATAGGATACCATTAGATCCTCCTATAGTGATATCTACATAGCCAGTAGTAGTTTTAGATATGGTTTCTAAGAAAATTCAATGATATTTTTAGGCACTTTATGTCGACTATTCAGGGAACCCCACATCCTTCCTCATCTAGGGAAGAGATGTCATGTGTGTTCAAACAGAGGTATCCTCCCATGATTTTTCATGTTATGGTGGTGCATAGGCTATTAAGCTGTGGTTGGAGACTATATTTTATTTTTTTAGAATATGGAGACACCTCTAGAGAGAAGAGTGAAGGTCACAACTTATATTATTTTGGGAGTTTCTAAGTGCAGGTGGGATGGTTTGAACTATGCTAATAAACTCCAAAATACTATTTGGAGGGATTTTTGATCTAGTTTTTAAAACTACATTTTTCCTTTGACCCTGAGAGGTGAAAGGTATAGTGATTTTGTGTGTCTGGTGTTGGGTGGTATGACTATGATGGAATATTCAACACACTTTATAGAGAATCTCCATTTTCACCAATATAACATTGTTAGGATCCATTAAGGGAGAGACACCTTGGGGTAGGTCACAAAAATGTCATTTAATTTCATGTAAATGTGTTCTGGTAGATGACTATTACTAAGATAGTAAATTAGGTGGCTATTACTAAGCATAACCAGAGGGTAGCTTGGGGCCAAGAGTTGGGCAGTTCAGTCTCTTAACCTAGTGGTCCATCTTCCAGTTTTAGGAATTACCACTTTGAGGCTTCTCAATAGAGGAGTAAAAACCATGTTTTTAGTGTTCGTAGCTCTATTTTATATCATTAGTGCGGCATATAGGGGTATATGAGGAATTATTGTGATTGACTCCCATTCGACTATCGGTCATTCTTTGGGATGGTCCACATAGAGGGTTTTGTAGGACATTCCCTCCTATATGTAGTGGAATGGAATTGATTTTGAATTTAGATTCATGAGAAGTATTCACATCTCTTCATCTAGCATGGAGCTAGTGCAGTACCAGTCATTTTGGCCATGGTGCGGGTCATGGATGGGGAATCGAGACACTTGTTGTACCTAAACAATATAGTGGTGATCCTCTAGGTAGTGAGGTTGATTCATAGGGTTGTGATTCAGTCCAGATATATTTTGAACATCCTACCCATAGGAGAAAATCTTCAGGTCATCTATGAAGAGTGGTATGATCATAGTATTATATACTTCAGTATCTAATATTTTCAATGTAGGTGCATCAAATTGTTTCAAATATGTACCTATTATGGAGTGTCTCAGTCTGATTTTTCATTTTTATGATGGATTCATGACACTCGATATGGTGTTTCTAATATGAACAGAGATTTTATTCTTGTGATGTGATTTTACCCTTGATATATTGGTGGGAATCACTTCATATGGGAACCTTTTCCCTCAAAATTATATGGTTTGAAATCATACTCATGATGGATTGGATAGTTTCTTATTATTCCCATGTTAATTTCTATCACCGAAGTATGACCTTCACATCACCATATAGTGTATTATTTATTCACAAGGGTGAATGGGATGTCCAGGAAAGATGGTCTAGACGAGATCATTGTCGGATGTGCAAAATGATTGACCGTATAGGATGAAAACTATATAGTTATAGGAGATCAATAAGAAGCTAGAGGATATGGAAGAAAATGGTTTTATAAGACCCAGTACTTCTCCATGAGGTTCATCGATCATTTTTTGAAACAGGTGGATGTTACCTTTAGGCTATGTGTTGTCTATTGAAAATTGACCTAGATGACAGTTAAGAACAAATATCATTTTCCATCTATTGATGACCATTCTAATCTGCTATGAGGAGATCCAATTTTCTCAAAAATTGATCTAATTTTAGGTTATCATTCGGTGTGAGTTATACCTATATACATAACTATTATATCTTATCATAGAAATTATAGTCTATATGAATATCTAGTTATTCTATTTGATATCATGAATGTACCTACCATTTTCATGGTGCTGATAAACCTACTTTTCCATCCCTATCCAGATTCATTTTTATTTGATTTCATGGATGATATCTTGGTGTATTCTTACAGTCAACCCAACTATTCCAAACATATTGAGATAATTTTAGATACACAAATAGAGAATCAGTTATATGATAAATGAGATGGAAAATATTCACCTCTTTGGTCATATTATCTTATAGATAAGAGAATTAGTTGGCCCAGAGAAGACGAGAGTTGTAGTTTACATGGAGAAGCCCAAGAATGTCTTTGAAATATAGAGTTTCATGTGGATAGATGGATGTTATAGGAATTCCATTTAGGTATTCTCATTCTTATCATCACCTCATATGACTGGAAATAAGAACGGTGTGAAGTTTGAATATAATTATACCTGAGAAACGACTTTCAGAAGCTGAAAGGAAGACTGAATTTAGTGTTCGTCATGATTCATATATATTTGGGCAGGATATACACTATGTTTTGTGATGCAATAGGTATCAGACTAGGATATATTCATATGTAGGAGGAGTGATTTAGGGAATACGAGTCTCATTAGTTGAGGTGGCATAAGAGGAATTAATTGATGAAAAATCTCGAATTCGCTGCTATTTTAGATGCCTTGTTCTATTAGAGGAATTATTTATTTTGAGTGGGATTCATGGTGTACATGGACCCAGAATACACAATTATATATTTACACTATGTGAATTTAATGTGAGGTAGTGAAGATGGGTTGAATAACTATAGTATTTTTAATTTTATCTTGCATATATTCTTGGTAAAGGCATTGTAGTTGTCGGTGCTCTAAGCAGGAGGATTCAGATACATGCAATTTCGGAGGCCAATAGTGAGTGGATGCTTATTGCCTTATTCCTAGAGATTCACTTGGATGTGAAGGATGTGAAAGGCCATAATTTTTAGTCATCCATATTAGTGAATCTACTCTTCTATATAACACGAGGATGAAAAAGTAATCTGATGCTGAGGGAGTAGTCTTATAGGAGAGTGTTGCAAGTGATGATCCAACTGAAGGGCTAGTATGAAAGAATTAAATTGTATGTATTCATGGTTTTGTTCTGGTTCTAGAAGACATATATAAAGCGTTGATGTAATATTTTCTTGCTGATTCCTGGTCAAAAAACTCTGATGTCACAATAATCTATTGTGACTTGTCTCGTTAGTACTGGTGGCTAGGTTTGAAACAGGAGGTAGCTGATTTTTTACAATGTCTTATACCTTTCAAAAGGTGGAGGTGTAAAATCAACGACTAGTTGGGATTTTATAGTAGATAAAAATTCTAATGTGGAAATGGGATGATGATGTAATTGATTTCATGACTAGGTTTTCGAGGTCACCTCAAAGAAGTAACTTCATATGGGTTATTATGGACATGATCTATAAAGACCTATAAATTTCAAGGAAATTTTTTTCTTAATTTCTTTGGGATTTTACGAGTATGAGGTTTCTGAAGACACCTAATTCCAAGGCCCAGTGTGCCCAGAATCATTTTCCAAAGTTTATCTCGGGTACATTCAGTGAACAAACGAGTGGGTTTTCCAAACTTTTGAACTGTTTCTCGGAATCGAAATATGAGGGCACTGATGAAACAGTAGCGCCGGTGATTGCTTTAGAAGATCTTTTTTGGGGTTGCGTTTGCTCGAGAAGAGTTGTTAAAAATGTAAAGAATAAAAATATAATTGTTTTAAAATTTTATTTTTATTTCATTACTTGTGGTTTAAGTGTTAAAGGAAATAAAGTTGTGTCAAAACTTTATTCCTCTCTACCTTGTGGTTTAACATCCATGTGAGGGAATTGGGGTGGGGCCCACATGAGCCCCCACCTCCTTCAAATTCCCTAACACCCCTTTAAACCCCCCTCTTGCTTTTATTTTTTGTAACTCATCCACTCTTCCACATTAATGCATGTCAATTAAACGCCTAATTAATTTGACAACACAAGTTAATTGATTTGGTGAATTCTAGTTTTGAATTTTGAAATATCTTGGCACGAGTAATAAAATAAGGCAAAGCGTTATTTTATTATTGTGGTATAGTTTTGTGGAGATTTTGGGAGAGAATACTCTAATTTTGAAGAACGAGAAGAACGCCAAGGCTTCGACGAAGAACGTCGTCACCGCAGGGAGAGATCGACGAGCCGTCTCTTCTTCTCTCTGTAGCTGGTGTGTGATGACATTCCCTACTTGGACGCATGTCGTTCCATCTTCTCTCCACATCAAAGAAAGGGAGATGTCGCTTCCTCCTCGGACGTTATCCATCAACCTATACAGAGCTTCACCTCGCGACGCCGTTTTCCTGTGACGATAATCATTCGACAACTTCTTCGAGGTAGGGGTTGTTTTTATGTTCGGAATTAATTGACATACTCTGTTAGATCTTTGGCCACTTGTTATAAAAATAATGGACAAGGTTGGCCCCACGAACATGGTCGAACCTCCTCCCCTCTTGTTGTTGAATATGTTGTGGCTTGGAACGGAGGCGGCGCGGTGCAACGGCACCGCGCAAGAACAAGGTAAATCACGGTGAAGGTGCCTGGTGCCGTTGCGCCATGAAGTTGAAGGAAGCCGCGGCTAAGAACGGGCCATGGCAGAGGGGCGTGACGTCGTCGCGCCGCGCCGGTCAGACAGGGGCCACGACCTAAGGTCGCGACGATGCAGAGAAAGGCGGCCGGAACCGCCGGCCGCCGGTACTCAGGAGGCGGGACCAGATGGTCCCGCGCGGCACAACCGACCTTCCAGTACGACCTTCCAGATCCGAGAATTCCGAGGGTTGTAACCCCCGGCAGATGATTAGGCGGGCCCCTCCATGTGGGGGCCATTGTTTCAAAGCAAGGGGGAACCCCCTACCCCCCCCCCCCCCCACCGCGTCCGCTCAGCGCGCAGTGCCGCACCAGGCCGACCGGCTGCGCCTGGCCGGACCGCCCGCTGCGGGCCGAACCGCCCGCACCGGAATGCCCGCATCGGGCAGGACCACCCGCATCGGGCCGGATCACCCGCACTAGGATGGGCCGCCCGTGCTGTGCCGGACCCCCGCACCGGGCCGGGCCGTGCCGGCTGGGCCGGGCTGTGTGAGCCGTGCCGGGCCGCGCCCAACCGAGCTGGACCCAGACCCGGGTCGGGTTAACCAGGTTCGGGCCGACCCAGGGGGTATTGGGCCGGGTCGGACCGGTCCCAAACCCCCTCTTTTTGGACAATTTCGTTCAAACGCCAATATCATGGGATACGAACCTTTGATCGACGCAACATAAATTGCATAGATATCCTTGTATCAAGAAGGTCGTGTCGGTATATTACACTCAAGGTTTCAGAAAACTTTGGTTACGGCCGGGTTGGTTTGAACACGAAACCAACCGGGCCTTCAGAGCGGAAACACTTATAACTTGAGCTCCGGACATCCGATTGATGTGTCGTAGACTTTGTTGGATTCCTCTTAGTGAGGCATTTTTTTGTCTTACTCCGCTCGAGGTTTTGATGCAGTTGGAGTATGTTAGGGTTGGTTTTGACTTAAAAACCAACTGTGCCTCTGGGATTAAAAAGCCAATAACTCTCAGACTGGGCGTCCGATTGATGCGTCGTCTGTCGCATTGAGTTCCTATTGACGAGATGGAACTTTGGGATACGTCAACTCCAAACATCATGTTAGTTGATGTATCGACCCCCTTGGCTCATGGAGCGGACCCTCCCGGAATCGAGAATGTTGTGTGCGGGAACCCTAGAGCTGTCTGGGACTGCGACGACGATGACAATTGTACTGGGATCCTCCGTGGGTTCAGCATCGATGACGACCATACTGAAATCCTCCGTGGGTTCGATGGCTATGACTACTATTCTTGTATCCTATGTGGGTCTGGCAGTACTTGACAACTGTTCTTGTATCCTATGTGAGTCTGACAGTATTTGACTCTGTACTTGTATCCTATGTGGGTCCGGTAGAGTAGCTGGTCTTGTATCCTTTGTGGGTCTGACAACATAGCTAGTCTTCTATCCTACGTGGGTCCGACATCTTAGATGAATCAGTTGCAATATCTGATCATCTCTATCTTCTTACAAAATGTGTACCTAAGTGAGATGAGTCTTGACTTTCAATCATTATCTTCTATATGATTGTTTTACTATCTAGTGTGTATTGGATTGTGCAATCCTGTTTGGACTAGATCAAACTTGGGCTAGGATGTTGGAGTTGAACTGGAATTGATGAGTTCGGTATATGTATGGGCATATACCTAAGTAGAGTTGGTTGTTACTTCGTGATTGTATCATTCCTTTGTGGTTTATCCATCATGGATTTTGGGAGACCATCAGGGGTCTCGGGGTCCCTATTGAGAAGCGTATACTCATCCCTACATGGGTTATACCTGCACTACGTTGTGTTGGATATAGACGATGGACAACACTGATCGAGGTAGGAGCTCATAGAGATGGATAGTACATAGAGGTGGATCACTGGACGAGACATACACGGAGCGGACGGCTGGAGCCGAGGAGCGGAGGAGACTATTTGTACCCACCCTTCAGGTGGGATTTACAGTGGATGGATCAGTGTTGATTCTTTACTTTTCTGCTATTGTATTCTCTTTTTAGTTGTACTTTACATTCAGTTGGGTTTGTATACTGGCCCATTTACTTTTCAGTACTTACTATTGTACTCAGTTTACTTAGTGTTTACAACTTCATGCTTACTATGTGGTGTTTGTTTTCATACATAAAGGCAATTTCTTCCCTTATATCGGGATTTAAACCTTTGGTGCTAGTCGCCAGCCCCTGGCCTATGGAAGGCGGGCTTGGGGTAGTCACGTCACAGGTCCCGAGGACAGGTCGTGACAAATTGGTATCAGAGGAGTTCGGTTCTACCACAGAACTCAGGACTCTGATCTTTCTTCTTTATAAAACAATAATGTTAAGGGTATTGAGTTTGGTTATCAGTCCAGGGAGTCCAGTGTTGGTGCGGCGGCCGACGTATCCATACACCAGGACCCTGACTTATGATTTCCGACTCAATGCACAAAAACATTAATTGCATGTGTGTTTCAATGTTTTCTTTGTGATTACTTGTGTCCGCTCACCAGGTATACTGTATTGACCATGGCGCACCTGTCTCTTTCCAGGATGGCCCCACAATGGCAGCCTGCTAGGGTTCAGAGCTTTGTGCGAGACGACATCCCACTGAGCAACAAGGCCTCGGGGCAGGGCCCTATTATAGTGGGGGCACCGGCGGTACTTCTACCCTCCTAGCCACCGATGCCACTAGCCCCAGCCGCTGAGAGTGCACGTCACCTTAGTGCACTGCACGAGTTTCAGCGTTAGAGACCGCCCAGGTTCTGCGGGGAGATGGACCCTCAGGCAGCCGAGGATTGGCTGGAGGCTGTTGTACAAGTTTTCAGGTTAGTAGGGACACCAGCTGACCTCATGGTGATACTTACAATGAGTCTCCTACACGCGGAAGCAAGTAGATGGTGGAGCCTGATGCTCTAGGTGCATGATGAGGCATCTCTCATTTAGTCAGACTTTGAGAGCCTCTTTCGCTTGAAGTTCATCCCAGCCACCCTCTGTGCGGTGAGCATTCAGGAGCTACTACAGCTGCGGCAGGGCAGCATGACGGTAGCCTAGTACTAGGCGAGATTTACCGATCTCTCATGCTATTCCACAGACATGGTATGAGACCCATTCTTTCAGGCCCGGACCTTCGAGCAAGGATTGAGGCATGAGATCAGGGCATCGATGATCTCCCTCAGCATTCTGACGTAGGCAGGAGTACTAGAGCGAGCCCTTCTTGTAGAGAGCTTTCTTGCAGAGCCTACACCAGTAGCGAGACCTACTGTGGGGCAGCATGTACCAGAATCTTCTGCAGTTGGCAGTCGACGGATGTCACAGGGGTCCAAGCGGACCAGACCATCAGGCGGATGACGTCAGGACATTGGATCATAGGTGCGGGGCACACGGCACAGAGCCAGTCTTACGAGGAGCAGATAGTGTTATGCATGCGGAGGGCAGGGCCACATGGCTCGTGACTGCCCGACCCGCCATGCAGAGGAGGAGCAGATGGTTGAGAGACCACCCAGGAAGAGGCAGAGGTTCGACCATGGTGGTCCGCAGGGAGTAGGTAGACTAGGCAGATGAGCTGGACGAGCAGCAGGAGGTGGCCAATGCTTTGAGGCTCTACCACTACCACCACCAGGAGGTCCACCCCGACCACAGGGAGCTGGCGGACAGAGGTACGCTCAGCTTCAGGCAGCAGATACCTACGACCACGACGCACGAGAGATGATTTGAGGTACTATCTGTGTCTACTCCACCCTTGCTATAGTTATTATAGACACTGGAACGAGTCATTCTATCATTGCCGCTGCCCTTGTTTAGTGCTCGGAGATTTCGATGGAGCTTTTGGCTCGATCCTTACGGCTAGAGACTCCTACGGGAGCAGACTCAACGATTACACACTGGTGCCGACAGTATAAGCTTACTCTAGGAGGCGAGAGATTCGGCTGGGATCTTCTTGTAGCGACATCGAGGCCTTACGATGTCATCTTGGGCATGGATTGGTTATCTACAGTTCATGCTCAGATCGCCTATATTAGGAGCAAGGTGTGGTGTGTTCGCACCGATGGGAGCAGCTTCACCATCACCAGTGAGAAGGGAGCCTTTTCAGTGTAGGATAGACTCACGCAGAGGAGAGGGAAGCCAATCACTCATCAGTTGGCTAGCCTCATCCTAGGAGCAGTTGACGTACGGAGTCTGAGTTTTCCTATAGTGGTGGATCAATATGCAGACATTTTTCCTGACGATGTTCCAGGACTACCTCCTCGCATATAGGAAGACTTTTATATTGACATGTACCCTGGGACAACCCCGATATCTACTATATCATATCGGATGGATCCCACTAAGCTTCGAGAGCAACGGGTATAGCTGGACAACTTGCAGGGAAAGGGATTCATCTGACCTAGTGTTTCACCCTGGGCTTCCCCGATTTTGTTCGCCGAGAAGGCAGATGGGAGCATGCTACTATGTGTAGATTATCGTCGCCTAAACCAGGTGACTGTGAAGAACAAGTATCCACTTCCATGGATTGACGACCTCTTTGATCAGCTCAAGAGAGCATGATAGTTCTCGAAGATAGACCTCAGGTCAGGCTATCATCAGCTCAGAGTTTGAGATGAGGATGTGCATAAGACGACCTTTAGATGTCGATAAAACCACTATGAGTTCTTGTCTATGTCTTTCGGCATAACCAATGCTACAGTAGTGTTCATGAGACTCATGGATAGGATATTTCAGCCTTATCTCGATCAATTTTTCATAGTCTTCATCGATGACATATTGATATACTCAACCATTGAGGAGGAGCACGCCTACCAATTGCGGGTTATACTGGACACACTTCGAGAGCACCATCTTTATGGTAAGCTCTTGAAGTGTCAGTTATGGATATGTGAGGTCCACTTCTTGGGACACGTCATCTCTAAGGTGGGAGTTGCGGTGTATCCTGCAAAGATCGAGGCAGTGATATCTTGGGAGCCACCCAGGAGCTTGATGGAGGTGCAGAGTTTCCTAGGTTTGGCTGGGTACTAACAGTGATTTGTGATAGACTTCTCCAGAGTTGTACACCCGCATACAGCTTTGACGAAGAAGGGGAACCCCTTCGTGTGGTCAAACAGATGTCAGCAGAACTTCTAGGAGCTGAGACAGAGATTGACCAGTGCATCCATCTTGAGGCTACCAGAGGAGGGAGTATGGTACGTAGTCTACTTCGATTCATCAGGGACCGGACTTAGGTGTGTCATGATGCAAGAGCAGGCAGTGATCGCCTATGGATCATGACAGTTGAGGCAGCATGAGCAGAACTATGCTTCCCATGACCTGGAGTTAGCAGCAGTGGTATTTTCTCTAATGATGTGGTGACACTATCTGATGGGCGAGCGCTTTATAGTCTACTCTGACCACCAGAGTCTCAGGTACATCTTCTCGTAGAATGACCTGAACCTGAGATAGCGGTGATGTCTCGAGTTCTACTAGGACTATGCCTTTTAGATAGTCTATACTCCTAGAAAGGGGAACTTAGTAGTTGATGCTCTATGCGGGAGGACAGGCATTCAGCTTATTGGAGAGGTGACAGAGCAGTTAGCCTCTTTGCAGATATCCTTCCTGGATAGAGACGGGGAATCCTTCCTTCAGTCGCTCACAGTCACACCTCCACTTCTTCAGCGGGTCAGAGAGGCACAGCTTGGATACTTTGACTGTGAGACGTGACCTGTACAGATTTCCACAATACATGCACCTGATGGTTTTTCTATAGAAGGAGAGCACGTCGTCCTTTTTAGAGGACATACCATGGTACCAGCTACTTTACAGGAGGAGGTTCTGAGAGAGTTTCACACTTCCCCTTTAGCGGTACATCTAGGAGTGGTGAAGTTGTACCAGGATCTCAAACGACAGCACTGGTGGCCGGGCATGAAGAAGGTTGTGGCAGAGTTCGTTTCTCGATGCCTCACCTCCCAGCAGGTGAAGGCAGAGCACCAGGTACCAGCAGGCTTGGTACAGCCCTTGGAGGTACCGAAGTGTAAATGGGATGGGATATCTATGGATTTCCTGAATGGGCTTCCACGTACTTCCAGAGGACATGGCTCCATTTGGGTGATTGTAGACCGACTCACCAAGTCGGCTCACTTATTACCTATCAGAGAGTAGGCCTCAGTGGGTAGTTTGGGATGCCTCTACATTCAGGAGATTGTACGGCTTCATGGTGTGACATCATCTATCATTTATGATCAAGATGCTCGCTTTACTTCCTGGATTTGGATGGGGTTTCAGGAGGCATTCGGGACGCATCTACGTCTGAGCACCGCCTTTCACCCTCAAACGGATGGTCGGACAGATAGGACCATTCAGACTCTCGAGGACATGCTCCGTGCATGTGTCCTCGACTTTGGTCGCAGCTAGGTGGATCACCTACCCTTGGTGAAGTTTTTGTACAACAACATCTACCACTCCACCATCGGGATGGCACTATACGAGGCATTGTACGGCCGACCATGCAGATCACCTATGTGCTGGACAGACCCTGGGGAGTCAGTGCTTGTCGGACCAGAGATGGTCTAGGCCATGATAGAGAAGGTCCAGGTCATGCAGGAGTGGATGAGGATAGCTCAGAGCCGACAGAAGTCTTATGCTGACAGGATGCAGAGACCACTAGAGTTCGAGGATGGGGACCATGTTTTCTTGTGGGTCTCACCTCGACGTGGATTACAGTGATTTGGCCAGGGCGGCAAGTTATCTCCGCGCTTCATAGGACCATTCCAGGTTCTCAGCAGGATAGGCGAGGTGGCTTATCACCTGGCTCTACCACCTCAGTTGCACAGGGTGCACGACATCTTCCATGTATCTCAGCTGAGGAGATACGTGCAAGACCGAACACATATCATCGACCATGGGGAGCTCGAAATTAATGACGGGGTGACCTTTGTAGAGGTCCCGGTGGAGATCGAGGATTGACAGGAGTGAGTCCAACGTGGACAGTCGATTCCTCTAGTGAACATCAGGTGGCAGCACGGGAACCTCCCGGAGAGAACCTGGGAGTGGGAGGCTCAGATGTGTGCTTAGTACCATCATTCGTTCTGATAGTTTGTGATGTATCTTTATGGGGTTATAAAGCCCTGAGGTGGGTGTAATGTAAAGACCCGTAAATTTCAAAAAAAAATTACTTAATTTATTTTGGATTTTACGAGTACATAGTTTCTGACAACACCTAATCCCGAGGCCCGATGTGCCCGGAATCAATTTCCAAAGTTTAGCTTGGGTACGTTCAGTGAACGAATGAGCGGGTTTTCCTAACTTTTGAACCAATGCTCGGAATTGAAATTTGAGGGCACCGATGAAACCGTAGCGCCGGTAATTTCATAAGAAGATATTTTCTGGAGTTGTGTTTTCTCGAGAAGAGTTGTTAAAAATGTGAAGAATAAAGATATAATTGTTTTACAATTTTATTTTTATTTCTTTCTTTATGGTTTAAGTGTTAAGGGAAATAAAGTTGGGTCACAAATTTATTCCTCCCTACCTTGTGGTTTAACATCCATGTGGGGGAATTGGGGTGGGGCCCACATGAGCCCCTACCTCCTTCAAATTCCCTAACACCCCTTTAAACCCCCATCTTGATTTTATTTTTTGTAACTCATCCACTCTTCCACATTAATGCATGACAATTAAACGCCTAATTAATTTGACAACACAGGTTAATTAATTTGGTGAATTCAAGTTTTGAATTTTGAAAAATGTTGGCATGAGTAATAAAATAAGGAAAAGCATTATTTTATTATTGTGGTATCGTTGTGTGGAGATTTTGGGAGAGAATACTCTAAGTTTAAAGAATGCGAAGAATGCCAAGGCTTCGACGAAGAACGCCGTCACCGCAGGGAGAGATCGACGAGCCATATCTTCTTCTCTCCGCAGCCGGTGTGTGATGATGTTCCCTTCTTGGACGCACGCCTTTCCATCTCTTATCTACTTTAATGAAAGGGATACGACGCTTCCTCCTCAGATGTTCTCCGTCAACCTATACGGAGATTCACCTCGTGACGCCGTTTTCCCGCGACGATCGTCATTTGAAAACTATTTCGAGGTAGGGGTTGTTTTTACATTCAGAATTAATTGACGTACTCTGTTAGTTCTTTGGACACCTGTTATCAAAATAACGGAGGAGGTCGGCCCCACAAACATGGCCGAACCTCCTCCCCTTTTGTTGTTGAATATCTTGTGGCTTAGAATGGAGGCGGAACGGTGCAACGACACCGTGCGGGAATGAGGTAAATCGCGGTGAAGGTGCATGGTGCCGTCGCGCCACGTCAGTGAAGCAGAAGGAAGTTGCGGCCAAAACGGGCCGTGACATAGGGGCATGGTGTCGTCGTGCCGTCACGCCGTACCGAAGAACCATGGAGGGGCGTGGCCAGGGCGGGCCGCGGCAGAGGGGCGCGCCGCCGTTGCGTCGCGCCAGTTAGACAGGAGTCACAGCCTAAGGCCGCGGTGGTGCAGAAAAGGGTGGCCGGAACCGCCGACCGCCAGTACTCAGGAAGCGGGACCAGCTGGTCACGCACGACACAACCGGTCGGCCAGATCTGAGAATTCCGGGGGTTGTAACCCTCATCAGATGATGAGGCGTGCCCCTCCACGTGGGGGCCGCCATTTCAAACCAAGGGGGGCTACTCCCCCCCCCCCCCTCGCGTCTGCATAGCGTGCGACGCCGCACCGGGCCGGACCGCCCGCGCTGTGATGGACCCCCGCCCCGGGCCGTGCCGCGCCGGTTGGGCCGGACCGCGCTAGCCGGGCTGGGCCATGCCCAACAAGGCTGGACCAAGATACGGGTCGTGTCAACCCAGTTCGGGCTGACCCAGGGGGTATTGGGCCAGGTCGGACCGGGCCCAAACCCCCTGTTTTTGGACAATTTCGTTCAAACGCCCATATCTTGGGTTACGGACCACCGATCAATGCACCTTCCATTGCGTAGTGATCCTTGGATTGAGACGGTTGTATCAGTTTATTAAACTCAAGGTTTTGGAGAACTTTCGGTACGTCCGGGTTGGTTTGAACACGAAACCATCAGGGCCTTTGGAGCGGAAACGCTTATAACTTGAGCTCCGGACATCAGATTGACGTGCTGTCAATTTTGTTAGATTACTCTTAGTGAGACAGTTCTTTTGATATAATCTTCTTGAGTTTTGGACATAGTTGGAGTATGGTTGGGTTGGTTTTGACTTAAAAAACAACCGGGCCTCTCGGACGAAAAAGCTAGTAACTCTCAGACTGGGCGTCCGATTGACTCACTGTCTGTCGCGTTGAGTTCCTATTGACGAGATGGAACTTTGGGATACATCAAATCTGGACTTCGTGTCAGTTGATGTATCGAAACACTTGGATCGTGGAGTGGGCCCTCCCAGAATCGATCATGTCGTGTGCGGGAACCCTAGAGATGGATGCGACTGCGATGAGGATGACGACTGTACTGGGATCCTCCGTGGGTTCGGCAGCGATGACGACTGTACTGAAATCCTCCATGGGTTTGACGGTGATGAATACTATTCGTGTATCCTATCTGGGTCCGGCAGTACTTGACTACTGTTCTTGTGTCCTATGTGGGTTCGGCAGTATTTGACTCTATACTTGTATCCTATGGGGGTCCAGCATAGTAGCTGGTCTTGTATCATTTGTGGGTCCGACAGCTTAGCTGGTCTTATATCCTACATGGGTCCAACAGCTTATATGAATCAGTGGCTACATCTAATCATCTTTATCGTCTTACGAAATGTGTACCGGTGTGAGCTGAGTCTTGACTTTCAATCATTATCTTCGATATGATTGTTTTTCTATCCTGTGTGGATTGGATTGTGCTATCATGTGTGGACGAGATCGAACTTGGTCTCAGATATTGGGGCCGAACTAGAATTGATGAGTTAGTTATATGTATGGGCATATACAAAAGTAGAGTTGGTTGTTACTTCATGATTGTATCATTCCTTTGTGGTTTATCCTTTGTGGATTCTGAGAGACCATCGGGGGTCTCGGGGTCCCTACTGAGTAGCGTATACTCACCCATGTTCGAGATATGCCCACACTACATTGTGTTGGATGCAGATGATGGACAATACTGATTGAGTTAGGAGCTCGTAGAGCTGGACGTTGCCTGGAGGTGGATCACTAGATGAGATGTACACGGAGTGGACGACTGGAGCCGAGGAGCGGAGGAGACTATCTGTACCCCCCCTTCAGGTGGGATTTCCAGTGGACGGCTTAGTGTTGCTGCTTTACTTTTCTGCTATTGTACTCTCTTTTCAGTTGTACTTTACTTTCAGTTGGGTTTGTATGCTAGCCCATTTACTTTCCAGCACTTACTATTGTACTCATTTTACTTAGTGTTTACTTCTGCTTGCTTACTCTGTGGTGTTTGTTTTATTATATAAAGGCAATGCCTTACCTTATATCGGGATTTATGCCTTAGGTGCTAATCACCATCATTTAGCCTATGGAAGGCGGGCTTGGGGTAGTCATGGAACGGGTTTCGAGGACGGGTTGTGACATGATCATGAAGGTAACTCCTTTCAGCAAATCAGGGAGACCATCTCAGTAAATTCTCTTGGGAGATTTTATATCCATGAAATAGTGTGCTGTCATGGGGTTCCTCATACCTTTGTATTGGATAGGGAAACCAAATATACATACTATTTTTGGCATAGTTTACAGAAGGGGTCGGGTACAGATGTTCTTCCTAGCACAACATACCACCCTCAGACATATGGCTAGTCAAAGCGCATGATTCATGTGCTTGAGGATATATGGATAAAATGCATCCAAAATTTTCGGGGGCTCTTGGGAGGGGAATATAACCCTAGTTTAATTCACCAAAAAAATATCTACAAGGAGACTATATGGATTTCACCATATGAGACTTGGTATGGTAGGTCATGTAGATAAAGTCTATCCTAGTTAGAGGGAGGGTAAGTAGCTTTAGTCTGACCTTGTCCCATTTTGATGACTTTGGATCAGGTCTAGCTGATTCAAAAATGGATTGCTACCACACATTAAATGAAAAAAATCATAGGACAATATCCATCAATGACCTATATAGTTTAAATTTGGGGATAAGGTATTTTTACAGATCTCACCAAGGTTGGGAGATAGATGGATTAGGAGATAGGGTAATCCTTCACAATGATATGTCGAGATATTTGAGATTATGGAGGAAGTTGGACCAATATCTGATTATTTGAGGTTACCTAGGAGGTACTGAGCTATGCATGAGGTATTTCATGTATCACCTTTTTTCACTTATCCTAGACCAATCTCACACTCTATATCCAGATGAGGTGGAGCTATTGGTTGATGCATGATTTTTGAATTATCCTATTCATATTAGTTATAGTATCATGATGGTTCTATGAGGTTGGTCAGATCCTCTAGTAAAAGTGTTATGGCAGAACAACCATTTATAGGATGAGACTTGGGAGTGGGAGGCCAATGTAAGTTCTCAGTGGCCAGTGTTATTCTTATGTGATTCCTAACCACCCTTGGAATGGAAATTTATGGATAAATTTCTTAAAGGGGAAATTGTATGATCTTAGGTTTTCTTATGATATAAATATCTATTTTTATGTTTAAATCCATGGTTTTGACCTAATATGTGTTTCTAATTATATCATGTTTGTTTTGGAGGATTTCAGGTATTTTTTAGAGCCTAGAGACTAGATTTTGGAGAAAAATAGCTAGCCTTCATGGTTAAGAGAAACTGTGAGACCCAGTCCACATGGATAAAGTAACTGTGTGACAGATGGAAAGAGGGGTTTAGGAGGCCGCACAGTTTGAATAAATTATGCCACTAAGAGTGCACTACTATGTGGCCCACCATCATTTTTTCGTAGAAATGTGAAAAATGGATTACACATGGTTTTCTAAACCATACACATAGAACATGAAAGGTCTGCCTTAAGATAGTGAAGGGAACAGGTTTGGTGAATGATTTGGAAAATTTTGCATCTAAACCATGTGACAAATTTAATAGAGGTAAAGAGACCACTTCACCTGTAAAATATCTTATGACCTAAATTAATTTAATTTTTTTCTTCTTAGGGACAACATCTTCAACTTGCTATCTCCCTTTTGAAGCTAATTCATATCATTGGCTCTCATTCCTTCATCTAAACTCAGATTCAACTGTCGATCATCTTGTTGGATCAACATCTATAAGTTCTTTGGTCATATTAAATCATTCATCATTATTCTTCATATCGATGGAGTTATTTAGAGGCAATCTAATATGCCATATTTCCAAACATTTCATCCATTCTTCTTTTTTCTCCCAATATAGACAATATAAGAGATCAATACTAGATGAGTTTTATACAACAATCATATTGTAATTGGTTTATAAATTTTCCTTAAAGTTTGGTACTTTATACAGCTATTTTCCATTGTGACACATGATGAAATTCTTCAAAATTAACCTAAAATGAAATTATGTTTTTGATTAAATTAATTTGAACCTGTATAGGTTTCCCATTAGTACTTTTGATATTTTTTGAGGTTGTTTCCCCATCCTAGGCCACCCATGGCTTGTGTCCTTTTATATGCCCATTTATATACCACTCCAATGGGTGAGTGTCATCTCACCAATAATTTTTGGATCTTGATATATTGAATAAATTAAATTGAGATGTTTATGAGAATGTTATGCCACATTTCCATGTGATTACATGATATGAATTGATTTAGTTGTTTATATGAATTTTAAATAATTTTTCGTATGACTTGGATAAAATCATTGGATGTGAATTGTTGTGAGATGATTAATGAAATGAGAATAAATTGATTGTAGTAGTTTATGCCTTAGATGAGATCCCTGGATTATGATTCCATTGGATTCCATGAAATGTTATATTATATGGGTCTGGTTTACGATAGTGGATTCCTTAGATATATCCTTCTTGGATCCAAATTCAGTTGGATTCCATGGGCCTTTCTACACCTAGGATATGGATTTCTTGGACTCGTATTGGGAATGTACTATTAACATGCTCCTTGGAATCCACCTATTTATTCACAGAGTTTCTATTTTTGTTCTCCAAGGATTGGAAGTGGATGCCTTATTATACTATAACTTGGATCCAACCCATTGTGGTAAGACACTTTTGATTACATTGTACATCTATTGTTGATGTTATACTGACATAATGGCCGAAATACATTCATTTTTCTTTATTAGTTTTGATAATAAACCTTTTAAGGGGTGAGGTGGAACCCTTACAAGGACAGAAGGATTAGAGACAATTAAATGTCTCATAGTTATTAGAGGGAATCACCTAGAAAAGACAACTTCGAGCTGCTCCTCCCCAGCACATGTCACGATATCATCACTCCAACTTTTGCAGGGCTGGTTGGCTAGCAGTCATGTACAGAGCTACACAGGACCGATACTGATGGAAAATTCTTACCCTCTCGTTCTTCCAATTCTGGTTAGCTCTTCCTTGGTGAATGCACATGCTCTGAATCCCCATCAGGAGCCTTGTCCCTTGTAGTCTGACAGGTACATCTCCAAATTCATATTTGCAAAAGGTATTGGGGTGTCTTAATGGTTTTGAGGTGGCATAAGCACATTGAAAGACAACTGGTCCATAGGCCTTGGGTCGCTTGAAATCCTTACAGGACCTGAGGATCAAACTGGTAGCCTAGAGGCCTAGATTGATGAATAGTTCTAACTACCACAATAACGAAAAGTACATACTATAGTACCTATTAAAACTCCTTCTACAGTACTACTACAATAACCCAAAAATATGTCTCCAGCCATATTTGATCTCAACTCTCTTGTATACACTTGTTGAGTCCTCACCAACTGGGCTAAGCCTCATGTTATATTGTCGATTTTATACACTCATGGTTATAAATCATGGACATTATGGGTATTATACATTAGATTGTACAGTGTGTCCCTAATTGATGTTATACACCTGATTATATGGCATGTCCATTATGGATATCATTATTGAGGTTTTTAGATATCCCTATTATGGGTGTAATCATAATTGGTTAGACTGAATAACACGGTATTTTTTTTATTTATGATTTATAGTTTCCCTTTCTTATGGGAGTTTGATTATGGTTGATAGGATTGATAGTATCACTTTCCAATTATTATATTTGTATTAGGAATTTCACTTGTACTACTATTATAGTGGTTATATACTACACACTACTTTAGATTATTATACATAGCCAGGACTTGTTATAGACACAATTGGTGGTGGACTACTAATTTTTACTCCCTATTCAGGTTGTAGTTGGCTACCTAGATAGACTTCATAGAAAACTTTAAACACCAGGGAAAGAACCAACATCATTATTCTTGGTTTTTTTCATTAATTATGCGTATGATATCATATGACAAATAAATGATCATGATACAAGCTGGGATTGTAAATTTTTATCCCTTTTTACCATTTTATATATGTATTATACTAATTATTTGTATACCTATTTTCTTAATTTATAGAGAAATCACATGACACGTCAATTTGTATATGATATTTCCTTTGGAGTCAGTCATTATTTACTATATTAGATGTTTAACTTCCATATGGTTGATTTACTACTTCTACCATTGATTTTTGATATCATACCATCGTGTTACACACTGAAGTGATGGAATAGTCTCCCCACAGACACACCTTAGGCCCTTGATACAAGACGAAAGCCTCTAGTGTTTGGGGAGGTGTTCTTGATACCGTGAGACTCCCTAGCTCGGGGAACTATTTATTGGATTCTCAATCGGGATGTTACAATGATTGGAAATTCCCATTCATGCAACATCATTACCAGATCGGGAACAAATTTACTAGAGTATAAGGGTTAGTTCATGAAAAAAATTTATTATTGGATAGGTTTTCAATCTTTCCATGATGTTTTCATATAGCCCAGTTTATCCTATTAAATAGGAGGTATGATTTTCGAGACATAAGGTGTATTTTATGAGAGAGTTTATTTCACCTCTAATCATAGTGAGCCTTAAATTTCCATGGGTATTTGGGAATACCAACATTGATGAAGAATTGTTTCTGATTTTAGTCCTTCCATAAACATGATCTCAGTATTTTGAAATCAATTAAAATTTATTCTATCTTATTTAATTGTTGTTAATATATATCTTGATTTATTTCAGGATTTGAGTATCTTTGATGATGTTTTTCCATTTCATACTGAATATTTGTAGTACCATTCCCCCATGAAGACATTTAAATAGAACTCATAAGAGATATATCAATGAACCATGACAAGTGATACCTCTATTTGATTCAAACATCAAGGAGATAGTGGTTTGTGTGGGCTAATGTTTTGGGTAGGTTGCCCCACCCATTACCATTTAGGATCTACTAGCAAAACATTAAATTGATAAAACTAAATGTCATTCTTAGAGGTTTTTTGGAAGAAACCACTAGTTTTAAAATTATTGAATGATCCTCATATGTCAAAGGAATATTGATTTTATTTTCTTTATTTCTTGTAAATTTCAAATTCAATAAAGGAAAAACGTTCTACCATCAAACTTGAAGGGGCTAGCAAGAGTTATTGGGATTTATTAGTTACATTTAATAAAAGAGAAGGATTATAGTGGAAAGTAATCAAATATAATTCCATGGAGTTGTTATTTCAATAATTTATTTTTATTCTTTAGTCTACGAAATTTCCCAGCCTCCAACAGTGAGATATATTTTTGACACGGTATGAAAAATGATTTGAAAAACATTTTGAAGTATCTTATGAGGTATTATCAAATAAGAAGATAAATGAATGAATATTTAATATGGTTATTAGATATGATATTCGATATCAGGTTTACATGATGAATCCTACATCTTATGTGAAATTACTAGATATATCTATGATGGTTGATCTTGATTTGGATGGTATGTGAGAGTTTTTGGGACTACCTCCTATTCCAAGTGACAGTTCTATTAGTTCCTGTAAAGGAAATAGGAAATGGGAAGATTCTCCGGGTATGTCCCAAAATTAGGAATTATCCGCACATTTTATTGTGCCTAGAAAAGATCCATTGACTTTATTTCAATGAAAAAAGATGTATAATTCCAAACGGGTTCATATAGAGGCAATAAAGATTTATAGTTCCTATGGTCACTTAGGCCACATAAAAAAGTTATTTCATGTATTTTCTACCTTGTGTAGTGTCACAAGATCATCAAAACTAAATATAATATTGGTTCAATATTATTTTTAAAGATATATGGGGTTCTATATATAGGAATCTTGGATGAAGCTTCTTCACACAGTGGATGATTCTCCAAAGGAAACTGATGTGGGTCTAAAAACTATAAGAGTTACCATCACTATAGCTTTATTTGTAGTGATTTTTCTATTTAATACAAGTGGATCTCATTTAATCATATTGAATAGAATTTTTAATATATTAAACATTACTCTAGATCATATTCCTTATGTGAGAATTATTTATACACCCATCTAAAATAAGAGAGAGTGGAGTCTCTGATTCCCCACTTTTGCCTTATCTTTATTAGAGATCTGTATCATTTTTAATTTTCTACTTCTCAATATGAGACTGTTGAATGTCATTTTCTGGATAGTTTAGATGATTTACCTTAAATATTAGATTGAATATTATCCTTTATACGTCTTCTATACTACCCCTGATGGGGTGTTCCATGTCTTCCATGGAGAATGGGACCTGAGGTTGAGTAGAGTCGAACCACCTCTTCTGAGGTTGGCCTGGATGATATCTATGTTTCATTTTGACCTAGGGTAGGAATATTTAAGGGGTGATATTCCTATAGTGGTCATTGAATTTCTTGGAGATTTTCCATATGAATTTATATCTTTCCATCGATAGGGTAGGTAGTGTTTTCTATTGACATGGTACCTGGTACCTATCCTATTTCCATTCCATCTAACAAAATGAAACTAATTGACCTGAAATAATTAGAGAATCATTTTGATGATTTATTGAATAAAGTATTTTTTCATCTCAAAAGTTTTTCACCTTGGGTGACACATATAATTTTTGAAAGGAAAGGTGATAGAACCCTTCACCATTTTGTTGATTACTGAATACTTAAATAATTCAAAATAATGAACATTTATTTGTTTCATTATATTAACGATTTGTTTGATAAATTTAAATGGGTGAAGTGATTATCCAAGATTGATCTTCAGTCTAGTTATCACAAGCTTATAATCAATGATTATGATATCCTAAATACCACCTTTTAGAGCATGTATATTCATTAAAAGTACCTTATTATGACTTTTTTTCTAACCAATGCTTCAGTAGTTTTATTGGAACAGATGAATTAAATATTACACATCTATATTGAATCATTTGTGGAAGTATTTTTGTTTAAAAAATTTGTTGAATCTAAAACAAAGAAAGATTTTTTAATTTATCTAATGGTATTTAGGTGAATTTTTAGAAATATCTAACATTACACAAAACATTCGGGATGTAATTTTTGGATTTGGGAATTGAAGTTATTATGACACATCATCTCAGAAAATGGTATTTTAATTGATCCTAAGAAGGTGATGGATATTATTGGATGGTAACAATGGAAAACTATGTATAGAGATTAGAATAATCTTTGACTTAGTGGGGGTATTACCATCGACCTATAAAATATTTCCCTATATTGGAATCTCTAATGAATGCTCCCTCTCAAAAGGGAGTAAAGTTCTTGTGGGATTCAAAAGGATATAATTGTTCTGATCAATTGATGTTTATTTCGTATTATTTTCCATTATTTACTCTTCTAGAAGATGGATATGATTGTTTGGTCTTCCATGATGTATCTAGTTATGGTGTGGGTTGTGTTCTCTTGTAGGGTGATCACATGGTTCCCTATGATTCCAAATAACTTATGCAACATGATAATAATGATCCTAATCATGATCTAAAAATAATATAAGTGATTCATTATCTTTATAGTTGGAAGAATTAACTATTTATATAATGGTTTAACATTTATTATGATTATGAATGCCTGAGTTATATCTTCTCTCAAAAGATTTAAATATCTATTAGAGTTGATGGGTAGAATAACTGAAATAATTTCATTTTGAAATTGTAAACATTACTAGTAAGGGGAATTTTATTCTTGATTCATTTATTGGGAATCTTCTTGCCAATGCTATGAAAGAACATTTTGAACTATGGAGCGTGATCTCAATCTTACATACATTTGTTTTTAAATTTGAGAGGATGAGACTCATATGGTTCTGAGAAAATGTACATTTTTACATACTCTCTTTTTAAAATGATTCTTCAGTAATATTATCTCTACGATATGGAATATGGCATTAATTACTTTCTTTATTAGTGGGAGACCATCAGTGACTGGTCATTGTCTTCTAAGGGAATATTATTCTTTATTATAAGGTACTTGGTACTGATTGTTTTTAGAAAATTTGGGATAAGAGATAACCGTAATTCATAGTGGTGTATTATACCCTGGATCATTGAAGATGTTATATGATATGAGGTAATGATTCTGGTGGCAAGGTATGAGCTGAGATATCACTAATTTTGTTTCCCAATGTTATACTTGTTATAATGGTAAGGAAAAGAACAAGAATACATTATTATTTTTTCATTCACTTTCTACAGTGACTTGGATATGGAATGTGATTTTAAT
This sequence comes from Viscum album, assembly GCA_963277665.1. Taxonomy (NCBI): domain Eukaryota; kingdom Viridiplantae; phylum Streptophyta; class Magnoliopsida; order Santalales; family Viscaceae; genus Viscum; species Viscum album. Next base: position 1,303,511,244 of record OY728130.1, on the reverse strand, counting down.
GGAATTTGTGGTTTAGTTTACATGTACTTTTCAAGGGAATAATGAAATATGGTTAGTGACTGATTGACTAATGAAATAAAATAACATTTATCACATTATTTATAAAAATATTATAAACATTGAAACTTTGTATGTAGAGGATATCATTAGATTAGAGGAGGTTCCATATATTATAGTTTTTTATAGGGGTCCCCAATTAGCTTTCTATTTATGGAGAAGCCTCTGTGAGGTGATGCAGTACCAAGTTAGATTGATAATGAATTATCATCCACATATGGATGGCTAGATATAAATATCTATATAAATCCTACAATACATGCTTCGTTCTTATGTTCTCAACTTTGGTGGAGTTTGGGATAGGTACTTGGGAACATTTGAGTTTTTTTATGATAACTATTACACTCCAAGATTTCATAGTATGTTATCTCATTAAAGTAATTCAACAGCTTGCGCTACACGCAACACCGAGTTTGAGTGCACCAGAACTTACCAAACTAGACATTCAAAATGTGGTTATGAATAGTTTTAACTGCAATTTGAATCTTATATACTCTATATAATTTTATAATCCATATTATGTGTTTCTTAAACATAATATAAGAACAAATTAATTTTTCAGATAAAAGAAGTGTTTTTCAAAAAATGAAAATTTACCACCTTTTAATGAAAATCCCTTTTTAAAACCAATATTTGACACTTTTATATATTCAATTGAATTAAATTAAATTATTCATTATAATGAAGACATAAAATTTTAGTTTGGATAAATTTTTTGTGCTTTTTGATAACTTTAATTTTTTGAGGAATAGTGAAAATTCTATGTTTTAATTGAATTTTTTTTAATTGAAATAATTTATAATGATAAATTATGCATCTGAATGGTTTTGAAGTTTAATTAGATTATATTTTTAACATTTAAAACAATTAATGTCATTATAAGTAATTTCACATTTAAATTTTACATAAACAGATGTCAATCTTTTGATAGTTTTTACTTTTTTAAAACCCACTTTTTGGTTTGGACAACGGAAATTAATTTTAAATTAATTAATGAAACTTATAGGTTTTGAATTTGTTAAAATAAATATCCTCTTTGGATTCAGAATATCAAAATTAGCTTATAGTGATTTTTTTTATTTTTCTGAAAATATTCAATTTTTGACTAATTGTGAAAAACACTACGATATTGTTTAAACCAAAAATTTAATTTAAATAATTGTTTATTTTATTTAAATATATTTTGAGTCAAAATTGATATATAATACCTATATAAGTTCAATGTAATTCATTGGACTCATTTTATAATAAAAATATATGTATAAAGTTTTGTTGAACTTTTTACTGTCTTTTACCCACCTACAAGAAGCATTTGAAAATTTTCATAAAACTCAATTTTACCACTTTTGTGAATTGAATTTAAAAAATACAAGAGAAACAGTTGATATCATTAAGTAAAATTTGGTTCAATAATTTGAAAATAAATTTTGGCGACTTTTAACTTTTGACTTTTATTTACCATTGTTAAAAGAAAATAGGGTAATTAATTGTAAAAATGATATTATAATTACCCTAGAACATGTCCTAATTCTATTGGATAAGTGTATTTCTACCAAAAAAACCTTAGGAATAAAATATGATCCTTTAGGTCTACTTTTATTAGATTAGGAAATTTATTATTATTTCATTAAAAAAAGAGTTAAAATTGTTTAATTCAATGTTTATTAACTAAACCATTTTTAATATAGGGTTATAAAACCTAAAAAATCTACTATGAATATTCATAAGAAAGATAAAAATATTTATTACATAATGTTATTTTATATAAAAATTTTAGACATTAAATAATTAAATATATTTAAGACTTAATTATGATGCAGTAATTACCTTATTAATGAATGATTAAAATAATTATTATTTTAAATATCCAAATAAATGTAAATTGAGACTTCTGATGAATTAAAAAAATTACAGGTTACTATGAAATATTATGGCTGATTAAATAAATTGTGTTCGAAGTGATAAGGTTTTTATGACTTTCACAAAAACAAAATACCAAATAGTGTCAAAATTGACATAAATTAGTTTTTAAAAGAAATACTATATTATTGGTTGATATAATATTCCTAAAAATATGAGGTTCAGACAAAGGGATTTAATAATGTTATATATGTCTTTAATGAACCACTTTAGGTTCTCTTGGAATTTTATTGTATGTTTATGAACCATATAGTGTAATAATACAATAATACATGGTAAAAGTAAAACTATTTAACTAAGAGTTAAATCTAAAAGATAATGTTAAAATTATAACCTAAACATGTCCAAAAACTATTGGTTGAGAGGATTTCGACCCATAACCACCTAAAGAAATAAATAAATTCATTTTGAGACATTATAATCCGAATATGATTGTATAATAAATTAATATTATAATCTTTTCCTAAAGTAACCCTCACCCCTCTTATAAAAGGGCACTTTCTCTTATCTCAAAATCACACCACCAAAGCCATTTGGCTTGGCAAAACCCTACACAAATATCCTCCCAACTTCCAGAAATTCAACCTAGAGTACTTAAATTGATCATAAAACCAAACTAAGGTGACATTTTGATCAACTCAAAAGGAGACACCTGAAGAAGAGGTCATAATTTCACCACCATCCTTCAAGTTCGTTTCTTCTTCCACTTCCTCTTTCTTTTTTGTTTACATACGAGTATAACAACTGCAGTACCTCCAACATACTTTCATGTTATTATTAATATTGTACAACCATATTTATTATTCTCTCCATCCTATAAATGATGAAGTCACTATATGTGTGTACGTATGGCTTACCATATCCACGTTGTGGTGTAGTTTGTTATTCAAACACTTCATTATTTAGATGGGTATAATAATGAGTATAACTGATTTAAATAATAAATTTAACATGTTAATTATTCTTTATATATTATATACCATCCGATTACATACTACTTCACCATCAATATAATGATATTGTCACTCGTGCTTACGTACAGATTATCGTCTCCCCAACACGATGAGATCCATTTCCATATTCACCACTAAATGATGATTATAAAAATATATATTTTTAATAAGTACAGAATATATGACATAATATTGATACTGAATATATATATTTATATATTTTTTTATGTGTGTATGTACTAACATATATCTTATTCACTTACATTCATTCAATATGATATGAAAAAAGAAACAACGTTTATGTGTATGTACGGCCTACCGTCTCCATAAATGGTGTTTTCCATTTCATATATCTATCTATTATACGTATTTATATTCTAAATATAAATGATATATAAATCAAGAGTTATATTCTGCAAGTATGTAAATCATGATCTAGATGATACGATCAAGAATAACAAGTTTAAACATGTTCGATAAAGAAAGTGAATATTACCGGAAATGTTAATTTAACATGGAAATCATTATTAAATGGGAAGTATAAAGTCATAAATGAATAATTAATGATATAATAAATATTAATATGGTTTTTTTAAAATTTAATAACATACTATGGTCATTATATATAAGGATAAACGTACCCTAGACCGAAGAAAAGTGTAAGGTAAGTGTTATTTCCTCAATCTTAATATTATCCGAGATTGTTTATGTGTTAGTATTTACCGAGACATATTTATCATCAATACCCATATTTCATAAAAATGTTTTCAAAAGGAATACTTTATGGATTAATGGGAGGTTCTATTTAACTAGATCATCATTTTAAATGTTTTAAAGATTTATCTTTCTAAATGCTTTTAATTAAAGTCATTGTTTGCAAAATGATTTTGAAGATTTATTTATATGGACATGAATGTTTTGAAATGATATTTCTTTTAAAATGTTTCAAAGTGTTATGGGACACTTTTATTCAAAAATATATTTTAAATTATTCCTTTATAAATGTGTGACTATTAAATGATTTCACAAAAAGGGATATTTCTCTCAAAAAGTTATACTGATCATTTTCAACTATGTCAGCATTCTTTACGGGTTATTATTCTTGATAGAGGTTGATTTATTATAGTACCATCTTCCATAATGTATTGATGAATTTATGATATGTTTGACTGTGAATTTTACATTTTTATTCCATTCATGGTTTATGGGTAATTTATTGACATTTCATATGCTAGTTTTAATACGACTGTTTATGTTATGTTTCAACATTTTCATACGAGGAATGCAGTAGGCTTAGTAAGTGATGGATGGAGCCCGTTATAGCTCCTCGATGCATCGGTTGGTCTAATTAGACAAACTAGTGTCTTGGCGTAATGCCTTGACAAAAATTTTAATTGTAGTCTTAGCACATGACCTTGACTATGTGGTAATGATGTCTGGCATTATCCATTCACTCATTATGAAATTAGTTATTACATGTGATTATTCAACAAGTAGAATATCCATGTGCATGTTTATATAGTGATGTTTGATTTATTTTTTCCACATTATGTTAAAGATTATGTTTAAAAAGGATTTTATTTTTATTACACATATTTCCTTAAAAGTTTATAACTTCCGCTAAATTATTTACCCTTAATGAGCATATGAGCTCACCCATTTCTTTTGTTTTATTTTCCTAGGATTCCAAGAAGTGTATTATGATGTATATTCAAGGTTAATCTAAAGGGAATAATGGTGGTATCAAATAACTATCAATGTTGTATTTTATGTTTGAAATGTCAATGTAAAGTTAATGTATGTAATCTATTTTCCAAGACTGCTAAACTGATTAGTCCTTCAGGACATGATTCCTTGTAATCATGCTAATGTAATAAAATAATACACCGACTCTGGGCTTCTGGGGTCAGGGTGTTACAATAACAGCTACCAGTCATCCATCAAGATGGAACCCTTTGTGGCCTTTTATGGATGACCTTGAAAATCTCTATTATCTTGGCCAATGATTGGTGAAGTTCCATGGGAGGACCATGTTTGGTCTAAGAGATGATAACAAAGATCTTGTTTATTCTTCAGAGAATGGTGATAAATTAGCATTAGTATATATCATATGTTGATCTTCATTAATTACCTTGAGCAATTTAATTTAGTGACATTGTGTTTTGTGATTTTAACCTCAGTTAGGTCACCAATGGATTGGGAAATACAAAAATCTATAACCGATATATATGGAACCATTTAATTTTGATGAAAATATTAGAATAGAGGAATACCATTTAGATTTTACACCTCATTTTACATAAATTCATAACATGTTTCACATGTTACATCTCATAAATTGTCTCTCTAAACCATCTCTTGTTGGGATATGGGGAGAAATTGACGTGGAACCTGATTTATCTATGATTGAGAAACTAGTTTATATTTCTTATAGTGAGATGAATGTTATTTGGGAAAATTCCATACACCTAGTTCAAATGTTTTGAAGTCATGGTTTTTATTTTCTTGGGACTTGGGATCTTGAGTAACTAATTATAGAAAAATGACAGCATCTATTTCTAAGGAGTATTCTTGGAAGGATTTTTAAGGGTTACATAATATTTATAGTTTCGAAATTGTAATATATTATTACCAATATTCAGTTACTTTTATCGATTGATTTTTCTCATCCTTTGTTTAGATCTTGAGTTTGGTTGTTTATTCAAGACAAGTTAAAATAAAATTTTAGTGGCTTGAGAAAGGGATAGTGGATGGTTCGGGATAAAAATGTGGGTCGACCCAGGAAACCATGTTCTATAAGTTGGAGTTATGGAGGTGTTTTCATGATTAGTTCAAACTATCAATACTCCCCTTCAAACCATTCATAATGGGATACTCTGGAGCACATGGTTGGTGCATGATTGTTAACCTCTAAAGAAAAACCATAATAACCTTTTTCAGTAAACTAGTAGGGAGGGAATAGTTGGTGTATAGTTTGTTAAACTACATTCCAAACTAGGATATGTCTCCGAAATCCGCATAAGGGTGCATGGTTTGTAAAAAAATTAGTGATAAAAATGTGACCTAACCCATCAAATAATAGGATGAGATTTTAATATTTGAAAATTTAAATTAAAGTATCAAAACCTATTTAATAAACTATAAAATCCTCTTAATAAAAAATAATATGTCCATCTCGATATTAGTGGACTATTGAGTCTATTTTCAGTATTATATCCTCTTTTAATCTCAAATAGTAGTTATGGTGTACGTGATTGATCCCTCGCTGGTAAGTGTAACTCCTTTTATTGATAATTTCTTTTTTATTTATTTCTCACCTTCTTTGAGAGAGGTTAACCCAATTATTGTTGATGTATTAGAACCTCGATTTGATGAATTTTAATTCTATTCATTCTTATATGTTATTCCTCTCTTTTTTCTCTCCATTAGTGGTTCCCATTTTAGGTGATTAATTAATCATGTGAGTAAAGGTAAGTGGTTCCGTAAAGAGTTAACCTATGCTAGAATCCTTGATTTATTTGTTGATTTAAAATAAATTTTTAATTTATTTTCATACCTTTAATTGGGATATTTTGATTCTTACTTTTAAAAAGAATGGTATTTATAAATAAAACCCATTTTTACATGGGATTGATTTTATTGGGTGGATTTCGAGAATATGGATTCAAATTAATTTTTTGTATTAAATTTTTTGATGATGATTCTTGAGAAAAATAGATTTAAATGATTGATGATTTTTGAAGGTATGAAAATGAATAAAACAAATGATTGTTTTTTAAAAATATTATACGGAATGCTAATACATGAAATAGGGAATTTTATCTTTTAATCATGAGTTGAATTGAAATTAATTATTTTACCATGTTATATTGATTGATTGATTTATTAGAAGAATAAGTGAGACTAAGAAGTCAGTTGGTGACTGGGAAAAGAAAACTAGGACTCTATCCCCTTAGTAATGTATTGGAGATAACAAATCTTTCTTAACCAAATTTGGTATGATTTTTCTTGATGTGGTTGTTGATTGATTTTATCCTGATGGTATATGACTTGGGAGATTTTTCACACATTAATCCAGGATTGAGTGGTTTTGCAGTGTAACGATACTTGATCCAATAACTAACAAACCTTTAGGATATATAACCATGGTTTTTGGTTTTGATTTTATCAATTCATGATAGTGTATTAAAATTATCTATTCACGCACATCTATTTTTATGAAAATTCTCATTTAATATATTTTTTTTATATACTTTCCATATATGTGACTTGAAATCCAGTTTTTTTGCAAATGTTAAAATTATTTAACATTCCTTGTCTTTAATTAATGGGATAGATAACTGGCTTATTTTTTATGGATTCTCTTATGTAACTTTTGGTGATATCCTGTTAGTATATTTTTCTTTATGACCTAACTTATCAAGGAGGAATTTGTAGATTATATTATCTTAGGTATAGAAAAATAGAAGGTGATTCTTGGTGGTGGTGGGAGTGCTCGAAGATCAGGAATTATGGTGATGGTGGTGACTAATTGAGCTATGATCTGACCATCACATAGAAATTCTAGGACAATATCTTGATGGATATTGTGTTTTTTAATGGATGATGTACCATTTAGCCTCTATCAGTCTCCTTTTGATGTTTTGATCATGGGGACTATTTGAAATTTTAACTATTCATCGATTTATCTCTAGTTTTTCTATATTGATTATTTATTCTAGTGAAAAAATAGTTCACTTTTACCATTTATTGATTCCAAAGAAAAATTCTACATCTTTTAGGGATAGTGAACTTTCATCGGGCCATGTCAATTCTATATTGGGCACCAAAGTACCAAGGTATATAGATTGTTTTAGGACAATAGTGTTTCATAAGAAAAACATCATATTGTTGAGTTCTCTTACAAAGATAGTTTATACACACACACACATAGAAATTCCCCAATAAAAATACCTCTAAGGGGAGATATATTGAACAACTACATAGTAGGATGAATTTAGTGATTGAATGTTTTTAGAACCTGATATCACTAATTAAATGGTAGAAAAGTTTAATACCATTCAATAGTACATCCAATATAAATATATTAAATAGAAGAGTTATGTTGATAACTACTAAAGAGTCATTGAGTTTTGTGGCTGTAGATAAAGTGTTCCTATATATATATATTTATGGAATAGATTAAGGATTTTTATGAATATGGGGAATCTAATTATGAGATATATTTATCCCTTTGAGATTCTTGATCACGTTAGAGCTATGTCATATTTACTAGTACTCCCACCAAACCTTTATAAAATACATGATGGGATCCATGTATCCCTCTCATGTTAGTAAATACCATGTCCCTCACATGTACTGGCTTCATATGTGGTATACATGAAGAATGATCTCTTTTATAAGGAGAATCCGATGAAAATATTGGACCATGGAGACAAAGTTCTATGCAACAAGACAACTCACCTTATCAAGGTACTTTGGAAATCCATATTTATGAAATGTTAGTGTGGGAACATTAAGAGATCATGAAACAAAAGTACCCTAATTTTTCCACCTTATTGTATCAAATAAAATTTTTAGGGAATAATTATTTAAGGTGGAAATCATCTAATGGCCCTAGATATTAATAATTATTTACAATTAATATGTATTATGTTTAGTGTATCATGTTACATTTTTTGGACCCTAGACCACCTTAATAGGGGAGGGGTGAGTCATGGTGTCAAATGTTTCATTAAATGAGATGGATTTTGTCCCCACATTTGTAGGAACCTCTTAAACCTTCTTGATGATATCTTTCAATTATCAAACACTCAGATGCAAAAATAAAAACACAATGCAATAGTTTTCCTTCGATCACTACTAAGGGATAGTTCAAGGAGCATAGAATGATAGTTTTTCAGTCATACTTAAATCTACTAAGCTTCCCTGGGTATTAAATATAAAATTGTTTGGACATGGTAACTCATTGTCGGGAACACTACCATTACAAGAATTTTAGGGATAACACATTTATTCTATCAAATAACTTCCATTGAATCCCCCTTTCTCGCTACCTCGAGTGATGTCATACTTGATCAATGACATGAATTTTTCTTCAATAAATTGGGTAAATACGTCTTTCTTATTGATTAGAAAAAAAACTCATCTTGAAAAATATTACTAAATTGATAAAATTCTAAGCACTATTCACTAGAAATAGATGTACAATACTACACTTGGTAAATATCCTAGCCTTCACCAAACCCCCTTCTTATTCAAATATACTTCATCTTTTATGAACCCACTACATTTTGTGAAAGACCCATTTTTCATGAAGCACTCAATCTTCATAGAACTCCAAAAAATCATTAATCTCTTAGTCTTAATGAAATCACATTTTCTAAAATTCATTATCTTCAATTAGTTCTAAACCACAATTTTTTTTAATATTCTCTTCATGAATAGTTAATGAATCAGGAAGAATTCCCCTCACAAAATAAAATTCACAAAATTAGAGCATTTCACAAGATTTCCTAATTCTTTCCACTGATTATATAGATAAGTGGTCTTCAATACATATAATTTTATATTCTCAAAGCTTTCCATATCACCAATACCTCTTCATAAATCTCTTCATTCATGTTCGTCATCAACCTTTTCTTTTTGAAGTGTCTATGTAATTATTCGATTAATAAGGATTTTCATAGATATTTAGATTATCATCTACCCATCTTGACTAAACCATTTTCATGAATCCTCTTTCGTGAACCTTGAAAATTTCATGAAACCGTATACCTTCTTTAATATCTATATCTTTACCAAAATAAAATTTTGGAAAAATTTGTTACTTCACCATATAGAAGAATAGTTTTTCCTAGAAAACCAACATTCACAAATATTTCTCCATCCTCTTGTTTTTTGATCCAAAAATTTATAAATCAATGGGAAAAGAATACACGTTCAACATTGAAGCCTCTTACACAATAATATCACATTCCTTGAAAAAATACCTAATCAACCCAGTTTGTGCTGACAAAAAACATAAAATACACTCTGCTTCCAGCTGTGAAGAGCCTTGGTTCCAACAATCTCCCCATTTGGGTTTGTCGGAAGTCGGTAGATAGATTCAATAAATGAGTATTCTAGATCAAAAACCTGATATGCCAAAATAGAGCACTTATCACTCTAATTATATCTGATAAAATCTCAATGTATAGATAAAGAGTGGAAAAAGTGAATTTTATATCTCGATAGGCCACCAAACAATCGCGGAATACTACATTTCATTTACTTTCAATTATCTCCCCCTTTGAAAATGAACTAAAAAACATGTGTTTATAATTTTAGTGCTCAAAAAAACCCCTCATAGATAGTATCTCCCCTAGATAACTGCATCACATCCACAAAGTGATTAAAATAGTTAATATAGATAGGGATTGGGGACAAATCATAACCTTCTCATGTTGTGGGAGGTGACTGAACACTAAGGTTGAACCGATTTTTCTAAAACATTTATGATTTTAATGGATTAGTGATCATGTCATCCACTTGATCATTAATTAAAAAATTCCACATTTTAATCACACTATATTAAGCTTTTTCATTGATGATGTGATATGTTATCTGAATATGTTTGGTACGAGAGTTTTGAACCATACTTCTTGTAAGATTGATTGTGATCTTGTAGTCACAGTATATCACCATTATCTATTTCACCTCATCACTAATATAATTATTTTTTTTCATCATCCATAATACTTGAGTGCATGCCATTTTCTCAAGGATATACTCTAATTTAGCTGTACGAAGATCATTTTTTATTTTTTCCTACTCAACCAAACCACACATTTGTGTCCAATAAAAAATGTACCACCGCTTTTGGAATTTCAATCCACCACATCTCATTCCATGTCAGCATCAAATTTTTTGATAATTAATTATCTCTTCTTGATTAAAAGTATAAGACACGTTGATTTTAGTAAGAATATTCCTCGTTATTTTTTAACTACTAAAAATGCTCTTCCTTTGGATTACTTGGATAGAGAGCCGCTATGTTTTTTGAAAATATGATATCTGGTATTCTTTCAAGAAAATATAATAACTTTTCAATGATCCTCTAATACAAGGTGAGATCTATATATTTCCCATCCTTTTGCTTTCCATGTTTTTCTCAACCTCAATCAAAGTCAACATTGGTTTGGATTCATGCATGTTCAATTTCTTCAAAATTTATGATGCATACGTTTCCTAAGAAATGAATGGGTATTCCTTATTTTCAATCATTTTTAGCCCCAAAAAGTACATGAGTTCACTAATCATGGATATTTCATATTTTTATTTTATGTAATTAGAAAATTCTTCCACTAATCCATGCCTACTTCTGATAAAAATAATATCATTCATGTACACAAGAACCATAAATTGACATCCCTATGAATTATTTGCACATATATTATGGTCAACATATCCTGTTTTAAATTCTAGGTTCTTCAAATGAGAATATATTCTAGAATACCATGCTCATGGTTCATATTTTAGAAAATAAAAATCCTTATTTAGTCTAAAATATTTTTTTTTCATAATTACTAATCGGAAATATCACTAGTTGTTCAATATAGACTTCTTATTCAAGAACACCATTTAAGAATTCTATTCTAACATCCATTTGATAAATGTTTTACCCTAATTAACTTACCATGGATAGGAATAGCCTAATAAACTCTAGATAACAAAATGGCGGAAATGTTTCTTCCTCATAAAGTCTATCAATATGTAAAAATCCTTTATACACAAAATGTTCCTTTTTTATGATCACATATCCTTGATCATAAAATTTTAATTTTAAAATTCAATTTTGTCCAATAAAATTATACATTTATGTTCACTTAATAAGATTACAAGTTAGATATTTTTCATTCTATTCCTGTTTTGCATTCATTCACTTAACCCATGATTCATTTTTCATTGCTCATATAGATATTGTTGGTTCCACAACTGATATGAGGGAAAATACTCTTTATTAATTATTCTCCCTCTCTATATAGGTGTGGTCACATCCCCAATATTGTTAGATAGATCAACTTATGCTCTCTTATTTCCCTTATGAGGTTATGGTAGAGTTTTTCAACAATCATTTCCCATTTTGATCATGCTTATGAATCATTTATATTTTGAGAGCACTAGATGCTTGGAAAGAATTTCACTATTTCTATATTTGAATATATCTCTTTTCCACCTTCTTTTGCATCTTCAATAATATCAATATATGATATCTTAGAGTTAATTATGCTTTTATCCTCAATGATTTTGATATAATTTCTCCCCACAATTTTTCTAAGACAATTACTGTCTAATTTGTAGGATTTACTCTCCATTTAATATCCATAGTACATTACTTCATCTATAACATCACCACATATTCCATTATTTCCATATGTGTTTCTGATGAAACAATTACATAGAAAAAATAAAAAAATACCTTATAGAGGGATTCCTTCCCTACCATATATCATATGTTGTATTGTCCTTTCCTATAAATAGCCCAGGTCAATTCTAAGTGCACACAACAAATTGAACATCATCCTTCCAATAATGATGAGTAATACAACTCTCAATCAACGTAGTTCTATCAATATTAATCGCCTATTAATTTCTATGTTCAATGAACCCATTTTATTTTTGATATGTTCTCACTAAAGAAACCTCATTATTTATCCCATTTTTCTCAATTTAGTTTTAAAATTAAATAGATTTGTATTGATTTCCATTATGAGATCAAAATATCTTGATTTTTCCATTAGTTTCATTATAAAATCTTTGAAGATATCTATTTATAAATTCAATCAATTTTCATCAACACTATATAAACTTTACACAATCCATTCTACTATATCCATAAAAATAATAATTAAGTACCTCTCAATACATGTGCTAGCAACATTTATTCAACCAGGAACATCTATGTGAATGAGATCAACAAGATTTAACTCCCTTTTATTCTTAGGCCAATATGAATTCTATGCCATCTTCCCACTCATGTAAGTAACAAATGTCATTTATATATCAAGCTTTATATTGGGAATAATAATGATAGTTGTTAGCAAATATTTGTTTTCCATTATTTCATGATTAACACAACCCAACGTCCAATTCCACAAGTTAATTTACTATTCAATTATTAAGAATCTAGTGTTTTAATTACATTCTATCTAGTATATATTTACATTTTTCTAATTCCCTTCCATGAGATAATAACTATTTTTTCTTTTAATAGTTCACCCCATATGATTAAATTTCACTAACAATACTGATTCATAAATTTTAATATTGCTGAAGATATTTTTAGATAATCCATCCAAATATAGAACTTATGTTTTAATTATATATTTAATTTATAATTCTGTATTTCCACTAAATTGGTTATTTATTGAACCATAATTGCAGAATTTAACTATTTCATCGACAATTTTCTTATCATTTTCAAAAACTCTATATTTACTGTCATGTGGGATGACCATCCACTATCAAGAATCCAGGTGCTGTTATTCGTTATTGTTTTTTAGAGTAATTTATTCCAGGTTGAATTTCTCACTCTACTTCTTTACCTTCCTTGAGATACTAGATTGAGTGGAGGAAAAAATGGTGTTCCCATTTTTTTCAACATGCGTGGGTTTATCATAGTCAACTCTTCTTCTAGAATAGAATACCTATTTTCAAGGGTAATTATACTTGGTTGAGTAGAATTGACTTGTCTTGGAGTTCTTTATTTATTATTCCCAAATTTATTATAAAAATAATGAATATATTAATGGCCAATTCTAGAAAAATGAAAACAAAATCCATATAAATAATTTATTCTATATGATGGGGGATATTGTAGAGACCCGAAGCCTGACGTACATTGACATTACATTACTTTTGCGGAATACTTAGTACATAACAAAAACACACACACAAGGACCGTAATAGTTTAGTGTCTTTGGAAACTCGGAACGTAATCTTCTAATCGTGGTGAAAGATCTTCAATATTTCCCATAAATATCTTCCCTTTTTTTTACCTAAAACCTTTCTTTATATCCTGGGGAAAAGAAAACATAAAAGGGTGAGCTCAAATACTCAGCAAGGGCAAATAAAGGAAATAAAAATCATATCATATCTTTTTGAAAATCATAACCTACAAAAGAGATCATAATATCTTAACATGGAATAAATCATAGAAGTGAAAATGAGATCCCCATAATCATAACATGAAACTTGAAACTTTGTGGCATGCACACATAATCATGGAAAATCATTTCTTGTTAGTCATGACTCATTGCCAAGACTATCTTAGTGGACAAAGTCCCTTTCTGAACCGAGTCACCCTCGTTCCAGTCCTGTTTCACTGAACCGAAATAACCTTCCGTTCCAGCCATGTCTATCTCATGAGATATAAAATCTTTACCCAATGCATTGGAGGGAGATATAGGTCCCACCCATCTTATAATGAATCCTTATTTGTGCCACATAATCATAAATCATACATCATCGCATAACACATGTAACAAAAATGGGATTCTTGAAACATCATGACATCATAAATCAATTCATATAAGATAAAGGAATTCATAAAAATAATTCCATCACAACATGATCAAATCAATGTAATAATAGGGATAAAAACAGAACCCTTTATTATCTTAGATGGAAAATAATTTTGATTAAACACTTGAACTCCATTCTTGAGGAAAATATCCTTTGTTCTTCAAAAACCTTTTTTCATTTCATAACATGTCATACAACTTTAAAATAAAAGAAGTTTATTAAAAATAAACTTGAAAACTTGTAAAGGAAGCTTCTTGGATATAATGTTTTAAAAATCCATTCATGCCGTATAAGTTAAAAAAACATTCTTCGTACTTTTCTCGGAAAAGTCAAAAAGTACCTCGTACGACAAAAGATTCCTTCCATAGATATTACTAAAACCTCACCGAAGGGTAAAAATGGATTTAAACAATTGTAGGTGGATGGAAATAATATTACATATTGATGAAACATGGATGTGGATGATAAAATACACCCCACTAAATACTTACGAATAAACAATCTCGGATAAAAATGAGATTGTGATATTTCCCTTACCTTAGGTCCGACTTGCTTTGTACGTGTCCGAACCTCCTGTATAATGATTTACATAATGTTATTGACTTATTACAGAATCATATTCATTGTTATGATATCATATATGGTTCTCTTATGGCTTTATATTACCCGGTATTTGGTAAATTCATGTTAAAGTAGCATTTTGGGTAAAATCGTCTTATTTGTCGTTCGTGTTTTTAACTTGTAATTATTAATATGATTACTTGGATCATGATTACTTATATCCAGAATGTAAAACATGATTCATATATAATATATATTCAGAATATACATATATATATAATATATTGATAATGGAATGAAATACACCGTTCATGGAGACGGTAGTCCGTACGTACGCATGAACGCTGTTTTCGTTTCCTTATTGAATTGAATGGAATTAAGTAGATGACATACATAAATCCAGTATCATTATTATGTCATATATTTCATTAGTACTTATTATATATGCTTTATAATCATTCATGAATGGTTAATGTGGAGAATGAATCTCATCGCATCGTGGAGACGGTAGTCCGTACGTACGCACGAGCGATGATATCGTTCCCATGGTCGTGGAATTGTGTTAAAGTGTATGAATATTATTTCAGTATCAATATAACTTTATAATAATCATATATAGTTACTCATTACACCATTATACCCATCCTATTAAGGTGGTGGCGGAAAATAGATTACACCACGGCGTGGAGACGGTATTCCGTACATACGCACGCGCGGTGATTTCATTTTTCCGTAGGATGGATAGAAGGTGAATTAGGTTTGTTTCATATTTATAATAACATATCAGTATGTAAGTAATACTGATGTTATTACTTTGTCATGAAACAACTAAATAAGAATAAGTTGAAGAAGAAAGAAATTGAAAAGATCGGTAATGGATATTACCTCTTCTTCGGAATGCCTCTTTGAATCCTCCACTTAGGGAACTATGATTGGTCTTTGAAGAAGACCAGGACCTCTAGGATTATTCTAGGGAAGTATAGAGGAGAAAATGGCAGGGTTTTTCCGAGCTTGAGTGCTCAAATTAGTGTGAGGAGGAGGGGGAGGAGGTGCCCTTTTATAAGGGAGGAGAGGGGCACCTTAGGAATATCTCAAAATATTATTTTATATTAAAGTCAAAATCAGTTTATAATGGTTCCAAAGGGTCTTATTTCGAAGATAAAGTGGGGATGGGTCTAAATCCTATCAACCAATAAGATTTAGACAAGTTTAGGGTATTATTTTAACCTTATCAATTAAATTTAACTCTAAGTTAAATAATTTAACTTTTACCGTGTCTTTTTGTTTTCTTTCACTGTATGGTTAATACACTTACTATAACATGCCAAAAGAACCCCAAATTGTTTATTATTAATATATATATCCTTATCTAAGTCATTTGGCCGAACCTTAGATTTTTAGGAATAAAATAACAATTAGTAATATAATATTTGATTTAAAAACTATTTTGTGTCAATTTTGACACTATTTGATATATGATTTTTGTGAAAGTCATAACAGAATTATATGTTCGAACCAAGTTGATTAAATCAACACTAATATATCATAGTAACCTAGAAAATTAGTGGAATTCATAAAAAGTCTCAAATTACATTTATTTTGGTGTTTATAACATCAATTATATCAATATTTCATTAATAAGATAATTACTGCATCATCATTGTGTCATAAATAAATTAAATTATTTAATGTCTAAAAATTAAAAATAAAATACCATTATGTAGGAAATCTTTTTATCTTTCTAATGAATATTTATAGTCTAATTGATCGTATGTATAACCCCATATTAAAAATGATTTACTTATTAAACTTTGATTTTAACTATTTTAACCCTTCTTTAAATAAATTAATAATAAATGTCCTAATCTAATCCAAGTGGGCCTAAATGGTCATATTTTATTCCTAAGTTTGTTTTTGGTCGAATTAAACATATCCAATAGAATTAGGACATGTGTTAGGGTAATATTAATATCATATTTACCCTTAGTTACCCTATTTACTATTAACCGCGGTAAAAAAAGTAAAAAGTTACTATTCACCAAAAAATTATTTTTATCTCTTTGAACCACATTTTACTTACTGATATCAACCGTGTCTGTCAGATATTTGAAATTTCATTCACAGAAGTGGTAAAATTAATTTTTATGCAAAATTCAGTTTTTAACCTACCACTTAGTGGTTTCACTATTCATCAAAAATTGAAAGTTTTTAGAAAAATACCAAAATTTCACCCTAGGCTAATTTCGATATTCTGAGTCCAAAAATGAAGTCCATTTTGAAAAATAAAATTTATAAAATTTCAAAAAGTGGTTATTACTATTCATAACGGCTAGTTTTAATAGCATATTGTTGTTTAGTGAAACTCGGTATTGCGTACTACACACGCTATCGAGGAAGGTTGCGATTGCGTGTAATGCAAGGCAAGTCATGGATGCATGTTGTGAAAGCTCCTTTTGGTGTAGCGTACAACACAAGACATTAGTAAAATTAAAAATAGTTTTCATAAAATCCCGGGCTGTTACATTCTACCCCCCTTAAAATGAATTTCTCCCTCGAAATTCGTCGGGGTTATAAATGGTTTACTATTCGAAAGTTTCTTTAATAGAAACCCACATCGTAAAAAAAAATACCAAAACTTGTCTTTAAAAACTAAAGTATGACATGTAACGATTACCCAAATAAACTAATCACTGGGTTTCCACATAGGTGAAAATATGGATATGGAAGAGAAATCTAACCATCATGTTCTGATAGAGAGTGGTAGAGAACATGGCTATGGAAAAGACAGTAATCACAAATCCATAGATTTGTGATGATATAAGGTACCATCTGATTCATCATGTATAAGATCACTTGGAAAACATTTTTGGTTTTCAAGATCATCTCCCTAAAGTTGAAAATTTTAATTAGAATAAATACTTACTTTATTTTGGTACAATCTCACTGTTGTTCGTGCCTTGAACAATTTCCACTTCATCTCTTAACTGAATGAAGTTGAATTTGTTATTCATGAAGTGTTAGCAGATCATGTGATAGAATGACGGGTCATTCCATCTGTCTCAAACAAAAGGTTAGAAAAAGTTATTAAATATACATAAGTCATTCTATAGTGAGATTAATCATATATGGTTCCTAAAATGGACTTATACTTCATATATTATACTGTTTAATATAATAAAACTAGTTTATACTAAACAGGGACTTCTTGTAGGCCAGTGGTAGGCAATAAAGGCCAGTCGCACTTCGGTTGTGGGTTCGATTCCCACAGCCTTGTCCGACGCGATGGGTTGTCGCCCGTTCTGCAGGTTGTCCTTTTTCTACAACTATATTACTATAACATCCCATCAATAATATCGAAAAAACTTCTATCCTTAAACAATACTAACTTATTTCCAACATAATCCATTTCAATCTTTTGGATTATCCATAATACTGCAGTCCACTCTCATAACATAGTGAAGACGATTACTAGAGATTTAATACCATCATTGATCCCGATATATCATAAGATATGTTTTGTTGGTCACATTCCAAACATTCAAAGGCCTTAATCATGTATTCTCTTGAATACCCATCGAACCTTAGTGAAAACTTGAATGCAGTTAAAAGTTAACACTTTACACATACCAAAATCCTCAAAATTATTTATACTCAAACCATGATATCACTTAGTCCTTATATCAATCATGAGCTCATGAATACTGTTAAATATCTCAATCACTTTGAATACCACATTAGACCAATACATAAATATTCCAATATTCCATGATACAATATTATTTTGGAATCCCATTACATAACCACTTAATCATTCCCCCACATCGTTGTCATATTCAACATTGCCAATAGTGATCGCATGTGACTTCCCTTTGTCCTTTGCCTTCAGTGGTTGTTCATGTTGATCATC
Source organism: Viscum album (assembly GCA_963277665.1). Classification (NCBI taxonomy): domain Eukaryota; kingdom Viridiplantae; phylum Streptophyta; class Magnoliopsida; order Santalales; family Viscaceae; genus Viscum; species Viscum album. The sequence goes on along the minus strand of OY728130.1, from coordinate 1,303,492,281 downwards.
ACTAACCCTTAGATTTGGGCATTTATTAGCATAATGCCCCATTTCCTTGCACTTGAAGCATTGAAGTGTTGGTGGTGTGTTCTCTACAGTGTTTTCTTTATTCACATCATTAGAAACCCTTTTTCCATTACTTCGACACTCAGCTGCTCGATGACCTTCTTTTCCACACTTAAAACATTTTCTAGTCCCTTTAAGACAACCTCCACCATGCTTCTTTCCACACTTTGTGCATAAGGAAATAGTCACCTTCTTTTCACCATTATTCTGAGATTTCTCCTTGAACTCCATCTTTCGTTTCTTGTCAAAACCATGAGATTGATATGTAACACCAACTTCCATTTCTACCTTGACAGGACAACGCACAATTTCTTCATAGCTACTGAAGTCTCTTATAGCTAATGCCCTTCGAAGACTTGGTTTTAAGCCACTGAAAAATCGATCAACATTACTTTCAGGTTGGACGATAATACCAAAAGCGTATCTTGCAAGTCTTGTAAAATATTCTTCATAGGTACCAACAAATTCATCATCCCTTTGCTTCAGTTCAAGAAACTCTTTCTCCATCTTTGTTCGAAGAATATGAGGGAAGTACTTACTGAAAACCAAGTTCTTGAACTCGTCCAATTCCATGGACTCAATTTCATCTCTTCGCCTCGTATTCTTGATAAGATTCCACCATTGATCAGCTTCACCTTCCAAACGATATACTGCTAAGATGAATTTATCATGTTCAGAATATTGAAGAACTGAAAATATCTTTTCAGTAGTACTGATCCATTGTTCAGCCACAAGTGGATCAGAAGACCCACTGAAAGAAGGTGGACGTTGCCTCATGAAGGACTCAATAGAATATTGTTCCCTTCTCTTCTCATTTGGAAGTCCAGAATGATTCCTAGCTTGTGTAAGTATAACAATAAGATTTTGCACTCCATCTCCCATAACATTTGTTTGTTCAGGAGGGAAATCATTGCATTGTCCATTGCATTGATCAACACGGTTCCTTCGGGTTCCAACCATCGTCTAAAACCCAAAAAGAATAGTGTGAGAGGCAAAAATCATTCTAGGTAAAAAACATAATAAAGGGGGAGTACCTTCAATATCTAACATCTTAGGTTTAATTCTAAGATCGTTAGCGCAATTCTATGACTATAACCTATACGTATACTTAACCTTAGAGACATCCCTAGACATACCTTAGAAATATCTCTAGGGATCTCACTAAAGTTCTCGCATCCTAGAATCTAAAGGTTGACTAAACCTTTCCTCTGATACCAACTGTAGAGACCCGAAGCCTGACGTACATTGAAATTACATTACTTTTGCGGAATACTTAGTACATAACAAAAACACACACACAAGGACCGTAATAGTTTAGTGTCTTTGGAAACTCGGAATGTAATCTTCTAATCGTGGTGAAAGATCTTCAATATCTCCAATAAATATCTTCCCTTTTTTTACCTAAAACCTTTCTTTATATCCTGGGGAAAAGAAAACATAAAAGGGTGAGCTCAAATACTCAGCAAGGGAAAATAAAGGAAATAAAAATCATATCATATCTTTTTGAAAATCATAACCTGCAAAAGAGATCATAATATCTTAACATGGAATAAATCATAGAAGTGAAAATGAGATCCCCATAATCATAACATGAAACTTGAAACTTTGTGGCATGCACACATAATCATGGAAAATCATTTCTTATTAGTCATGACTCATTGCCAAGACTATCTTAGTGGACAAAGTCCCTTTCTGAAACGAGTCACCCTCGTTCCAGTCCTGTTTCACTGAACCGAAATAACCTTCCATTCCAGCCATGTCTATCTCATGAGATATAAAATCTTTACCCAATGCATTGGAGGGAGATATAGGTCCCACCCATCTTATAATGAATCCTTTCTTATGTGTGCCACATAATCATAAATCATACATCATCGCATAACACATGTAAGAAAAATGGGATTCTTGAAACATCATGACATCATAAATCAATTCATATAAGATAAAGGAATTCATAAAAATAATTCCATCACAACATGATCAAATCAATGTAATAATAGGGATAAAAACAGAACCCTTTATTATCTTAGATGGAAAATAATTTTGATTAAACACTTGAACTCCATTCTTGAGGAAAATATCCTTTGTTCTTCAAAAACCTTTTTTCCTTTCATAACATGTCATACAACTTTAAAATAAAAGAAGTTGATTAAAAATAAACTTTAAAACTTGTAAAGGAAGCTTCTTGGATATAATGTTTTAAAAATCCATTCATGCCGTATAAGTTAAAAAAAACATTCTTCGTACTTTTGTCGGAAAAGTCAAAAAGTACCTCGTACGACAAACGATTCCTTCCATAGATATTATTAAAAACTCACCGAAGGGTAAAAATGGATTTAAAAAATTGTAGGTGGATGGAAATAATATTACATATTGATGAAACATGGATGTGGATGATAAAATACACCCCAGTAAATACTTACGAACAAACAATCTCGGATAAAAATGAGATTGTGATATTTCCCTTACCTTAGGTCCGACTTGCTTTGTACGTGTCCGAACCTCCTGTATAATGATTTACATAATGTTATTGACTTATTACAGAATCATATTCATTTTTATGATATCATATATGGTTCTCTTATGGCTTTATATTACCCGGTCTTCTGTAAATTCATGTTAAAGTAGCATTTTGGGTAAAATCGTCTTATTTGTCGTTCATGTTTTTAACTTGTAATTATTAATATGATTACTTGGATCATGATTACTTATATCCAGAATGTAAAACATGATTTATATATAATATATATTCAGAATATACATATATATATAATATATTGATAATGGAATGAAATACACCGTTCCTGGAGACGGTAGTCCGTACGTACGCATGAACGCTGTTTTCGTTTCCTTATTGAATTGAATGGAATTAAGTAGATGACATACATAAATCCAGTATCATTATTATGTCATATATTTCATTATTACTTATTATATATGCTTTATAATCATTCATGAATGGTTAATGTGGAGAATGAATCTCATCGCGTCGTGGAGACGGTAGTCCGTACGTACGCACGAGCGATGATATCGTTACCATGGTCGTGGAATTGTGTTAAAGTGTATGAATATTATTTCAGTATCAATATCACTTTATAATAATCATATATAGTTACTCATTACACCATTATACCCATCCTATTAAGGTGGTGGTGGAAAATAGATTACACCACGGCGTGGAGACGGTATTCCGTACGTACGCACGCGCGGTGATTTCATTTTTCCGTAGGATGGATAGAAGATGAATTAGGGTTGTTTCATATTTATAATAACATATCAATATGTAAGTAATACTGATGTTATTACTTTGTCATTAAACAACTAAAGAAGAAGAAGTTGAAGAAGAAAGAAATTGAAAAGATCGGTAATGGATATTACCTCTTCTTCGGAACGCCTCTTTGAATCCTCCACTTAGGGAACTAAGATTGGTCTTTGAAGAATACCAGGACCTCTAGGATTATTCTAGGGAAGTAGAGAGGAGAAAATGGCAGGGTTTGGCCGAGTTTGAGTGCTCAAATTGGTGTGAGGAGGAGGGGGAGGAGGTGCCCTTTTATAAGGGAGGAGAGGGGAACCTTAGGAATATCTCAAAATATTATTTTATATTAAAGTCAAAATCGGTTTATAATGGTTCCAAAGGGTATTTTTTCGAAGATAAAGTTGGTATGGGTCTAAATCCTATCAACCAATAAGATTTAGACAAGTTTAGTGTATTATTTTAACCTTATCAATTAGAATTAACTCTAAGTTAAATAATTTAACTTTTACCGTGTCTTTTTGTTTTCTTTCACTGTATGGTTAATACACTTACTATAACATGCCAAAAGAACCCCAAATTGTCTATTATTAATATATATATCCTTATCTAAGTAATTTTTCCGAACCTTAGATTTTTAGGAATAAAATAACAATTAGTAATATAATATTTGATTTAAAAACTATTTTGTGTCAATTTTGACACTATTTGATATATGATTTTTGTGAAAGTCATAACAGCATTATATGTTCGAAACAAGTTGATTAAATCAACACTAATATATCATAGTAACCTAGAAAATTAGTGGAATTCATAAAAGGTCTCAAATTACATTTATTTTGGTGTTTATAACATCAATTATGTCCATATTTAATTAATAAGATAATTACTGCATCATCATTGTATCATCAATAAATTAAATTATTTAATGTCTAAAAATTAAAAATAAAATACCATTATGTAGGAAATCTTTTTAGCTTTATAATTAATATTTATAGGCGAATTTATCTTATTTATAACCCCATATTAAAAATGATGTACTTATTAAACTTTGATTTTAACTATTTTAACCCTTCTTTAAATAAATTAATAATAAATGTCCTAATCTAATCCAAGTGGGCCTAAATGGTCATATTTTATTCCTAAGTTTGTTTTTGGTCGAATTAAACTTATCCAATAGAATTAGGACATGTGTTAGGGTAGTATTAATATCATATTTACCCTTAGTTACCCTATTTACTATTAACGGCGGTAAAAAAAGTAAAAAGTTACTATTCGCCAAAAAATAATTTTTATCTCATTGAACCACATTTTACTTACTGATATCAACCGTGTCTGTTGGATTTTTGAAATTTCATTCACAAAAGTGGTAAAATTAAGTTTTATGCCAAATTCAGTTTTTAACCTACCACTTAGTGGTTTCACTATTCATTAAAAATTGAAAGTTTTCAGAAAAATACCAAAATTTCACCCTAGGCTAATTTCGATATTCTGAGTCCAAAAATGAAGTCCATTTTGAAAAATAAAATTTATAAAATTTCAAAAAGTGGTTATTACTATTCATAACGGCTAGTTTTAATAGCATATTGTTGTTTAGTGAAACTCGGTATTGCGTACTACACACACTATCGAGGAAGGTTGTGATTGCGTGTAATGCAAGGCAAGTCATGGATGCGTGTTGTGCAAGCTCCTTTTGGTGTAGCGTACAACACAAGACATTAATAAAATTAAAAATAGTTTTCATAAAATCTCGGGCTGTTACAGATATGCTCTCATTCTCTTTTTTTGACTTCCAGGTGAATTTCTTTTTTCATAGCTCCTCTCCTCTTCATTATAAGAAATGATATGGCCCAAAAAGACACATAACCAACATTTAATAATAGGATATTATTCTAAATTTCATTACCCTAAATGTCCCCTTATTTTTTATGGTCATTGGCCAAAATTACTCTCTAGATACTTAAGTATTATTTCAATCACTCTTTTTTATGGTATCTCTATTAGGAAAGTAGGTTCCATTGTGATATGTCAAACTTTATGATTCCCTTTACTTTCGATCATCTTGTTTCAAGACTTCGATGATTCTGTACCACATCCAATTAAAATATTTTGGATAAGTGAGGATATTTTATCATTAAAGGAATCTTATACTCCATTCGAACCATGTTTAGTGGTTTCCAAGATCTCTTCATCTGAAATTCTTCCAAAAGGTATTTTTTTTGTTTCCCTTGTTTTTTATTCTATTTACAGTTTAATCATTAATATTACAACTTCATTTTCAAGGCCCTAAAATATTTTTTCTTCTTCATATCATCTTGATTTAAGGACTTTAATGACATTTTCCTACTATATGATCATAATTTTTAACTCCACAGCCACTTCTAAACTTTTAAAAGTTCTAAAATATACTTCTACCTCTCCTTGCAGTCAATCAATCTATGATTCAATCTGATTCAAAAATTGTGATGATTCTTTCAACAAGCCTAAAATATTTATATTTTCTATTATTTCTTTGTCAAGCTCCGCAAGATAATCCTCATGTTCATCCTTGATATATACAACACAATTTGATTGAATATCATCATCTTTTTTTGTTCTACATTTCAACTATAGCCATCATGTACTCTCAAGTATCAAGTTTTAACTCTATTTCTACATCCTCTTATAATTTAGTATTATATTATTCTTATTTTCATAAAAATATTTTTCTCTATAATTATTTTTTTTGTTTTGAATTCTCTCTTTTAAGGGAACATCTTCTAAGGTGTCTACATGATTTCTGCTTCACATTATATATCATTGAATCTCCATGGGCTTAAAGAAGTAGCATTACATACATTGTGACACCAAAATCAAGCCAATAGATTCATTACATCAAATTTCCCTTTTCCTCTTTTATTATTCCTAGAAAATAGAGAAAGAAGTTCGTCATCCACATCATCACTAACCTTCGAGATGTGAAAATTTTCCACGGATTGGAGTGACATTTACTTTCTTACTCTAATTATAACATCTTATAGTTTGAATCTCATTTCATAATCCATTCAACTTGTTACCATATCATCAAGAGAAATCTTAAATAGAACACTTTCCTCAAGGGATGGCACTTTTTGATTTTATATATCTAGGGTAATTATCATGATTTTATTCACAATGTAAATATCCTTAATTCAATACAGTTCTCAAAATAGCTCAAAAAACATTAGTAATTTGATTAAAATAACTATCTTCATTTTTATATGGATGAATTTTTAGATCATCCAACTTATTTTGAAAAACATGAAGTTTGGACTACAAGTTCAAAAATACATCATCCATCACAAACCCACTACCTTTCGCAAAGATCCCAACACTCATGATGCTTTTAGACTTTATAGAACTCCAAATAATCATAAATCTCCCAATCATTGAAAAAACCCCCTTTTATGAAATTATTTAAGGACTACGAGTTCATAATCAGAACATTAAAAATATTTTTTTCTCAAATATTAATTTAATCATAAAGAATTCCCATTGTGAATGGGCCTTCATTAAATCAATGTGTTTTACTTGTTTTTGAAATTGTCTTCATTGCTGCTAATAATAAATGGTTTTATATTTATAGAAAAGAATTTTCATAAATATTTGTAGCTGACCATTTCCTTTCCATGAATCTCACCATTAATTTTCTTAATGCTTCTCTTATTTATGATGCATCTGTGAAATTATTCTATTTTGGAATCTTCTAATAGTTATGTAGATTACAATTTTCCAATATCTACTCTCAAATTTTCAGAAATCCTCTTTCACAAACCATCAAACGTTTATGACACTATATTCCTTCATGAAGCTCCACATATTTATGAAACATAAATCTTTTCAAATCCATGCCTTCACTATATACACAAAGAGTTGGTCTTGGAAAAAACATTTCATAAATATTTCTCCTTCATCCTGATTATGGGTACCAAAATTTTGTTAAACACTAAGAGAAGATTCCATATTCAATAATGATGCCCCATGTTCCATAACATCACTTTACTTTAAAACTACCTGATCAATATAGTGTGGATTGACAAAAAATAAAAAATAAACTTTGTTTCCTGCTATGAAAATCCTTGGTTCCAATACATGTAATTATAGACTTAACCAAAAACCAAGATAATTGAATAAAATAACATTATTCCAGACAACTATTATAGCCATTATACTAGAAAAAAAATATAGTAGTAACTATACTTTAAATTTTAAAATTTATAATACACTAAGAATTAAAATTTTACCAAATTAACTTTTCTTTTAGATTTACAATATCAATATTTTCTTGAGATGAATATTTTTTCTAAAATAATTGATTTTTAGGTGAATGATAAAAATATTGACTTTGATAAAAACTATCACTTTTATAATAAAATAATGAATTAAAATAGTAACAAAATAATTTTATATTAAATATATATTTAATAATTAATATAAATAATTTAATAATACTATTTTTAATTTATATTACTTGGGTTAAACATTTTTGTAAGTCATGTAATATTTCACACTCGAAATGGCTTTTATGTAATTATAATAAAAAATTAAAATTTATCAAATTTAGATATTAAATTTAATAGAACTTATTTCTTCTTTTATTTTAAATTGTCTATATTATTTAACAAGTTCAATTGATTTTCAAGGATGACGATAATATTAGTATGATTTTTGTTAATTTATATGATAAGGGTAATACAGTTTTTTTAAGAATTGTTTTATTGATATCATGAATCTTTTATTTAATACATCAAAATGATAAAAAAAATTAATAATAAAAATAATACAGTTTTTAATCATATATATAACTATAATAACACTCATTTGATTAATAATCAATAAAAAATAATATTAAAGAACAAATAATTGTTAAAAGTTATTTTATACAAAAACTATTTCATATTTTATATATTTTAATATTAAAAATTATATTATACAATTTATAAATTAAATGGGATTAAACATAGATTTAATTATGGTTAAAAACATAAAAATTTATTAATATGGGTCACAATAAATTTTTAAACAAAATATAAATTACATTTTAAAAATGAGTTGCCAAGGTAAAAAACAAAATGTGAAAATGTGAAAACCTAAGAAAAAAGATGGTAAAATATTTAAAACATGTGTGAAAAATATTTTTTGAGGCTTTATATAACCAATATCACCCAAAAATTAATTATTTTTAAATTTACGTGTCATTACCGATGGAATTGGGTATTGATATTATGGAAGTGTAAATGGTGTTCCCAGAAGTGCCATTTTATTCACTCATAAAAGGGGATCAATTCTAAACCTCCACAATTACACATAAAAGGGGAATTTGTTTTGAAAAAATAACTAAAATACCTATCTTATAATTTAATTTCTCATTATTAATCCATTGGTCTCTATAATATTTCTTATGTCCTTCACATCCAAGGAAATCTCTAACAGAATGTCAAGTCTCCAACATAACTACTACCTTCTTCGTAACTTCTTATCCTTAATATTATTCTTCCAAATATCTTATATCGATAAAAATATAATTACATAAGTATAATTATTATACTTATGTATTATTATATTAATTTAATATTTATTATTTATTCTACTTCAATCAATATGAAAAAAGTTTCATTAGTGTGTTGTATGGACTACTGCATCCACAATGTGGCATCTTCCATTTTTCATAACCGCTATTAATAGATGATAAAAATGATAGAATCAATGAATAAATAGGATATATATAATATAAATATTATTATAAAATTTAATATTATCATTTTACTTCCTTCCATATGATTTTTTAGAAATGGAAACATTAACCATGCATACATGCGAACTATTGCCTCTATAAGAAATGAGTTTAATTTATCACCACCACACATCTTGGTTGGAATTAAAATTATATTGAATATTTAAAACATATTTATATTACCCAATTAATTTTATGGATATTACTAATCTATTTTAAAAATATTTCTACCATGTTCAACATATATAAGGATTCATGAAATAATTGATCGAAAAAACCTCATGTAGTCTATGTAGGCAAGAATACTAAGTTATAAAAAAATAAAATATGGCAGTTAAAGGACCAAATAATCTGAAATATATTTGAATACGTTTATTAGGAATGTATTTATTGATTTTAATTTTTTTATTATTTATTTTAATAAAATTCAGAGAATGAATCGGGAACTCGTGGTAAGGGTTCTCTCGTACATCCTTCATGACTTATAGGTAACAAGATCTATTTATTTTCTTCCCTTTAATGCAATATTATTATCATGTATATCTTATATTGTTTTTATATTCCACTTAAATATATAAATATTAAAATATCCTTTTTATTTTTTGTGTTATAAATATTTTTATTTCCCATAGAAATTCTATCTTTTTATTAAACCATGTTTAGGGAACATTCTGTTTTTTGTCTAATGTTGAGAATCACGCCCATAAAATGATTTTAAATATCCATTAATAGATTATAAAAAACATCATTATTTTATATAGAAAACTATTGGATCAATTTTTATTTTATGTTAAATTGTAATGTCTTTCTTTCTTTAAAATAACCTTTTTTATTCCATAATGCTTCACCCAAGCGGTTTGTTTTTATACATTATTCTCATAGATATTTTTCATGAAATATATTTATGTGAAATAAATGATTAAGAAATATATTTAAATTTCAAATATGAATGTATAAATGATTAAATTTATTCTTATCTTGGGAATCATTATGAGCTATTATTTTCTTATGCATTGTATCAACATTATAAACCCCACTTCCTTCTCATGGGTTTGGTCATGATTATAAATTATGTATGGTTTATTTTCCTCATGTGAAAAAATATGTATTTTTTTAATTAATTTAGTAGGAGATACTTGAATTATTTTTCCATCTAATTCATTGGTTAAAACTTTTTATTTCTTAAGATGTTGTGTAAGGTATTAGGGCGTGAACCTAATCCACTATGGGATATTGTCCATGTTATGATGATAGCCATAGGAGTGAATCTTGACATGTGTTTTTGATATCATGTTTTCTGTTGTATAAAAATGTTTATATATTATGATATCACTTACATAAATCATGTATCCATACTTATTATATTCCTTTTTATGATATCATGTTATGCCTCTAGACTCTCATGTTATACATTAGTGTCATGATTAATCACTTACTCTGATTTCTAGCTCACCCTTTTCCTTATATAATTCCCCATGATATCATATATATTTTTAGAATATCTATGGTAGTTATTAGCAGTATTGAGTGTAGAGACCCAAAGGTTTACGTGCATGGACATTACATTACTCTTGCAGAATACTTAATACATAATAAGAACCAACACCCAAGGATCGTAATAGTTTAGTGTCTTTGGAAACTCAGAATATAATCTTCTAATCTTGGTGAAATATCTTTAACAACTCCCATAAAGATCTTCCCATTATGTTTTCTTAACTAAAACCATTCTTGAAATGATGGGGAAAAATATATAATGGGTGATCTCAAATGCTCATTAAGGGTAAGCGTGGAGAAAATAAAACAAAGCATATACCATTGAACTTAAAAACATTAACATAATGTTTAAACATCAAAAGTTTGGGCAATGACATAAAACATGGTAGTAAATAAGGCATAGATCATAAAGAAACATTAATAATGATAAAATAGAATGAAAAAAACATGTAATTGTGGCAACCATTCAACACTTGTTATGATTTCCATAGCAGCCAAGGCATTGCTGCCAAGACCATCTTAGTGGACAAAGTCCCGTTTTGAATCGAGTTCACTCCTCATTCCAGTCCAGTATCACTGAACCAGATTAACTTACCATTCCATCCATGTATATCTCATGAGATATAAATCTTTACCCAATTCATTTTAGGGAGATATAGGTCACACCCATCTCATAATGAAATCATTCTAACTTCTGCCACAGAATAATCTTAAAACATTCATCATAACCCAAAGAATAAAATGGGTTTCATAAACATCATACCATCATCATATTATCCATATAAAAAAAGGATATCATTTCATCATAAGAAAAGTGAAACCATGTTAATCATAGAGACATTATATTTGAAACAAACACATATGAAAAAATGTCATCTTAGATGGAAATTGGTTTTGATAAAACACTTGAAATGAATTCTGGAGGAAAATATCCTTTCTTTTCAAAATGATTTTCATTTCACAAAATTCCATGTAATTTTAAAATAAAAGGACTTTTGATGAAAATAATCATGAAATCTTTTAAATTATTCTTTATAAAAATTAGGCGTTATGAAACTGTAAAAATCCATTCATGTCGTATAAGTTAAAAATAACAATCTCCTCGTACTTCTGTCAAAAAAGTCAAAAGTACCTCGTATGGTAAACAAAAAAAGATTCCTTACATACCATGTAGTAAAAGTAACATATGGGTAAAAAGGACTTTAAAAATAAATGAAAACATTTTTAGAAATCATGGGCTTGGATGATAAAGATAACCCCAGTAAATACTTATGAATAAACAGTCTCGGATAAAAATGAGATTGATAAATTATCCCTTACCTTAGGTCTGATATGATTCGTACATATCTGAACCACCTGTATAATGATTTAAATAATGTCATTTACTTATTAGATAATCATATTCATTGTTATGATATCATATATAGTTCAATTATGACTTTATATTACCAGTTCTTTTGTAAATTAATGTTAAAGTAGCATTTTGGGTAAAATCATTTCATTTATCGTACTTGTTTCGACTTGTTGTTCTTGATATTATTACTTATATCATGATTTCCATAATTTCAGAATGTAAAACTTTATTTATATACAATAAATATTCAGCATATACATATATATGATAGATTGATAAATGGAATGAAATACATCGTTCATGGAGATGGTAGGTCGTACGTACGCATGAACGATGTTTTCGTTTCCTTATTGAATTGAATGGAATTAAGTAGATGACATACATATATATATATATATACATAAATACATTATCCTTATTATGTAATATATCCCATTATTATTCATTATATATATTTTATAATCATTCATGAATGGTTAACATGGAGAATAAATCTCATCGCGTCGTGGAGACAGTAGTCCGTACGTACACACGAGCGATGATATCATTCCCATGATCATGGAATTGTATTGAAGTGTATGTATACTATTTCAGAATCAATATAACTTTACAAAAATTACATATAGTTATTCTTTACAGCATTATACCCATCCTAGTAAGGTGGTGGTGGAAAAGAGATTACACCACGGCGTGGAGACGGTATTCCGTACGTATGCACGCGTGGTGATTTTATTTTCCATAGGATGTATAGAAGGTGAAATAGGGTTGTTTCATATTTATAATAATATATCAGTATATAAGTAATACTTATGTTATTAATTTATAATGAGACAACTAAAGAAGAAGAAGTATATAAATAATGAAACATGATAGAATCGAAAGAAGAGATTACCTCTTCTTCGACGCACCTCATTTAAGCCTTCTCTTAAGGAAGTAGAGTTGGCCTTTTGAGAATACCTGAACCTCCAGAATGTTTCTAGGGAGGTGGATAAGAGAAATGGGCCAGGGTTTTCCTTTCTTCAAGGCTCAAAAGGTTGTGATGAGAAGTGGGAAGGGGTTCCTTTTTTATAAGGGAGGAGAGGGGCACCTTTGGAAATCTTAAAAATATTAATTTATAATAAATATAACCCCACTTAAAAACCTCCAAAAATGAAACATATTATAATATTAGATGAGATAGGGTTGCAATAGAATCAACTAATAAAATTTAGTCATGTAGGGAATTTATTTTAGACATTATCAACTTGATTTATCCTTATTTAATCTATTAAATTTTATTTGTGGTAATAAGATTCTAAATTTTAAATTGTTATAAATAATTACTTATGTGCTATGAATTATCCATAATTAGATAATTTATGACATTTTGGACTATATAAATTTCAATTTATCATTTTTAAATATTTTTGTGATTTTTAAACAATTTAATAATATGTTATTTTTTTAAAATAACATGTCAATTATGACACTATTCAATTATTTGAATTTAAATAAAATCCACACATAGGATATATTCGAAATAAAATATTTAATAGGTTCATAACATGTCATAGTAATCTATAAAAGTAGTGGAGCACATTAAATAGTTAATGTAATATTTATTTTACTATTTGTAAAACCATTTATTTGATATTTCATTTAATAAAATAATTACTACAACATTTTTGTATAATTATTAAATATACTTATTTGTTGCATAAAAAATAAAAATAAAATACTAGGATGAAAATAAATATTATATCTTTTAAAAAAATACATTTAGTCTGATTTATCTCCTAAAACACCCAAATTTTAAAATGTTATATTTATTTAATTATGAAGGTGCCAACTTTGACATCATATAAAATAAAATAATATAAGTGTCATAATAACTTTTATAAGACTCTAAACGATCATATATTCGGTCATTTGATGAATATGGTGTATATATACACTACCAATATGTTTTGGGAAGGTTTTTGAGCCCTTTAATATGTATTACTATATCAGTAAATACAATATTATTGATTTTTTTACTAAATAAATAATTTCTGCATCATTAATGTATAAGCTAATAAGGTAATTAAATAACTCTTAAAGATTACAAATAAATTAACATGATAAATAAATACATTTTATCTTTCAAATGAGTTTTTATAAACTAATTTATATTCTGTATAACCTTATATTAAAAATACTTTAATTATTAAAGTTTGAGTGAGACATATTTCACTTTCCTTTAAATAAAAGAAATTAAAGGTCTTAATCACCTCCAAATGGGTTCTAATGGATTCCATTTCGACCCAAATATGACTTATGATGAAACATAATCATCCAATTGTATTAAGACAAGTGTTAGGGTAATTTTATAACATTATATTTACCCTTAATTACCCGATTTACCTTTTATTAAGGTAAATAAAATTTACTGTAGTTACTATTCATAATGCCCAAAAATAAAAATTAGTATATTAATATAATTTGTACCCAATGATTCCAAATATGGAATCCGTGTTTCTAAATTCAATACACAGAAGTTGCAGAAAATAAATTAAAATTAATCTCGTTGTCGAAAGAAAACGGGTTTTTGTTTAAAACATTGCAAAAGATTGAATTGATTTAACCTACGAATTCAATGTAAAATCAATGCTAATGACATAAATTATATTAAATTTGTTAAAATATATTCTATTTATACTTTTAAACCATTAAATACTACAATTTAACCACATAAATTACTATGATGAAAAAAGTTGTTTTTTATTAAAATATAGCGCGTTTTTACTATTCATTAAAATATGAAAGTTATCAGAATAATATGAAAAATTATCCAAGGTAAAATTTTATATCCTGATTCCAAATAATAATTTTATTTTTTAAAATTGAACTTATAAAAATGATAAAAACTAGATTTAATTTGGGCATGCCATCAAAAGGCAGCAAAACTACATTTTTTGAAAAATACTTATTTTGCCTGAAAAATTTATTTTATTCTCATACCATGTTATATAAAATGAGTAAGATGAATAATAATGTTATAAAATTCAAGATGTAGTTAATAATATTCATAATGGCAAGTTTTTGATAATATTATAACCATATATCGTTGTTTAGTGAAACCCATTATTGCGTACAACACATGCTATCGAGGAAGGTTGTGATAGCGTGTAATGTAAGCCAGGTCAGGGTTGCGTGTAGTGAAATATCCCTTTGGTGTTGTGTATAACATAATTCAAAACTTATTTCATTTATATATTAAACATAATCTATACTTAATGTTGCGTAGAATAATTTCTACAAAACGAACTTGAAATTATGTGTAACACGAGCCAAGAATAGTGTTGCGTATACTGCAAGCTAATACGGTGTCACGTATAGCACAAGCTAATTTTGGTGTAGTGAAAAACACAAGACATCAATGAAATTAAAAGAATATTGTTCATAAAATCTCGGGGTGTTACATTCTACCCCCCTTAAAATGAATTTCTCCCTCGAAATTCGTCGGAGTTATAAATGGTTTACTACTAGAATGTTTTAATAGAAACTCACATCATAAAAAATAATACTAAAACTTCATTTTAAAAAGGAAATTTAGAATCATAATGGTCACCCAAAGTAACTCAGCACTGGGTTTCCACAGAGGACAACATAGTTGAAAATATGGATGTGGAAGAGAAATCTAACCATCATGTTCTGATGGAGAGTGGTAGAGAACATGGCTATGAAAAATCCATCAATCACAAAGCCATAAATTTGTGATGATTTAAGGTACCATCTAATTCATCGGATATGAGGACATTATGACAACATTTTTGGTTTTCAAGATCATTCCCTTAAAGTTGGATAATAATTAAAAGAAATACTTACTTGATTTTGGTACAATCTCACCGTTGTTTGTGCCTTGAAAAATTTCCACATCATCTCTTAAAGAAATGAAGTTGAATTTGTCTTCCGTGAAGTGTTAGCATATTATGCGATAGAATGATGGGTCATTCCATCTGTCTCAAGCAAAAGGTTAGCAATAGTTATCAAATATACATAAGTCCATATATGGTGAGGTTAATCATATATGATTCCAAAAATGGACTTATACTTAATCTATAATACCACTTAATATAATAAAACTATTTTCTAATAACCAGGGACTTCATGTTGGCTAGTGGTAGGCGATAAAGGCATGTCGCACTTTGGTTATGGGTTCGATTCCCACACCCTTGTTCGACGCGACGGGTTGTCGCCCGTCTTTCAGGTTGTCCCTTTTTCTAAAACTACATTATAATAACATTCCTGCAATAATATTGAAAAAAAAGTTCTAGCCTTAAAAAATATTATCTGACGTCTGACATAACCCTTTCGAATATTTAGGCTTATCCAAAATACATCTGTCCAATATCATAGTATACAGAAAATGATTACTGGAAAGGTCACATAACAAGAATGTGAATAACATCATTTATCATATGATATATCTTGTTGGTCACATTCCAAACATGTGAATTCCTTAATCATGTGTTCTCTTGAAACATAAATTACCATAGAACCTTAGTGAAAACATGAATGCTATCAAAAGATAACTCTTTCCACATACCAAAATCCCAAAATATCTATATACTCAAACCATGATATAACTTTTTTCCTTATATGAGCTCATTTAATTTTATCTTTATCCCTTCATTATGCGCATATCATCTTCTTTCCAAAAATATTTCAATCACTTTCCATGGTTACTGGTACCATAAAATTATTGAAAATCACAATAGACCAATACTTAAATATTCCAATATTCCACGATACTATATACAACATTATTTTGGAATCCCATTACATAAACAATTAATCATTCCACCACATCATTTTCATATTCAACATCGCCAGTAGTGATTGCATGTGACTTCCCTTTGTCCTTTGCCTTAAGTGGTTTCTCATGTCCATCATCATTAACCCTTAGATTTGGGAATTTATTAGCATAATTCCCCATTTCCTTGCACTTGAAGCATTGATGTGTTGGTGGAGAGTTCTCTATAGTATTTTCTCTATTCACGTCATTAGAAACCGTTTTCCCATTACTTCGACAATCAACTACTCGATGACCTTATTTTCCACACTTAAAACATTTTCTAGTACCTTTTAGGCAATATCCACCATGCTTCTTTCCACACTTTGAGCATAAAGAAACATTCATCTTCTTTTCACCATTTCTCTGAGATTTCTCCTTGAACTCCATCTTTCGTTTCCTGTCAAAACCATGAGATTGATATGTAACACCAACTTCCAGTTCTACCTTGATAGCATAATGCACAATTTCTTCATAGATATTGAAGTCTCTTATAGTTAATGCCCTTCGAAGACTTGTTTTTAAGCCACTGAAGAATCGATCAACTTTACTTTCAGGTTGGATGATAAATCCAGATGCATACCTTGCAAGCCTTGTAAAATTCGCCTCGTATATACCAAAAGATTCATCATCCTTTTGATTAAGCTCAAGGAAATCCTTTTTCCATCTTTGTTCGAAGAATACGAGGGCAGTACTTTTTCAAATATAAGTTCTTGAACTCATCCCATTCCATGGATTCAATTTCATCTTGGGGAATTGTATTTTTAATTAGAGTCCACTACTGGTCTACTTCACCTTCTAAACGATAAACAGCCAAAATGACTTTTTCATGCTCTGAACAGCGAAGTACGGAAATTTTTTTTTCAATGGTACTGATCCATTGTTCTACAACATGTGGATCAGAAGACCCACTGAAAGAAGGTGGACGTTGCCACATGAAGGACTCAATAGAATATTGTTCCCTTCTCTGCTCATTTGGAAGTCCAGAATGATTCATAGCTTATGTAAGTATAGCAATAAGATTTTTTATTCCATCTGCCATCACATTTGGTTGTTCAGGAGGCCAATCATTTCATTTTCCATTACATTGATCAACATGGTTCCTTTGGGTTCCAGCCATCGTCTAAAACCCAAAAACAATAGCGTGAGAGGCAAAAATCATGCTAAGGAAAACAACATAACAAAGGGGGGGGGTACCTTCAATATCCAACATCTTTGGTTTAATTATAAGATCGTTACCGTAATTCTAGGATTATAACCTATACTTATACTTAACCTTAGGGACATCCCTAGACATACCTTATAAATAACACTAGGGATATCACTAACATTTTCACATCCTAGTTTCCAAAGGTTAACTAAACCTTTCCTCTGATACCAACTGTAGAGAACCAAAGCTTGACGTACATGGACATTACATTACTCTTGCAGAATACTTAATATATAATAAGAACCAACACTCAAGGACCATAATAGTTTAGTGTCTTTGAAAACTTGGAATATAATCTTCTAATCCTGGTCAAAGATCTTCAGCAACTCCCATAAAGATCTTCCCATTATGTTTTCTTATCTAAAACCATTCTTGAAATCCTGGGGAAAAGAAAATATATAAAGGGTGAGCTCAAATGCTCAGTAAGGGTAAGCGTGGAGAAAATAAAACAAACCACATTCCATTGAACTTAAAAACATGAACATAATGTTTAAACATCAAAATTTTGGGCAATAAAATAAAACATGGCAGTATATAAGGCATAGATCATAAGGAAAAATTAATCATGGTAAAATATCATGGAAATAAAACATTTAATTATGGAAACCATTCAATACTTGTTATGATTTCCATAGTAGCCAAGGCATTGCTGCCAAGACCATCTTAGTGGACAAATTCCCTTTCTGAATCGAGTTCACTCATCATTCCAGTCCTATATCCCTGAACCGGATTAACTTACCGTTCGAGACATGTCTATCTCATGAGATATAAATATTTACCCAAAGACTTGGAGGGAGATATAGGTCCCACCCATCTCATAATTAAATCATTCCTACTTTTGCAACAAAATAAACTTAAAACATTCATCATAACCCAATGAATAAAATGGGTTTCATAAACATCATCCCATCATCACAAAATCTATATAAAACAAATGAATATCATTTCATCATAAGAAAAGTGAAACCATGTAAATCATAGAGACATTATACTTGAAACATACACATATGAAATAATGTCATCTTAGATGGAAATTGGTTTTGATAAAACACTTGAAATAAATTCTGGAGGAAAATAACCTCTCTTTTCAGATTAATTTTCATTTCACAAAATTCCATGAAATTTTAAAAGAAAAGTACTATTGATGAAAATAATCATGCAATCTTGTAAAGGAAGATTTATGAAAATTAGGCGTTATGAAACTGTAAAAATCAGTTCATGCCGTATAAGTTAAAATTAACAATCTCTTCGTACTTTTGTCGGAAAAGTCAAAAAGTACCTCGTATGGTAAACAAAAAAGATTCCTTACATACCATGTAGTAAAAGTAAAAATTGTATAAAAAGGACTTTAAACATACATGAAAACATTTTTAGAAGACAAGGGCTTGGATGATAAAGATAACCCTGATAAATACTTACGAATAAACAATCTCGGATAAAAATGAGATTGATAAATTATCCCTTACCTTAGGTCTGATATGCTTCGTACGTATCTGAACCTCCTGTATAATGATTTAAATAATGCCATTGACTTATTACAGAATCATATTAATTTTTAGGATATCATATATGGTTCACTTATGACTTTATATTACCAGTTCTTTTGTAAATTCATGTTAAAGTAGCGTTTTGGGTAAAATCGTTTCATTTATCATACGTATTTCGACTTATTGTTCTTGATATTATTACTTATATCCTGGTTTAAATAATTTCAGAATTTAAAAAATGATTTATATATAATAAATATTCATCATATACATATATATGATAGATTGATAAATGGAATGAAATACACCGTTCATGGAGACGGTAGGCCGTACGTACGCATGAACGCTGTTTTCGTTTCCTTATTGAATTGACTGAAATTAAGTATATGAAATACATATATATATATATATATATATAAATCCAGTATCATTATTATGTCATATATCTCCTTATTATTCATTATATATACTTTATAATCATTCATGAATGGTTAACATTGAGAATAAATCTCATCGCATCGTGGAGACGGTAGTCCGTACGTATGCACGAGCGATGATATCATTCCCATGATCGTGGAATTGTATTGAACTGTATGTATACTATTTCATAATAAATATCACTTTACAATAATCACATATAGTTATTCTTTACACCATTATACCCTTCCATGTAAGTTGGTGGGGGGAAACAGATTACACAACAGCATGGAGACGATATTCCGTATGTACGCACACACGGTGATTTTATTTTCCATAGGATGGATAGTAGTTGAAATAGGGTTGTTTAATATTTATAATAACATATCAGAATATAAGTAATACTGATTTTATTACTTTATAATGAGACAACTAAAGAAGAAGAAGTAGAAGAAGAAAGAAACTTGAGAGAATCAGAAAAAGAGATTACCTCTTCTTCGACGCACCTCCTTTAAGCCTTCTCTTAAGAAAGTAGAGTTGGTCTTTTTAGAAGACCAGAATCTCCAGAATGTTGCTAGGAAAGTAGATAAGAGAAATGGTCTGGGTTTGTCCGAGATTAAAGGCTCAAAAGGGTGTGAAGAGAAGTGGGAAGGGGTTCCCTTTTTATAAGGGAATAGAGGGGCACCTTTGGAAATCTTAAAAATATTAATTTATAATAAATCTAAACCCACTAAAAACCACCAAAAATGACTCATATTAGAATATTAGGTGAGATATGGTTGAAATATAATCAAAACATAAATTTTAGACATTTAAAAAATTTATTTTAGACATTATCAACTTGATTTATCCTTATTTAATTTATTAGAGTTTATTTGTGGTAATAAGATTCTAAATTTTAAATTATTATAAATAATTGCTTATGTTCTATTAATTATCCATAATTAGATAATTTATAACATTTTAGACTATATAAATTTCAATTTATAATTTTTAAATATTTTTGTGACTTTTAAACAATTTAATAATATGTTATTTTTATAAAATAACAATAGTGTCAATTTTGACACTATTCATTTATTTGAATTTAAATAAAATCCTAAAAGAGGCTATATTCGAACTAAAATATTTAATAGTTTCCTAACATGTCATAGGAATCTATAAAATTAGTGGAACACATTAAATAGTTCATATAATATTTAGTTTACTATTTGTAAAACCATTTATTTGACATTTCTCTTAATAAAATAATTACTACAACATTTTTGTATAATTATTAAATATACTTATTTGTTGCATAAAAATTAAAAATAAAATACTAGGATTAATAGAAATCTTATGTCTTTCATAAAAATACATTTAGTCAGATTTATCTTCTAAAACACCCAAATTTTAAAATGTTATATTTATTAAATTATGAAGGTGACAACTTTGATATCATATAATATAAAATAATATAAGTGTCATAATCACTTTTATAAGACTCCAAAGGGCCATATATTTGTTAATTGGATTATTATTGTGTATATACACACTACCAATATGTTTTGGTCAGGTTTTTTATCCCTTTAATATGTATTACTATTTCAATAAAAACAATACTATTGATATTTTTACTAAATAAATAATTTCTGCATTATTAATGTATAAGCTAATAAGATAATTAAATAACTCTTAAAAATTACAAATAAATTACAATGATAACTAAAAACATTTTATATTTGAAATGAGTATTTATAAACGAATTTATATTATGTATAACCTTATATTAAAAATACTTTAATTATTAAAGTTTGAGTGAGACATATTTCACTTTCCTTTAAATAAAAGAAATTAAAGGTCTTAATCACCTCCAAGTGGGTTCTAATGGATTCCATTTCGACCAAAATATGACTTAGGATAAAATATAATCATCCAATTGTATTAATACAGGTGTTAGAGTAATTTTATAATATTATATTTACCCTTAATTACCCGATTTACCTTTTACTATGGTAAATAAAATTTACCGTAGTTACTATTCATAATGCCCAAAAATAAAAAGTAGTCTTTTAATATAATTTGGACCCAATGATTCCAAATATGGAATCCATTTTTCCAAATTCAATACACATAAGTTGCAGAAATTAAATTAAAATTAATCCCATTGTCGAAAGAAAATGGGTTTTGTTTAAAACTTTGCAAAAGATTGAATTGATTTAACATACGAATTCAATGTAAAATCAATTCTAATGACATAAATTATATTAAAAGGTAAAAATATATTATATTTATACTTTATAACCATTAAATTTTATAATTTAACCACATAAATTATTACGATGAAAAAAGTTGTTTTTAATTAAAATATAGCGAGTTTTTACTATTCATTAAAATATGAAAGTTATCAGAATAATATGAAAAATTTATCCAAGGTAAAATTTTATATCCTGATTCCAAAGAATAATTTTATTTTGTAAAATTGAACTTATAAACATGTCCAAAACTATATTTAATGTGGGTGCACCATCAAAAGGCGGAAAAACTGCATTTTTTGAAAAATACTTATTTTACCCAAATAATTTATTTTATTCTCATACCATGTTCTATAAAATGAGTAAGATGAATAATAATGTTATAAAATTAAAAATTTAGTTAATACTATTCATAACTGCTAGTTCATGATAATATTATAACCATATATCGTTGTTTATTGAAACCCGGTATTGCGTACAACACATGCTATCAAGGAAGGTTGTGATTGCGTGTAATGCAAGCCAGGTCAGGGTTGCGTGTAGTGAAATATCCATTTGGTGTTGCGTATAACATAATTAAAAACTTATTTCATTTATACATTAAACAATATTTATACTTAATGTTGTGTAGAATATTTTCTTCAAAACAAACGTGAAATTGTGTGTAACACGAGCTAAGAATAGTGTTGTATATACTACAAGCTAATAGGGTGTCGCGTATAGCACAAGCTAATTTTGGTGTAGCGTAGAACACAAGACATAAAAGAAATTAAAAGAATATTCTTCATAAAATCTTGGGGTGTTACAATGAGAGTCACAAATAAATAATTTTTTTTATGATTAATTTGATGTATTTGTATATTTAATATTCCAAACACACTATACCGCAAGATCCTTTGATTTTATTGGAATGTATGCTAATAATTTTTAAATAAAACTTTTTTATGGTTGGGTCACCATATCCTGTGTATATAAATGTAGTTGGTTAGATTCTTATAGGAATTTAATTCCCATAAAATCCTATTATTATTATTTTATTATTTCTTTAATGTCATATTACGAATGGATTCGATCTCTTGACATAAAAAAAATGATAATTTCCATGATAAGAAAATAACATATAAAAATAAACCCTTGAAAACCTATAAATACAAGGATAATTATAAACAAACTATGAAAAATTATACTCATTGTATTGGGGTGTTTAGAAAAAATGGTAAAAGAAATATTAAACATTATTTATATTCATATTATGAGGGAAAATTTGAGTTCACCAATCATACTAAGGATAGTGAGGATTAAACCTCATTAGAAAGTAAATCCAAATTAATTTCTATCTGATGTACACACATGACTATTCATTAGTTAAAAATAATTAAAAGTTAATGGGTACTATTTATTTAAGGGGGGAGATTATAACGACCTAAAATTTCACTATGTATCTTCTTTAAAAAAAATATTATCTTAATAAATTATTCTACATTAAAAAAAGAAATGATAAACCCATAATATATTAAAATAAAACATCATATTTATAATATGGCCATGAAATTAGCATATATAAAAGGAAGTGACCATATTATGAAATCTATGAACAAAAAGGAAAGAAATGGCATCAAGTATGATACATCTTCCTTCAAAAACTCATTTATCCAATATTTGAGAATAATTATATTCACTAGTGTTTTCCATTTGTCAAGCTCAGTTAAAAATAAAATGATTACAATGAGATAGAAATCCTATAAAAAATAAATTCAAGATCATGGTAATTTCCACAAGATCTATTCCAGCGGAAGAACCACCACTGACTACCACCATAACATACCTTTTTTAGAGATATTACATATCGATCTTAAGGTGATATGTAACCAGGAAATTAGAATGATATAATTATGTAAGTATTCATATAAAAATTTATTTATCACATGTATTTTTTAATTTTTTCATTTTAACGTTAAAAAAATTATTTTTTTATAAAAATAACTTTTTCTATTAAGTATTTAAAAGAAAAATTTATTAATTTTAGAATTATAATTTTAGGAAATGAAATGGAATTTAAAATTTTGAATTTAAATGTTAGAATATAGTAATTGTTTTTTGTTTTTATGAAATAGTACATTTTTAGGTGAATAGTGAAAATACAGTTTTTACTAAAACTATATATTTTATATATTTATCATTATATAATAATGACCTAGAAGTTTATAAAAAACATTAAAGTTATTAATTTTTTATTTTAATAGGTAAAATATTTATTTTAAACTAAAATTTTTAATTTATAAAACCAATGTTTAATAATTTATAAATTGAAGAAATATTTTCAATAAAACAAATTGTTTTTTTAATTAATAGATATTTCAGTAAAATTTTGTTTTGGATAGAGTCTAAATCTCCCAAAAATTTATTTTTCTTATAATAAATTAATTTAAATCATGAAAATAAAAAAAACACACCAATTACATCCTACTAAAAAAATTTAAAATAAACAAATTTCTAACAATTATTTTTATTAATTTGGTGCACTAATATGAAAATAAAATTCTTTATAAATTTTATTTTATTGTAAAATCGATTAAAATTTTATAATATTAATTTTAAAATTAATTTTAAAATTTCCATTTTATTTTAATTCACAAAAATCATGTTACTAAGATTTACTTTAAATGTTATAATAATGGTGAATCTGAAATTTTCATTGATTTATTATATTAATATTGCATAATTATTGTCTAATAAATTATCATAAAAAGTATGTTAAATACCCTGAGGTAAGGTGATTCAAGGTATCAAATATTATCAAAAAATCTATTTCAATCTACTTTCATCCTTAAATAATCCTTTATTCTCTCTTCTTCTCCTAGCATAGTATAAATTGAAGTTAAGATATGGACCAGACACATTAATTTTTACATGATTTACCGTCATATGTATATGTCCAATGGGTATACAAATGAAATTTTCCAATGTAATAAATCCACTAAAGTGCAATTTTATTATAGGGATTGCAGAAAACAAACTACCCCTCCTTATTTAGAACTGTTCACAATCAGAAAGCTCACTACCGTCTCAACATAAGAGTGATCGGTACACTTTTATAATGTTCTTATATTGATCTAATTCACCTAAGAATATTGAACACATATATTAGTGTTCAATGATTCTATTCATTCACTTGTGAGAGTAAATCCATTTCACTCTGTATATATTTCTTTGTAGAGGGTCCTTTCCTGAAACATTTTTCTTTAGCTGTGAATTGCTTCTAAACCCTTTGTGAAATCCCTTGCACGACATAGTGCAAGTGAACCAAAAAATTATTTTACTTCCTAGATGAATGATACATTATAAACTACCAATAATTTTCAATAAAAAGTTAATCAAAAATAGATTTCATCGAGGAACAGATCCTTCACGGATTGAACATCCTTTGGGAACACATTTCCTTTGCGAACTCAACTCCCTCACAAAACACTTCTGGGTTCATCAAATTTTTCAAAATGATGATTCAATCTAATAAAACAAGTTCTCCTCAATAGAGGGACTATGGGTCCTTTATAAAGATTAATAAACATAGAAAACCTTCTAATCGTAATTATGATTAACCCCTTTTCAAAATAGTCTTCAATGTGTACTACAATCACTATTTCTTTTGCATAGTGCATAACTCCCCTCGTGGGGGAATATGAAACAACACCTTCAACCATAAACAAAGAAAAAATTGTGTAGTTCACATATTAATTTTTCTATGTAGTTTAATTTCTATAGTTCACTTTTGTTTTCAATTTCAAATATTTGTTATTTGGTTTGCAAGGCTAAGTTCATATAACGTCAAGATGCCTTTTCCGAAAAACCACCCTAAACTCCTTAAGGTGTAATGTGGTCCACCAATTTTCTAATGCAAAAATACTTCCATTCCAAAAAAAAATCAAGAATTTAATGCCCCAAAATATGGAAAACACTATAAAACTATGATAACTTCAAAATTTCTTCTTTGGAAAACCCATTCCAGAATATTGTCAAATGGATTATTCTATAAACAAAATTGACCAAAAAAACACAAAAAAACCACCTTGAGAGATTTTATCACAATATAAATTAATTTCGTTAATTTTAAATAATGAGAAAAATATTATTTTTAAACACATATAGAATTATAATAATAAAAATTTAATTGGTAATCAATGATAAATAAGGTTAAAAAAACATAATGGTTAAAACATCATTTTTCTGCAAAAAAATCCCTATATCTAAAATATCTAAATTTAAAATTTAATTTTTTCCTATTTAAGAATTACCTTATACTAAATTGAGATTAAATTTATTTTCCAAAAACAAAAATTTGGAAATTGGAATTATTTTACATTTTATTGAATCATAATTTACCTAGATAAAAACTAGTTACCCCGGTAAAAATGAAAAAAGGTAACACCAAAAGTATAAGAGAAAATGATTTATAAAAATTAAGAAATCATTATAAATTATTATTTTAGGATTTTTGTTAAGCTAAAAATACCCTAAAATTATCTATTTTGAAATTTTGGAAGAATGTACCCCTGAAAATTGCATTCCAGAATTGAAAAATAATGGTTGTTCAAAAACATCCTTTTTTATTGACCTAAAAACAGGTGATCACTTCTAATATATCAAAGATACACATTACTTTAAAAATTTATTTAAAATCAGACCAAGTATTCATATACTAAAATTACCTTTCATGTCCTAAATCACATAGTCACCATAAGTTATCATAATACCTTCATTTTTGTGGAGTCAATCAAGAGGAAGTTCAAGATCCCAACGAGAGTATTACATAATCCTTAATTTTTTCATCTTAATATTTCCTATCTTAAACTATCTTAACCATAGTAATATAATTACCATAGTATCATTATTATATTTATTAATGTTATAATAATTGAAAAATGATTATTCATTCCATCCATTATACTTAGAGAAATAAAATAACATCGATTGTGCACTTGTTCAAACTACTACCTTCATGAAACGATGTCTTTTGTTTGTCACCACTGCCTCTCTTCACTGGTTATAAGGATGGAATTGAAGAATAAGTGTGATATATATAATATAATTATGATTATAAAGATACTAATTATAATACATCTCTATTCCCTCTCATTTATTGGGAATTAAAATGATAACTGTGCGTTGTGTAGAAAACCACCTTCACGAAGTTATGTATCTCAATTTTTATATATTTCATTTTTTATATTAAACTATAAATAAATGTGATTAAAACCCTTAAAAATAAATAAGCAATATAATTATTATTATTTAATAATGATATTATATCAAAATAAACCTCTTTCTCAATCATAACCATCCATTAATTATAGAATTCTCTTGTTTTGGTCAGTTTAACCACCTACTTAATCAATTTTATAAAACTATTTAAAAAATGAAAATGGAATGTTATATAATAATATTAATATGTTTTAGTAATATAATCATTTTTATTTATTTTAATGAATATATTAATTATTTATCTTATTATTAAAATAGGATCTTCAATCTCCAAAACAACATAAATAAGAAAAAAGTGGTTCCATTTTAAAACATCTTAACTAACAATATTATAAAATTATATAAGATAACTATAAATCAATAAAATTTATCTATTATAGTACCTTAAAATATCTAGTAATGATGAAATTATTATAAAATAATGGGTACAAAAAATCTATATCCTAAATCAAGCATGCAAAAATTGAATTAACTAACACATGTTATTAAAAGTAAGTTGTAACTAACTAATATGTTGGTAAAAATGATAATAAAATATTAATATGAAAGATAATTAAAATAATTAATGTTATTAAATATAATATTAAGATACTTATTTTTTTTAGGATTTTATAGAGCATTCTTCTAAGCGGGGATGCATGGTAAAGGTTTTACTCCTTGAGACATAATTTTTGTTATACATGATTATTTATTTCGAATAGTGTATAAAAATACCATATAATTTTTTATCATGATACTCTAATTATTAGTTTTATTTCATGTTTCATTTGAAATTATTTCCTTTATGGGGTTATTATTTTAATGATTCTAATTTTGTAAAGGGTTTTGTCTGAAATTTAATTTCGCGAGACATAATTATTATTATGAACCACCATGTATTTATTATTCTGTGATTATTAGCTATGTAATATATTTTACCATATTAAGGTAATTTATGGGGTTTTATAAACCATATCATGTTGGATATTCAAAAATATTTTAATTCCAAATTTGAAAGACATTTTTTACTCAACTCCCTTCGTTGAGATAAAATGAATCTTCTCGAACATAGTTATACAAAGATTGTTTTTTCACACAACCCTATAAGATTTTATTTAATAGTGGTTTATCTTCCTACTTATTGAAAAAAATCTTTTAATTCAAATCTTTCACCTTGAAAACATTTATTTCTCAAAAATCATACCACATTTGTGAATAATTCTAATCCAGTTTAATGATTGATTCCCCTCATTTCGCATATTTTCAATCCCTCTAATGTTGTCATTTTTATTTGGGAGACCAATTATGTATTATATCATGTTACCTAAAAATTTATTTTATATTTTTCCTAATTTATTTTTTATTACCATTTTCATATTTAGTTTTTCGACTAAGGTATTTCAAAATATTTTTCCATCCTTGTCACGACCCGTCCTCGGGGCCCGTGCCGTGACTACCCCAAGCCCGCCTTCCATAGGCCAGGGGCTGGCGACTAGCACCAAGGCGTAAAATCCCAGTAAACAGGGAAGGCATTGCCTTTATAAGTAACAACCACACAGAGTCAGCAAGCGGAAAGTAAAGTGCAGAAAAGAAAAGGGGCCGGAAATACAAGCCCAACTGAAAAGTAAAGTACAGCAACTGAAGAAAAGACGGCGGTCTCGTGTCGTCCACTGGCAATCCCACCTGAAGGGTGGGTACAGATAGCCTCCAGGCTCCTCGGGTCCCACGTCCGCTCCGAGTACGTCCCGACCAGTGGTCCACCTCCAGGTACCGTCCTGCTCCACGCCCCAACCGTGATCAGCGTTGTCCGTCGTCTGCAACCAACACAACAAGGTACGGGCATAGCCCGTGCAGGGGTGAGTACAACTACTCAGTAAGGACCCCGAGACCCCCGAAGGTCTCCCGAAATCCACAAAGGATATAGCACAAAAGAAAGATGCAATCACGAAGTAACATCTGACTTGACTTAGGTATATGCCCATACATATACCTAAGTCCCCACTTCTAGCTCTGCTCACGAGCTCAAGAACAACTCAATCCACAAAGGAAAGCAAGACTCAAATCCACAAGGAGAGTAAACAGTAAATCCACAAAGGATAGTTCAACACAATCCACAAAGGAGAGTAAATAGTAAATCCACATAGGATAGTTCAACACAATCCACAAAGGAGAGTAACATAAGATTCAGCTCAACCAGGTATACTTTTTCAGATGACGTCAAAGATGATCACTGATCCATCTAAGTCGTCGGACCCACGAAGGATCGATAGGTACTAACCCCCGCAGAAGACCCACACAGGATCGGGCTCACACAGAACCTGTAGGCAGTGGCTCACACAGAACCGGTAGGCAGTGGCTCACACAGAACCGGTAGTAGGACCCACACAGGATCGGGCACTGATCCGCGTAGGATCGCTGAGTGCAGTAGTCGACGCAGTCCACTGAGGTCCCTGCACAGTCGTCGCCGCAGTCCACGAAGGATCTCTGCTCTGCCGTCGTCGCAGTCCACGGAGGATCTCTGCTCTGCCGTCGTCGCAGTCCACGGAGGATCTCTGCTCTGCCGTCGTCGCAGTCCACGGAGGATCTCTGCTCTGCCGTCGTCGCAGTCCACGGAGGATCTCTGCTCTGCCGTCGTCGCAGTCCACGGAGGATCTCTGCTCTGTCGTCGAGGTCACAGCCAGCGCTAGGGTTCCCGCACGTAGCGAGCTCGATTAGGAGGGTCCGCTCCACGAGCCGAGGGGCTGATACATCAAATGACACGTAGTCCGAAGTTGATGTATCCAAAAGTTCCGTATCGACAACAGGATCTCAACGCGACAGACGGCGCGTCAATCGGACGCCCGGTCTGAGAGTTATTGGCATTTTCGTCCCAGGGGCCCGGTTGGTTTTTAGGGAAAAACCGACCCGACCGTACTCCGCCTGTATCCGATCCTCGAGCGGAGTATGCCAAAAGTTCCGTCTCACTTAGAGGAAACTACCACAGCTGACGGTACGTCGTTCGGACGTCCGTAGCTCAAGTTATGAGCGTTTCCGCTCCGAGGGCCCGGTTGGCTTCGTGTACGAACCAACCCGGCCGAACCCAAAGTTTTCCGAAACCTTGAGCATAATATACCGAAACGACCGTCTCGATCCAAGGATCGCGTAGCCGCTGACGGTTCGTCAATCGGAGATCCCAGGCCCAAGATATGGGCGAAAGACCGTAGAGGGCCCGAAACGGGGGTACTGGGCCCGGGGCGACCCGGCCCGAACCCCCCCTGGGGTCGGCCGAACCGGGTCGGCCCGAACCGGGTCGGCCCGACCCGGCCCGAACCGGCTCGGCCGGGTCCGGTCCGGCCTGGGCGCGGCCCGGCCGACCGGACCGGCCGGCTCGGCTTCGGCCGTGCGGCCGAACTGCCGCCGCCGCGGGGTTGAACCCGCGGCTTGAGAGAAACCGCGGCCCCGCGGGGGGCCGCCTGTCACGCGGACGCGGCCGGGCCGCCGCGGCGGAAGATTTCCACGGCGGCGCGCCTGGCGCCGCCGCCTCCTTCCGCGGGCCGCCGGAGATGCTCCGGTGGCCCGATTTCTTTCCCGTCTGCGCCGATGCTCCTCCCGGGGGACGATCTTCACTGCGGAATCAAAAAATTGCCCTTGCCGCATGGTTTGTCGACGTCCGCCAAATCCGCACAACAAAATAGATCGGCGGAGGGTTGCCGGGTCTTGTTCGTTAGACCCGCACCCTCCGCGTTAGTCATAATCCACGGGAGGAACAATAAAACAATCAACAACAATTTTAAATGTTGAAATTGTTCAAAGATCATGTTCTTTACTTTAAAAGAAATAAAATCACGGGAAGGAAAATATTCCAATCAACCCTTACCTTATCGTCGTCGTCGGACGAGAGGTCGTCGCGGAATCGCTCGTCGCGGAGGAAGGAGATCGTCGCGTCGTCGCGGAATCGCTCGTCGCGTCGCCAATCTCCGGATCAAGATCAACGGATTTAATTAGTTTAATTCCGTTGATATTGAAATTAAAAAGGGAGAAGAAAAGATCCGATTCTCACCTTAGTTGCCGAACGAGGATCGGCCGCGGAAGAAGAGGCGTCGCCGAAGAACGTCGCGGGTAGATCTCGTCGACGTCGCAGATCTTGGTGTGCGTCGTCGAATTCCGGTCGCCGGCGTTCTTCGCGTTCTTCGCGTTCTTCGCGTTCTTCGCGTTCTTCGCGTTCTTCGCGTTCTTCGCGTTCTTCGCGGAGAGGGTGGAGGAACGAAGATTCTTTCAAATCCTTTCCAAGGATTTTTGGGTTGGTCTTATTTTATAAACATGCCAACACACGAAACCGGTTAAGAAACGATCCATCAATTCGTTGAATTAATTCAACGAAAGAAACGACCCATTTAATTCACGAAGAAACAGTCCATTTAATTCACGAAATAAACCGCCCAATTAAATGGTCTGTTAAGAATTAAAGAAAACGCGTCGGTTGACTTTTCAGTTACTTTGACGGGTTTTCGCGGGTGCGTTACTTAGCGAAAGAAACGGCGGGGCTCGTGCGGGCCCTGCCTCACAAATATCCTACCAAGAGGGTAGGATATTTCTGGATAGCATCCTATCCAGTTCAACTCAGTTCAAGCCGTCTTTAAGTGACTTCAAGTGGCTTCCAAGCTGCTTAAGTGAAATAAAATAAAGTTGTCGCACAAACTTTATTTTATTTCTGACTTAAAGCCGCAAAATTTAAAAACCACGTCTGAGCAAACGCAACTCCGGAAGAGGCGTTTCTAAGCAAATACCGGCGCTGCGATTTCATCGGTGCCCTCAGAATTCGATTCTGGGCACCAGTTCAAAAGATAGAAAAACCCGCTCGTCCGTTCACTGAACGTACCCGAGCCAAACTTCGGAAATTGATTCCGGGCACACCGGGCCTCGGAATCAGGTGCCGTCTGAAGCTGCGCTCTTGTAAAATTCCAAAGAAAATTAAGAAAAAAATTTCCTTGAAATTTGCGGGTCTTTACATTACTCCCACCTCAGGGCTTTACGTCCCCGTAAAGATACATCAAAAACTAGGGGAACAAATGGGGGTACTGAGCACGCATCTGAGCCTCCCGCTCCCAAGTGCTCTCCTGTAGGTTCCCGTGCTGCCATCTGACGCGCACAAGAGGAATCGACCGCCCACGTAGGACCCGCTCCTGTCGATCCTCGATCTCCACTGGAACCTCCGCAAAAGTCGCCCCATCGTCCACGTCCAGCTCCCCAAAGTCGATGATGTGCGTCGGGTCGTGCACGTATCTCCTCAGCTGAGACACGTGGAAGACGTCGTGCACCCGGTGCAACTGAGGTGGTAGAGCCAGACGATAAGCCACCTCTCCTATCCTGCTGAGGACCTGGAAAGGCCCGATGAAGCGTGGAGACAACTTGCCGCCTCGGCCAAATCTCCGTAAACCACGTCGAGGTGAGACACGCAAAAAGATGTGGTCGCCATCCTCGAACTCTAGTGGCCTCCGCCTCCTGTCATCATATGACTTCTGCCGGCTCTGAGCTGTCCTCATCCTCTCCTGGATGATCTGGACCTTCTCTGTCGTGGCTCGGACCATCTCTGGTCCCACGAGTGCTGACTCCCCAGGGTCTGTCCAGCACAACGGTGATCTGCAGGGTCTGCCGTACAACGCCTCGTATGGTGCCATCCCGATGGTGGAGTGGTAGCTGTTGTTGTAC
Source organism: Viscum album (assembly GCA_963277665.1). Taxonomy (NCBI): domain Eukaryota; kingdom Viridiplantae; phylum Streptophyta; class Magnoliopsida; order Santalales; family Viscaceae; genus Viscum; species Viscum album. The sequence continues at coordinate 1,303,459,284 of OY728130.1, read as the reverse complement.
GCAAACTCCACCAAGGGTAGGTGGTCCTCCCAGCTGCGACCAAAGTCGAGAACACATGCACGGAGCATGTCCTCGAGTGTCTGTATGGTCCTCTCCGTCTGACCATCCGTCTGAGGGTGGAAGGCTGTGCTCAGATGGAGCCGCGTCCCGAACGCCTCCTGCAATCCCTTCCAGAGCCGGGAAGTGAAACGAGCATCTCGATCGGAGACGATAGACGATGGCACACCGTGAAGCCGTACGATCTCCTGGACGTAAAGACGTCCTAAGCTCTCCACTGAGCCCTGCTCTCTGATGGGTAAGAAGTGTGCCGACTTGGTGAGTCGGTCGACAATCACCCAAATGGAGTCGTGACCTCTGGAAGTACGTGGAAGTCCAGTCACGAAGTCCATAGATATGCCGTCCCACTTCCACTCCGGGACCTCCAAGGGCTGTACCAAGCCTGCTGGTACCTGGTGCTCTGCCTTCACCTGCTGGCAGGTGAGGCATCGTGAAACGAACTCTGCCACAGCTTTCTTCATGCCCGGCCACCAGTGCTGTCGTCTGAGATCCTGGTACATCTTCGCCACTCCAGGATGCACCGCCAAGGGAGAAGTGTGAAACTCTCTCAGCACCTCCTCTCGTAGAGTGACTGGTACGAAGGTACGTCCTCTGAAAAGGATGTCATGCTCTGCTCCAAGGGAGAAACCATCAGGCGCCTGATCTGAGGATATCAGTGCACGCCGGGTCTCACAGTCGGCGTCCTCACGCTGAGCCTCTCTGATCCGCTGTAGAAGTGGAGGAGAGACTGTGAGAGACTGAAGAAAGGCTGCTCCGTCTCTATCCACGAAGGATATCTGCAAGGAGGCTAGCTGCTCCGTCGCCTCCTCAAGTAGCTGAATGCCCGTCCTCCTGCTGAGGGCATCGGCTACCACGTTCCCCTTCCCAGGAGTATAGACTATCTCAAAGTCATAGTCCTGGAGGAACTCAAGCCATCTCCGCTGTCTCAGGTTCAGGTCCTTCTGAGAGAAGATATACCTGAGACTCTGGTGGTCAGAAAAGACTGTGAAGCGCTCGCCCATCAGATAGTGCCGCCAAGTCTTCAGAGCGAAGACCACTGCTGCTAACTCCAGGTCATGAGTGGCGTAGTTCTGCTCATGCGGCCTCAACTGACGTGATCCGTAGGCGATCACGGCCCGCTCCTGCATCAGGACGCACCCGAGTCCAGTCCCTGATGCATCGCAGTAAACTACGTACCCAACTCCCTCCTCAGGCAACCTCAAGATAGGTGCGCTGGTCAATCTCTGTCTCAGCTCCTGGAAGCTCTGCTGACATCTGTCTGACCACACGAAGGGTTTCCCCTTCTTTGTCAAAGCTGAGAGTGGTGCCGCAACTCTGGAGAAGTCTGGCACGAATCTCCGATAGTATCCGGCTAGGCCCAAGAAGCTCCGCACCTCTGTCACGCTCCTGGGTGGCTCCCAAGCTAGCACTGCCTCGATCTTCGCGGGATCCACCGCAACTCCCGCCTCAGAAATGACGTGCCCCAAGAAATGGACCTCACGTAACCAGAACTGGCATTTTGAGAGCTTGCCATAAAGCTGGTGCTCTCGGAGTATGTCTAGCACAACTCGCAGGTGGTAGGCATGCTCCTCCTCAGTCGTCGAGTATACCAAAATGTCGTCAATGAAGACAACGACAAATCGGTCGTGGTATGGCTGGAAGATCCTGTTCATGAGGCTCATGAACAATGCTGGAGCATTGGTTACGCCGAACGGCATAACCAAGAACTCATAATGGCCATACCGACACCTGAAGGTCGTCTTCTGCACGTCCTCGTCTCGAACTCTGAGCTGATGATAGCCTGACCGGAGGTCTATCTTCGAGAACCACCGCGCTCCCTTGAGCTGATCGAAGAGGTCATCAATCCGTGGCAGCGGATACTTGTTCCTCACTATCACCTGGTTCAGGCGACGATAGTCGACACATAGTCGCAAGCTCCCGTCCGCCTTCTTGGCGAACAAAATCGGGGAAGCCCAGGGTGAAACACTGGGTCGGATAAACCCCTTGCTCTGCAAGTCCTCCAACTGTACCCGCAGCTCTCGAAGCTCGGCGGGGGCCATCCGATATGCTGGAGTAGATATCGGGGCTGTCCCGGGGTACAAGTCGATGTAAAAGTCTACCTCTCTACGAGGAGGTAGCCCTGGAACGTCGTCGGGAAAGACGTCCACGTACTGGTCCACCACTGCAGGAAAAGCCGGACTCCGCACGTCCACTGCTCCTAGGATGAGGCTAGCCAACTGATGAGAGATAGGCTGCACTCTCCTCCGCGGAAGTCCATCCTGTGCTGCAAAGGTTCCCTTCTCGCCGGTGAAGGTAAACCTGCTCCCGTCGGTACGAACACATCGCACCTTGCGCCTAAAACAGTCGATCTGGGCATGAACCGTGGATAACCAATCCATGCCCAAGATGACGTCGTAAGGCCTCGACGCCGCTACAAGGAGATCCCAGCCGAAGCTCTCGCCTCCTAGAGTAAGCTCACACTGCCGGCACCAGTGCGTAATCGTCGAGTCTGCTCCCGTAGGAGTCTCTAGCCGTAAGGATCGAGACAACGGCTCAGTCGGAATCTCCGAGCTCCGAACAAGGGCAGAGGCTATGAAAGAGTGACTCGCTCCTGTGTCTATAAGTACTGCAGCAAGGGTGGAATAGACACAGATCGTACCTCGAATCATCTCTGGCATGTCGGGGTCGTAGGCCTCCACTGCCTGGAGCTGGGCCTGTCTCTGCCCGCCAGCTCCCTGTGGTCGAGGTGGCCCTCCTGGTGGTGGTGGGGGTAGAGCCTGGAAGCGTCGCCCACCACCCGCTGCTCGGCCAGCTCCTCTGCCTCGTCCGCCTCCTCCCTGCGGACCGCCACGGTCGACTCTCTGCCTCTGCCTGGGTGGCCCCTCCACCGTCTGCTGCTCCTCTGATCGGCGAGTCGGGCAGTCACGAGCCATGTGACCCTGCCCGCCGCAAGAGTAGCACAGCCTGCCTCTCGAAAGGCTGGCACTCCGTTGTGTGCCTCGTACTGCTGAGCCGGTGTCCTGAGGCCGTCTGCGTGGGGGTCTGGTCTGCCTGGACCCGTGAGTCATCCGTCGGCTGCCTGCTGCCGATGACTCAGCTACCTGCCGCCCTGCGCTAGGTCTCGCTGCTGAAGAAGGCTCTGCCAGGAAGCTCTCGATCAGGAGGGCTCGCTCCAGCACTCCCGCCTGGGTCGGAATGCTGAGGGAGATCAGCGACGCCCGAATCTCCTATCGCAAGCCCTGCTCGAAGGTCCGGGCCCGGAAGATGGGGTCCCGTACCATGTCGGTCGAGTAGCGAGATAGGTCCGTGAACCTCGCCGCGTACTGAGCGACCGTCATGCTGCCCTGGCGCAGCTGGAGAAGCTCCTGGATGCGCACCGCTCGGAGGGTGGCCGGGACGAACTCAGAGCGGAAGAGGCTCTCGAAGTCCGCCCAGAGCAAGGATGCCTCATCGTGAACCTGGAGCATCAGGCTCCACCATCGTCCTGCCGCCGCCTGCAGGAGGCTCGCTGCGAGGATCACCATGAGATCCGCTGGTGTCCTCACTAGCCTGAAGATTCGTACCACCGCCTCTAGCCAGTCCTCGGCGGCCTGGGGGTCCGCCTCACCGCGAAACCTGGGCGGTCGCTGGCTCTGAAACTCGTGCAGTGCCCTGAGGCGACGTGCATCATCAGCGTCTGGTACTGGAAGCATCGGTGGCTCGGCGGGTAAGGCTACCGCCGGTGCCACTGCTGGCAAAGGGCCCTGCACCGAGGCCTCGTCGCTCGGTGGGCTGCCGTCGCGCCCTACACTCGGAACCCTAGCTGGCTGTCGTCGCGGGGCCATCCTGAGAACAAGAGCACCACAGTCAGAACAGTATACCTGGTGAGCTGGCACAAGTAATCACAAGGAAAACTTGAGACTTTCATAAAGCGGATCAGTATACCCGGTGAGCTGACACAAGTAATCACAAAGAAAACTTGAAACACACACGCAATCAATGTTTTCATGCATTAAGTCGGAAATCAGGAGTCAGGGTCCTGGTGTACGGATACGTCGGCCGCCGCACCAACACTGGGCTCCCTGAACTGATAACCACACTCAATACACTAAACACTATTGCTTCACATAGAAAGAAAGGACGATCAGAGTCTGCGGTAGAACCGACCACCTCTGATACCAATTTGTCACGACCCGTCCTCGGGGCCCGTGCCGTGACTACCCCAAGCCCGCCTTCCATAGGCCAGGGGCTGGCGACTAGCACCAAGGCGTAAAATCCCAGTAAACAGGGAAGGCATTGCCTTTATAAGTAACAACCACACAGAGTCAGCAAGCGGAAAGTAAAGTGCAGAAAAGAAAAGGGGCCGGAAATACAAGCCCAACTGAAAAGTAAAGTACAGCAACTGAAGAAAAGACGGCGGTCTCGTGTCGTCCACTGGCAATCCCACCTGAAGGGTGGGTACAGATAGCCTCCAGGCTCCTCGGGTCCCACGTCCGCTCCGAGTACGTCCCGACCAGTGGTCCACCTCCAGGTACCGTCCTGCTCCACGCCCCAACCGTGATCAGCGCTGTCCGTCGTCTGCAACCAACACAACAAGGTGTGGGCATAGCCCGTGCAGGGGTGAGTACAACTACTCAGTAAGGACCCCGAGACCCCCGAAGGTCTCCCGAAATCCACAAAGGATATAGCACAAAAGAAAGATGCAATCACGAAGTAACATCTGACTTGACTTAGGTATATGCCCATACATATACCTAAGTCCCCACTTCTAGCTCTGCTCACGAGCTCAAGAACAACTCAATCCACAAAGGAAAGCAAGACTCAAATCCACAAGGAGAGTAAACAGTAAATCCACAAAGGATAGTTCAACACAATCCACAAAGGAGAGTAAATAGTAAATCCACATAGGATAGTTCAACACAATCCACAAAGGAGAGTAACATAAGATTCAGCTCAACCAGGTATACTTTTTCAGATGACGTCAAAGATGATCACTGATCCATCTAAGTCGTCGGACCCACGAAGGATCGATAGGTACTAACCCCCGCAGAAGACCCACACAGGATCGGGCTCACACAGAACCTGTAGGCAGTGGCTCACACAGAACCGGTAGGCAGTGGCTCACACAGAACCGGTAGTAGGACCCACACAGGATCGGGCACTGATCCGCGTAGGATCGCTGAGTGCAGTAGTCGACGCAGTCCACTGAGGTCCCTGCACAGTCGTCGCCGCAGTCCACGAAGGATCTCTGCTCTGCCGTCGTCGCAGTCCACGGAGGATCTCTGCTCTGCCGTCGTCGCAGTCCACGGAGGATCTCTGCTCTGCCGTCGTCGCAGTCCACGGAGGATCTCTGCTCTGCCGTCGTCGCAGTCCACGGAGGATCTCTGCTCTGCCGTCGTCGCAGTCCACGGAGGATCTCTGCTCTGTCGTCGAGGTCACAGCCAGCGCTAGGGATCCCGCACGTAGCGAGCTCGATTAGGAGGGTCCGCTCCACGAGCCGAGGGGCTGATACATCAAATGACACGTAGTCCGAAGTTGATGTATCCAAAAGTTCCGTATCGACAACAGGATCTCAACGCGACAGACGGCGCGTCAATCGGACGCCCGGTCTGAGAGTTATTGGCATTTTCGTCCCAGGGGCCCGGTTGGTTTTTAGGGAAAAACCGACCCGACCGTACTCCGCCTGTATCCGATCCTCGGGCGGAGTATGCCAAAAGTTCCGTCTCACTTAGAGGAAACTACCACAGCTGACGGTACGTCGTTCGGACGTCCGTAGCTCAAGTTATGAGCGTTTCCGCTCCGAGGGCCCGGTTGGCTTCGTGTACGAACCAACCCGGCCGAACCCAAAGTTTTCCGAAACCTTGAGCATAATATACCAAACGACCGTCTCGATCCAAGGATCGCGTAGCCGCTGACGGTTCGTCAATCGGAGGTCCCAGGCCCAAGATATGGGCGAAAGACCGTAGAGGGCCCGAAACGGGGGTACTGGGCCCGGGGCGACCCGGCCCGAACCCCCCCTGGGGTCGGCCGAACCGGGTCGGCCCGAACCGGGTCGGCCCGACCCGGCCCGAACCGGCTCGGCCAGGTCCGGTCCGGCCTGGGCGCGGCCCGGCCGACCGGACCGGCCGGCTCGGCTTCGGCCGCGCGGCCGAACTGCCGCCGCCGCGGGGTTGAACCCGCGGCTTGAGAGAAACCGCGGCCCCGCGGGGGGCCGCCTGTCACGCGGACGCGGCCGGGCCGCCGCGTCCGTCCCGGTTCCGCGCGGCCGCGGAACCGGCTGCCGCCGCTGCCGCGGCTTCAGCCGCGGCGGAAGATTTCCATGGCGGCGCGCCTGGCGCCGCCGCCTCCGGTCGCCGGCGCCGCCGCGCCGGCGACCCGCGCCGCCGCCTCCTTCCGCGGGCCGCCGGAGATGCTCCGGTGGCCCGATTTCTTTCCCGTCTGCGCCGATGCTCCTCCCGGGGGACGATCTTCACTGCGGAATCAAAAAATTGCCCTTGCCGCACGGTTTGTCGACGTCCGCCAAATCCGCACAACAAAATAGATCGGCGGAGGGTTGCCGGGTCTTGTTCGTTAGACCCGCACCCTCCGCGTTAGTCATAATCCACGGGAGGAACAATAAAACAATCAACAACAATTTTAAATGTTGAAATTGTTCGAAGATCAAGTTCTTTACTTTAAAAGAAATAAAATCACGGGAAGGAAAATATTCCAATCAACCCTTACCTTATCGTCGTCGTCGGACGAGAGGTCGTCGCGGAATCGCTCGTCGCGGAGGAAGGAGATCGTCGCGTCGTCGCGGAATCGCTCGTCGCGTCGCCAATCTCCGGATCAAGATCAACGGATTTAATTAGTTTAATTCCGTTGATATTGAAATTAAAAAGGGAGAAGAAAAGATCCGATTCTCACCTTAGTTGCCGAACGAGGATCGGCCGCGGAAGAAGAGGCGTCGCCGAAGAACGTCGCGGGTAGATCTCGTCGACGTCGCAGATCTTGGTGTGCGTCGTCGAATTCCGGTCGCCGGCGTTCTTCGCGTTCTTCGCGTTCTTCACGTTCTTCGCGTTCTTCGCGTTCTTCGCGTTCTTCGCGTTCTTCGCGGAGAGGGTGGAGGAACGAAGATTCTTTCAAATCCTTTCCAAGGATTTTTGGGTTGGTCTTATTTTATAAACATGCCAACACACGAAACCGGTTAAGAAACGATCCATCAATTCGTTGAATTAATTCAACGAAAGAAACGACCCATTTAATTCACGAAGAAACAGTCCATTTAATTCACGAAATAAACCGCCCAATTAAATGGTCTGTTAAGAATTAAAGAAAACGCGTCGGTTGACTTTTCAGTTACTTTGACGGGTTTTCGCGGGTGCGTTACTTAGCGAAAGAAACGGCGGGGCTCGTGCGGGCCCTGCCTCACAAATATCCTACCAAGAGGGTAGGATATTTCTGGATAGCATCCTATCCAGTTCAACTCAGTTCAAGCCGTCTTTAAGTGACTTCAAGTGGCTTCCAAGCTGCTTAAGTGAAATAAAATAAAGTTGTCGCACAAACTTTATTTTATTTCTGACTTAAAGCCGCAAAATTTAAAAACCACGTCTGAGCAAACGCAACTCCGGAAGAGGCGTTTCTAAGCAAATACCGGCGCTGCAATTTCATCGGTGCCCTCAGAATTCGATTCCGGGCACCGGTTCAAAAGATAGAAAAACCCGCTCGTCCGTTCACTGAACGTACCCGAGCCAAACTTCGGAAATTGATTCCGGGCACACCGGGCCTCGGAATCAGGTGCCGTCTGAAGCTGCGCTCTTGTAAAATTCCAAAGAAAATTAAGAAAAAAATTTCCTTGAAATTTGCGGGTCTTTACAATCCTTTCAAAATTAACTATTTTATTTTCCACAACAAATTTTATTTTGAAAACCTTTATATCATTTCAGGGATATGTTTTTAATGTTTTTATTTAACATTAATTTTTTTAGTGTTTTTAAGCCAGTATTTTGAAAATTTCTTTTGAATCTTATCTATAAAATTTTATTTTACAACAATGATAAGAATATCTTATTAAATATCATTTATGTTTCCCCTCTATTTTTTCTATTTATATCAAAAATATTTCTTTTTTTTGGAAATTTCATCCAATAATTACCCACTAAATAATATTATACTATATTGGGGTATTAAAATCATGTAAATAAATTGGTACTATATTATTTTCTATTCATTAAAGGTTCATTATTTTTATTCCAACGTATTCCTTATAAGGACATTCTATATTTCATTTCATTGATTGAACATTGTTCACCTAGATCTCACACATTATTTGAAAGGAAAAATTACTAACATAATTTTATAAAAATTATTTAAATAGTGTAAATACAATATACTCTATCGACCTGATTAAATGGTATTTTTCTATAAATTTGGTAAATTCCTTTAGATACATATTTATTTTCCATTGGTTTATCATGTTTTGATTATTGATGGAATTTCCATAATTTAATTATGTGAATACATTTAAAAATGATATTACACCTATTTTAATTCCATTTGTTTTATACTATGTGATGAATGAAACCCATTTTCTTCTAATGAGATCTTTATTATAATATTAATGACTTTGAATTTAATTGGAATTAATATATGTAGATGATGATTGGTGTGGTCCTATATTTCCCTCTAATCTATAGGTTAAGTATTTATGTCTCATGAGATAATAATATCTTTACATACCTGAATTTGTTATCAAACAAATATTATAAATACCAAGACATTACCACAATATAAAGGGTGTACATTATTGTATTTTTTTCCTAATATAATGGGTGGAATCATTTGGATTTATTCAAAATGTGCTCTTATGCTTATGTTTGTGCCCTATTCGTTTTCTTATGATTATGAATATGTTATTCTATCATGGATTATATATACTGACTCTTGTTTCCAAACTATTTTGATTTATTTATTCTGTAATTATATTCCTTATTCTGTGACTTTTGATATGTGATTTGATGGGTATAACTTTCTTATGCAACCTGATTATTCCAATATTATCATCTAATTCTCACTTATAATCTTTGACTTTTTTAGATTTTGATTACCCATATGAATAATCTAATCTCATCATTTATTATATTTCCATTTCCATAGGTTATGAATAAAATTAAAATGCATGATGTGTCTAGAAGATTATATTGTGTGGATAATTTTTCGGACATACTATATACTTGTTATAGATTATGCATTTTTTTATATAGTGAAAAATGTCTATTAGTCAAAAAATACATGGGTTTTGTTCGTTAATATTTTTTCTTAATTCTATATAACCATAAACCTAAAATATCATTTAAATATATTGTATTGAAATATTTTAGATCCATCTAATAAATATGGTCCCATTTATGGGTTATCATCGTCATAAAAAATTCCACCAATCTTTCTTCAAATATTTAATTAAGTATAATACTCCTTTATAGAACTATTAATATTTAACATGATATTAACAATGTCTTAAAGTTGACTTTATTCCTCAATTTTGGATTGGGATTTCTCAACCAGTACTTTTATGGCATGTCCCCAAAACTAATTTTATCTCATTTATCCTCCCTTAAATAAAATAGTATCATAATCATCCTTTTTAAAAACTATGATTTTCCTTCAGAAATTAGTTAACATGGGTATCAAAAAAATTTTATTTGGGGGAAAATTTATTTTCTAAATTTTGGTGTAAATGGGTACTAGAACACAAAAAAATTCCTTGAACACGTCATAATAATCTTTCTGATGATTCCATAATTAAAAAACTACAATGGTATTATTCTTTCAATCATTCAAGGACGTTATTTTAATTTATATACCATAAGTTATAGATATCCATAAATTAAGTAACTTTATCCATATACACTTTCATTAATTTCAATTTTCTCCATGTACTTTAATTAAATCTATTTAGATGGATGTCTCATCTTTCCTTATGGCCTCATGAACATTAGATAATTAATTCAACTATAACTAAGTTCATTGATTGAAATATCTAAATATGTTATTTTTATGTATTAATACTATTTTATTATTAAAATATGATAATCATATTATGATTTTATTTAGGATATCAAGAAACTTTATCTCATGAACCAATCTATAAGGGGATACCAAAAATTAATTATTTCATTTAAAACACTATAAATGTTTATTCTAATATGTATTCAAAACATTTCACTTTATATGTTGTACTTATAAAATTTATTTTTTTAGTTGGTTTTATCCTCAATAAGTGTTGAGGAATTTTTCCCAAAAAGTATCCATTAATATCAAACTCGTGAATTTCACATTAATATGATTTGTAATTTCATTGAATATCATATTTTGTTCCTTATAATTATATTTAGAAACATATATTCCATTTAAAATAAATAAATATCTAAATGATCCCCAACATTAATGACATGTATGTAAGTAGTGAGAAAATTAATTCCTAAATAATTTTTATATGATCTATTATGTTTCTTATAGATCTAATAGTTACACACCTTATATAAGAATACCTTTCATGATAATAGTGTTATTCATGTCAACACTCGTTGGTCAAATGACCCAACAAGACTTAACATTAATTTTATAATTCCACTAGTTGTGACCATAGGCCCAAATATACCCTAATAGAGGGGGATGAATTAGGTATTCCAATTTATTTCCTAAACAAATAGATTTTATTCTCATGTTGGAATGAAAATCATTAATATGTCTAGTCTTAAAAAACAAACAAATATACCTAATATAGAAATTAAATTGAATGATACAATAATTTTACATGGTTAAAAACTAATGAATACATCTTACTATACACATGGTTTTATGTAATTGTATAAAGAAAAACTACTCATTATAAGTGATTTCAATATTTTAGTAAATATCACTTCTAAACCAAGCTCTACTACCCATATCTTCTTATCCTCACAATGCATCAGAGATGTGAGTCAAAGAATAAATGATGTAAATGTCACACAAAATAATCATTATGTATATTCAATACAACAATAAAATAGGGTTGTATTTTTTTATAAGGACACAAATCAGATCTAGATCATCAACAAAGTTCAATTTCTCAACTATAAACTCACAAAGATCCCTAAAAATATTCATTAAAAAAATTAATTATAAATTAATCATTCTTTAACCAAATTCCTCTAATCATGTTATTTTAATACATTAATTTTATGTTTTAATGATTTTTTCCATTTAATGAATAAAATGTAATAAGATAATTGGACTTCTAAATTATCAATAAGAGTTAATATAAATATCACAAAAATAAAAAAAATCCATTCTAAATTTAAATTCATATATTTCTCTGTAATCTCATAATCCTTGTGTGACGATTCACAATGTCACATTATTTACCTTTATTACTTGGATATTTAAAAACAAAACCATAATCATCATAGGGTAGATATCTCTAGACCTATTATAATACAGATACCTAATGATACAACTAACTTTATTATAGTAAAATCTTCATATTAGTAACATATTACAACTTCCATTTACAAAATAATCTTCTAGTTGTATGGAACATCTTTAAAGACTTTTAATTATAGCCTCCCATTGTAAAACGATAATTAGTGCTTCACATAATTCCCCAAACTATCTTTTCAAATCACCACAAATGATGAAAAAATTAATATGTGTTATATAATTATTATTTATTTATAAAAAAATTAATATCCTTTCTAAAATCAAATTACCATGTGAAGTTTCATCCCTTATATCCACTATTAAATATTGTGTCCCCTTTAAATAAAACTTAACAAAAAATTATTACATGATAATTTATCATTATGGTGCATTATTTACAAAATTAATATAAAAAACTGAACTATAATTCTGTAATGACCATATATATTGTGACAGAGTTTTTTCTTCGAACAAAAATCAGCTCTATAATCCCCCAAACCATTACTAGACTACTCAAAGTCTTCACTATAGTCATAACATATTATGTAAATCCTATTTATAATAAATACCATAAATAGTTACTACGCTTCAACAAAATATACGTATATTTCCTTGATTTCATCATATTTATTTCCTAGGTTCTAATATTCTCCATAAAGTAGGTTCAAATATATCTTTTAATAAAAATATTAACATTAGCCATGAAATTTAAATAATAACAATGATTATAAAAATAAAATAATTTTGATTTATTTGGGTGAATTTTTAATGATTTATGATGCTAATATAGTCATTATATTACTGTTTTAAAGGGATATAATTTCCATTTTATGACAATTTATTTGATTGTAATTAAATATAACTATTTGAGGTAGTTTATACAATTATATTCATAAAATTTTAAATTAATTATGAAGGGAATAAATATATCCTTGAGTTGTAGAAACATCCCATGTGAAGTTAAAATGTCCAATATTATGAAGGATATTGGATTTTTAGGTTTTTAGGCCAATCTCAAGTCAGACTCCAATAACCACATCTTGAATGAATATTTTGTGGGAGAAAATAAATCTATAAGAGATCACTATGAAATCCACACTTATTCATCCATGAAATAAATCCATAAAAATTATCTACCTTGCCCTTAGTTTGTATGATAGTGTATAATATATTTTTATATTTATAACATATGGTGTTATTTATAGGTAAATTAATTTGAAAATAAATGTTATTTCAAATAAATATTAGTATTCTGAAATAATATGATACAGATCTTTTAAACTTTATAATATCACACTAAAATAATTAATTTGATAAAATCATTCTAAATTTTAAATTAGTGTCTGAAAAATAGGCAAGGTATGGAATATATTTTTTGTGAATAAAATAAAATAAGATAAAAATTATGAAATATAATAAAATATGTTATATATTCCATCATTAGTATATAATCATGGAAGCAAATTCACTTAAATTATTTTACCAGACTGTTGATGATCTTTTCCATCATAGAGTCTAAACGAATGAAAATGTAAATACATTGAACTCAAAGTGATTCATCCTTTAAAGAAACATCAAATATTGACAAAGGCATGAACAAAGATTCATTTGCACTTGGGTCGTGCATGTTCCACCAAGGTTACTCAAGTATCCTTGTGCGCCGCCTAGTGGTCGCACATGTGACTTGCACACCCTATCTGAATTTCGCCCAGGGTCTTCACCAGCCTTTAAATACCCTCTATGGACCCCCCATTTCAAGGACGAAAAATTCCAGAATCTCAGATTTGAGCTCCCGGCGCCCTAGTCTCTTATTGAAGCTTATAAACACTTATATGGTAATTTATTACTAAGAACGGATGATATAAAGAGGTGGAGTAAGGCATAAGTGTTGAAACTCATCAACACTTGTGTGCCTAAGTGGCCAGATCTTAAGGGAAATGGCCATAATTGCGCGCCACCTTACCCCTTCAACAGAACTTTCTTGTCACTCTTCTGAAAGCCTCTAGGGATATTACTAAGTGCTTTATCCATATATCTCCCAAGTATTACCCTATGGGTTTACCATCATGGAAGTACCCATGTGTTGCGCAAGTATACTTGCGTGACCAGAACTTGCGCGCCCACGCAGGACCTGTGCGCCCACTTCTTTTTGGGTGCCCCTCCGGCCTATTTCACTTCTCTTATGCCTATCCACCTCTCCTATTCAAGATTCAGCCTTCAAAACCCTCTTTAAATCCATTTATGGCATGGTTCCTTTGTTGGTTTCCTTATTTGAAAGGAATTATGTAGAACATTTCTTAAAACCTAGTGATTTACATATCTTTATGTCACTAAGGTTAAAGATTTCATTCATTAAACCTCATCTTTTAAGATTAGAGGATCTTTAACCTAGGCCTCCTTTTCAAAAGTAAGACCTATTCCAAGTTCTCTTAATCTGGGCATCCTCCTTAGGAGTAAGCCCCAGTCATAATTTTCCAAATCTGGACATCCTCCTTAGGAGTAAGCCACAGTCATAATTTCTCAAATCTGGGCATCCTCCTCAAGAGTAAGCCCCAAGTTCCCAAATATGGACATCCTCCTCAGGAGTAAGCCCTACCATAATTCCCTTAACATGGGATTTCTTTTTAGGAGTTATCCCCAGTATAAAAGTCTAAAAATAAGGGCATCCTTGTTAGGAGTAGTCCTCAAGTCCCATAACATGGGCCTCCTTCTTAGGAGTAAGCCCCAGTTTTCAAATTACCTTAACCTGGGCCTCCTCCTTAAAAGTAATCCCCAGTTCTCAAGTCCCTTTACCAGGGCCTCCTTCTCAGGAATAATCCGCAATCATAATTTCTCTTAACCAGTCTTAATTTCTTTTTATTTGGACTTCCTTCCCAGGAATAAAACCCAAATCATAAGACCCCTCTAATTTGTGCATCCTTCTCAGGATTAAGTCCAAAGTTCAGTATCCAAATCCCCATAAACCACATACACCTTTATGGACCTTGTTCCCAGGTTTCTGCCCTGAAGTACATCCTAATCTTCATCTATTTGGGCAGTCATACATACATAAGCACCACATCATTACTTATGATGGCACAATTGTCTAGTTTTACCAATACCTCTTGTTTATCACACCGAGCATGACTCACATGAGCTTAGTTTGTAAAAGTTATTATGACATCTTTCTTTGAGCCATCAATCATGCATAAACATCATACTCCACCACTTGAACTATGTGGCTTCTGATTCCTATTCTAAACAAAGGATATGTAAGTAGCCCATCTGCGGGTACGATCCAAACTCTGAAATAATCCATGTCCTTGTGAATTATAATAAACTTCAAATGCCCCACTGAGTGTCTTCAAAACTAGTATGGTTATCATAATGACCAAGAGATTTCTATATAAATGTGTCGAAGGTTTCCATTTACTACGAATCTTTAAAAAAATATAGATGATTCTATATCAATGAATAACCTCGAATACATATAAAAGATTCTCTAAATCTCTTACATATGAATCATTGATTGTCAGATCTAAAGGAAATATCATTTTCATACATTTAAATGTAATAAGGATTCACGAACATAACTTAAATCTATAAAGAGAGTCCAGGATTAGACAATAATTCTCCTCAAAAAGGTGTGATGAGTCCGACCTCCCATCCTCTCAACCAATGCAAATTCTTAAGCCTCGTCGGTCTATAACTAATGAGCACCTACCTTTGGAAAGTAGTTCTAAATGGATATAGAATCATTGGATGTTTCTGGTTCTATGAACAAACCTGTTAAAAACCAATTGGAATATTTGAACCTTAAACCAATGAGGTCATCCCCATTTCCAGAAGAAACACTGACCAATATATGTTATTTAATAATTTATTTTAGGATTAAATTGTGAAGTTTATCACTTGGGATTGGAGGGGAAAAATTAATATAATCAAATAATATTTTATTGTATTTGTTTCCAAAAATAAAAATTACCACACTTTCGAAAACTGTCCATTATTATTATATCTCCATATACTAGGTTTTTAGATTTATTATTGAAAATTATTTCAAAAACTCTCAATCATAGATCTTTATTTAGTTTGGAGGTTTTTTTAAGTATTCAATGGTTTTAAATGATAGGAAGTGGAATCTATGTAACAATTTCCTCTACTTTTCCTACTTATCTTTTTTTATGTTTGTTTGTTTTAATATTATTTTATATTAATTTCAATTATTTTCTCCTTATTTTTGATTATAAGAACTCTATTTAATTTTTCTAATTTTAGAGTTTAATGTTTGGTGGATATACTTCAATCATTATTATGAAACATTAGAGCAATTATAGTATTTAAAATTAGTGAAACATTCTCACTACCTAGATATCTTAGGGAAATAAATATTATATATATATAAATATCACAATGAAATTAGATATAGATATACATGAAATTTCCTTTAATTTGATTATATGTTCTTTTATTGTTTCATTCTCATGTAATCTTTAAATTGATACCCTTCCATATAAATTTATTTATTCTTATTTCCTTGATTTTTGAATGAATTATTGATTAATGAGTATTCCCATTTTGTTCAATAGAATTATTTATAATGTATTTCGAAACCAAATATTCACACACATTACTTATGGGTAAAAATTGATGATTAACTACATGTATTGAAAATAATATACTATACACTAATATATATTTTTAAATTAATGTGTTTATTTGTCTTCCAAACCAAATATGAGGTGGTGGGTACAATATTATATATCCCACAAATGAATTGGGAAATTATATCTTTTTAGACATACTATGCTTGTGGTACTTGTGGATAAAATTTCCTATTATGATGTCATGACATAGTAGGTAGCAATTTCATAGGAAGTCTTTGTGGTTAAAATTATGTATATGTTTTTAATGTCTCAATGGTTTGCCTAAATATTATGTTTATATTAGTAATATTTGATTATATTTATTCCTCATACAAATCAAAAAATATTAAAATGATTCATTTTTTCTATTAAATTATATAATTTATATAGATGAATCATCCATGACATTATAACGTCATTGATTTAATATAATGTTATTAGGATTTAAAATCTACAATTCTTCATGATTTCAATCCATACAAAATAATCATTTTCATTAGGGTTTGTACATATATAGATCATAAGTTTGATAGTGGGGACATATATATGGATTTTCAAATAAATAATTTTATAATGCGCTTGGGGGTGTATCTCACCACTAAGTACCCATGTTGCAAGGAGTAGACAATTAAGACCACAACACCACTCTTCTTTGATAGGGACTGGGAAAAATGGTGTGGTATACATTTGGCATCATCATAGGATGGTCTCTATAGGGGGTCATGAACACCAACATCTTTGATCAATGATTCTAGGGGGTTGTTAATGGTGGAATATAGTGAATTTCTCATATAATCATCTATGCAGCTAGATATTGGTGCATCTAGAGGGAATTTAATGTGGTATGACAAAGAAATTCTCTTCTTGAGGGGGGCCTTTAAATTATGAACTGTCTGACACTTTTCTCTCAGTGAAATATTCATCTTGTTGTGGTTGAAATTGTTTTGATGTACATTTATAATGCCCTTTATAGTTACAGGTCTACCCCATGGTTCATTGTGTATTCCATTTAGAGAAACATGATGCTAATGTAAAACTACCCTGATATTTCAAATGCCTCAAGTGAAGGTAATATTTTCATTAACTTCTTGGTATCCTAGGAAACCCAACTAGCATACTTATCAATTCTTAGGTCTCTTCCCCTATAGTGTATGAATCCAGTATGTGTATATCTTGTTTTACTCCACTACTTTAGACCCCCATGACTCACCTTCCCTATCTATTCCCCAATTACTCTTACATGTACTTTTTAAATTAATTTAATAAAAATGCGTTTTTCGGTATAATGAAGGTATCAGAAATGGATCACTAGATTTTGGATTACATATTTGGGGTTTCTACCTAACATTTTTTTACAATATACAAACCCTTTCTTAGGATTATGAATTATGAATTAAAAATAATCATTAATATTAAAATGGATCTTTGATTCATAAATAATACTATTTGAATAAAAATTAAATTAAGTTATAGTTTTATCTTATTATAGTATATATTTTATGCTATTTTATTACATTTGAGATTCTGAGTTAAATTTTGAGTTCTAATATTTCATTTTCCATTTTATATGATGTTTCCAAAATTTAGGTGTGATATGTTTACTTCATTTCCATGATATAATAAAAATATCTTTAAAATTTGTTTTTGTAAATTATAACTTATGAGTGCATGAGGTTATCAAATTAAAAAAAAACTATATTTGGTTTAGAATTTTACCATTTTTGGAGATACATTTATATTAGTGAGAGTTAAACATCTATAAAGTTATTGTATTTAAGTAAAACTATTTTAATGTATATAAATTAACACAATAATTCTTTTATATATAAATAATCCACCAAATTTATCCAATTTATTCCAACACAAAAATTATATTGTGTTGAATAAAGAAAACATTTTAATCTTCTTTACCATTACGGAGCAACAAACATGGTTTTAATAACGAAGAAATCATATTTTTCTATTAAAAAATTCAATAGTGATTATTTAAATTAGTTGATAACAGGGTATCAGGGAGTCTATTGGTTTTCAATTGTTAATGAATTAAAATAAACCTATAATCCATTTTGAACAGTCCCAACCAAGATCAATGTAATACCTGATATGGTAAGATGTGAATCAATGATATATATATTTTTTGTTTTATCTATCTTGTATAACAATGTTCACCTCCTATAAAAAAATAATAAGTTTTCTAAAAACAAAACATTCACACACCCATAAGAACAAAATTAATTACAATGGTCAGTACTAAATTAGAGTATCTAGTCCTTAGCATGATTTGGAAATAATAAAATAACACACAGTCCACTAGAAATAAAATATTTTTGTATGGATACTACATGTATGAAATATGAATACACTTTTGCAGCACTATGATCAATACAGTAGTTCATGTCATTCCTTTATCACGAATGATGTAAAAAAGTTTTTTGAACATGTTTAGAAACCTTCACTAGTTGGTCCCAAACAAGTCTCTAAGATGCTACAACAAATTCTAATTTTTAAATTCTTCATGAAATATTCTTCTCTTTCTTACCTATAAGAAAGTAGGAACATGTTCACTAAACTTTGTAAAAAACCAAGTATTATAGCTTACTTCAATTCTTCAGTATGGAAAAAATTATTATTTTTTAGTCAGAATTGTTCTGGAATATAGTTTTTCCTATTACCAAAACTATAAGTTTGATTTCTATTTATGATCTAAAAAACCCTTACCAAAAATTCTACTAATTACTTATTCTCTCCTAAATTTTTTCTCATTAAAACCCTTTTTTGAATCCTTTATCTATAAATTCTATGACATAAAATTTATTTTCCTGAATCTCCCATAAACATGAAAAGTGTCAAAGCACATTATAATTTGACCTCTATTTATTGATTCCTTGGAAACAAAAAAGGTAAAAACTAAAATTATTTTCCCGCTCAATAAAATTTAATACTTTATTATTTTATTTTCATTTATAGTCTATATGTACATTTCTCGACACTTCTACAATTTTATGGATTCTTCTCCAAACATCTAAAAACATCTCACTACCTTGTACATCATTGAATTTATGAAAAACACATCAGTTATAAACTATTGGTAATTTTGATTTTTTTGATTTGATTAAACATATTTAAAATAGACTACATCCTATTATTATTCTTAAAACCAACTAAAACATGTTCTTCATAATACATTGTGTTAACATTTCTATACTTCAGTTTCTTTACTCTTGATTTCTCACTCTGATATCTCTACTCAAAAACTTTAGCATTATGTTTTTTTTCTTGGATAATAAATTTTTTGATATGTTATTTCATAACCAACATTGAATCTTATAAATACTCAAGAACCCTTCCACATTAGTTTGGTAGAAAATTCATCTTACAGTCATGTGTTCTTCATTTGTTCAACAATTCCTTATACATCCTAATGAAGATTAGCATATAGTGAATTATCAGTGTTAGTGTGTGTTTGAAGAATTGATATTTGTTCCCCACTTGATGGATCAATGTCAAACCTTGTTCGATTATTCTTGACCTACTTCAAAAAAATCATGACTTCTGTTTTTAACCAATTAAATCCAAAAACAGCATGATAATTCACTCTGATTCTTTACGTCTTATTAAAATGGATGAATAAATTATTTTAGATCTTCATACTTTTCATTCTCTGAACCCCCAATAATTCATCAGTTTCAATAACATCTTCAACTTATCTCTTTTAATTTCTCTTCTTCATTCGAAACATTTGGACAATCCGATATAATTTTGTATCTGATGTATTATAGGAGTCACTGGTTATATGAAGAATTGGGGACTCAAGTTTTCTAATGGACCAGTTACAATAATGACTTATATCATTTTGAAATGCAATAGTTGATGGTTCATTCTATGGATCAGTTATTCTGATGGATTGGCCAATTTGCACATATACTAAACCTCTAACATCATTCAATTTAGACTCACAAAAACCAAACAAATTCAAAATAGGGAAAAACATAAACTAATGATCTAGGATAGAATGTATTCGACTTCATATTATCTTTTCTTATAGAAACTCTTTCTTATATCATTAATTCACTATGATGTTTAAGAACATTGATATTAGTATGTCATCATCTGATTTAGAAGAAATTTTCTCCACCTTTCATTCAAAAATCATGGATCAACAGATTAATATACTACTTATGATATTAAGAACTTTTTTCACAACAAATCATTGTAATATTAAGTATCAAACATCCCGAAGGAAATTATAAATCTAATACAACATATTACTCTAATAAAAACATCATTCCAGACACAATATGAGTCCAAAAGGCACCATCACACACAAATATCTTGATATTAGAAAACTGAAAATTTTGAACTTAAGAACATTTTATTTGATTTTCTGAGTTCTGTACTACTTTGTCTCATCACAAAACATACAAAGTATGATGATTTCTCATAATTATTAAAAAATAAAAAACATTCAATATCCACTTCTTCCAGCATCCAAAAAATAACTTTTATCCAACTTGGTCCCAACACTTTTAAGTCTTTAAAACATTTTTTCATATGTGTAAACCATTGAAAGATGAAATTTTCTAAATTATATTAATATTTTGGGTTTTAATTTTTTAAGTAACTTTTTTATTGTTGAATAATTCATTTAAAATCTAACTATGTTATCAAAAAGGCCTGAAATTAAATTTTTTATAATATCTATAGGAATAAGATGTTTTTTAAAAAAATCAAACATTGTTGAAAAATTAAAATTTTATATTCTTCATTGCATTACATCAATGGTTTATCCTAATTTTTAGGAATCTGATCCTTTTTCTGGACAATTAGAACCATGAATCAATTATACTGTGAATTTAACAAGAAAATTTATTTTTTCCCTAGTTTTTTGATCCATCAATGTATTTTGACTATAGTTTAGCTAATCCACATAATTCTAAAATCCATTACAATGTGTTTTAATTTTTGGTTTGGTAAAATGTTTTAAATTTATATTCTTATATTGACATCAAAATAACAAGACACTATAGGGACCCCAACATGGCCAGTACAAGCTCTGGTATGACTCTTTAAATATACATCAAATATGGAAGTGAACAATGACTAGTACCATAATGAAGCACTAAAAAATGGGAAGCATTCGCCCATGAATCTTGGAACAAAAAAATCATTAATTATCTATTGCAAAAAAAGTGTATGCCATCAATAGATGAAAATTAACTAGAAGTTAAAGAACAAATATAAATTAAAAAAACACATTTTCAATTGACAAATATATACAAAAAATTCAATTATATAATGTATTCAACACAATACCTAAATCATGACACAAAAAATTTCCATAATTTTAAACCCAATGTATATACATAGAAGAATAGATATATACTCATCCAATAGTCACCATCAATGATCATCACCTAGTAAACATCTATAATAGGACATCACAAACTCCAAGTGTATATATACATTTATAAAATGTATAATTTTTATAGAAAAATGAGTGATTACCCACAAAATTTACTATATATGGGTGAGTACTATTACCTAGTAGAATATCCCAAGAATTATGAAAATGAAACATTTTATATCTTTGTTGAATAATAATCCAAGGATTTTCAATTACAATACATATATGAACCCTCATAACTTAGTGCTTCCCAAGGTTAATCTATATCAAACATTATCTAGGAGACTATTTCATCCTTAGTGTCACATAAAATACTATATATGAGTCAATATCGTCCCAAATATCTTTTATTAATCATTTATAAATTATTCACATTATAGAATTATATTATAAGGTTAACTATAAGCATTTATCCTAAAAGAAAAAGGCTCAGGATGATACCCACATTAGAACAAGGCATGAACTGATTATGCATTAATAAATTATAATTTATCATTAAATCGTGAATCAAAATCACACTCATCTATATAATTGTGAAAAGTGGACAACACACAAATTGTTAAAGGAATGCACCTATTGGTGGAATATGTAACATCATAGATTGGGGGATTATTCCCCATCGATGATAATACTGACTATGGTGATAACTCACCCCATCCCTTTTATGAGTGATATATCCCTCATTGATAATTTTTAAAATATATGGGAAACTGAACCCCATGATTAATATAAAGGATCCATACCTATATAGGGAATGTAATAGTAAGTGTAATATATAGACCTATATGTTTAACCATGTCCCAAATCTTGGCCTTTGTTTCCCTTATACCATCTTTAAGTGTATTCCTAGGATAATCTCCATGCAGAGTTCCATTGTTGTGAAATATTCAAAATAAAAAAGAAACCATCAATGATATTAAAATAACAGATTTTCCAATTCATTATTAAAATAAAAATATATAATATGAATTCTAAACATCGTTATCCATAATAAGGGATCGGGTCACCAAAAACACGTTCAACTGGAATACCCCGGTCCACGAGCTTCTATATAGGATATATGAATGATCAATAACATAATCCACTGTATGATAAAAAAATAAATGGTGTTAAATCCATAAATTTAATCATATTTAGTTAATTATATAGGTCCAATAAATATAAAATGTCCACCTGAGTAATTCATAAGTTAGTTATCCTATCATGGTCTGTAAATTACCATTTGATAACCTCCATAGTAGCATAAACCATAATATGTATCAAGGTATTCACTTATAGTGATGAAAGATTATGATCAAGTATTATAAAATATATTATTACCATAAATAATTTTGTAAATATCAAAATATTATAATGATCATTTCTCATTTGATAAAACTCCCTATATCTTTTCAAGTTGATGAGATCACTAACGGTTGATCATAATCATTCATTATAAAAAGTTTTATCAAAACACAACATGATGCCTAATTGATTATCCCATTGGACAGCCATAATCATACAAATGATCTTGGTTGTAATGGATCGTGCCCTCCATGATATTTACAATGCTGATTTTGGTTATTAGAGGTGTTTGGGGGATGTTTCGGGAGTTTTCATGGGATTAGGAGGTGTAGTAGAGTTGCTATAGGAAATCATACTGTGTATGTGTATTACACAATGTGAATGCTAGTTTCATGGCTTGTCCATGGATGGTTTAAGATGTTCATATTTTCAGTATTAAATAATAAAAATATGGCATGCTTTTTTGAAAACTGAATCCTGAGGATTACACAACATGAAAGGGTATTACATGTCCGGTAAACCCCTGACGCAGTGCAGTTTTAAAATTATTTTCCATAATAATTTTCATTCATTTGGCTATGGATTATTTTACTTATCATTTTGGATAAACCCTAGGCACCCAAAGTAGTTATTCAATCCCCCCTTATCCCTATTTAGTACATTTTTCTAGGTGGTTGTTTGTTAAAAATCTGTAGTTGATCCGTGATAGGTTCTTCTCCATTTATGGTGATTTTTTCTCCATTATTCTCTTGGTGATTCGATGGAGAAATTTTTTTTATGGTTGTGGGAGTGTGTTAGGTTAAGTTTTTATGGTCTTTGGTTTTAGTGTAGGTTTATTTTTGGTTCCCATGGTGGGGTTTTGGTTCATGAGCATTCTTCATCGCCCTGTGATGTCTAGCAAATTAGCAAAAATTCTTTTCAGTAGAGGTTATCTCGTTTCTCTTTATTTTGTATCATGTATGAGGTGTTTAATTTTGACTAAATTTGGGTTATGGTTATTATAGATTAATCAAATATAAATAATTGGTTAATATAATTGAATGGGGGAAATGGTGTTTTATTTGTATTCTTTTAAAGCATTGAAATTATTTATGATATTGTGAATTGTACGAGATTGATGCCCCATTGAAAATTGTGGTCATTAGGGGAACTATTTTGATTGATATATGTTTTGGGTTTTCATATTTGGTTATAGTAATTGGGATATCACCCTAAAACAGAAATTTATTAACCACTTATATTTTTATAATGAAATGTTCAAGCTATAATATTTTATTGGGTGATAATTTCCTTAAAATAATGTAGAATGTGATAAAATACCCAATATAAATTAATGAAATAATCTTGGTGTGTTAGGATGTGTGGTCATCCTTTTGGGATTTAAATGTGTGGTTGGGTCATATAGGTATGATAGATTGTTTGGCCATGATTTTGGGGTGTTGAGGTTTTGGTTGATTTGTTCTATATGCTCAATTAGTGATGGAAAAAATAAAAAATTGTTCAACATTGTTTAGAATGGATTAGGTTGGTTTGGTTAATGAAATGGAAATGGTTAATGGATAATTAAATGGTTTCTTATGTGATTAAATGTGGTTGATTCCAAATAACTAATACACTGGTATGATTAAATGAAATTGTATAGAAATGTGAAGTGGTGTTTGTGGCTTGATGTTAGGTTTTTTCATTTAGAGGTGGTAGAAAAAGTGATGGCGTTGTTAGTTGGTTCATTTGTTTGTGAACCCATATGTTGGGTTTTTTTGTTTGATATTAAATATATACATATAAATTATTTTGATTTCTATAAAAACCCCACCAAGGTCGAGCACTATGTTTCGATACCCACATAGTATTGTGGGGGTGTTTTCTCCAATATCTAGTGAGGAGTATGGATGGTTGGGTACCCGCTCATCCTTGCTCCCTCTTCTAGGTGATAATGGACTAAGATTTTTTGGGATAGTTGTGATGTGGTGTCCAAGGATTAATTACGATGAGTTGTGTTATGGTGTCCCATATGTCTTTGAGATGAGTTAAGATGTGTTTTCCCATATGTCTTCAAGATGAGATGTGATGAGATGGGATGTGATGTGTGTCAAATGTGTGTGTGGGTGGGATGTGAACTCATATATTTGGAAGAGGAGGGTGCACAATTACATTTTATGTTGGGGTGTGAGAGTTTCTAATCAGTGGTAAAGTGGTGTGGGGTACCCTATCATCGATGTTATTTATATTATATTATTTTACTTTGATAATTTATTTGGTGAGAGAGCCTTGGTGAGGTTGAAATTATGGGTCGTCTACCTACTAAGTGTTGTTTGGGTTTTCTATTTTCTCATGGGTGCATTAGTATGATCCTTTCTCTTTTCCATGGGATATAGTGGATTTCATACTAAGTATTCCTATTTTATAACCCTCTATATATATATAACAATTTTTCCAGCTATATGAATATTGAATGGACCATTCTGGGCATTACTAGATTGGACCTTGGGACAGTTGTTGTGTTGCTACTCTAGTTTTTTTTAGGTATTTAATTTGGAGTATTTTATTTGTATCAGTTCTATTTACTCATGAATTGTTTGATGTTTTTTGTTTTTTATTATATATATATATCATAGAGTGGAATTTATTTTTTACATCCTTTATCCCAATCTTATTTCCATATAAAAGTGTAATTCCTCCAGCATTGTGATAATTGAACATCCTTGATGCTAGGAAATAACCTAGGGCCGACTAGAGGTAGAACTCAGGGGATCATTATATCCCTTTCTTCATTACCTACCTAGGATGGGTATATTTGGAGGGAGGGGTCATGATATAGTGTTATTAGAGGTAATTCCTGGGAGTTAGTATGGAGTTTGGAGTTAAGGGTAGTGATGGTTTCATGTGTTGGTATGGACATATTGTTAGTCAACCTTGGTGTGTTACATATTCCATGGAGACCAGTTAGTAAATGAGATTTTAGGACCCCCAATGATCCATTGCCCAAATTCGAAGCTTAATGAATGACTATGTGAGATGGACCTACTTATAGGGAAGAGACCTAGGAAAGGTACATGAATCATAATGAATTGTGTTCTTGTTTGAATTGGTTTTTCTAGGGGAATGTTTTAAAGTATAAAAAAATTAATTAAATGGTTTAAAATGAATCGTAATGAAATTTTATATGAGTCATGCTTATGGAATCTTTTTTTCCTTTTAGATATGTCTCTCATTCATTGTTTTCATGTGGATCATGTAGTTTAGATTCAACAGGATGATCTAGTTGATCACCTTAGGGTTGATCTAGTTAAGGAGGATGATCATTAGAAAAGGACCTTTTTTGCTTTATAGTGGAATTATTTGGGAATGTATGAGTGAATTGTTTCAGATGTGGAGATAATAAGCTGGATGGTGGTGCACGAGATGGATTTTTGTTTGATCCAGGCCCCCAATGGATTATTGGGTTCCATTATAATTCAGTCAGATCTAGGGATATGTGCGTTAGTGTTGGATTCTATATCTCAAAGAGTGGAAAGAGGAAGATGTTAGGTCGACTTATAGAATGAGTTCTGGGTAGAGATCCCTTTATCTACCATGAAGGAAGTAAATAGTTAACAAATTATTTCTGTTTACTAGGGGAGTATGTAAGTACGATATCTAGGAATCCATTTCAAGGACCTTTTGTGTTTTCCCTAGATCATTTTATGGAAGAGGAGTCTCATGAAATTATTTTTTGAGGAGGCACTCCATCCATCTATCTAGTATGTAGTAACTCCATTTACATTGAAAATTTATCTAGAGATTCAAAAGAATACAGAGGTGATCGAGTGGATGAACTCACAAGGAGGTCTTCCATGAGAGGGGAACTAGTAGTGTTCCTCTCGGGGTAGGGGTTCCAATGGTAGTTCTATAGAATTAAGGCCTTCTAGGTTTTTATTGGAAGAGAGTCTAAATTACGATATTCCTTTATGGGCTTCTAGGGCTAGTTTCTTCCGTGAATTTTATTTATGATTGAGGCTAATGTGTTTCTTCTATGGGGTTCACAACCATCTTCAAGACTAGTTCCTAGTGGATTTTTCATGCTCAGTTTTTTTGAGATGGATAGGTTGAGTATCGGCCTCTATAGTAGTTACCATCATGGCCATTCCAACATAAGGTGTAAAGGGCTTATGATTCAGCTATGGAATATGAAGAAGGTAGAGGCTGACCCCAGAATGTTCCTCAAGCTCAATTACCTCGACCTAAGTTTCGTCAAGGAGGTGGTTGTCAGTAGAGAGGTATGGGAGAATCGCATGGTTATTTATGTGCATTTAAGGTAGTAGTACAAGATGCTCCATAGATATTCAGAGGTACAATCAGTTTTTTTAGTACTCTTGATTGTACATTATTATATTTAGGAGATTCACAATCATTTTTCTATCTTCTCTAGGCATTTATTTTTCAATAGATATTGATATGATTCTTGTGCCCCTCATGTTAAGTACTACAATCAGGGGCCGGATCAACTTATTTTATATGTGTCGGGCTTATATACTAACGACGGTGTCGCATCAGTTTCATGGGGATATTTTCTTGCTTTGGACACATCTATAAGATTTCATCCTTAGAATTGAATAGTTTTATTCATTGTGTGATATTATCAAAAAAAATTAGAGGAGAATCGTGTTTTTAGATATGGATTTCCATAGCATGGTTTTTGTTGGTGAGAGTTGTTATCAGGTGGGTAGTTGGAATGTGGAGCCCCTTATTTCATTGTTGGATATATTTTAAGTGGAATTAGTGTATTTTGGGATGGCATATGTTCCTAGGGCCATTAGGGAGTTCATGGAAAATTTCCCGGAGGAGGCCGTGACACAACCCCCTAAATGCGATTTTGAGTTCAGGATAGGCTTAAAGCCCAGTGCATCTTCAATTTGGATGGATTCTTATCGGATAAAATTCCATGAGTTATGGGAGCATAAGATTAAGATTGATGATCTAATGAATAAGTGATTCATCCAACATAGTGAGTCATATTGGGGTGCTCTTGGGTTGATTATAAGGAAGGATAATGGTATTTTGATGCTTTTTATAAAATAATATAGGTTGAATCAAGTGATGGTCAAAAACTAATACCCTCTTCTGAGAATAGATGATCTTTTTGACTAACTGAGATGGGAGTGGTTGTTTTCTATGATCAATCAGTGTTATAGATATCACCAATAGAGGGTGAATAAGGGTAATATCCAAAAGACTACCTTTGTATGTAGGTAGTGGCACATCAGGTTTGTATTCATATGATTTGGTGTTACAAATTCACCAATTATGTTCATGGGTCTTAGGAACTTAGTATTAAATGAGTTCCTAGATTAGATTTTTATTGTATTCCTCAATGATATCTTAATCTACTCAATCTGGGAGGATGATCATTTCAAGAATCTTGGAATACTGTTTCAAGTTCTTCTATTCCACCATATCTATGAAAATATGTCTACAATGTACGTTCTGAACATGATGGAAGCATTACCTCTGGCATTTGGAATCTCATTAGGTTGTTGAAGTAGATCTGTTAAAGTTTGAAATAATATTTTCTTCAGAAGAAACAAAGAACATGGTAGAGGTTCACAGTTTCCTTATTCTGACAAGCTATTATCATAGGTTTGTACCCTATTTCCCTCGAGTTTCATCCCCATTGAAAGCTTTTACTAGGAAATACAATGCTTTTGAGTGGATTCATCAGTCTTAGACAGACATCAATTACCTAAATGGGATGTTAGTCAGTGATCCAATGCTTCACCTACTAGATGAGGATGTGTTGTTTGATGTGTTTTATGATAATTCTCATCTAGTCCTAGGATGTGTTTTGATGCAATAATGGGAAATGATCTCTTATGGTTATTGTTAGTTACACCCCCCATGAGAAAAACTATTCCACCCATGATCTGGACCAAGTAACAGTTGTGTTCACGCTACATTTATAGTGACATTACCTCATTGGGTAGCACATTATGGTCTTTATGGATCACAAGATCTTGAGGTATGTCTTTTCCTAATTTGATATAAACATGAAATATTGGAGGTGGATGGATTTTCTTCAGGATTATGATTTTGAGATCTCCTACACCTCATTAAAGGGCAATGTTATGGCTGGTCTATTGAGTGGGATGTTGTGGAATAGAGTTGTTTGAGATTATAATAATTCTTGGAGGGAAATGGAGGAGTTGATAGCCTTGCACATAAATGTAAGAGTGTTTGGTGGTAGATATTGTTTGATTCCTAATGATGATGTATTCTTCTCTGATGTAGCAGGTGAAGGAGTATCAGTGGGGGGACACATAGGAATAAGTGATGTGCGATCGTTTTGGCCATGGTGATACTCTATAGGGATGTTTAGAGTATAGTTAGAACCATATTTTGTCTTGTGGAAGTTTTTATACTATCGTAATATGAGATCAAGTCCTTTTGACTTTCAATTTTCACCTTTTGTGGGACAACTAGGATTTTCCAAGATGTATTTTATATTGAGGGAATAGTTTTGGTGGCCCGGGTGAAATGGGAGGTGGCAGAATTTGTGGAAAAGTTCATGGTTTTCTAACAAGTAATAGTCAAGTATTGTGTTCCTGGTGGTTTTTTGCGACCCTTGGATGTTACCATCTATAAATGATATGAAATATTTATGGATTTTATCATGGGTTTACCCAAAACATGGGTAGGTTATGATGGTATCTAGGTGGTTGTGGTTCAGTTGATGAAATCATCCCACTTCTTAGCAATCAATGATTTGGGCATATTGGATGATTTGGATAAGGGTTTCATGGATGAGGCGGTGCAGTTTAGTGGAGTTCCAAGGTCTATTGTCTCAGATCTATAATAAAATTTTAACTCAAGAGTCAGGAGGGGATTTCATCTGGCTTTTGAAACTCAGTTACAACTCGAAACTACTTACCACCCTCAAATAGATGTGAAACCGAAATAGACTACCCAGACATTTAAGGATATTTTTTGGGAGAGAATCCTGGACTTGTGGGGATCTTGTCTATGACACATGCCTTTTGTATAGTTTTCTTATAATAATAGATATAACTCTTACTATGGTATGACTCCATTTTAGGATTTTTATAGAAGTCTGTTTCATTCCCCATTGTGCTAGACAATGGTTGGAGAGACATCCATTCCTGTTCTCGATGTAGTGTAGAGCACAACAAAATCATTTTAGCTTGTTTGTGAGAGGATGAAATTATTGCTTAAATGGAAGAAGTCTTATGATAATAGTATAAGGAGTCCCTTAGAGTTGTATGTGGGGGACCACATGTTATATAATTTTTCCCCTGTATATGGGAAGTAGAGGTTTTTAGATGGAGTAATCTCTCTCACAATTTTTTTAAGAAATTTGATGTGTTGGGGTGAGTTGGTGGGGTGGCGTATCAGTTGGTGCTTACACCATGGTTGGAGAGGATCTACACACTATTTCACATCTATCAACTTCATCATTATATTCATGACGACTCCCATGAAATTGACTATGTATATCTTGATATCGAGGATGAAGCGATGTTTATGAAATAGCCAGTAGAGATCTAGGATCACCAAGAGAAGGCACTACTTGGATAGACCATTTATTTGGTTTGTGTGTTGTGGATTCATGGTCTTTTAGAGGATATTACATGTGAATGAGAGACATCGATGCGTGCCCAATACCCAAAGTTGTTTTAGTTATTAGTTTCCTTGTTTTTATTTGTAATGTGATGTTTGGATTATTTTTTGTGAGTGGTGTTGTTTTCCATGGTTTGTGATGTGTGTGGTGAAAGGTGTGATAAATTACTGATGTATAAAAAGTGTAGTACTAGATTCCTAATCAAGATTCATTAAGTGTGATGCAATTAAACCTATGAAGTCAATTCATTTCCACCTAGAGAGGATAGTATCTTGAAATGGAAGATAGAATTCTTTGATTCATGTGTTCAAGATGGTGTTGTTTGTTAGTTGTTGAGATTATTGGTTTGGGCTATGTGGATGTTGAGATATTTGTGCAGTGGTGGTGTGTTAGTCCGGTTAAGATATTAAAGGATGCATGTGGTTGTGCAATGTGTTTTTTTCATTTGTGTAGGTGTGTTTAGATGTTGGTAAAGTTTGAGGTATGATGATACTATTGAAAGGTATCTCATGGGGTGTTTGTTTGGGAATTTTATTTCTATGCTTTATTTTGGATTCTTGAAGGAGGTAATCATTTTAGGGGTATATAATGTAGGGGTTTAGGCTCTCTTGGTGCTTTATATTTCTAGTTTTGGTTTTTGGAGTTCTTCGGGGAAGGTTTCAGGAGAATTTATGGGAGCTGGAGGTGCAGTAGAGATGCTCCAAGAAATATACATCATGTAAGTGTATTACACTATGAAAAAATTGGTTTCAAGGATTTTATCAGGATGTTTCAAAAAATTTATATTTTTAGGGTTAAATTATAAAAAGGATACATGTTTTTCAGAGAAACTGAAGCCCAATGATTACTATACGTCAAAAGGGATTTCATTTCCTGTAATCCCATGATCCATTGCAGTTTTAAAATTTTTTTCTGGAGAAATTTTCATTCATTTACCCATATATTATTATTACTCTCATATTGGGTGAACTATAGGCACCCAAAAAATTTCATCAATCCTTATTACTCCCTCTTTGATCTATTGGTCTCGGTGGTTATTCATTTTTAATCAGTGGTTGATTTGTGGTATCTTTTTCTCCATTCTTGGTGGGTTTTCATACATTATTCTTTAGGGGATTCACTGCAGCAATGTTGTGGTAGTTTGGTTTGTTTGTTGGGTTTTCTTGTGGTCATTGGTTGTGGTGTACATTTATTTGTGGTTTATGTGGGGTGGTTGAATTTTCAAGCATTCTTTTTTTCCTTGTGGTGTGCAGAAAGTTGGTAAAGCTTATTTAAGGTAGGAAATCCCTCATTTCCCATTATTTTGTATCATGTAGGAGAGGTTTACATTTTTATCAATGGGTTATGTATGTTTCCTCTTTATCAAAGATAACAAATTAGTGAATTAAATTTAAAGTGTAAAATGGGTTTTGATTCACATGCTTTCACAGCTTTGATATTTTTTTTGATATTTCGAATTGTATTGGATTGATGAACTGCTAAAAATAGTGGTTGTTGGAGGATTTATTTGTACTGATTGTAAGTGTTGTTATTACATATTTGGTTGTGATTTTTCTGATATCACCCTAAAATGGAAACTGATTAATCACTTATATTTGGATAATGAAATGTTTTCCCTATGGTTTTTGTGTGGGATAATGTCCCTAAAAAACATGGAATCAGATAAAAAACCCTTTGTAAATTTATGAAATGACCTTGATGTGTTTTGATGTGTGGATATTTTTGTTTGTTGGTGATTTTTAGTTGGGTCATGTGGGATGATAGTTTTTTTTTGGTAATGCTTTAGGGGCGGTGAGGTTGTGGTTGTTTTGGGCTAGATTCCCAAGTAGTGATATAATAAATAAGTAATTGTTTAATAATGTTTAGAATGGATTAGGTCGGTTTTGTTAATGTAATAGAAATTCTTAATGTATAATTACATTGAAGGTTGTATGATTAAATGTGGTTGATGATAAATAATGAAAATAATGGGATAATTAAATGAAATTGGATGCAAATGTGATGTGGGGTTTGTGTCTTGATGTGTGGTGTTATGAATTTAGTAGTGGAAGCAAAATTTATGGTTTTGTGAGTTGGTTCGTTTGTTTGTGAACCCCTAGGTTGGGATTTAGTGTTTGATATTAAATATATGCATACATAAAAATTCTTTTGATTTCTATACACACCCCACCCATGTCGATCACTATGTGTCGACACAAACATAGTCACACGAGGGTGTTTTTTCCAATATCTGGTGAGGAGTACATATGGCTCAGCACCTACTCTTCATTGCTCCCACTTCTAAGAGTTGATGGACCAATCTTCTTAGGGTGAGTTGTGATGTGGTGTCCTATATATCTTTGAGATGAGTTGTGATTTGGTGTTCCATGTTTCTGTGGGATGAATTGTTATGTGCTTTCCCAGGTTTCTTCGGGATAAGATGTGATGTGTTCCCTTGGTGTGTGCCAGTGGGATGTGTTGCGAGGATAAGAAGTGTGTGGGAAGGATGTGTCATGAGTCCCTGGTGTGTGCGGGTGACATGTGTTGTGACACCCAGGTGTGTGGGGGTGTATGTGTTGTGAGGCCCTGGTATGTAAAGGATAGATGTAATGTGGTATATTTGGAATAGGTGGGAGTGCCAGGACATTTGGAATTGGGGTGAGAGAGTGGATAATCAGTGGGAAAGTGGTGAGGGGTACCCTATCATTGATGTGCTTTATATTATATTGTATTATTTATATGTGTTATTTGGTGAGCGGGCCTTTATGTGGTTAGGGTTATGGTTTGTCTACCTATTAGGTGATGTTTGGTTTTTCTATTATCTCATGGGTGCATTAGTATGCTCTTTCCACTTTGGCACGTGATACATCAGATTTCCTAATGATTATACCTATATGCTCACCCTATATATATTAAATTTCTTTCAGTTTTCTGTAATTATTACATTGATTGTGTTGGGCATTACTAGCTCAGACCTTGGGATAGTTTTTGTGTTTCTTCTCTAGTTTTTTTTTGGTTATTTACTTTGTATACATTTATTTTTATCGGTCCTATTTACACATTCTTTGTGGGATGGTTTTGGTTTTCTTATCTATTTAAATGTCATGGAATTAATTTTGGTTGTTACATCATATCTTATGATCTTGTTTCTATATAAAATGGTAAAGCCTCCCACATTGTGAGAATTTAACACCCTTGGTTCTAGTCTCAAACCCATGAACAACTGGAGATGGAACTCATGGGTCATTATCTCCCTTTATTCATTGTTATCCCAGGAGGGGTATCTTTGGAGGGAGGGGGTCATGACATTGGGTCCCACCAAAGAGATCCTCATTTATCCTTTTCATTGCTGCTATATCCAAACTATACTAATACACTTCCACTTGTAAAACATTTTTTCATAAAAATCATTGACTTAGGATATCCAAAATACATAATAGAAGACAACAATATGATGTACTCAATAAAAAAATATATTAAAATAATCAAAATTTTCATAGGTTGACTGATTTCTAAAATTTAGTGTAAAATTTTTAAAATTCCAAAACTCTCTTTATGAAAATTCAATTGAAATTTAAAACCTCATTATAATAACCCATGGAAAAAATAAAATGGAGTACTTATATGTCTAAAATGGACACAAACCTTGATAATCTTTGTCTTTCTAATTCCTAGATAGGATGTGGGATCCTTCACATGTCAGATGGGGTATGTGGACTAGTGGTGCATGTATATCACACACTTGGGTCTCATTATATGTAACTAGGTCGAGTTACACATATTTTAACTCACATAATATTATATAACACCATGTCTAGAAATCCCACCATTAGGTCCCAAGTTAACATGATTCATATTTACCTCAAAAATCATCTTCGAATTATGGTTAATCATCCGCCACAATCACTGTAGTGGTTAGGGATCTTCTCCTCGAACCAAAAACCTTCCCTTTAAAAGATAAGTATTGAAAAAAGAAAAAATTGTTTATAACTAATAATCAAATTCAATGAACACCTCCACATTACTTTCCAAAATACCACCTCCCTTAAATTATAACTCACTAGAGAATTTAACATCATAATTCCAAGTTATATCTTTTGAAAATGATCCCCTATTGATTATCCCTTAATTTGTCTATTTATAAAATGAATACCACCATATTTTGTGGTAGCATGATCCTATATTGACTTGAAATGTCTACATTGTGAAACTAACAAAAACTTAACCCTCAAATGGTTGTGTTACCATGATGAGGATAGAACTGAATCATAATGGGAAACCAAGTGACCATCATAAATACCATTTTAATTTTTTTATTTAATAAAAATATATATTATTATTAAAACAATACATTATTAATTTATATAAATTAATTTAAATTAAATAAAAAATAGGGAATGGAAAAAACCAATCTTTCTTGGGACCTCAATTTCCTCCTTAAGAATCTTAATATTTATGTTTCCTAAAATTGTGCATCAACAAATAGAAATTATATTATTAATATCCTATTGACTGGAAAAATAATCTCTCTAGAGGTTCATAACCAAAAAGTAAAAAAATAACGTATAAGTGAAGAAAAATAGCTTTCTAAAAACAACACTATTAGAATTTAAATATTTTATAAAAAATTTCAAGATATTAACATTTTCCCCAAGGGTACATGTTAAATAAAAAAATCAATCCAAAAGTATTGCGTTGATTTTTCAGTTTTCCTAAATGATATACTGAACAAGATATTGGAACTAAAAATATAGTGGATTTGAAAAATAGGAAATATTATGAGTATAGGATAAGTTATTATGAATTAGAACTGATTAAATTACATTATACTCAACCTTAAAAGTTTTCTTTATGAAAAGATAATATTATTTTGAGGAGAAAATAATGAGATCACATCCTTTTCTATCTACCTCCCCCACCGAGTACCTTGATGAGTGTTATCATTTTCCAAAGGACCTAGACCAAGTTACACTTAATGTAAACACTTCACATGTTGGAACTCTAACATCACTAGACACTCGAACAATATGAACATGATTTTTTTATGTCAAACTCAAGTCATCACATGAAATAAATCTATTTTTAAAATATTTATAGATTTAAATAATGTAGAATAAATTATAAATTAATTCACTCATGATGATAAAATCATGTTATATATTTCCTCAAACACATCACATAATAAATGATTATATAATAATCATCAGGAAAAGTTAACATTATTGGTCAAAGTTCATAAATTCCCATGTAAAATGGGTCTCTAGTGTATCCACAATACAAGATAATTACACAACAAAAGATCATATTAAATTCACAAATATCCAAATAGTTTATTTTATCTGTTCACCTATCTAAATATAGGACCTCATATTCGAACATAGGTGGATATCCAAAGGACCTACTATAAATGAGATCTAAAATAAACATCTAAATTAGATACAAATATCATTATAGTCACTATTAATAATATTTAATCAGATATTAACAATAATATAATAGTTTCAATAGATAAAAAATATCCAAATTCATGTTAGAGTAAACCATGTCATCTGATTAATAATCATATAGATGATGTGATAGATTTTGATTAGTTACTTATAACTAGTCTTGATACTCATTGCCACATAATTTGACCACCACCACAAAATAAATCATTTTTTAAACCAAAATTTAAAAAACCCCTCATTCCTTTACCTATAGAAGATGATACGAAAGGCATTAAGCTACAAAAAAGTTGGCACATTACACATTCCTATACATGAGTAATTATAGAAACTCTTGGATCATTTTCACAATACCTTAATATAATTATAGTCACGAAAATGTAATTTATAAATATTGTATAATTTATATCACTACAAATTAAATTATTCATTCCCTTGATAGAGATTCATGCCCCCTACATTTAGAAATTTGTATCAGAAGTGTGGCATGATAATACTTAGTAATGATTGATATATCTATAATGACACTCAATTTGAGTCTTCTTCACCGAATGGAATGAGTTAAAATTACTATAATCAATCTACTATAATAAACATCACCTTATTATATTATAAAATTTATTAACACATTCTAAAATCACCTGGCCACATTGTCAATAAAAAAGTGTAAATATTACCCAATAATTTTATTTTGTAACTCCACTGACATCACCATTTAGTTAAAAAGGTGAAAATAATTCCCCACTCATTTAAGGAGAAACCTTATGAATAGTATTCTAAAAATTTACAATCACATTAAACACCAAAATCAATGATCCCAATTGATTACACTATTCTTGATGAATATGTATGAATGTTAACAACAATTGTCTTAAATAGTTTATATCTTTTATATCTACAACAAGTAGATACATGCCTTTGGACTATTTCAAAATTTACATAAATTTTATTATTTAAATTATCATAATAAAAATGATACATCAATTACAATATTATTGTCACCATGAAAAAAATTACCGAATATATTTTTCATTGATTTTACAACTATCATTACCCATCAACTAAAATGGATCCTTATTTATCATCATTTTAAAATAAATATATTTCAATGACACATTTTTATCACATGTGGGAAAGATAGTTTTATTTAAGATATAAGTTCAGTCACATATTAATATCATTGAAGAATATCAAATCAATTATCCCCTATCTCATGATGGTATAAAACATTAACATAATTTTTTAGTGACAATATCCTCACCAATAATAATGATAGTTTATATAAGTTTTGTATTTTCATCTCATAATATTTACAATGTCATAATGATCATTCTATTGAAATAATACAATTTATAATTCATCAACAAAGCAATATGAATAATGGTCCTGTTGTTTTCATTACCACTGTCATATCTAAGATCAATGATATCATATATTTTATATGATGATACATCAACTACCATAACACACTCACACTCCCTCTATCCATCCTAATCAGTAAATAAAAAAAATACTATATGGGACCCATACCAAAATCATTAAAGTTGAAAATAATAGTCAAAACTAGATCACCACACTTATCTGCCTCAATAAAAAGTATATTAACAGTATAGACAATCAGGAAAAAAAATTAATAAATGTTTTTCACACACTAAATATAATCAACCTGATAGTGGGATGAATTATGGAATTTTTGTAAGTCAAATATTGATAATTCTTCAACTAGAGACAAAAAAATCATTCTTCATCTCAAACAAATGTATAATGAACATAAAATCATCCATGTGTCAAGATAAATTTCACTTGGTTCACCTATATTGGTCATTATCCAAGTAATATACACAAGGTTTTATGTCTGTGTACCAAAATTCACTAAGGTGAACTACTATTTACTAGTACAGGTGAGACTCACTATCCCTGATGTTTAAAACCTATTAAAACTAAAACAATATTATATCAACTGATATGAACTCACATATATTTCATTATAATATTCTTATGATTCTAATTTATGTTGAAATGTTTTACACTTTCATTGGTGTAACATGAAAAAAAGATTTATCAATGAGATGAATTCCAATTTACCACTTAATATTTTCACGTTAAAAACTATTTTCAATCTAAAATATAGTTCATATAACATTGATAGTGTAATTTATTCATTGTTTTCCTAAATGTAGCTTATTTGGATTCCCTACTTAAAAAATAGTTTCTTCTCGGTTCCTTTGTTAACATATAGGTTCTTTTTGGTAACCTAATTAGTAATTAATTTCTTTTTTATAGTCAGATTACTATGTACATTATTAATAGCATACTTTTTTCCAAATACTTTCTTCATGGACTACTACTTTATGAAAATGAGGTAATTTTATCCCTCTAATATTCCTCCAATGTCCTTTTCTCTGTCTTATAAACTCATTGGGTGTATATTCAGTAAAATGAATCTGGATTCCAATCTTGATAACATGATTATTTTTCCTTTTTTTTGGGTAATATATTTTCTTTATTACTTATATATAAATTTAATCCTTTTAAAAAATGTTCCACATAATTATTTGTCAGTCCCATATATTTCTTCTTCAAGATTCCATCCGCTTCTCTAAAATTAACTTTTCATAAATCATATATATACACTTTATAATAATTATGTTAAAATTCTTACTTCAACAAATTTACTATAGTAATTATTTATTTTTCATTAAAATCTCCACCATATAAAATATTTATGGTTTCTTGAAATGCATTAAGTGAATTTATGCCATTAATCTAAATTTTTCCCTAAATATATCATTTGACTATAATCATTCATTACCATCACAAAACTAACTTCAAATGACTCTGGAAACCAACTATTTAAAAATGAATCATGATTCACATATTCTGAATTTCATGGATTTCTTTCTAAATAAACACAAACCAAAAACCCTAATAACAAACATAAAAAGAATTTTCCTAATAATCTCTCCATTTGGTTTTGATTAAAATACCCCAGATTTTGTAATCAACTTATTGCAAAAAAACATCTATACTATAATATAGAAACAAAATTCACCCACTTTAACTCTAGATAGTAATCAAAGATTCAATTAACATTTATCATATGACAACATATGTAATCCTCATCATGAGAAATAGGAGAAACAAAAAAAATCATCAATGAATCACTTTATTCAACTCAATCATCATAGAGAGATTTAAATTCACATTACCCACAATATCCCTAAACCCCTTGTTTTATTTCTACCCATAATCCATCATTTAATTGCTCTACCCCTTAATAAACTTTATTAAGACACTATCTCTATTTGATAAAAAGGATTGATTATTATTTCCCCCTTTATCAATGATCTTAATGGACTTTCCATTTTTGTTTATAGTACACGATAGAATACAAGGCATTCCTTGGGGAGTGGGGGTCCTAATTATATGATATTTTAGTATTTAGAGTCAACTGTAATATAAGAGTTAAGAAATTCTTCTCAAAAATATCCTCAGGTAAATCCATATTCATGATATCAGTATATTAAAATTCAATAGGCACATTCTCTGACATTATTAACCATGGTTCAATGTTATCTTAAATTAAATGATATATGATCTCATTTCACGTTATCCTTCAATGATGGATAATATTTATCCTAAGATTAATATCACTTGAGTAGTCACATTTTATAAAAATAGGATATTTAGGTTGAGATGGTATGTGAGTATGCTATACTCTATAATACCCTATGTAGGATTGAAATAAGAATGAGATTCTCAGATACAAGAGGGGGTGAATTGTACCTTTTAAAAATTTCTTTGAAACATTTAAATATGGTTATGTTTAACAAGGTTAAACAAGATAATTTACTAAACCTCTATGTTCTAAACTCCTGCTAAATTCAGGAAAGGAAAACTGGAAAAGTGATTCCAGAAACGAAACTTAATGTATGATTACAAAGATGAAGATTCCACTATAAAGCCTATAGAATCTAACTAATTCAGAGTACAAGTATACGGAAGTGTAAGAAAGTTATACATTCCTTAACAATACGAATGCAGTGGAAAACTTGTAACAAAAAAAGTAACAAGAGGAAATATTTTAACCCAAAGAGAAGGGTATCCAACAACCTTGGATAAAGGTCCCTTGATTTATACTTTCAAGAAAGTCTGTCTTACCCACACTAGGGTAAGCCCTCGATAAGAATATCGTAGTCTGTATTGGTATCCCTGCAAGCCCTCAACTATCAGGTAGTCGGCACCCTATCTTCCTCAGCATGGAAGCCCTCAACTTCAAGGTAGTCGGCACCTCTGTCTTCCTATCCCCGGAAGCCCTCAATTGTACACAAAAACAATCGGAGTGGCACGAAGCAAAACACTGAACAAGTAGTACAGTATGATCAATGCAGTGAGAGTCTCTCTCTAGAAATCTCTTCAACAGCATGTGGTCTCTATATTCATAGAACTATATTCAATCTTCTCTAATCAACTCTTATTTATAGGAATATCTCCAACGGTCGGCTCCCTCCTCCGACAGTCATATTTTTAGTTGAATTTCAGAGGGACCTGTACATGTGTCACTCAAACAATGGTTAGTTAATAACTAAAAGCTTGACATCAATTTTTATAGAACAGGTGTAAGAATAACCAAAAAGTGATATTCGGAATGGATAAAATGAAAGTACAGAGTGGATAAAGTTAATGTTCGGAGTATAGGAAAAAATGAATTTGGAGTCTGTAGTACTAAGATATTAGGATTCTATTTTGTAGGAATTCAGAACCTGAATTCTGTAGAATTCCGGAGCTTGAATTTCAAGGAAATTCAGATTATAGATTCATTTGAATTCAGAACCAGAACGTACAATGATTGGAGTCAGAGTTCATGGGAATTGAGAGTCAGAACTCATAAGAGTTAAGAGTTTGAATTCAGAGAACTCGGAGTCAGATCATAGAGAAGTTCGTAACTATAATTCGTAATCAGAATTCGTAGTTGAATTTTACATAAGTTCATAATCAGAATTTAGAGTTGAACTTCATGAGAGTTCATATCCAGAATTCAGAGTTGAACTTCATGAGAGTTCCTATCCACAATTCTGAGTTGAACTTCATTGGAGTTCGTATCCAAAATTCAGAGTAGAACTTCCTGAGAGTTCATATCCATAATTCGGAGTTGAACATCATGAGAGTTCATATCTGGAATTCGGAGTTGAACATCATGAGAGTTCTTATCCAGAATTCGGAGTTGAACTTCATGAGAGTTCGTATCTGGAATTCGGAGTCTTAAACAGAATATCTCATGTCTAAGTATTATATGATTCTGAGGTTTTTGGTTTCAATCTGAGTTTTATACTTAGAAAATTTATGATATGAATAATGAAATCTAGGACAGGGTAAATTTCCTTGAGGAAGAAAATTTTCGTTATAGAAGTAAAACATGGGCAAAATAAGATTTGTCTTAAAATAAGGTGTTTGTGATTTTCAAAACAAGAAGGAATGGAAAAGTCATAAGGAAAACCTTAATGACTCAACAATTTAACATAACTGAAATGTCCTCAATTTTTTTCATAATCTTTAAAAGTTGAGTACAATCTTATGTGGACCATATATATTCGACATATGTTGTACTGAAAGAAATTTAATATTTTTTTCTTGATAACCCATCAAATAACTAAATCAACATTATTGAGTACACTAGTTAATATCTAATTATTACCATCTATGATACTAAACCAAACAACATATTCTTATTTAATTAATCCTTTTGAGTTGTGGAATTATAAAACAAACTATACTACATATTCCATTGATATTCTATAATATTCTATTTTGTAATTGAATGTTTCTTTCCTTAGTATTACTTAGTTACCTTATATCCTATCATGTAGAAAAAAAATAATGGCCTTTCTTTCATAAGGTAAAATAGGTTTATAATAATCATTTTATAATCTATAGTGTTGATATATTTTCTATCTTCATCCCGTGAAAATTTCAATTGGGTAGAAACTAATATTTTCATTTCCTTGGAATCCTTTATTTCAAATCTTTTCAAAACCTCTGTAGAATAATTATATTGAGAGATAATTTTTCCCTGACTTGCCTATATCTCTAGTTATCTAAAAGATACTATTAATTAAAAAATCATTAAAATTTAAAAATCATATTCTATAAATTATATAAACATCTAAAATTGAAATTAATTTGGAACATGAATGATTTTAAATCAATTTATTTGAGTATCATCATCCAATGGTCACTCGCTTATTGGATATATATATTATAATTAGATTCAAGATACAAATAATTGATCTTCTTAATTTATGATCTCGTATTGAATACCTATATATTTTTTATATCATCCCTTAAAGGGCCTTCTTTAACTGAAAATGTCTTTCTTCATCATCATGATCATGTATAACATCTATAAGCTTTATGTACACTATTTATTCAAGATTACATTTTGGGATAAAATTTTTATATCCATCTAGAAAACATTGAACCTTCATTGTGCCGATATGGCTCAGAATAATAAAATTATTTCCATCATATCCATATGAGAAAAATTTTCATCTACATTGATTCCTTCAATTAAAAGAATCCATTAAACACTAATTTTTATTATTCTGAATCTGTATTCTATTTTCTTTTAGTTTGTTATAGAAACACCATTTTCCCTTATAAAATTTTTATCAATCTTCCATAAAACAATATCTAAATTATGATTCTCTTAAAAAATTTCACTCAATTTATGAATCACTAAAACTTAATTCTCATCTATAATAGCCGGTTAAAAATAATTTGACTCTACCTAAGATAAAATTGTTTTTTTTTCAAATACACAATTGTCCTTATTTTAACTAGAGTAATATAACCACTATTATATTATTCATATTGATTTTTGTTGTGATTATTTGAATATATCCACCTATAGATCACTATTCATAATATCCATCACCGGTTTAATCATTAGAATCGATATCTCCCTGTTGTGCTCCCCATGTGATACATAAAAACTTTAACATTATCTGAGAGTTTGATCACAATTTTATTGAAGATTATAATAATTTTTTATCATAGTGATATCTAGGATTCTAAAAACATTTCCAAGATATTGGTTGAAACACAATGATGAATTTCTATTTTTTGTAGAACCAACAAAAAATACCATAATCTCCATGTGACCCAAACTTCATTTGTTTCTACTAATTGAGAATTAATTACTTACATTTCATGATTCAGAATTTCTTCAATGTGGGATTATTCCCAGACCACATATTATATGGAGTATTTTCATCACCCAATAACAAAAAATATCTTTTATTAATATTGACTTATGTTAGTAAACTAAATGATATTATTGGTCAGGATGTTTTGAATTGTCTACCCAAGCATCATTTTAAACTCACTCTGATATCGATTAATTAAACTAAAGAACATATACTTATGGATTTACATCATAAACATTTCAATCCAATTAAAATAATAGATAAATAGCACACAGTACCTCATTTCATTACCGTCTCGTAAATTATCATCATATAAACAGCAATATGCACCAGTTATAGAAAACTTATTAACTTTTTTCCTTTGGCTTATAGAACATTGAAATAAAATTTTTATTTTTATAAGTATCACATGTGTGGGTAATATCACATGAATATCTAGTGATATCATAATCTTAATCAACATTTTCAAGATCTTGAAACTATTTTTTCCTCGAATGGATTAGTATTTTAATACAAAACACAATTTATTTTCCCCTTGCTAGGAGCATATATCATATTCTTTACGGATATGGTATAGATTCCTCTTAATGTATTTCCCTTTATTTTAAAATTGAATATCTATTCCATTGATTATATAATTATTATTTATAAAATTTATTTCATTCCCTAATTCATACAATTAACTTAAACTTGTAAATATATAATCACATTGAAATTTTGGACTAAGGCCTTCAATAACCAAGACATGTTCATGCCTCTTATCTTGGCATTTAGTTTTGAATTTACCAAATAAATATCATTAATACTTCAATTTTCTAATATTTAATGACACCTTCCTTATCATACTATATTAAAATGACAATATCCTTAGTTTTTATCATA
Organism: Viscum album; assembly: GCA_963277665.1. NCBI lineage: Eukaryota > Viridiplantae > Streptophyta > Magnoliopsida > Santalales > Viscaceae > Viscum > Viscum album. Next base: position 1,303,415,395 of record OY728130.1, on the reverse strand, counting down.
CAGTAAGTGCATCAACTCTTATGTATCAACACTCAACCTAAATATATTGCTTCTAGGTAAGTACCTACAACCAATTAATTTTAATCTCTTATTTTTTATCCAAATATTACACAATACAATTACGTATGAGTAACTAATTTTTTACTCATTTGATTATAATAGACTAAACTATTTTTTTAAAAGGAAATTTTATTTTTTATTTCCATCCTCCTTGATGATTCATTGAATTGTTATTTATAACCACATTAGGTCTCCTTAGGATCATTCATCTACATCATTGATGAGAAACACCAAGTTTTATGTATATATCCACTACACTAAAGAAGTAATAATTTCAACAATGCCTTGAATTTTTTATGTTTTATAGATACCTTAGTTTCTCTTATTCACTCCAATACATCTGTCACAAACCAACCCAGGTTGACAATGAACCAGTCACCCGAGCCGGTCTGCGACATGGCCTGAGAGGCGTTCCCCATCTTCCTAGGCTGGAGACAAGCTCCAGGGCATCAACAGAGCATGTGGGAATGATTTCACACAATATAAATAAATAAAGAAGTAGAAAAAAAACAGAGCAACGCAGAATAAGAAAACTGAACAAAATGACCAAACAGGAACAAAAAAATAAAACTAACTAAACACGACGTCCACACTAACTCCGTGCGACCTCGTGGGTCACTCTCTAACTCAACGATCAAGAATCACCCAAGGCGAGCGCACTCAAGCTGTAGCCTGCACAAACACTAAAAACAAAAAAGAACTATAGGTGTGAGTATTAAAACTCAGTAGGCTAGCCCGATATCTATTCCCAATGCACTACCTTTAAAATAAAAAAGACATCATTTCAAGTTTGAACTACAATTTATAAAATTTTGTTTTTTCTAAATGTTTTACCTAAAAACAAAGTATGAGCCATTTCCCTTAACCATTTCCAAATTTGGGTTCATTTTATTAGTGCCACTGGATTTTTAGAAAGGGAAAATGATGTATACATTTTCAAATTGTACAAAGAGGATTAAACACATTCATTTAAAAAAATTTCTAGAAAACAAGTCAAAACCAATTTATCACCTTCCAAGGAAAACAATGTACAAAAAAGAAGAAAAGTATGTACACAACAAAGGAAATGTGGAAATACATACAAGTACCAAATCAACACTGAAAGTAACTGATAATTAATAGACATGGTTGAACCTAGGAGATCAAGAATAAACCAGAAGACACCAATAAATGAGAAATCATCCTTGTTGATATGTCACACATGATGAAACCAAAACGCCCAATATGCTCGACCATACATTCTCAGAAAGGCCGATGGAAAATTCCATAGTAATAAACCCAATATATCCACCTATTATAGGCCACTAGTCAGTACCATAACCTACCAGTGCAGCAATCATTCATAGAATATTCTCTCAATATGTCAGATTCTCATGTATTAAGTGTTTGGAAAGGGGGTGAGCCAATGATGCCAGCTGAGCATCCAATCACATACAGACACACACACACACATAATGCACAAAAGGAATCACACCAATCCACTCCATGGGAAAACCTCTTGCCTTTAAACTACTCAAGTACTCGGGAGCCTCTAAACATGGCCTCCCAAATAATCAATTGAAACCAATATAGAAGAGTTATCCTTGGAGGGTTTTCATCAAAACAATCACTTCATTTTCCATAAAGTGCCAAACAATCATTAAACACCTTTCACAATCACCACAAGAAAAGTAAAACTTCTTTATAAGACCATAACTATTTTAAAAACATTTAAAGAACCCCCAAAACACTACTTCACAGGGTACCAATATTTTTATAAAACCAAACCAAAACTTTTTATTTTTCCAAATAAACATTAAGAGACAACCGAGAAATTTCTCAAAAGAACCAAAGTACTTGTTCATGCTTCAAAAAAAGTCATTTATCATTAAACCAGAACTCTATTTGATATTTTGTGAATTATGTTTAAAATACAAATGGGCATTCTTTCACTATTGGGTGTCTGCTTGTCAAGAAAATATTTCAAATGTCGTGTATAAAATAATATAACTTTTTTACACTAAGTAATTATTTAAAAAAATAATTTTCTAATACTATTTCAGGTTTACTAAATTTAATAGAATATTTAATTGAAAAGTTAGTGTGTGCAGACATAACAAAACGACACCACGTTTCACACCACAAGAATTGAATTATATATTATCAAAGTAAATGAATTATTCTCATGTCGCATAGTAATATTCAGCATATATATAGAGGGCGCAAACTGCAAGAAATAAAGTAACTTACATTTTAAAAGCAGTGCAATGGGGTCCTAACTTGATATCGGTGTGCGAAGGCAAAACAACCTATGAACCAAGGTGTGACCACGAGGAAACTCCAAAAACAAGGCGCGACAACAACGCTCGCTCGAAAACGCCCTATGCGGGTAATAAAAATCATAAACCAACCAATAAAAACTCACCATCAACTAAGACCCATAATCCAACAAGAGTAAGATGAAAATAATAATAATAATAATAATAATAATAACAACAATGATAATAATATGAATAATAATATGAATAATAATAATAAATACAATAATAATAATAATAATAATAACAACAATAATCATAATAATAATAACAATAATAATAATAATAACACTAATAATAATAATAATAATAATATCAATAATAAAAATAACAATAATAATAATAATAAAAGTAAAAATACAAATGAATGAAATGCTTCAATGGGCCGCTGCGCACCTAGCAGGAGTGCCGGAATGGGGGTCTGGTCACCGGAGGGCACGAGTCGGCTCACACGCAGCAAAGGGAAGACGTCAGGGCTACTGGGAGGCCATGGAAGGGAGGATCGAGGGCTTTGGAGGGGTTTATGGGTGAGGCCAAAGTAGAGCAGGAGGCCGGGTCAAGTTGGGAGTTGGATGGACGGGAAGCTGGCCGATGACGTGGCGGCACTACATGGCCGAGAAGGAGGGCTGGCACTGCTACTGGTGCGTAAGGTCTAGGGTGACACAGACAAGAGAGGAAGAGGGGGCTGTGTGAAAATGAGGCTGGGGGAATCTCAATGGGGAGTTGGGAAGGAGGAGGCTAAGGTGGGGTTCCGACTGGGGGTTGTTGTGTGGGCTGCTGCAAGGGGGGGGGGGGGGGGAGAAGAGGGGGGGGCGAGTGGGCTGGCCGTGGTGCAGCGGTGGATAGAGAGGGAGCCCGGGTGGGCTAGCTTCAGGAGGAGAGGCACCGAGGTGGGCTGCTGTTGAGGGGTTGACAGGTGGCAGCAGCTTCTGGGGGTGTGTGTCCGGAGGAGAGAACAGGGGGGTGTGGGTCGTGTGGGAGAAGAGGACAGGGTATGAGCAGCTCGTCGCGGCAGTCGTGGGTCGTGCGGGATAAGAGGGAAGGGTAGGAGTGGTCGTGGGTCATGCGGGAGAAGAGGGCAGGGCAGGAGCGGTTGTGGGTCGTGCGGGAGAAGAGGGGGGAGGAACGGCCCGCTCAAAGAGAATGATAGGAGAGAATAGGGGTGCCGACGCATAGAGAAAAGAATAGGCCACAGGCGGAGAAAAAAAGGGGCGCCATAATTATGGTTAGGGGGAAAGAGATAATATATATATATATATATATATATATATATATATATATATAATGAAAATAAAATAAAATAAAAGATTAAAGAAAATAATTCAATAAAATAAAATTAAATACTAATTCATGATGAAAATAATCATAATAATAATAATATTCATAATGACAATAATATTAACACAACAATAAAATGATTTCCAACAATTTTAATTAGCATTAATTTTAATTGTAATGTTTAGAATGACAATAATATTAATAATAATGATAACAAAAAGATAAAAATTAAAATATTAAAGGCAGTCATATTATTTCTATAAAAATAAAATTCTTAACACAATAAAATTCAAATGACACGACAATCAAAGCCCTTTTTAAAAATAAACACTCTTTATTTCAAAACTCCGGACACAATGGGATGCACAAAAGTTAGGGCGAGGTCATGCGGCTCTAACTTCACACTCCGCCCGTGTGCCCGACGACGTCGACGCCAAAGTGCGCACATTTTAACATTACTCAAAGAAAAAAATCACCCAGGACACACCTGAACCATAGAAAAATTATTTAAATCCGAAAATAATTAAATAGATCTATACTCACGGGTTTGGGTTTGACAATTCTCCCCACCATAACGCTTTCTACCACCAGAAATCCACAACACTTTCCAGCCGATTGATCAACACCTAATGGTTCCACACAACACTATCCAGCCTCTTATCCCAATGACATCACACCGACTACCAATGGGACTAAACGACATTGCCCGAAATAAATCACCAATAGTGGGGATGCCTAAACGGGATCCCCACCATTAGAACTCAGCTAGCATTCGATAACGACTTAAGAGAAAACCCAAAGAGACTCACAGTGGGTCTCCCCACCATAAAGGACTAACCTATCAGCAACCAACCAAAAATCCAACATAGTCCAGAACCTAGACTTACTCAAGCTACAAAAAGCACAACAAAAACATTTAAACCACTCACTCCCATCCTAAAGGGATAGGAGTTGATCCAAAAAGTCTGTGCAAACCAAAATCCTTACCCCATGGGTAGGGTGGGAGGTCCCAAGGATTGGATCACCGAAACATGGATGGAAAACTACTCATGACTCACCACTTAGGGATGGACACAAACCAGGGCCATAACTGATACACATGGGTGGTCCATGCAAGGACACTAATCAGTAACATGCATCCAAAAAGGCACAATTACCGACATTTTGTGAGGGATAAGTCCATCGTGCACTTTGCGACTAGACAAAAATTTCCACAACAGAGAAACCATGGTAGCAACACCAAAACTGTATCACCACACAGTAGAGGCGCAACCTTAACCAGACTCCTTAAAATTCCCCCAGGGTTCCTGACTACGCGATATCTTCACTCTGAGGCCTTTTGGCTGGAGCTCTTATTGATGAAGCATCTCCTTCCTCGCAGTCAGGTTCTGATAATCCCAATAAGAAACTTACATCTTTTGATCTGATAGATGAAAGGATAGTTGTTTGAAATATAACTATGCTGGCATTGAAAACTGGAGTTCAACAAATAAACTAACAACATTCCCATACATTTCAATACCCAAAACACCATCAATACAACTGAAACGATAAAAGATCCCTTACACTGAAAGTAAACTTACACCAGAAACATTGAACAAAAACCCAATAGAACATCACTTCTGAGAACTTCCTCTGTGATGCTTTCTAGCAATGCCCCAACATAATCGTCGTAAGTGACCCAGGCATCCACTTGCCTGGCAGGGCTTTGGAGCGCTCGGGCACGACGGCATCTTGTGACCCAGATTTCCACACTAATAACACATGAGGATCTCTCGCTTCTAAGAGTTTGATGATAGATCCCGAGGCCTCTTGATTCCATGACTTGCTCCATCAACTTTTTTTTGCTTACTCATTTCCTTTCTAGAATCTTCACCACTACTCATAGGGATCGAAGGAGGGAGAACTACTTCAAGCACTCCTTCCATTGCGGCTTCGACATGAAAAGCTTGTCTCGCCACATCAACAAAAGAAGTTAGGTTGGACTCTATCACCTTCAACTGTAGATCAGGTAAGTGACACTCCTTGAAGCGTCGAGCCTGCATGGGGTCGTCTGTGGCATACCATGAATCATAAGGGACAATCTCCACAAAGCGTTGGAAATATTCCAACATGGATATGTCTCCCTCCTATAGACAACACATCTCCATCCCCTTTCTCACCCTCTCTTCATCATAGAAATACTAACAAATGAATAAGGCCTTGAAAAACTCTCAAGTAAGCTCTTGACGAGGCTTGATCTGAGACACTCACTTCCACCACATCCACGGTAAACCTTCAAGCATGAAGGTCACAAACTTGAACTTCAATGACTCAGGCAACTCAATGAGGTTAAATCCCCATTGAATCTTTCGCATCCATTCCTCTACTACGAATGTTTCTGCTTGACCATAAAAGAGAGGTGGATCCAGCATCTAAAACTCAAGCATAAAATCCTTAGGTTTATCAACTGCACTATGATCACCCATCGAAGCTTCAAAGTGATAACCGCTAGACAACGAAAAGTCAAAAACCCAATCAAGACCAACTCATTGAGTGAATAAAAACCACAAAATCAAACACAGTGTAAGTGACAAGTTCGAAACATGATAAAACAAGTTATCATAAAATCAAATGTTTCTCTTTGAAAACATATTTAATTTAAAACAATATTGGTGGGTTAAACCCTCACCATTGGTATCCATTAGAGTCTCACTCACATGCATGTATTCGTGCCACCCCGGACATCCATCCACCATACTATAAATCCATCCACATTTCCAACATACCACTATGCATGTGAGCACCCATAAGAACCACCAAGGCCAAAACAAAGAAACTTCATTTCCTAAAAACAAATCATTCATACTGCTTCCTTTAAAACAATCCTCAAAAATAAATATTCCATTTCAAAAAACCATTTTTCAAAACGTTTTTTTCAGATACAAACCACATTCAAAAATCAGAGGAGACTCAAAACAACTCTACATTGAAATAGTGCCAGTGAGTAACTTGACCATATGGTTGGCATCTGTATGTCAATCACGTCACCGACATGAAGAGTCTTTTTGGACCATGCCTCTAGCTCCAAATTTCTTGCAAGGCCATGTGGCTTAGGACTATTAGCCCAACTCCCTTTGTCGTATCCCAATCATAAATCATTTCCATAAAAACAAAAAAAAAAAATTAAATCGGACTTCCCCTGGAAACCTGAGGATCAGAACGAGAAAGAGTTTGCGACGCTCTTCCCGCTCCAGCCCCTCAAGTCTCAACAATCCTACTTCGTCTACCTTGACATCCCAAATAACAAAGGGAGCTCTACAAATCAAGGTCCGCTATGAGTTGAACCAGCCTCTGATATAATTTTGTCATAAACCAACCCGGGTTGACCCTGAACTGGTCACCCGAGCCGGTCCGTGACATGGCCCAGGAGGCATTCCTGATCCTCCCTGGCTGGAGACAAGCTCCAGGGCATCAACAGAGGCTGTGGGAACGATTTCGCCAAATATAAATAAATAAAGAAGAAAAAATAAAATAGAGAAATGAAGAATATGTAAACTAAACAAAATGACCAAATAGGAACTAAGAAAATAAAACTAACCAAACACGACGTCTGAACTAACTCAATGCGACCTCGTGGGTCACTCTCCGACTCAACGATCAAGAATCGCCCAAGGCGAGCGCACTCAATATGTATCCTACACAAACACTAAAAATAGAAAATAAATATAGGTGTGAGTATTAAAACTCAGTAGGCTAGCCCGATATCTATTCCTAATGCACTACAATTAAAATAAAAGAGACATAATTTCAAGTTAGAACTAAAATTTATAAATTTTTTTTTCTAAATGATTTACATAAAAACAAAGTGTGAACCATTTCCCTTAACCATTTCCAAATTTAGGTTTTTTTATTTGTGCCAATGGATTTTTAGAGAGGGAAAATGATGTTTACATTTTCAAATTGTACAAAGAGGATTTAACACTTTCATTTGAAACCATTTCTTGAAAATAAGTCAAATCCAATTTATCACTTTCCAAGGAAAAAATGTAAAAAAAAGCACAAAAGTATTCACACAATAAGGGAAATGTGGAAATACATACATGTACCAAATCATCACTGCATGTAACTGAAAAGTCACAGACATGGGAAAACCTAGGAGATCGAGAATAAACCAGAAGACACCAATACATAAGAAATCATCCCCGTTGACATGTTAGACATGATGAAATCAAAACGCCCAATACGCTCGACCATCCTTTCTCAGGAAGGCCGAGGGAATATCCCATAGTAATAAACCCAATATATCCACCTACTATGGGCCACTGGTCAGTACCATAACCTACCAGTACATCAATCATTCTTATAATATTCTCTCAATATGCCAGATTCCCATGTCCCAAGTGTTTGGAAAGGGGGTGAGCCAACGATGCCAGTCAAGCATCCAATCACACACTCATAAACACACACACACACAAACACACACACACACACATATATATAATGCACAAAAGGAATCACCTCGAGCCACTCCATGGGACAACCACTTTCCTTTAAACTACTCATGTACCTAGGAGCCTCTAAGCGCGGCCTCCCAAATAATCAAATGTAACCAAGACAAGAGAGTTATCCTAGGAGGGTTTTCCTCAAAACAAACACATAATTTTCCATAAAGTGCCAAACGGGCATTAAACAACTTTCACACTCACCACTAAAAAAGTACAACATCTTTATAAGACCAAAACCAGTTTAAAACCACTTAAGGAACCCCCAAAACACTACTTCAGAGGCTACCAATATTTTCATAAAACCAAACCAAAACATTTTATTTTTCCAAATAAACTTTTAGAGCAAACCGAACAATTTCTCAAAAGAACAAAACTACTTGTTCATGCTTCAAAAGAAATCATTTATCATTAAACTAGAACTCCATTAGATATTCCGTGAATTATGTTTAAAATCCAAATGGTCATTCTTTCACTATTAGGTGTCCGCTTGTTAGGAAACTTTTTCAAGTGTTGTTTATAAAATAAACAACACTTTTTTACACTGAGTAATTATTCAAAAAAACAATTCTCTAATACTATTTCATGTTTACTAAAATTAATAGAATATTCAATTGAAAATTAAGTGTGCACAGACAAAAAAATGACACCATTTGCACACCACACTAATTGAATTATAAATTTTCAGAGTAAATGAATTAATCTCAAGTTGCATTGTAATATTCAGCATATATAGAGAGGGCCCATCCGCAGGAAATAAAGTAACTTAAATTTTAAAATTAGTGCAATGGGGACCTACCATGAGATCAGTGTGCAAAGATAAAGCAACCTCGGAACCAAGGTGCCACGATGAAGAAACTTCGAAAATAAGGTGCGACGACGACGCTCGCTCGAAAATGCCCTTCGTGGGTCCTACAAATCATAAACCAACCAATAAATACCCACCGTCAACTAAGACCCATAATCCAACAAGAGTAATATGATGATAATAATAATAATAATAATAATTATAATAATAATAACAAGAATAATAATAATAATAATAGTAATATTAATAATAACAACAACAATAAGAATAATAATAACAATAATAATAATAATAATAAAAATAAAAATAATAACACTAATAATAATATTAATAATAATAATAATAACAACAATAAGAACAATAATAAGAATAATAAGAATAATAATAATAAAAGTAAAAATAAAAATGAAAGAAACGCTTCAAGGGGCCGCTGCGTACCTAGATGGAGAGGTCGGAAGGGGGGTCCGGTCATAGGAGGGCATTGGTCGGCTCACGTACAGCAAAGGAAAGATGTTAGGGATGCTGGGAGGCCGTGGCAAGGAGGTATGAGGGCTTTAGAGGGGTTTCTGGGTGAGGCCGAAGTAGAGCAAGAGGTCAGGTCGAGTTGGGAGGTGGCTGGACGGGAAGCTGGCCGACGACGGGGTGGCGCTACAGGGCTGAGGAGGAGGGCTGGCACTGCTGCTGGTGCGTAAGGTCGAGGGTGGTGTGGACAAGAGAAGAAGAGGTGGATGTGCATAAATAAGGTTGGGGGGAATCTCAATGGGGAGTTGGGAAGGAAGAGGCCGAGGTGGGGTTCCAGCCTGGGGTTGTAGTGCGGGCTGCAGCAAAGGGGAAGAGTAGAGAAGGGAGTCCGAGCAGGCTGGAGGTGGTGTAGCGGTGGACAGAGAGGGAGCTTGGGCGGGCTGGCTGCAAGAGGAGAGGCTTTGGGGCGGGCTGCTGTTGAGGGGTCAACTGGCGGCGGTGACATTTGGGTGCGTGTCCAGAAAAGGGAATAGGGGGGCCATTGTGGGTCATGGGGGAGAAGAGGGCGGGGTAGGATTGGCTCGTCACTACTGCCGTGGCTCGTGCGGGAGAAGAGGGTAGGGCTGGAGCAGCCGTGGGTCATGCGGTAGAAGAGGATAGGGCAGGAGCGACCATGGGTCGTGCGGGAGAATACGGGGGAGGAGCAGCCTGCTCAAGGAGAAAGAGAGGAGAGAATAGGGGTGGCGGCACACAGAGAAGAGAGCTGCAGGAGGAGAAAAAAGGGGCGCAATAATTAAGGTTAGGGGAAAGAGAGAAATATATATATATATATATATATATATATAATTAAAATAAAATAAAATAATATTAAACAAGACAAATCAATAAATAAAATGAAATACTAAATCATGATAAAAATAATCATAATAATAATAATATTCATAATGAAAATAATATTAATAGAACAATAAAATGATTTCCAAAAATTTTAATTAGCATTAATTTTAATTGTAATATTTAGAATGACAATAATATTGGTAACAATGATAACACGAAGATAAAAATTAAAATAATAAAGGCAGTCATATTATTTCAATAAAAATAAAATTCATAACACAATAAAATTTAAACGACACGACAATAAAATAACATTTTAAATATAAACACTCTTTATTTCAAATCTCCAAAGACAATGTGATGCGCAAAAGTTAGGTCGAGGTCATGCGGCTCCAACATCACGCTCCACCCATGCGCCTGACAACATCGACGCCAAAGAGTGCATGTTTAAACATAACTCAAAGAAACAAATCACCCAGGACACACCCAAACCACAGAAAATTATTTAAGGCCAAAAATAATTAAAGAGATCTATACACATCAGTTAGGGTGTGACAACATCTTCCGGTAGAACAGACAAATAGAGAATGTCTCGTCTTTTCAAAAAAATGTACGCTTTACCTCTAGTGTACTCATGTGTTTCATCCCTACAACACTGGTGATATTTTAGATTCTTTGAGTGTTTTTATTCGGATTAACACTAATAATAATACTAAAATTTTTGTTAGGTTCTTATGGATTGGAATAAACCAATAATAACTTCTTCTTAAATCATATCCCACGCCAACATTTTTATTTTATCACGTATTTTGTTTCTATGGACAAATATTTTCTTTTGAGACACCATCTTTCCCCCCCACATTTTCAATATCGATATCAATCTGATTTCTCTATGTCCTTTTAGGAATTAAGAGCTTCCACTAATCATATATTTTCAATAAAAATGATGATTTCTCACTCAATCCCTTTTATATTGTTAACAAGATAATTCAACATAGTTGTCAAACAATTAAAAATATGGGTCGAAATATTAATGTCAATCTTTTACTCAGTAACTTAATTTGGGTTTTTTGGTTTTTTATCTTTGATATATTCAATTCTTCCTTAAACTCAGATTATATTAATTCTTGTTTCTTCATGTATAGTTTGTCTTCATGAACCATTCCACTGGACTTCTTAATTTTTTATCTAAACATAAATCTCATCAGGTGTAGCCTCTAAATATACTTTTAGATCAACTATTCCTTTTAATTTTCATTTAAATTGTTGTTAAATTACTCTATTTGTGTCTTATCTACAATAGCCATAATAAATTCTTCACTGAGTTCTTTCTAGTCCTCAATCTCTTCTGTATCTAATCCTTCTAAGATTTTATCCTCTTTTAAAATCATGTAATTCTTTTTGAAGAAATTATTATTGGTACACCACTTGACTCTCCCAAAATTTGTTGATTTTATTATGGGTATATCATCATTGTCATCATAATATCATAAATTATTAGGACACTTAGCAGTGTGGTGCTATAGAAGTAAACTACAAAATATGTGAGTAGAAGTTCCCCTTTAAATGTTCCTTATCAAAAAAATCAACATTGTGAAAAGGAATAAAACAAAATCATTGACTACCCTTTAATTGGGATCATATTCCACCGAGAGACACTTTTTCTCCCTAAATATCACTTATGGAGACTTCCCTTTTTCAACAAAATCATTTTAAATATTCCTCATTACATATGCAATTGTAGTGCTATGAAAATTATTCAATTTGATCCCATTTTCAACATTATCATTAGGAACTGAATTTTTTTTATTGAATATATGTTAATATAATTACTAAAATATCTTCATATTTTTTTACATCATTGATACTTTCTAGCTGTAATGAACAAGCCCAAGTTACCTTCTTAACCAGCCCACCACTGAACAAAGTGTCATTCTCGATCCCCTTTGGCTGATAAAAAGTTCTAGGGAATCAGGTATATATATAATGGGAATGATTTTACCAACAAATCAGTCATAAAGAACAATTTAATTTTACATTAAAATCTATTACTACCCATCTTTAAGTCAAACTTCCATTCCAAAATTAGATAAGAAGAGATAAATAAGAAACAAAAAAGAGGTGAAATAAATAAACTCTCGACTCACCCACTAAATGACCTTCCCTAATAAAAATACTCCAACAGTGCATATCCTCAGCCACCACATTAATTATAAACATCTAATTAAATGATATATTTTTTCATATTCTTTTAAAGTAATTAAAATATATCACTTTTATATTTTCCAAACCGACACCTTTTAATATATTAAATAAAAACTTGGTGGTTAATCATTTTAACAAAGCATTTCGAACCATGAGAAATAGGGCTTTCAAAACCATATAAAATAAACCAAGACACCATTAATCCCTCTTTTCAAATATTTCTTAAAGAGTCTATTTTCAGAACCAACTAAAAATTCCATTTCATAAATCTTATTTAAAAAATAACTAAAAAATATACATTTTAAAACAAACGTTCTATATATCTTAAAATATAATTTCAAATTAAACTAAATTCATAAAATAGAAAAATTAATAATAGGAATCCACACATAAAAAACATTAAAAATTTTCTAAATGGAACAAGGTTCTAATAAACATTGAATGGGCAGGGTATTCCATATAATAACGAAAAAATCTATTTCACAAATCTTATTTTAGAAATAACTAATTAATATCCTTTTTAAAACCAAATTTCCTAATAGTTTAAAAATATAATTTTAAATTAAAATATATCCATAAAATGTCACAAGTTATAATAGGAATAATCACATCACAAAAATACCAGAATATTTAAATGGAACATGGTTCCAAAAAACAATCAATGGGTAGGGGATGAAATATAACAATACAAAATCCCCTAAAGAATATATAAAAGGACCTGACCAACAGGGGAAACACCCTTGGTTTCAATTAATAATGAGTTTTACCATTAAAAAGGAACCTAGTATAGAACTATTGAACTTATCTTTTCCCTGGTAGTATCGTCAAACTATCCATAAATAAACATCCATATAGCTCCTTCATTACAATGGGAACAGAAAAAAAATGTCCATCTTAGAAAGGTCGCTACCCCTTCTTTTATATCCATCTCATAGTAATTGATAATGACTCCCTAGTTGACACACATTCAAAACAAGGGTTTTTCCTTATATAGGTCACAAAAAATATTCCAAGGAATCCCCTAACAAGGTGAATAGAGGTAATCAAAAATCAAAAAACACACAAAACAATTGTAAATAATTTAAAATTAACACGCATAAAACCTCCCACACCCTCAAAAGGAATATCCCTGATATCACCCTTGTATAAGAATCATAACATGTACAAAAAAATATAAATACCCCCCATGGGGTTATAGGCCACCAAGGGTACAACAATCCAATTGGATTAGTAAGGGACTCAGAAACTTTGGAAAACAACTAGAAGTTCAATTCTACAATTGAAAAACACAAATCATAGTATACTGATCCATATTACCCATCTCATTAAATCATTTTAGATTTAATTTATATATATATATATATATTAAAACTAATCCATTTAAAAACACATTTAAAAACATTTAAAAACACTCCCACTTATACAAAAAATGGGGAATCAACATTTCCTTTAAACCAGCAAGTTTTAAAATATCACCCTTCAATTTAATTCACTACCCAAACAGGGATAAACCATTTGAAACACTTACATTTCATTCAAATAAAATTTAAAAATTTTTTACTAATACCTGAAATATCATGTATCACATAAAAGGACAAGTGAAACATTTTAGAAAAAAATTTAAAAGAAAATAATATTTAAAAATTTTAAAAAAAAATAAAGGCTGACTCGGAAATTTCACAAACACATAGTGTGCCCAACCCCACAAAAATAGATTTGGAATAGACCTTAAAATACCATAAAATTTATATTAAAAATAAACCCAAAATAAAGATAACTAACCACCGTTCAAATTCAATTGACTTCACTAAAACTATCATTAAACAATTTATACATAAATTAAAAACACTAACCAACAAAACGTTTTAAAATCAAAAGAAAATAAATAGGAAATCCTACCTCAAATCAATGGAAATCAATATAGAATGTATCGCCTCCAATTGAAGACACCCAAATAAAAAATATGGAACTTCTATGAACAATAAACATAAAAAAATCATAAACATCGATTCAATATCTTAACCTTGGGTTTGACTGAAGAAACCATATTCCTGGGTGGATACAGAAAATGAATAAGATAGGGATATGATCTCTTACCATTAAGGGCTGACCATGAATCACCAAGAAGTCATGTAGGAATCCTTATCGAATAGATGGTTTTAAAGGGGGTGGTATAATACAAATCTTAACCAATGGGTTTGTCACGATACCAAGGGGGAGGAATAAGTCTTATTTTAAAGATAAAATAAAATTAAAAAAAATAAATTAATATTTTAAATAATTTGGAACAATTCACAGTTAACCAATACTATTTTCTATAACCATGTGGAAACATTATTTCTCTTAGAAGGCACCCAAATAACATTTTCATTGGTTAATACTATAAATCTTCATGGTTAAAAGGATTTTACAATAATCATACCAAATTTCACTATGATAACCAAATGCATGGGCATAACACAATTTACTAATCAAGGAGGATAACTGTGTTCCCCAATAAAGCTTTTAAAATATTGAAAATTCAATCATGATCTTCCTAAAATATATTAAAAACTTAAAAAAATTTCCAATAAATAAAACATGGGGTGTTTCTTCCTCTCCACAATAACCCTTTATTCTCCCTTGTAGTACTTATTCAATGTGGATGTGTAGGAATATATGTCCAAATGAAACCCTATGGAATTGGGTGTATTAAATGATGAAATAGAGATATAAAACCTTTGGAAAAAATCAATAAATCATAAATTATTCCTCTCAATTGAACAAAAAATATCTACAAACAAAATATAATATCCAATAATAACACCATGTGATCATGAATCAAGTGCCTAAGAGGTAGGCAGACCCAACATTGGTCTTACTTCCATTTATAAATTCTCCAAATTATTTTATTGGAAGATAAAATACCATGATACAATAACATCAATGAAAATATGCCTCTCCAAGATTTCGCAAGAATCAACAGGTTACATCAAACATAAGAAACCACCAAGAACTGCTTCTAACTTCCAAGGGTGCACATCCCAAATGAACTCAATATCCACCAATAATATTCATTACCAAACTCAAAACTCCACTTCATAAAATGACTCATGAGGAACCATACATGAGAATGCTGGGATAAAAAATATCATACTTACGAAAATCTGGTCATAGTACTCAATGATTATACTATGAATTCATTCCCATAATATTGTCCTATAGTAAACCCCACAAGGACAAAACTATTGGGTTCTCAACATCTAGAAGGCCACATCCATCATAATTACCCATGAACTGACCCAATGGTCACTCATTATAAAACTAAAAAAAATGAAAACAAAAGTGTCACAAAATAATGAAACTCAAAAATCTCTAAGATAATAAAACTAAATAGAAGGTAATTCAAAAAAACCAACATTCCAAAAAACACCCCATTATGACACCCCACCACAATAAGGATAAACCAAATTCATCCCAAAATCCCATGATGAGGCAAATAAGTTCCATAATAGGTAACCAAGAGAACCTCAAATCCCAAACTAATAAAATATACCTCAAGTCCACTGGGTTCTTAACTCATCGAGCACAAATCATCAAGAAAGCAATCATATCAAGTGAGACTTAATCCCAAAATTCTAAAGGAGATCAATACTCATCCATTCTACCCAATCAGAACTTTTTATTACCTATTCATCTTTGACTCCCAAAACAATAGGTATCCAACATACTACAATATAACTAGGTGGGAAATAACACTTGGCACTCCACTTAGATCCTTGATATGATCCACAAATGTGGTAAGAACTATTACAAGAGATGAATAACCAACATTTACTCAAGACCTTTCCTTGAGGAATAAATTATACATAGGAAAATTTAGACCAAAGTTCTACCATTTTTTCCAATAAACTCATTTAAACATATACCACATAGAGGGGAAAGATCCTAAACAAAAGATAAATATGAAAAACACATAGAAAAATAAAAATTTCTTAAAAAACAAACTCTAGAAGTAATAAAAATACACTACCCAAAAACACATAAACAATTAAAATCACCAAATCACTTACGGAACTCTACATTATTTAAAATCCCAATTCCTATAGGGAATTACAAAACATTTGACCCATTTTTTTAAAAACTACCAAACAAGGAACCCACTTATTCTTGTAAAAAGTTTCATTATTTAAAAATGATTCAAAATATTTACCATTTAATTATAATTAACTAAAATAAATAAATTTTTAAAATTCTCCCATTAGATTCCAAATATATTTTAATATTTTAAAAACATTTTTAAAAACAAAAAATTTCACATTAATCTCATAGAAAAATCAAACAATTTAGAGAAAAATGTGGCAAAAACCATTCCAGAATGAGAATTTTATTTTACAAACATGTATGAAGTCTCCCTTTAAAACTAAAAAACATTTCAAATATCCTTTTTCCCCACACCAATACCAAATTACATAATAATCACACCCAAAAGTGGGAACACCCTAATTCCAAATAAAATTTGATATGAATGTTCAAAATATCAAAATTCCAACAATGATCCTCTTCCTGTTTCCCGAAAAATCTAAGAAACCATAGATTCATGGGTCTAAATAGAAAATTAAATAGTATGTGGAACTATTCCTAACAATTCCCCTTGTGTTATTGTTACATGTCAATCATTAAATGAGATATATATCATTTTTTATATTAATCACTTGGTTTATTCATGGTTTTTCAAGGCTTGTATGCCTACCTTAAGCCTTAGTTTATTTTCTTCCTCTGTCTCAAAAAATCACACATGACCCCCAAGGTAACACAATGATAGAAATGAGGATAAAGACCACTATTATCAATAATCATATTGAAATGTTGAATTCAAAATTCAAATCTAACTTCCCATAGAAACCCGAGGTGTAGGACATGGAAGAGCCAGTTGGAATCTCCTCATACTAACCTCCTGTGTTCAAATTAAAAATTTAACTTGATTCTACTATGTGATACCCAAATAGAAAAATAGATACACATGAAACTTATTATCTTGTTATATAACCTAACCTATTATTCCATTTTTAAAGAACCAATCTGTTATACTGTCCAAAATGGTACATAAACTAGTTCTCCACTTGCCTAAGGGAAATTCACGACCCACGTATGCTATAAAAAGCACAATGTAATATTATATACAAAAAAATGGGAATGATTTTACCCATAAATTAGTGTTATAACATAAAACAATTTCTCCTAAAAAATTTACATGACCCTTATATAAGTCAAATGTCTATGATAAAAATAGATAAGGATAAATTAATAGTAAAACTATAATAAATGTAGAAAATAAACTCTCATATCACACTTAAAATTCCCTCCCTTATATAAAATCATCCAAAAACCCCAATCCTCAGCCAATGTAATAATTGAACACCTATAACTATTGAATGTAGTAAAAATGCTATATAGAAAATTTAAATCATTTAAAGGTCCACACATCAGACATTATATACAATTATAAAAAAGTCCATTAAGTCATTTAATAGGAACCACAAGATTAATATGATAAAATAAAAAACTATGCTCAATTCCAAAAATCAATCAAGTCCCTATGAGTAGTTAGAAGTTGAAAAAATTTTGAAATTGAATTGAAATATAGGCTTGAGTATAAAAATAATCAGTAGGCTACCACTCACCTTTCTACATGTCAAACTTTTATCTATAAAAGCATTTTCAATCTAATTTGAAATAAAATTCAATGTTGTAGTTTTTCACCTTATTTATAAAAAATGGTATAAATATTCAACCTTCACATTTTCTAAACAAAAAACATTAATTATATAAAATAAAAACATGTCTAGTAAATAATTTTACAAAATAACTTCAAACAATGTAAAAATGTTTTCAAAACCATAGAAAATAAACCAAACCACCATTTATCCCACTTTCAAATTATTTCGTGAAAAATCTATTTTTATAAAGAAAACACATACAAATAAACTTTGGAAATAATATTTATCAGATTATCAAAAAAAATAACCATTTTAAAGCACACTTTGTAAACCATTTCAAAATACATTTTTAAAGTAATTGAAAGCCTTAAAATACCCCAAA
This sequence comes from Viscum album, assembly GCA_963277665.1. Classification (NCBI taxonomy): domain Eukaryota; kingdom Viridiplantae; phylum Streptophyta; class Magnoliopsida; order Santalales; family Viscaceae; genus Viscum; species Viscum album. The sequence goes on along the minus strand of OY728130.1, from coordinate 1,303,396,883 downwards.
TCACTATTGTCACCCACACATCACAAACATGAAAATGAGTCAAAAAGTAACATAACAATAATAAATATTCAATGGGTTTATGATACAATCAATGACCAAATTAAATCCTCAAAATCATCCTAAAAAACCTAAGATTCAAGGTCAATGTCTTAGGTTTATGGTAATACAAACCCACAGTGCTGATAGGGAACCTAAACCATCACTACTAAACACATCTCATGATAGATATTTATATCAATACATCTAGAAACAAAATTCTCATGTGACTCTTTCACTACCAATATGACCAATAAAATTCACTAGCTCACAAGTCCTTTTACCCTTTCTATTCTATCCGTCTCAAAGTGGTCCGGAAGAACTCTCATGTTAATGTGCTAACTATACTAGGATTTTTCCCTCATCCAGGTCACCAACTATATTCAAAGGTATCCTATGATAAATCAAATTCTAGTGATTAAAAATTAATAATAACACATAATAAGAGTAAAAAATTTAAAATTGACTTGCACATAACCTCACACACCATCATAGGAAATAAGATTCATCATATTCTTGTATAAGCTTCATAATATTCATAATAAGTTTCAAACATCTCCCCTGAGGATATAAGTGAATAGGGTAAAAACTATATGGGATCAGTAAGGGTCTCACATAGTTTTTAAAAATATTTAAAGTTCCAAATGTGTTCTTAAAAACATAACTCTCTAGATGTCAATCCATTTAATCTATTTAATTAAATTATTTGAAATAACATTTCAAACAACGATTCAAACCCAACCATTACCAAAAATGATGAAATTCATTTAAAAATGACTTATTTGTCCATTACAAATTTATAAATCAACATTTATCCAAAAACATCCATTGTTTCAAAAAACCCTTCAATTTAGGTCATGACCAAATGGTCTTAAGCCATTTGAAACCCATACATTTTATTATTAAAACCATTTTAGAACATTTTTTATTCCATGTGTCACTAGAAATTACATGAGAACTTTTGGGAAATCACTTTTATATCACAAACATATTTAGGAATTTCATATACTATATTCAATGTCTATTCAGAAAATATCACAAACACATAGTGTTCCCGGTCATACAAAATTAGATTTGGATTAGACCATAAAATAGTAAAAACTTTTTCGTTCAGATAAACCCAAGATAAAGTCAACTATTTAGTATGGAAATTCATTAACCCTAACAAACACTATTATTGAAAAATTACAATATATATTCAATATAACATATTAAAAATAGTTCTAAAATTAAAATACACGGTATGGGAAAACCTTCATCAAATCTATGGCGAGCAATCCGTAATGTGTCACCTCTGAGGGAAGATGCTCTGAAAATAATTTTGGAACCTCCATGAACCATAAAAAATAAAGAAACTACAATAATAATCTTAATATCTTAATGTAGTGTTCATACAAACTAGCCATGTCATTTGGGAAGGTTGAAACATGGAAATGTTAGGAATAATGGGAGTGGATCTCTTACCATGAAGGTATGATCATGAATCCCCAAGAAAACATGGAGGATTCACCATGGAAGAGGGGGTACACAATAGGTAAGCTACTTGTACAGATCATTTTGGTGTGGGTGGGTGTAGATATATGCCAAGGGAATATAGGGAGGAATAAATGATTTTTTATAAATAAAATAAAATAAATAAAATAAAAAATATATATTAAATAATTAGGCACATAATTTTTTTTGTCAAACCATATGACAACCATGTTTCAGCTATTTGGAACCCAAAAAAATATCACATCACTACTCCCATGATCTAACATGGTTTAATATATTTTCTAGATGGATATACCCTTGAATAGAACCATGCACATAGGCACTTCATGATTTCCTAATCATGTTGGATAACCATGTACCCCTATAAAACATTTTCAATTTTTAAAATTCTTACACAACCCTCATAGAATATCACAATAACTCAAAATAATAATAAACAATTGCAAATTAATATATATATATAAATATATGACATTGTATATTAAACATTCAGTTCTAACATTTCCTCCACAATCTCATTCTCCCAATCAAAAAATACATCTATGGATTCATTTGGGTGAATCCTCATGTCCTCATACTTTTTTCATAGAAAATTTAGTTCAATTTAATGTACCATTGATTGTACATCATATATATGAAAAAATTACAATAATAAATTCGATGATTTATAGGGCATCATATTCATCTTGATAGCATTTGGAAATGCTACCGCCAGGACACTAATACCATTGGCATCAATATCTAACTCATTATAGTATCCCTATGATAAATCTACACTTTCCATATTGATTGAAACTCAATGAATAATATCAATATAAAAAATCAAGACTAAATATTAGAATCAAGTCTTCATATTCTCTTCCATAATTGAAATTGTTTTCCGTAAACTATTATAATCCCATTTTGATTCACAACTTCTATGGATTCCAATTGACATAAATTCCACATATTTTAATTTTCTTCTATAATACCTCTTGTTGGTCCCAAAGTAGGGAATATAACATTCAGGGTTGTTAATATGGGTATTGTAGTTTTAAAACAATCACCTGCTGATTGTGCTCTATCATAATATATAATAGACTTATCTCTTTATCTCACAACAATCTAAAATGAAAATAAAATAATGCAATAAACATTGTGGGTTTTTACTTGGTTCAGCTACATTAGGATACATCTATGTAAAATACATATGTAAATTTACTAGTACAAATAAATTCAAAAAATCACACTACTGTCTAAAAGTTTTTATTTGACTTGTTATCCCCAAGATTAAACCTAACTACAAATAAAAACACACTGCACTCTCAACTAAATAATTCTTAATACTCATCTCTGAGAATATTTAGATGATCTAAATAAGATCAGAAATGGTTCACAGTAATTTAGTTTCACGTGAAGATCTTTTTTCATCAACGAGATGAATGGACCATTACCATGTATTATTTTCAATTTGAAAAATATCTTCTATATATAATTGATAGTTTAATTTCATCAAATTATTCCTTCTATGAAATGTATTCACAATGAATTTCTTATTAAGTTTTTTCTATATAGTTCCCATCTCACCACATAGTTCCATCATAGTGTTCTTCTTAATAAGTATGTTCTTCACTATAGTCTATTTACCATGTACTTTCTTCACATATTCTGCTTTATATGTAGTTTCTTCATATAATCCCACCGTATTAAAATTTTGTAATTTTAACCCTATAATCTTATTTTAATACCATCCTATTAGCCTAATAAAGTTTTTAGGGGTCTATTTATAGTAAAATAACTTTGGAAAAAAATCTTATTCAAATATTAATTTTTTCCCAATATGTAAAATCACTTATAATAAAAATTATCCTTTACTATCATGTTGTTCAGTGGAACATGTGATTTTTCCTTCATGACTTATTATTACCTCTTCCTATGTTTAACAAATGAAAAAAATAAATATGTAATTCTTTTATAAATCATTTATGACCTGAATGAATCTACCACTTTTATTTCAAAAATTTCTTAAAATAAAATTATTGTTTTTAATTATTTTACAAATTGCATGATCTTTCCACCTAATTTATAAAGATTATTTCCCTTATGGATTTTATATAAGGTTCATCCTTCATGAAAACCATTTACTTTTCATAACTATTCTGTGGTCTACCAATTTTTTATGATATTACACCTTTTTCATTGAAATTTTATCCACATAATTCCTTTGTTGTTTCACTTAATTATTATTCTGATTTTCTTCCTTTGTACAATTATTTTTGGGAATTATTTCATTTTCTCTAAAAAATTCATCGAATAAATGATATGTGGTCCCATGAAATTCTTTCAAGGATTTTCTTCCATTACCCAAAATGTTTCACTGAACCTCACTTTTGATTCCAAAATTTCCTAACAATGGAAAAAAATCTTAATTCCTCCAGAGACCATGTACTCATGAATGAATAATGATCCACCCTTTGTGTAATTTTTGCAAAAATAATTTTCCCAAAAAACTACAACTATAAAAACACACTTTTGGTTTTTGCTATAAATAATAAATCCTATCTAAGGTCATAGTGAATAATTGAAAAAAAGAATAAAAATAAAATATAAATATTTTTTTTGGAATATTTAGATCAGGCATAAATTTAAAATCCATGTATCCTTTGATATGAACTATTAACGATAATTACCATTTCATTAGTGGTATCCTCTTCCAATCGAGGGGATTTCAATCACTCAAATTGGAAAACGATGGGGAAGTTTAGACAAAAGCACTAGATAAAATTTCATAAGAAGAAAACTAGGGGACCCACCTAAATGATGTGATCTATAAAAGATATAAGAACCACCATTTCTTTATCAAAATGAAAGATACCTACACCCTCTCATTAATTTTATTCATAGAAATATGGGAAATAAATATCTTATAATGAATCTTAATTCATATAAAACCAAAATATGTGTAATAAATATCATCCAATGATCCTTTGGAGAGTTAAATAGCCTCAAAATTTATAATAAGTGTTGAAATTCGTTGGTAGAAACATTAATAAGCTTATAAATTGGTTAAAACATGAAAATTTGGTTCTTAAATGGCCACTTTAGTTGTGATTAAGAATTTATCTCATGTAATACATAAAAAATTCAATGAATGGAATGATATTTCTATTAATGTATTTTATATTATAAAAAATATCCCAAATACAAAAATAATTGATTAAGATTAGTCTACAAATACTATATATATCCAATTTCACTACATATAGTCACACATTTTTCTAACACAAAGTGAATCAATGTTCCAATCAAGATTTTATTAAAAAATAATATTTTTAAGGGGATATATCAGAACATAACATAGTATAGTATCTCCTTTATTAATAATATCTTGAATGAGATGAAATATTTTAAGAATATGTTTAATTTTTTTATCTTTGTGCTTCGTAGCTCATACAACCACTCTACTATTATCATAGTAGAGTTCAAGTAGATGAATGATAATTGGGTAAACCCATATTTCACTAATTAACTTCTATATCAAGAAAACTACTTTTCCATATTAAGTGAAGTTATATATTGAATATATATTATAAAAAGCAATAACTATTAGTAACTTAGAACTTTTCTAGCTAATAAAACTAGTATTCAGGAAAAGAATAAATCTGGATGAGACATTATGTCACATTTTCCAGTTTTCAAAATAGATTCCATGTTAGCCCTTTACAATGAGATCTACCCCACCACCAAATACTATGAATAGAACCTTATTTACTATCATGTAAAAATGTAAATTATTTATTGATATCTAATAATGTTCAACAAAATTTTATTAGCATCCACTCATCGTATATAATGAAAAACATACATCAAGAAAATTTAATAAATTATTACCTTTGATTGATCAAATAGCCTAATAATAGGTAATATTACTAATATATTCTTTTTATTCAACTCTTGAAGGATATTTTATCTTTAAAATACCTGGTAATGAACCCGTTTTGATATTTTAAATTCTAAACATTTTTTAATAGACACCAATGTATGTGTTTTAACCATGGTTTCGAATTATTATATATATATAGATAGATTCTTGTACCTATTTTATATTATTCATAATTATCCTTTATTTTATAAAACATATCACAATAAATTTTTAAGGGAATCTAACTTTGGGATGTAATTTTCAATGGGAAGTATATCATCAACCTAAAATACCATGTATACAACCACTCTCCCACTAAACCTTTTATATACACAAGGTTTATCTTTATTTTTAGTAAATTTAAACTCTTTTATATCATTATCTAAATTCATATTATAATACTAATAAGCATATTTTAGTCCATAAATTATTCCTTATAGGTTATAAAACCTTAAAATATTCCTTAGATATCTATAACCTTATGTTGTTTCTTACATATATACTTGAAAAAAATCCCATAAAGGAATGAAATTTTAACATCAATTTGGTATATCATATAGTCATATTATACTATTATAGCTAAAAATACTTAAATATATTGGATAATATCCACTATAGTAAAGGTTTCTCGATAATTAGTACAATGAAATTGTCTAAAACCTTTAACTACCAAGTAATATTTATAGGTAAAAACTCTACTATCAATGTCTATCTTATAGAAAAAGACCCACTTATTTCCAGTGGTTTATAACCATTTAAAATGATCTAATTGTTTCCAAACTTGATTAATATAAATGGATTACATTTTAAACTCTATTGATTTTGACCATTTATTGGATTTAAAACACACAATGACCTCCTGTTAAGATTTTTGGCCATGTTCTATTATTATTAAATAATCTTCATAAAAAATGAGATATCTATATCATTCATGTTCATGATGAAATATATTAAACCTTCATAATTGTTATGTATTCTGATTCATTTCATCTTTTAGGTTATATTGGGTTTCAAATCCATCAATCATATGAATAACATAATCATTTTAGTCTTGAACTTCATCACTTTCTAATTTAATACCAATAATTATTTTATAAATAAATTCATTATCTTTAAATTTAACATGTATAGTAACAAACACTGTGTGCTTTAATAGATTATAAAAACAATAAGCAACAATTTAATTATGATAACAAAAAATAAAAATTTATCTATTTTGGGTTGATGTATACTTTAGGTAATACATTTTACATATGGATTAGAACCCCCAAATATTAATTAAAGACATATTAGGATTCATCCTATTACACACCTCATGTGGTGTATTTTGAATAATTTTTTTTGGAAAACTATTTAGTAGAAAATAAATTAGCTGCTTGATAATAACATTAAATAAAATTAGGAAGGTGTCTATGACTCATAATTAACAAATTCATATCTAATTTTATTGATTTACCCTTTCAGAAACATTATTTTACTATAATATAATATTTTCAATGGGTTTTGATACTAAAACACAATCCCATAAATAGTTAAAAAACTCTTATAAAAAAAATTCACATATGCCAAATCATTATATATGAGTTATAATAATCATTTCATATTTACCATTTACCCTTAATTTTTTTTCTTTACCATTATAAAAAAAATTCATATATTCCAAATCATTCATAATAATCATAATCCAATAATCCATCATTGTAAATTAAATTAATTTAGTTCTTATTTAAATTCTTATAGAGATAATTACAAAAACAAGTTGTGTTTAAATTATTAATTTAAACATTATTATTATTATTTTGCAGTTCCTTGAAATGGGTATTCTAGTTTTAAGAATAACTTCTTCCAGGTGGTTTCCATTATATTTATTTATGGAACTAGAAACATCCAATGGTTCTTTATCCAAAGGGCTAAGTTTTAACTTCATGATAGTTAATAACATGAATTGGTTGAGAGGATGGGAGTTTGGAATCATCACACCCTTTTGGGGGGAATTATTATCTATTCCGGGACTCTCTTTATAGAGTAAGATATTTTTGTGAATCCTTATTAATTCTCCATGTATATCATAAGTATCCCTTGGAATTCGCAATCACTTATTAACATGTTTAATGTTTAGAATCATTAGTATGCATTCATGTTTTTTCATTAATGGAGATATCTTTATGTATTCGAGGTTCTCCATCAATGGTATCCTCTAATATCCTATTTCAAGAATTTTTAGTAATCATTATGATGATACGAATTTTTAAGCCACTAAGTGGGGCACTCTGGAATTTATTATCATCCAAGGAGATAAAGGTTATGTTTGATCTTGTGATCGTGCCCATAAAATGGGCTACCTAAGTATCCTAATAAAATGAATTAGGACCCTCGTATTTTGGAGCCACTGAATTGAACACATCATACATTTTAAGGTCATGTGATAAGGACCTAGCCATACATTTTAATGTCATGTGGTATGGATATCTAAGCGAAAGGTTCTTAGTCAAAACATAGTGTGGGACTTATGCTGAAGCAGTCCAAGGAACATGGAAAGGATATGGGTTTCCAAGTAGGATCTGACCTTGTTAGGAATATGGACCCTGGAGAACATGGTTGATTAAAGGTATTGGGTTTGATCCTTAAGGAGGCTTCCTACGTATCCCATATATATGGGAATCAAAGCCCACATAGTTTGATTTGTCTCATAAGAGAGTATAGTCCTTTGAGATAAATGGGTTTGGGATTACATCCTGAAAATGATGCCTTGATGACTTAGGGGTTTAATTTGGGGCTTGTTCCTAAGGAGGATGCGCAGATTAATGGAATTAGGGTTGGATTCATGAAGAGGATGTCCAGTGATCTCGGGCCTTGATAAGGATTCCTATATATCCTGGTTTGAATAGGAATCAGAGTTCTTATAGTTCATTCACCATGGGTGTTTGTGCACATGTTGTAATCACTAAAAATCTATATTCCCACATGAGTCATGTTGGGTGTGAGAAATAAGAGGATGTGGAAGATTCAACAAAGGCACTTTCAAAATTTTCCTCCTCTACTGGTGGGAGAGGGCGCACCTATGGTGGCGAGGGTGGATGACTTTGAGGTGACCTGAGAAGTGGGTTAGGTGATGAGCCTTCCCTCTATTCAATTTACATTGGAAAAGTGTCTAATGAAAGGGGGAAGGGATGAATGAAAGGGGCTTACACCAGGATAGATTCTCTTAAATTGATCCTGGTAGGGGAGGGAGACTTATCCTATGCTTGTGTGTAAAAGCAAGTGTGAACTATACCTTCCTGACCAGAGACCCGAGGTTCCAGACCATCGTTTTTAGAAGGGAGAGGCCTGGTCCCAACCCTCCCAACTGAGAACATCCCAACATTGTTTCTAGGAGAATGGTCCATGTGACTATGGGTATTCAAACCCATAGACATTCCATGTATCCTAACTCTCTTATAAAACCAATGTGGGAAACCTATGATTGTGTAAATACTAACCCAAATAGGGGACATTCTTATGTGACATTCCCAATGTTTTGATAATTCAGGAGATTTTGGTGGAGGTCTTAACAGAATCACTTTTAGACAAGGGAGGCAAGGAAGAAGAATCCTTCCCATGAATGGCATTGAAGAAGGCTTGATGGATTGTTGACTCAAGAGAGTAAGTGAATCAAAGAGGTTCACCCAAGTAGGTAAGGGCACTCAAGTATTGGTACGCAAGTTGGTTTGGGAGACCTGATGATCACTTAATCGACAAACAACCTGTACGTTAATACTTGGGTAAGACCTTGGTAGTTCCTTCAAGTGTATTCACAGGTGGTCCCAAAAGTGGGGATCGTAAGTTCCTATAAAAGAAATAGGTGGTGCACAAGTATTTATGACTAGGGTAGGTTGGGAACTTTAGGTGCGCAAGTGTTATGGTTTTCAAACACTAAAAGGACATAAGTCAAATGATCCTTCCTTAAATCCTCTGCTCAAGTTGTTGACGAACTACCTTGAAAGTTTTGGAAGATTGGGGTGAAGTACTAGGGATACCAGAGCAGTAATTGGGCTTCAAAGAAATTCATCTGTACCAATGGACACCCCAAGGGTCTATTTATAAGAAAAAATAGGACCATGGGAGAAAGGAGTTTATGGGTGCAAGTAGGTTGCATTCCAATTGTATGGTGTGCAAGTGGTTGTGTGCCAGATGGGTGGTGCTAAAGTAGACTTGCATGCTGTCGGTGATTTAGCCTCATTAGGGTGCCACTTTAAGTACTTTACCAAAATAATACTTTCATTTGGCTCCAGCATGGCGGCATGCATGTGTTTGCATGTAGGTACCTTGGATACCGTCAATGACCCCCATGAAAAATGTAGAGTTTCACAATGAACATTTCGAGCTCGGTTGAGGTCATTTTGAGTCGCAACACATGGAAATACATCATCAATTTGCGGAGAAGTGCATGCAACACATTTCATGGATCCTACAGCTATTTACATTATAGGTAATATATTTAAGATTATATATATATATATATATATGATCTATTTAACAAATTATCATAACTATAGAAAATAAATCAAGTAAAAATAATATTACTTGTTCTATATTACAAAAGAAAAGTCTACTCTATCTGGGATAGATATAAATTATATTAATATTTATTGAAAAAATGTGATAAATATTTTCTATACTTAATGAAAATTCACTAAAAAGGAAAAAATATATTATCCCCACATATAGTTAATAAAAAATTTTATATATTACCAACTTATAGGTTATCTTCTCCCTTAATAAATGTTCACTTATATTTGAGAAATTACATAATACTATAAATATGTATTTCTCATCTGTTATTTAATAACCATGATTTGGATTTAGTGAAATTTTCCACTATAATATATAACTCTTCAAACATATGATCCTTTTTTTCTTCATAATTTGTTCTATTGGATTAAATGATTCTAATTATTTAGATTTATTTTGAATATTGGAAACCACAGTTGATAACATATGATATACTATATCATATGAATCACTACAGTTCATTTCATAAGATTATTTCCCCTCTTTTGAGGTAGAACAATATTTCTTTTATATTGTCGGTTGCTTTATGATATACAATTTCTCTTAATGTTTTAAGAACATTCTCAATTTATATTACTATTCATTGAATTTATTTATATTGATTTTTTTATTTTCTTGGAATAATCTCTTTAATAAATTTTTAATTTTTTAATTTTATGGCTCTCTAGAAAAAATATGATCCATTATTTTTATTATGTATTTTACTATTAAATAAATAATTTCATTGATTAAAATCCCACTATACTAATAACCTCCGCTATTTTAACATTACTAGTCCAAGATACATATTTATACATGTCTTGATATAGCTTAGATATTCTATTAATGTTAGATATATTACCTAAAATCCTAATATATATATATATATGTGTGTGTGTGATATATATGGGTTATTAGTGATTTTTTATTGAGAATGTTGCATGGTATGACATGCATGGTTTCAAATTCATATCCTATTTCTTGATCGTATATCATAGAACATTACTAAATGGGTTACTATAATGTTTCTTATAAGTAATATCATGCTATTATAATTGAATTATAAGTGTCATCACATTATTATTATTCTACTTTGTCTACCAAAATTGAAACCATTTCATATGTCGAGTCACATGAGAGAAACATTTATGTGACGAATACTTGAATCAAGATGCAATATCATGAATCTAACATAATATCATGAGTATGATCATATTTCCACTAGCCATAGGTGCCCCCCAGAAACAAACGGTTGGAAATAAATACCTAGGGGTTCATAAAATCATTAGAGGATTATTTTTATATACATACAACTTAACTTGCTTCAAATGAACAATAATATAACAATATAAATATTATACATGAAAAAAAACTAAAAATACAATAACATTCCATAATAATTATCAAATTCATGGAAACCAAAAAACCCCAAATAACTCTCCAAGTCCCAAAAAACTAAAAAGATAAACTAAGGGGCCAAATGTTATACTACAACATGCTCCACCCCATGACCACATCCAAACTATGTGTTTTATGTCCCATGACCACAACATAAAGATTATTTTTTAGAGAACTAATAGGTATTGTCCTTACCTAAATCATATCAAATAACATCTACATATACATCATGATTCATATTCAAGGGGTAAGTATAATAACTCAGTTGTAAATCCCCCAAATACCTCCCAAACATACTACTAAAACAAGAACAAGTTACTCATATTTATATAAAATAACTGATAACAATATATATATATATATAACCAGCGTAAATAACTCACACCATAATACACACCCATTCCGCAAACTCTTTCACCCATACAATGCACAAAACCCTACTCTTTAGTATCTATGTAATAAATACAAATTCATCACCCAACTAACATGCCATATAAATGTCCCAAAATCACATGCATGAACCCATGCCTCCATACACAACACATCTCTTCACGATACAATCAAATGTTCCCAATTATCAATAAGATGGAAAATCCCAAACCTACATTCCCCTTTTCATATACATCATGAATGTACACCAACATATGTAAATAAAAAGTTTACACATACCAAAAACCATTATAATAAAACTATAACACCACTTATTAATTTTTTTCAATCACATTGCGGGAGTCACCCACAATCCTCATAACATAAATTTAAAAAAAATAACTAAAATAGGGTTTACAAATGATTTTCCACCAAAAAAATAATTTTTCTTTAGAGAAAAAAATCCTCCTCATTCTAGGTATATATATATATTAAGAGAGAATTCATTTACCTCACACAATATTGTCCTAAAGAACTGTACCAAAATATTATAGAAAATAACTCTACAAACTCTGCCATTTTGGATTATAAAAAAATCCCCATAGAAACACACCATAAATAAAAAACATTTCTATTTCATACCTAAATTTATATATATAGAAATATTTAATGAGACTAAAATTGATTTATAAGGATATATTGAAGCCTTACCTTTGATATCTTGGTAAAACACCTCCAGATTCAAGAAGAACGGGCATCAAAGTAAATATGACTTAAAAAACCTTATAGAGAGATCTCAAGTTCAATATCACTCATAAGGAATGAAAATATATTTTCTTTTAGGGGGAATTTGAGTTAAAAAATCAAATATGAAATCCCTTTAATGTTTCACGTGGTTTGGTTAGTCATGTCCCAACCATTAGGATGTCACTGTATAAAATGTTCTAAGGCCGTATAGTTTGGATGCATGGTTTACCCAAATCATACACCAATCATGGTCCTATCCTTATACCATAATTTCATGCTTCATAGTTTCGTTGGTATTTCTCATAGTTTCTCCTAACCATGCTTCAACCATTTACACCATAAAAGCCTTCCAAAACCTCAGAAACCACTTTTAAAATAATACAAAATCAACACTATAATTTTATTAGCATAAAAATTCCTAAATAAATAAGTATATACTTCAAAACAATGGTGTTATATTATCCTCACCATTGGAATTTCCATATATTAAATTTCGTAGGGTATTGGTTCCATGAAAAATATTTCTCCACTCCTCTTATATAATGGTATTACCTTCTAAGTTAACATAGTAATAGTGGAAGTAAGATGTGGGAAATCATATACAATGTGACAATAATAATATTCTAATATTAGATAAGTTATTACCAAAAATTAATAATTAGGAAACTCCTTAGAAATGACTACCACAGTCTTCATAGGGTTTACTGATATGCCCTTTTTAGAAACTACCTGCCCAAGGAATTGAAATTTATAAATCCAAAAGTCCCACATAGAGGATTTATCATAAAGGATATGCGATCACAATGTGATGAAAAAAAATTTATGTTGCAATGATGATCATACAAAATGAAAGATAAAAGTGATATATCTTCAATGAAGACAAAAAAGATTCAATGTACCAATGAAATATAAAATAAATCAATGCCCTAAAATCTATTGAAGTGTTTATAAGACCAAATAGCATGAAAAGGTATTCAGACTTTTAAAATTTTTCTAAAACATATTCATTGAATATTATCCCTCTTAACCTGATGTTTTTGGTACTATAATCATATATAAATATTATAGATCCACTTGGATCCCCTTAATTGATCAAATAGATCAAAAACCCTAGAATATGATATCTATTTTTTACCATAACTTGATTAACATTATAATAATTTGAAAAAATATATAGATTACCATCTACCATATTTAAAAATAAAATCAGAGTTCCTTAATATGATGTACATGGTCAATAAATCCATTTATTTCCAACATTTAGATTTAGAACTTCATTTCATCTAATTATATTTTGGATATTATCTATGATAGAAAATAAATATGAATCAATACTATAAGTAGATATATATAAAATTCCATTTACATTTTAGGTGTTAGTTCATAGAAATAAATCAAAAATACTTTAGGGTATCACCCTACTATATCCAAAATATTTTTAATTTTGATTGTATCAATAGACTCCAATGTTATTGTCTATATTTGACAAGATATTAAATAAATAACTTTTATTAAATAATATTCTCTTTCAACATTAATCAATCATTCCACATTGAAAAGATGAACAACTTCATTATGATGTGAGAAGTTAATTAATTTAGTATAATAATCAGTATAAGCTTTGAATGATAACAACCATTCCATCCAAAAAATTCGATATAAATAACTATATATAGGATTGTGAACACCCAAAAAATCATCATAGCTTCAACAATAATTGAACTTGATTAACACTAAAATAACATGCACTCCTATTTCCCAATAAATGTCTTGATCTTCATAACATGAGGAATTATTTAAATATGAAATACCATTTTATTTTCCAAATAAGAAGAAATTAAATTATGGGATGTGATAGTTTCATAACAAACTTTTCATCGAAGAATTATACCTTTCTAAATTGAAATATCTAGCCCTTAATTTTTCATATTCTATGAAATCCCATAAATATTTTAGTTGTCCCTTGATGATTTTCCTTTCAACATGTTGATATGTGCTTATTGGGATGTTGGGGTGTTCCCAAAATCTCCCTGATTAAATAAATTATGTGGAAGAGATCAAATATAGAAAGGTCACCATTTTTGTGTAGGAGAGGCCTAAGATAGATTATAAATGGTGTTTCTGCTTGAATATGAAAGTTTATAACAATAAAAATTGTTGATGACTCATTGTTTATACCTATGAAACTATCAGTATGGTGTCATACATTCCCTTTTGAAGTTCTATAAATATACACATTGGAAGAAACCCTGTTGATTATTGATGCATAGAGGAAAATAAACCAACACCATAGATTAGATATCTGCTGATCTTATACCATGGGGGTAATTCTTTCCTTTTATGGTTATTTACACATATGGTGTTTATAGATATTCCAATGTTGACAATGGTAATCCCCCTAATAATATTTTCTATAATATTCTTTTCTACCATCATCACCTTGTTCATAATCAAAATGATATGGTAAATTCAGTGGTATCCTAACCCAGACACCATAAAAATTATAAAATAAAAAAAAGGTACATTTTATACATGAGGTTTAATGAATTTACATCATCTATAAATTTATATAGAGTAAAAACGTGCATGCCATCAAAACAACTTTAGTGAAACAAACCCAAACTCAACTATCATAGGTTCTATTCCAATTTCCCTTATGCATGTCTTCAAGTTTTATTAGATAAAAATATACTAGTAGAACATTATTTATTACCCTAATTTAATCCCATGAATCCATATCAAGTTGAATTAAAATATAGAATCATCCACTATATTACATCAACCCTCGTTAACCATCACGGAACTAGTATACGAAAAGCTAATAGCATTGATCTAGAGAGAATTCATATTATTTAACTCTACATAAGTATTTGAAGCCTCCATTAATTAGATTAAAAAACATAAAGATGTATTATTTACCTATATTAAATTGTAAATATCATCAAATAATACTTATAACAAAGTATTCTGTATAGCCCCAAGGTCTCAACTGAGAGATTTTTAGAAATGTGTCATCAATGGGTAAATCAAACCAGTTCCACTAGTCTCAAAAATAGATCTTATATTAGCTTCTAGTAAACATAAAAAATAAAATTATAATACTAATGTGAAGTTCAAATCCATAAATATTTCACCAGTATAGATTTTCGTACTTAGCAACAGTTATACAGCTAAGGACCCATCCATAATCCTATATTTATAGTAGATCTAATAGTAAAATGTTAAACAACATATAGGGAGAAACAATATATATATATTTATAAAGGGTTCATGAGGTAAGAATTATAGTATATACATGAGATTGTATCTATAAACTCATCCAATGGGTGTTAAGTAAATATTTGAGGAATTATTTTTAGGTTCCATTAGTGAAAAACAAATTTCTAATTAAACATTATGTTGAAATGAAGTAAGTGAGATATTGGAGGAGTTAACAAATTTATAAATCTGAGAGATATTTGAACAAAAATAAGTTATATAAAATTACCACATCCTTTTGAGGTAGGATTTGGTTTAATTATCTATAATTGTAACACCCCAGGATTTTATAGTACATTATCTATTTAAAATAATCCAATAGCTTGCACTACATGCAACACCAAGATCGAGTGCACCACGACTTACCAAAATAGCCGTTCAAAAAGAATTTATGAATAATATTAACTGAATTTAGAATTTTATATACTCCATATAATTTTAGAATCCATATTATGTGTTTATTAGAGATAATATAATAACAATATCATTTTTTTAGATAAAAGAAGTGGTTTTCAAAAAATGCAATTTTACCCCCATTTAATGGAGAACCCTTTTTAAATCCAATATTTGACACTATTATATAATCAATTTAATGAAATTAAATTCTTCTTTCAAATTGGGACATAAAAATTTAGTTTGGATAAATCGTTTTACGTTTTTGATAACTTTCGTTTTTTGATGAATAGTGAAAAATACTAAATTTTAATTGAAAACAACTTTTTTAATCAAAATAATTTATATTGTTAAATTATTTATTTTATTAGTTTTAAATTATAATTATATTATATTTTTCAAATTAATATAATGTAGTTAATTTGATGTAAATTCACATTTAAATTGTACATAAACACATGTCAATATTTTGATAGTTTTTACTTCTTCAAAACCCGCTTTCTGGTTTTGACAACATGAATTAATTTTAAATTAATTAATTCAATTAATATGTTTTTAATTTGGTAAAATAGTCATAATTTTTGTATTCATAATATCATAATTTACTTAGGGTGAATTTATTGGTACTTTTCTGAAAACGTTCAATTTTTGATGAATAGTGAAAAACATTGTGTTATTGTTTAAAACCGACTTTTATTTAAATAATTATTATTTTTATTTAATTTATTTTAAAGTAAAAATAGATACATAATACCTATATTAGTTCAATTTAATTTATTGGAGTCATTTTATATTAAGATTAGATGTATAAAATGTTATTGAATATTTTTAACGTCTTTTACCCACCTTCTAGGAAAATTTACAAATTTTCATAAAATGTAATTTTAACGATTATGAAAATTGAATTTCCAAAATCTGATAGAAATGATTGAAATAAGTAATTAATATGTGGTTCAATAGGGTGAAAATAATTTTTTCTGAATAGTAACGTTTGAATTTTATATACCAAGGTTAAAAGTAAATAGCGTAATTAAATATAAAAATGATATTATAATTACCATAAACATGTCCTAATTATATTGGATAATTTTATTTCAACCAAAATAAAACTTATGAATAAAATATGATTCTTTTGGTTGACATGGATTAGATTAGAACATTTATTATTTTTTTTAAGAAGAGATAAAAGTTTTAAATTCAAATATTAATAACTAAACCATTTTTAATATAGGGTTGTACATAAGATAAATGCTACTATAAATATTCATTAGAAATATAAAAATATTTCCTAAATAATTTTATTTTATTTATAATTTTTAGACATTAAATAATTAAATAAATTTATTTATTTATGACACAATGATGATGCTGTAATTTTCTTTATTAATGAAGTATAAAAATAATTGATATTATAAATATCCAAATAAAAGTAAATTGAGACTTTCTATGCATTACAAGAATTTTCATGGTTAATATTACATGTCAGTGTTGATTTAAGGTATTTTTTTGGAAGTAATAAATTTCTTTTGACTTTCCCAAAAACCAAATACTAAATAGTGTCAAAAGTGACATAAATGCGTTTTTAAAACAAATACTATATTATTAAATGATATAATATACCTAAAAATATATGGTTGAGAAAAATTACATATATAATTATAGATATGTTATTATTTAACCACTTAATGATCTATTGGAATTTTATAGATATTTTATTATACATGTAATATAAAAATACAAGAAGACATTGTAAAAGTTAAACAATATAACTAAAAGTTAAATCTAAAAGATAAGGTTAATATGATGACCTAAACTAGTATAAAAGCAATTGGTTGAGAGGATTTCGACTCATCCCCACCTTAGCCTTTAAATAAATCTATTTGGCACCATTATAAACAGAAAATGATTTTGAAATAAAATATTATTTCTTGCTTTTCCTAAAGTGACCCTCACCTCTATTATAAAAGGGTATTTCCTCTTCTCTCAAAATCGCACTGCCAAATCCATTTATGTTGGCCAAACCCATATCAAATATCCTTCCATCTACCCTCACTTAAAAATAGTGGCCTCACATTTATCAGAAGCCAACCTAAGGAGCCCTTTTGATCAAATCAAAAATAATTACCCGAAGAAGAGGTAATTACATCATCACCTCTTTCAAAGTTATTTTCTTCTTCCACTTCCACTTTATTTAATATTTTTCCATAAAAAAATAATAACCTCAGTAACTTGTACTTACTGTGATGTTATTATAAATTTGGTACAACCATATTCATTATTATATCCATCATAGGAATGACAAAGTCACTATACGTTTGCACGTATAGCTTACCATCTCCACGTAGTGGTGTATTTTTTTATTCAACACATTATTAATTGGTTGGGTATAATAATGAGTATAATTCAAATAAATAATAAATATAATATTTTAATGATTCTTTATATATGATATACCATCCAATTACATATGATTTCACCATCACTAGAATTATATTTCCGCTCGTACGTACGTACAGATTATCGTCACCACGAAGCGATGAGATTCATTTCCACATTCACCATTCAAAGACGAGTATAAAAATATATATTATTAATAAATATGTAATATATGAAATAATAATTCTACTATAAATATATATTAATATATTTATTTATATATATCTCATTACCTTACTTCTGTTCAGTATGATATGAAAATAGAAACAGCGTTAATGCATACATACGAATTACCATCTCCATAAGCGGTGTTTCCCATTTCATATATCTCTATATTATACATATTTATATTATGAATCTATATGATACATAAATAATGTTTTATATTATGGAAGCAATTAAATCATGACATAAGTGATACGATCATGAATAACAAGTTAAAACATGATTGATAGATAAAGCGATTATTGCCTGATATGTAATTGTAACATAGAAATTATTTTTAAATGGGTAGTTTGAAGCCATAAAAGAATAAATTATGATATTATAAATATGAATATGGTTCTGATATAATTTAATAACATACTATGGTCACTATACAGGAGGTTAATTGTACCCCCAACCAAAGGAAAGTTCTAGGTAGGGGTTAGTTCCTCGGTCTCATTATTATCAGAGATTGTTTATCTTTAAGTACCTACTAGTAAATATTTATCATCTATGTCTATTTTTCATTAAAATGTTTCAAAAAGTAATATTTTATGTTTTTATGGATGAGACTCTTTAATTATATCAACATTTTAAATGTTTTTAAATATTTATTTTTCTAAATCTTTTAATTAATGTCCATGTTTTCATAATGATTTTAAGGATTTATTAATGTAGACATGATGGTTTAAAAGTGTTAATTTCATTCAAAAGATTCAAAGGGGTATGGGACACTTTGATTAAAAAATCACTTTCAAATTACTTCCTTTATAAATTGTTGGAATTTTAAATGATTTCTTGAAAAGGTTTATTTCTCTCAAAGATTTTGTTGATTATTTTCAAATATGTCAACATCCTTTGATGGATTTTACACTTGTTTTAAGTTGATTTATTATGATATAATATGTCATAATTTATTGAAGGTTTTGTGAAATGTTTTATTGTGGATGTGTTATTTTTATACCATTCATGTTTTATTGTTAATGTATTAACATTTCGTATGCTACTTTTAATATGAATGTTTATGTTATGTTTCAACTTTTTATATGAGTAATGCATTGGACTTAGTAAGTGACGGGTGGATCCCGTTAAAGATCCCCGATGCGTCTCTTGGTCTCATGAGACAAACTAGTGTCTTAGAACATGGCCTTGACAAAATCATTATTTGTAGTCTTGGTACACGGCCTTCACTATGTGGTTATGATGTCCAAGGATGGAGTTTCAGGAGCTGGCGAGGGTTGAGGGGGAAAGGGTAGTGGAAGAGAAGATAGTGCAGGTGAACCCTGTGGTTATGGAGGATATGGTTGCTCCTAACATACTGGTGGGGAACAAGACCATGTACACTTCTCCCATTGTTAACCTGCCTTCTGATCCCTTCACGTTGTAGCTTCTGGGATGGGAGGTTCTTTTCCTTTATTTTCTTTGTTCCCTCAATAGAGTGGGGGATTGTGTGTTGTAAATTTATTTATTGGAATGTCCACAAAAACTGTCCACACCTTATTATTTTCACTATAGTTAAATATATAAGTTTTATAGTTTAAAGTTATGATATCCAACATTATACATTCCATCATTATGAATTTAGATATTGATATTACATGTTATTATTCTACTAGTGTAATTTCAATGTGAATAAATAAATAGAATTATTTGATTTATATTTTCCATATTATGCATATGTTTAAGTTTAAAAGGCTTTTATTTTAGTCTTATACATTTCCTTAAATGTTTATTCTTATTTATGGTTGTTTCTGCTACACTGTTATCCTTACTGAGCATCTGAGCTCACCCCTTTCTTATGTTTTATTTTTCCCTGGATGCGGAGAATTGTGTTATGATTGATATGTAGGGTTAAGGTAGGGGAATAATGGAATTCTCAAAGGATTCTTTATGTTGTGTTTTATTTTAGAAATTGTAATGTAACTTTCCTATATGTAATCTATTTTCCAAGACTGCTAAACCAATCAGTCCTTCAGGACTTGATTCCTTATAATCATGTCAATGTATTAAAATAATGAACCAAATCTAGGTAATTGGGTTTGGGGCATTATAGTTGGTATCATATGAAGTTTAGAAACATCATTGGAAATAGATTTAGATAAACAATGATTTTGAAACATTACCCTAAGATATAATTTGAGGATTAGTATAGGAGAACATTTTAAAATTTTGGTTATATTGATATTTTTTGAATTTTCCAAGCAACACATCCATGTCTGGATATGAGCAAGTAGAGGCATCTCTAGTACATATGTACCTAGGAGAAAAAACATTGACAAAGATTTTCAGGCTTGACACAGGGTATTCTGGTACACGATAATGGGCCTTGCTGCACTCTTGGTTATGAAACTCCTGGGGGATATGCTTAGGATAATTCACATTTTCTTTAAAAACCATTATTAAGTATTTATAAGTAAATACATCCTCAAAGATTATATTTTTTAATGATTATATATTATATGCGTAAACTGTTAAATTTATGTTAGGTATTTTAGATGTTTGGAATTATGCATTTCGATTCATAAACTAACCTAGTGTATGCCATTGTTTAGAAATGGTTCCCAGTAGAAGGAATGAGAACTCCAATGATACACATGATCTAAAGAGTAAGAAGGATCATATCTTTCATGGTCTTACGCCAAAATTTAGAAGGTAAATAGTCTTCCACTTATTCTCATCTTATAAATAAATATTATCTTGTCTTAATAAGATAAGTAAAGAATTATTTGATTCCTATGGATTTGATGGGAAGCTAGAGACTAAAAGGATGGTAGAGAGAAATATGGATAAAGGGAATAAGGTAAAGAATAATTTTCCCATATGTGATAACTGTGGAAAGAATCACCTTAGTAAATGATTGAAGGGAATGGGAGTTTGTTATAAGTAAGGAGAAAAAGGACGCCAAGTACTTGATTTCATGGGTAAGAAAAAGGATTAAAATTTACAATGCTTCATTTGCAAGGAGTTGGGAAACTATGTGAATCAATGTCCCAATAATCAGATTATACAAAAAATAATGCTATTGGATAATAATCATGTTTTAATACTACTACAGATAAAGAGGAATGAATAGTTTTCTTCTATTGATAGTAAATAATAATGTCATTTGAGTGTAGTACCAACGATATATAGGTTATAAGAATTATGGAGTACATAAGGATTGTACTGTATTACAATTTCATTAAAGATTTGAGACTGTGTGGTACCATGAAAAGTGACTCAAAAGAAATTTATACTTTTTTGGAAAAATATATTGTTTATGGAAAGATGAACTTTAATATAGTCCTAATAATGAATTATTGATTTTGGAATAAGAGATGATTGATTTGGATAAATTATATTGGATATTATTGACTACCTTAGAACTAATTAATGGTCTGTTTATTCCATCATTGTTGGAATTACATCATTTTTGGATTTAAGTAGTATATTCAGTATATTATGATTAATATAAGGAATAAGTAAGTACATACCTATTAAAATATAGTTTTATGGTAATCCATTTTTTACCTCATTTTAAGAGAATAGATGATGGAGGTATTCACATGTATATTATGTGACCTTCCTTATAAATTTTGGATAGTGAGTTCGGATGGAAGTATTATCGATAAGTCTAAAGGTTGGAATGGATTAAGCTTGACATTGGATATTATTCTTAAGGTTAAATAATTTCATAAATTTATTTTTGGATCATTATAAAAAAGAAAACTCAGAGGTTGGGTGACAACCTGTCGTGTCCGGAAAGGTTGCGAGACTTGAACCCGCAACCAAAGGGCGATAAGGGTGCATCACCTACGACTTTCCTACATGATGTCCTGGATTGTATAATGTAGTTTTTTTAAAGTTTTAATAGATGAATTATAAATTATTTTTTTTGGAACCATATACGATTATGATAAATAGAATATTTTTTAGTTCTATGATCTATTCGGAGTGAAAGATGATTTTGTGGTAAAAATTTGTTAAAGGAGGGAACTTTACTTGTCAAGTATTTTTTCTTATTCTATGTAGAAATTAATAATTAAATATTAGAGAAAGGATATTAAGACCAAAACAAAGTTATACTAGTACATTATGTTTTGATGAACCATTAACATTTTAAGTCATCATAGATTTATGGTTTTGAGGCCCTCAATTTTCTATTTATTGTCCACTTGTTTGTGATTGATGACATCAATCACTCTGTATGAATATTTTTGTTTTTTATCCAATTATGTGACTCAAATTTCTTCCAATGTTCTCCTATTAGAAATCCTAATTTAGTAGTGACTTTTTCATTTCCCTTTCCCTCTTATTACGAATAAATTTTATTAACCCTATTTCTGATGTGGGTTTTCCACAAAGGTATCTTATATATTTTTTACATTGTATTTTCGAAGAAAAATTTAAAATTGAGAGAAACAATTTATTTAAAGAAGGGAAAATAAAACTCCCAGTATTTCATAGTACGTTATCAATTTAATGTAATTCAAATACTTGAGCTACATGCAATATCGAGTTCAAGCGCACAACGACTTTCTAAACTAGCTCTTCAAAAAGTAGTTATGAATAGTATTAAATGTATTTTAAATTTTATATACTCTATATAATTTTAAAATCCATATTAAGTGGTTATTATACATAATATAATAACAAATTCATTTTTTCCGATAAAAGAAGTATTTTTGAAAAAATGCAATTTTTCCGCTTTTTAATGGAGAAGCCTTTTTAAATCCAATATTTGACACTTTTATATATTCAATTTAATGAAATTAAATTCTTAATTAGAATAGGGACATAAAAATTTAGTTTGGATAAATTTTTGGTTCTTTTCAGATAACTTACATATTTTGATGAATAGTGAAAAATTCTAAATTTTAATTGAAAAAAGATTTTTTAATTAAAATACTTTATAGTGATAAATTAAAAAATTGTGTAGTTTTAAAGTATAATTAGATTATATTTTTATAATTTAATATAATTCAGGTTATTTAATGTAAATTCACATTTATATTGTACATAATCACATGACAATCTTTTGATAGTTTTTACATCCAAAAAACACACTTTCTTGTTTTGACAATGGGATTTAATTTTAAATTAATTAATTCAACTCATATGTTTTTAATATGGTAAAACAGACATCCTTTTTGGATTTATAATATCAAAATTATCTTAGGGAGAATTTTTTTAATTTTTCAAAAAACATTTAATTTTTGATGAATAGTGAAAAACCATGCGTTATTATTTAAAACTGACTTTTATTTAAATAATTATTATTTTTATTTAAGTTTATTTTAAAGTAAAAATAGATACAAAATACTTATATTAGTTCAATTTAATTCATTTAAGTCATTTTATAATAAGATTAGATGTATAAAATTTTATAGAATTTTATTAACGTCTTTTACCCACCTTCAAGGCACATTTGTAAATTTTCATAAAATGTAATTTTACCACTTCTATGAATTGAATTTCAAAAATCTGCAAGACATGGTTGAAATCAGTAATTAAATGTGGTTTAATAGGATGAAAATAATTTTTTTTGAATAGTAACTTTTGAATTTTATTTACCACGGTTAAAAGTATATAATGTAATTAAAGGTCAAAATGATATTATAATTACCCTAACACATGTTCTAATTCTATTGTATAAGTGTATTTCGACCAAAATTATCCTTAGTAATAAAATAAGATCCTTTTGGTCCACTTGTATTTGATTAGTACATTTATTGTTATTTTATTTAAAGAAGGGTTAAAAGTGTTAAATTCAATGTTTAATAACTAAACCATTTTTTATATAGGGTTATACATAAAATAAATTATACTATAAAAATTAATTATATAGGTAAAAAGATTTCCCACAACATTATATTTTATTTATAATTGTAAAAATTAAATAATTAAATATATTTATGACGTAATGATGATTTAGTAATTACCTTATTAATAGAAGATTAAAATAATGGATGTTATAAATATCAAAATAAATTTAAATTGAGATTTTTGATGCATTCCACGAATTTTATAGGTTAATATGACATTTTTGGGTTTTTTAATGTATTTTCTTCTAAGTAATTCTATTTTTTTGACTTTCACAAAAACCAAATACTAAATAGTGTCAAAATTGACGTAAATGAGTTTTTAAAACTAATACTATATTATTAAATGATATAATATTCCTAAAACTATATGGTTCTACCAAAAAAAATTATATTTTGATATTTATTTCATTAATTAACCAATTGACGTTCTCTTGACATTTTATATCATGTTCATTAACCATGTAATATAAAAATATAAGAATACATTGTAAAAGTTAAACTATTTAACTAAGAGTTAATTCTAAAATATAAGGTTAATATGGTGACCTAAACTTATCTAAAACCTATTGATTGAAAGGATTTAGACCTGATCCCACCTTTTCCTAGAAATAAATCCATTTTTAGGCATTATAAACCAAAAATTATATTATAATTGAATAATATTTCAAGATTTTTTTAACATGACCCTCACCTCTCATATAAAGGGTACTACCCCTTCTCTCAAAATCACACCTCCAAATCCATTTGGTTTGGATTAACCCTACTCAAATATCCTCCCAACAACCCTTAATTCCACATAGAGTCCTAACATTGATCATAAGCCAACCTAAGGAGTCCTTTTGATCAAATCAAAAGAAGAACCCGAAGAAGAGGTAATTACTTCATCACTTCTTTCAAAGTTCTTTTCTTATTACACTTCCTATTTCATTGATTTTTTCCAAAAAAAATAATAAATCCAGTACCTTATACATAATATGATGTTATCATAAATATTGTACAACCATACTCATTGTTCTATCCATCCAATGAATGAAAACTTCAACATACGTGCATACGTATGGTTTACTGTCTCCACATCCTGGTGTAGTTTGTTATTCAACACTTCATTATCTGGGTGGGTATAATAATGAGGATAATTGATGTAAATAATATATATAAAATTTTAATGATTCGTTATATATGATATAATATCCAATTACATATGATTTCACCATCAATAGGATAATATTCTCGCTCGTGAGTACGTATGGATTACCATCTCCACGACGTGATGAGATTCATTTCCACATTCACCATTCAACGATGATTAAAAAAATATATATTATTAATAAGTATGTAATATATGACATAATAATGCTACTAGAAATATATATAAATATATGTATTTAAATATATCTCATTCACTTACTTCCGTTCAATACGATATGAAAACGGAAACAGTGTTTATGTGTGCGTATGACATACTGTCTCCATAAATGTTGTTTTCCATTTCATATATCTATCTATTGTACATATTTCTATTCTGAATATATATGATACATATATAATGTTTTATATTCTAGAAGCAATTAAATCATGATATAAGTGATGTGATCAAGAATAACAAGTTAAAACATGTACGATAGAGAAAGCGATTATTACCCGAAAAATTACTTTAACGTTGAAATTATTTTTAATGGGTATTATAAAGCCGTAAATGAATAAATAATGATATCATAAATATTAATATGGTTATTTTATAATTTAATAACATACTATGGTTGTTATACTAGAGGTTAAATTTACCCTGGAATAAAGGAAAGTATAGTGTAAGGGTTATTTCCTTAATCTCATTATTATCCGAGATTGTTTATCTATAAGTATCTACAAGGAAATATTTATAATCTATGTCCATATTTTATTATAATGTTTTAAAAAGTAATATTTTATTTTTTTAGGGAAGGGACTCTTTAACTAGATCATCATTTTAAATTTTTTTAATGATTTATTTTTATAAATCTTTTAATTATTTTCCATGTTTTCAAAATGCTTTTAAGAATTTATTTACGTAGACATGATTGTTTTAAAGTGATAATTTCATTCAAAATTTTCAATGTGGTATGGGACAGTTTTATTAAAAATTCTCTTTTAAATTAATTCCTTTAGAAATTATGTGACTTTTAAATTATTTTTGAAAAGGGTTATTTCTCTCAAAGAATTTTATTGATTATTTTCAACTATTTCAACATCCTTTTATAAATTTTACACTTGTTTGATGTTGATTTATTATGATTCAATATTCTATATTGTATTGATGATTTTGTTATATGTTTGACTATAGAGGTGTTATTTTTATACCATTAATTGTTTATGGTTAAAGTATTAATATTTCGTATTCAAGTTTTAATATGAATATTTATATTGTGTTTCAACTTTTTCATATGAGGAATGCATGGGATTTAGTAAGTTTCTAGTAGAGCCTGTTATAGCTTTGTAATGCATCGTTGGATCTCATGAGACAAACTAGTGTCTTGGCACAAGGCCTTTATAAAATCATTATTTGTAGTCTTGGAATGTGGCCTTGACTATGTGGTTATGATGTCCTACATTATTTATTCTATCATTTTAAAATTATTTATTTATATTACATGTGATTATTTGACTAGTTGAATATCCATGTGAATAAGTAAATGTAATTATTTGATTTATAATTTCCATATTATTTTGAAGTTTATGTTTAAAAGGCGTTTGTTTTTGTCTTATACATTGCCTTAAATTATTATGTTTTATTATGATAGTTTCTTCTATATAGTTATCCTTAATTATCATATGAGCTCACCCCTTTCTTATATTTTATTTTCCCATGATTTGAAGAACTTTTTTATCATTGATATGTAGGGTTAAGATAGGGGAATAATGGAATTCTCAAAGGATTATTTATGTTGTGTTTTATTTTAGAGATTGTATTCTAACGTTCATATATATAATCTATTTTACAATACTACTAAACTGATCGGTCCTTTAGGAATTGATTCCTTGTAATCATGCCAATATATTAAAATAATTCACCAACTATGGGTAACTTGTCTCAGGGAGTTGCAACAATATACCATCCAGATATTGATAGGGATAATAAAAATAAGAGACATCAAATTCAAATTATAAATGAAAAAGGTTCTCCTATTCCGACACAGACCATGTATGAATATCCTAAAGTTACATAAAATAATTATTATACATAACAGGTATCCCATTTATGAATATATAAATAAATTAGAAGCATAAAATTAGTTGGAGGATCATCTTCAAAAGGAACCGGTTCAGAAGTGAACAATAGAATTTATTCCTTCTTAGAAAGTTAACCTAGATTTCAGATTAGCAATATGTATTCTCTCCAAAATTTCAGCATATCTTACACAATTTAATGCATAAATTTGAAATATTTTATTTCATAGATTCAATTAATGATATATAAAAAGTAGTAAAATCATCTAGTCATAAACAAGTAAAATCTATAAAAAATATAAGTGGAGAATTAACATATATAAAGGTGCCTATAATTGTCTTGAGATAGCCATATAATCCATGATGATGATAATTATAAATCCACAATAATTACAAGAAAATAATTATATATGAGTTTTAGAATTATAAATTTAATATTATTATCAAATTCATGTTAAATTTTATTAATCATATACTCTAAGATCAAGTTACTCATCCATAGTCATTTCCCCTATTTGGTATTTATTGAAGGCCAAAACATTTTGTTTATAGATCCATGAATATATTTAATTTTTGGATCCCTATTTAATAATATGATATTAATTCCTAATCATGTTTACATGTACAAAATAGTCTTCCTCATAGTAAAAGGATGACTCCTCGTCATTAAAGGATATGGTGGGGCTCTCAATAGCTAGTTGAAAAGGGATATCCTAGATACATATCCTACAAGATAATATGATAATTATTCACTCCAACAGAGTGTAATGCATATATTTTTTAGGCTTCCTAGTGTGTGGGGTTATAAATATATTCAATTCAACCATTTTTCCATTTTTTACTCAATTACAGAAAGACTTATTTAACTTGAAGAGGTTGTTAAAATGGATCTTGGTTGGATTTATGAGAATAAATATGCCCCACCCATTCATAAATGCCTCTCAACCAAAACCTTAGAGGTTTTATTTACATAATAAACTAAATTCCATAATCTAGTTAGTTGTCCAACCTCAGGTAAATTCTACTCTGAAGGAAAAAAAGGATCCCTAATAGCAGGGACCGACATTGATTCCATATTCATTGAATGGTTTTTTCACTCCAACAGGATCCATAGGTATCATTTATTCTACCTATATATCCTTATTTCTAACATGAGGTAGTCCAGTGGGATTTTTTTGGGCCCTTTCATATGAAACTGATGTGTGACCAAAGTTATAGTATGAAATACATTCAGGTGGAATATATTCCAGAAACACACTTTAAAAAAAACCATTATCCATATTCTAGATCCATATGATGGATATAAAGGGTTTAGGGATATTTATCTAAGTACAAATACACACAATAGTGGGTCAATGGATTTTGTAGGTAGTTGAATCAGTTTTAAAAAACACCCTAACAAGTCTTTAAATGGGAGAAAGAGAATCTTGTTTTAATAGTTGTGTTGAAAGACTTTGAAATCGTATCCAAACATAAGTGACAGGGGGCTCAAAATCATATTCAAAATCCAAATACCATTTTATCATCCTCATAAAGCACCTAGAATAACCACAAACCATGGTATTCCTCCATCAAGAAGAAATAAACATGTAGATTTCACAAGATAAGAAATCCCAAATAGTAAGAAGAAAACCCAATGTTTTTATGATATATTCGAATGAATTTTAAAGAAGCGTGTCATTTTAAAAATACACCAATATGTGATAATCATAGATCTAATGTAAAAAATTCATCATTATTTATTAAGAAATAAATATTTTGTTGTCCCTTATATCGAAAGGAATATGTTGAGATATGATGTGAGGAATCATCCACATCATGTGTGAGAGACATACTTGAAACAACATTAGTGAAAGATCAGTTGGGGTTTATAGTAGGATAACCTCATTAATCACCTTATGGTAGAAATACTTCAACATAAGGTAATTTTATGTCACAGACATGAATCAAACAACCTTTCTTTGATGAATTAACTAGCCACAACTTCTAGTGCAACCCAATTAGTGGTAGTAAAATAAAATCCATATTTCTTAATTGTATGGTCTAATTAATATTTATAAAATACATATACCATCCTTTAAACTCATAAGGTGTGTAGATATAAATTTTATTTAAAAAATTCTTCCAAACCCACTAATATGAGGCCTTGATAAACATAATCATGAATGACTATATCCAACCATTTTCATGCAATATCTTAAAGCATACATACCACTAACTTCACATTAATTTAATCTTGATTTAGATGTAAAATGAATATCACATTCAACCTATCAATTCATGCCTCAAAAGTTTTGGGTCACAAGCCCCCCTAAAATATTGGTGTGTTTTCCCTTTTAAATTCCATTTATTGATCCATATAATGTGGTTCATCTGTATATTTATTTCATTCATGTTATGAAACTATTTAACAATGATTATTTTCAGATATTGATTTACATTTTTTTCATATGTAACCACCTTTTCATTGGTTCCATCTTGATGATTCTTAGATCTCATGATCATCCATTGAAAAAATCACCACCAAATTTTAGTTATAGGTTTTTATAATGTACAAAATATACCAACAATATCATAATATAAAACATTCAAAATCAAGACCCATAAAATATCATATGAGTGATGAATTCAAAGTGGGAAGTCTCCCTAACAATTCATGATACCCAACTCTCATCATATAATCCCAAAATGATGAGGTGAAAATACTTGTAGAAGTGTTTTACAGAACATATCAAACTCGAAACACCCTTGTTACTTGATTATAATCATAAAGAGTCTAGTACACTTTTTATAGTCTATATTTCAAGTACTGAAACATAATATCTCTACTCCTACCATCACGACTAATAGACCATAAAAATAGATACATTTTTTAAAATCCTATATATAACCCATTATTTTACATATGATTTATATTCCACAAGACATAGGTGAATCCTTTGGACACGAATTTTTTGGAAAAAATTCCTAGTGCTTCACCAAATCATTGGGGTGATCTTTCATTACATAAGACTCAATATATACAATAAAAAGACTAATGGAATAACATAAATAAGATTCATTATACAAAATCGACCAAACATCAATAATATAATATAATAATAATCAAATTCAAAAAAAAATCAAATTAGTTTACAGGACCCAAAAACTAAAATGATAATTTATAGTTCAAAATGTGGCACTACACCATTCTCTAAACCGCAACCACCTCCAAGATCTAGTCTCTATTTTCCATTACCAGGATATCAAGATGATCTATAAGAGATATAAGAGTAATCTCCCTTACCCAAATCATGTCTAAAAAATATCTATACATTTACTAAGATGCATATATATGGGGTGACTAAACCTACCCACATGGTAATCCCACAAAGAGTTAATAGATATGATAGTAATAAAAGAACATGTAAGCTCATAATTTTATAAAATATGAGACAATAACAAAAAATAGTCAATATATGTACAACCAGTTTAAATTTCCTCACACCACTATACAAACCAACTCCTTGAACTCACCTACACATATAACACACTAAAAAATTCCCACTGTGAGCCATGTAATGATCAAAAACAATTCACTCATTCAATGAGTCCTATTAATTGTCTAAAATTCAAAAAAAAACAATCTATATAGACCCAATACATCCCTAAATAGTACACTCCATTATGCCTCAATTATTTTATGACGAACATGTCAAAACTGATATGATCATTTACATACGTATCATGAATTCACTCCAACCAATGAAAATTCCATGTTTACAAACATAAAAAAGTCACTATATTAAAACTATAAAATAGTTTATGCATTTTTTTCAAAATTGTTTTATGAAACACTAAAAACCATTATTTAAAAAACCCAATCAAAAACAATATAAAATCATAAGAGTATTTATCAAGGTGTTTCCACTAATAATCAGAGGAATTTAAATTTATGAACCAAAATTATCCATGTTTATTATAGAAATAAAGTGACCGAGAAACCAAATACCTCAAAAAATAATGTCCCAAATAACCTCCCCACAAACATGTAGATCCTGACTATCCCAACACTCCTATGATGGATTACATTAAAATACCAATAAAATACACAATAAAAAATATTAAAGCATGGAATACCCAGAATATTGTTAACATTAAGAGATAATGTGATTTAAAGATATAAGGATTTTAGATATAATATTTACAAGTGATTTATAGTTATAACACTTCAAGATTCAAGATGGAGCTCTGAGGTGAAGAGGATTTTCAAAATCACCCTCAAAAGCCACCATGTTTGAGTGCCCTAGAAAGGAGGGAATGTATAGGTGATTTGAGTTTGGGGCCTTGGGTTAAGAATAAAATTTTAAGATACTTTTAAAGTAACCCATGCTTTAGTCACACAATTATGTAAATATCTCACCAACCATACATATTCCACTATCTGAAAAATTCAAGAGATACACAATTTGGCTATATGGTTTATCTAAATTGTGTAAAAACCACACACCAGCCCCTAGACATTTATTTGATCAGGAATGGTTTAATTGGGATTCTATATGGTTTCTCATAAATTTTAACCAATAATTATCACCACAAAATCCCTCCAAAACATATAATATACCCCATCACATCCTAAAATCTACCCCAACCTCTTAATAGCATAAAAAATACCACAAATCAAAGTTATTGTATGATGAATTTTGTTTAAACGTGTATTACAATGCATGAGTAAATTCATGCACACTTATAAAGAATCCTTAAGGGATTTTTAGTGGATACAATTTCATGAGATAGATATAGGATTAATTTGGAATCTCTTTATTGATTACATATTTATCTGAAATTTCTATTCCTCATTATCCCTTATCCTTCATGAGGTACTAGCTTTCTATGGGAGATGAAAGGGTCTTACCCCTGTGATGGAATATTCAGACTTACCTAATGTATAATCTATATATATTGGAGTATGACGTTTTACCATGACTAATCTTAATCAAGAATTATCTAAGATAGTTACTGTAGTGATTAATTGTGTATGGTTTACATTACTATTATTCATTATATATAATAAATTGTTTTTACTATAAGCTGTTAGATGTTGAGAATTTGGTTTTCTATTTGTTCCTACTTTTGTGATGTGTTAATTGATACTATGAAACCCATCATTGGTATTAGTACAATAATACAATGTTAGATTATTAAAATAATGGTGTAAAATGATGTTTTGAATGATACTATATCATACCTAAATAATAGAACATCGTATCACTTTTCCAATATAAATAATGTCATAAAAGATGATTCATAGGCACTGAGGATTATTTTTATGTGTGATGTATCAAAATCCATAGGAATATATTACATTGAGGTTATTCTTATGTGGACTAAAAAAAGATTAATCTTAGGTATGTTTTAAGGCTTTCTCACTCAACTTATGTAGGTCCCCATGAAACAAATTAATCTTATATGGAACCTTATTGCAAGCCTTGGATTCAAAACCCATGATATTATTCTTATATGGTCCTTTTAAAATTTTAATATCATATATGATTCTCGTCAATTAGGATATGGTTTCACCAATTATGTTAGTCTTACCTGGGACAATTTCATAGAACATGTAAGAGTAACTTTTTTTTACTTTCATATGAGGCCCATGAATTGGATTTAATATCACTTATATGCAATTCATAATCCGCCACTCCAATGTCATGTAATATTATTCCTATATAAGAGGTGAGCATTGGTTTTTACATACATGATCCATAGATTACCCATCATAATTTTGAAAATATATAACATTCCCTTCCTTTGAGACATGGTATTTCATGACATATGAACTAGGTATATCATTAAAAATAATATATGATGAAAAATATTGTTATCTTAAATTTCAATTACCATTTCATTCAAATTTTTTATGAATCATTTAAATAGGTATTATTGGATATTTATTAATTAATAAAGGTGTTTATAAATTATTTATTTTTAAAATATTAATAATTAATCAATTAAATTTTAACAAAAAATTTAAAAAATAAAATTCCAAATATTAAATATTAATAACAAAAGACATTTTTCAAATTATATAGAATTCACTATAATTTATATTAAAAAATTTCATATGGAAATTATAAGGGTAATTTTTTAAGTGTATATAAATTACAAAATAATACCAAATAAAAGAGGGATTTATATTAAAATTACAAACTATTCATAATTATACACTAAATCCATTATTTAAAAATATTATTTAAACCAAAATATAAGATATTTTTATAATTGATATAATAAAGTTTTAAATAAAATAAAAATGTTTTATTTAGATTATATAAATTTTTTCTATAATAGAATAAATATTTAAAATGTTTTTATTTCATAAAATATCATATATTTTAGTAAAATTACATATATTGAATAATATGAAATATTTAATATTAGTTATAAATATAATGTATTTATATTCATATTACTTGGGGAATTTCTATAATGTATGATTAATTATAAAAATTTAATAAATTATTTATTTTAAAATTGTTCATAAATTTTTGTCTCGCATTTAAATATACGAATTGTTCATTTATTTAATTCATTCCCTAGTTTATTCATGAATATAAATGTTACACTAGGGACTATGATATATTCTTTAGTTAAAGTGTTTAACTGCTTCAATAAATCTTCATAAATGTATCTTTATCGGTAACATGAAAGGTTTGATAATTGATTTAGTTTTCCTCTACTTTGGAATTGGATTATACTATATTATGTTCTTCAATTAAGTATATAATTATGATTTATACATATTATATATTAAAATTATGATGAAACTATGGCCTCTATAGCATAAATTAGACTTGGGTAGAGGGGCTCTAGGCATAACTTCTCACTGGCTAGAGGCATATTCCTTGTTTATAAAAGTGGTGGTGCTCTGTTTCTCACTTTTTTCTTACTCTTCTGGGGATTTTTTATTTTATATGAATATAAGCCTCTTTATGAAAGGGTATTATATAGCTCATGCATGAATTTCCATTGGATGTTTATGAATATAGTTTTATTTTAATTTTGGTTAATAAGACAATCTAAGTGTTATGGGATGTATTACAAATCAATCTAGTTGAACATATTAATTTAGAGGAAGGAATAATATTTGAAACTAAATTAATAGATTCATAAATACATGTAAAGGGAATTAAATAAGATAATATGGTGAGATTAACTCCCATTTAAAAAATAATTATCTCTATATTCCTTCTAAAATGATCACTTATCCAGACCTCGATGATCCAATCAGGTTGGTTTATGCCAAATCATGGTCTCTAGGTATAATATTGTAAAAGGAATGAAAGTAAAAAAGTTGACCAAATGATTTATATTCCACATTCTTGGTATTTTATTTTGGTTACACTTAGCATATAAATTCAAAAATTTATGCAACTAATGGAATTGGGTTGAGTTTATCCATATTTTTTATTTGATATATATTTTTATTCTCAACCATATAAGAGTCATATATGACATTGCATTCATAAAGGACTGCATAAATATTTATGTTGTGATATTCATGATAATATAGGGTTCTTTCTTAGTGAAATATGGATCTTCTTCGACTAACGGATATGGTTGATTTTAAAAAGGGTCTTCATTTTAGAGGGGGGCACTTAATAAAAGTCCTTAACAAATGATTATAAAATATGATACTTATCTTATAATAGACTATGTTGTAGGTAATATAATTATCATCATCTGGATTAACTATGATATTATTATTTATAGAATAATAATCTTAAAGCAAGTAACTTCTTAAATTAGTTTAAAAATAAGAATAATTATTAAGAATAAATTTACATGTATAATAGAAATACATTCTCAAGAAAAAAAGTTCTTAATGTAGTTGAAAAAATTAATATGAATGTCTATGATAAGTAAAATATAATTCAAAAATGGTATCCTAATGCTATCCCGGGTTATATAATCCATTTAATTATAATTTTTTGAAATGTTATAAAATTGTGAATAAATTCAAAACATGATTTCTTGATATTATAAAAGTTATAAGGATACTTGAGCTATGGAATTTGTTGTCCACGTTCTATTTCTTTTTCAATAGTAAAAGTGTGAAAGATTATAAATCAAAAGACAATAAGTTATTTATAATGTAAAAAAATGTTTTTTTGAGTATCTAGTCATGGTCATTGAAGTATAAAGGTGTTATTAAGAAGGTGGAGTAATGATTCTATGTGATGGAATTTTCCAAAATCAATAAAGGTGTTTTCGAAACTCCATAGATTATCAATGTTAATAATCAGTGTTATTGGAATAAATTCTTTGATTTTGAAGTGTATATGAAACCAATTGTATATTTTATAAGTTGTCAAAATATAAATGAAATATGTAACAAATGTTGAATTGATAAATCTTATTGTTTTAATTTAGGTAATTAGGAAAATATTTTATACATCAAAGAATTGAATAAAAAGGAATTTATCTATCTAACATGGATATAAATAAAGGATATGTATTTTTATAAAAAATTAATATATGATATGATTATTAGTTTACTAAAAAAGATTTTTTAGGAAAAAAATATTATATTAATAAACATGGTTCATGAATCATGATATTCTATAACATACATCATTAGAATTTAAATGTTGAAAAAAAGAAAATATAGAAGTTTGTTAAAATATTATAGATGTGATCTCACCTCAATTAGTGTTATATTTAAAAAATAGTGTTCTTTTCAAATTAATACTATAAACAAACTGAATTACATATTTGATATTAAAATAATAGTTTATCTTTTAAATAATATTACTGAAGTAAATAAGTGTTACTTTCAAGTATCTAAGATTTTGTGTATCTTATCATGATTTTATGAAGATAAAATAATGCCAAAATGACTTTTAGAGGTATGTTTGGATAATTCTAAGCTAAAATATGAAAAATAATGGGTTATGTGGGGATAAATATATTCTAAAAGTATTTAGGATATATTAGTGAATTAATAATTTAAAAGTATACATATTAATATAAAACAATCATAAGGAGAAAATTTAATGGTTATATTCAAAGAATAAAGTTGACGATAAACTTGGAAATCATTTAAAATAGACACCATTAGTTATTAACATTGTATCATTGGGTATTGTGAAGTTAATAAGTTTCAATACCATGTTCATGGAGTTTAATACTAAGAATATGATTCATAAGTCTCACTACTATTTAAACAATATTTCTTCATATATGATACACATTAATGGAATTTAGTGTGTTGTTTTCTATTATATTTCCACATAGAAATGTGGAAAGAATTATATAGTAGTGTAATTAGTTAGAAAAAACCCTTATTATATATAAAATATTAATCTAACTTAAAATTATTTCATTTGTGATATGTTTTATAAGCTCTTACGTATGGTTTTTTTTAAGTTTTCATAAATAAGATAGAGGATATAAAATGTATCATGTTATAGAAAAGAAAATATTCTCTTTATCATTCATTAACACTAGATGCATATATATAGATATATATTTTACAATGTGAAATTATAATTGGAATATAAAAGAGTTTCTTTTAGTTATCCTTAACCCATGTTCATTATTGAGTGTTATGTGTTGTGAAAAAAATATTATGTTTAGTTTGGGTGGGAATATTTTATTAGGATACATAATATTCCCAAGAATTACAAAACTAGTTTTGTGTGTTTGATGACCCCTGAATTATACAAAATAGAGTGTTTTACATTTTTTATTTGATATTTTAGGGGTCCATGGTTTATATTTTCTCCCAAATACCTGATTTTAGATCGATTCTGATCATGATAACCTTCATTTGTTGATAATATTTCTATGCATTCCTTGAGGCTTAGCTAATAAGGGTGTGGTTGGGTATGTTACTTATCATGTTTTCCATTTGATCTTAAACATGTGGGAATTTTTCCTCTGCTTTTATGAGAGTACAACATTGTCCCTTTATTAACATATATTGATGAATTTTATAATAAATCATTGATAAAACATATCACATGCTACTTCATCGGTGAGTGGAATATGTTGTACTCATCCATAAAGGTGAGTGAAATTTGATGAATTCATAAAAAATTTCATTCTATAAATGTTAACTTAAGAATTTATGAGTATGATACATCATATTGAAAAAATTCATGTTCAATGGTCACATGATGACATGAAGAAAGGTTTTTGATTAAAATGATTATTGGATATCATATAGTTGGTATTAAAGGGTATTGAGATATTTATGTTTCATAGAAATTTTGCCAAATCCCTTTATAACATGACACTCATTATTTATTTTCTATAGGTTGACCTTTTCATATATTTAGGTATTTAGGAATTAATATTTTCTCTCAATACAGAAAAGGCTCATGGTGTAACACTTTGTTGTTGACAAGATGGTGAATGATTTTTACTTATATAATTACTCTAAAAGTGTTTAACATATTATCCAAAATAAAGTTTTGTATGGGTATTCACATGGTATTATATATGATGTGATGTAATGATAAGTTGTTGATATCTTTATAAAAGTGTTTTAGAAGATATCAAAAAGGAATTTGGGATTTAGTTTTTCATGTTATTGTATATAATTTGATATATGGTTGAATTGGACCATAATTTATTATGGTTTTTTAAATGTGGGCTATTTTTTGAAATATTCCATAAAATCATAATATATATGTGATATATTTAGGACATTTATTCTTTATGATAAATCATGTTGTATAGTACAACATTCATGGTTTAAAAGGAATTTCATATTATTTTCTCATATATCATAATACATTTCTAGAGTGGATATTATAATTCATATTATATGGGAAACTATATTACTTCAATCAACTAATAAGTGTTATTACTTGGTTATTCTTACATATATCCTATCATAATTTTAATCATTTCTCATGATGAAATGAATGGGAGATACGTTCATGAAATGAATGATTGAATGAATAAATTTTAGTTATTCTTGCTTTATAACACATTAGTAATTTCATGTGCATCCATAGGGAATCTCTAAGGGACTTATAATAGAGCCACTATCATGGGACAATTTTTGAATGAAGTCTAAATCTCCTCTATGATTCTCCATTTATCCCAAATCTCTCTTCATCCTTCTGCCTTGGCCTCTTTGATGCACTCTCAAATCATGGGAATGTGAGGTTCCTATAACAAACCGAACATTTACTATTGAAAATTCCTCTTAATCAGATTAAATGTATTATTATGTAATATGGTTATATAAAACATATACACATCTTTGGTTTTATGATTTTGGATTTTAAAATATCATTATTAATTTTTACCATTGCTAATATAGCCATTGAATATTGATCAAATGATTAGTATAAATAGAGTGCTTTAACAAATCCAATTTACTCATACAAAGAAAGTGGTGGACTCATCCAGTAGAATTAATCTATATGAAGCCCATTTTTTAGAGCATGGAAAAGAGGTGGCATCACTGGTCTTCACTCTTGACCAAGCCCAATCCGAGCTTTAACACATTAAGCATAAACGGAACCACCTACTGGAAAAATGGAAGTTGATAGAGATTACCAACCGAGCAATGTTATCCGAGACACCCCAATAGTCTGTCTCCATCATAGACTGTACTCTTAGGCCATATTCAGGTGTTATAAGGGGTTAAATAACAAATACCTATCACTATGATTATGTGTATTTTTTTAATAGAATAAATAATATACATTCATTTTATTATTGTTACTTTGTAAATAGTATTTGAAGAAAAAATAGTATTTCAAGTTAATATTCAATTAAGAAATATATTTTAATGAATTAATGGATTTTTAAATTAAATAATATTTTAATAAAATATTATTACTAATTTTTTTATTAAATATAAGAGATTTTATAATTTTTTGGAATACA
Source organism: Viscum album (assembly GCA_963277665.1). Classification (NCBI taxonomy): domain Eukaryota; kingdom Viridiplantae; phylum Streptophyta; class Magnoliopsida; order Santalales; family Viscaceae; genus Viscum; species Viscum album. The sequence goes on along the minus strand of OY728130.1, from coordinate 1,303,357,220 downwards.
ATTGTTATGGTGATTATGATTTGAAAGCTTCTTTTTTCAAAACCCATGTATTTTCCATAAATGTCAGTCTCTTATTTTAAAAGTAAAAAAGTCATATATTTATAAAATTATATAAATTAAATGAATATTATTTTTGGAATCAGGATGTCGAAATTATCCAATGGTAAATTTTTCATAATTTTCATGGAAGGTTGGATTTTTGGGTAAAAATTAAATATTGGTTAAATATATAATATCTTTCATGGCATCATAATAACCCAATAGTGATGTAATAAAATCCTATAAATGGGTTTTTAGGCCTATATATATTTTACCCTTAAAATAATCTGATTTTAGGTTTGTGTTATTTATTTTACAATGCCTTAGTGGACCCTCCAAACTAATAAAACATTTTAACATTTTAAAATGATTTCCTTGGAAGTGTGACTCATCTCCACATAAGTAATGCTAATACTTTGAGAATTTAGTACATTGGCCTTATAAAATAATTTTTTCCAATCCACTTTGGAAAAACATTGGAAAAACTATGGGATGGTTTGTGGTTTTATTATTTTAATGTGTGGGGTCCAAAACCTAAATAATAAAGAATTACCTCTCCTTTCCTATAAAAACCCACTCCATCTCCCATTCCTCTTCATAAAAATCGTTTGGAGCTCGACCAAACCTGACCTACTCCCTCCATAATCCACTGAAGCTTCCTCCAGCTCCAAATAATCCCCTATCAATCCTCTCCTGAGCCATTGGGTTCAAACTTTCAAGTAAGGGATTTCTTCCTTTCTCATTTTTGTCCAAATTTTGTTATGTTGTTATAAACTTTTATTTTCAATTAAAAAGGACGGGGTATGATTTTGAACCTCCCCTATATTGACCTCCTTATGTTTTAATTATTAGAGACCCTTTCATCTCTCATTAATTCCTCCCATGTACACTTGTTACCATGCTGAAATTCCTTAAGGGATTTCTCTCTCCTCATTTAGATTAAATAAATTATTTTATATTATGCTTCTAGATTACATTACATATGTTGGTACAATATATATATGACCCCATTACTTTCCATTTCATATAAATATTATTAGATACCCCTTTATCTCTAATCTACCATTTTTTGAATTCTTATGTCACGCCGTTATGCTGCTGAATTTCCACTATAGTTTTCCAAACCAAAGTCATCGTGTAGTGAATACCATGCACATTTATCTATCTAGGTTATTCACCTTTACGCACATTTACTTATCAATTATATTGATTCATGTGTTTATTCAACATTCCTTTATCATGGAATAAATGATGATGTTGAGTGATTCCATGTTATATAATTCATGTGGCATTCTTATGGATGAAATGAAATTATTAAGAATGGTGTGCCCTGATTGCGCTCCAATGCATTGGGTAAATATTAGTATCATGATACATCAAGTAAAATGAGGATTTACTAATGATAATTCAAGATCAATGAGGTTTTACTCATCCTCTATTTGTAATGAGCCTCAGATCATGCTTATATCATGTTAAATGTTGTTTCCATATTACCGCGTTATGATAATCAAGCTATATCATGCCATTATATTCATGTTTCTCTTGTGCTCCATTGATATTCCTATTTCCCAAATTGTACTATATTATTTATGTTATTGCTTGTTTTATCCCTTATTGGGCTTTATATCTCACCCTTTTCTTATGCATGTCATCAGGTTATCCCATGCAATGATAAGTATGAAGGGATGATGTGGTCATTTAAAATAAGTTTTCAATAAAGATGTTGGGTTTTATGTTATATTTTCTTATTTAATGTTCCTAATTTCCCAAGAAACTAGACCTATAAATCCTGATATTTTTCTTAAGTGCATGTTTACGTAATAAATCATGTTTAGCTATGTAAAAAAAATAAGGGTTGTAATAGTTGGTATTAGAGGATAGGTTTAGTTATTTTTGGGATAAAGATTAGAAAACCCTAGCGAAATCCATTGGGATAAGACTAAGTATAATAAAGACATCCCTAAATTTTGGTGAGTATTAATTAAGTGGGTTATCAAACAAAGACATCTTTATCGAGATACGAGCAGGTAGAGGTGGATTTGTCCTAGATGGTAAAACCGGAAAACACCTCTTTGATCTAGACTCAAATGGGAATTGGTGCATGACAACATACCTTAATTTACTCTTAGTTACTACTCTCATTGGTGATATGATTTTGTAAATTCATAAGCTTTATATGAACCATTATTAAGGGAATTAGAAAAAATCCCCTAAGAATATATTTTGGGAAGTAGATCCTGAATAACAGAGATAAGTTAAAGAAATTAATGTAATTTATAAGTTTTCCATTTTTTTCATTGGATTCCCCATTATGTGTTACCCCTAAATTTCATTTTATTCCATCCAATGGATGTTAATAGGAGTATTTGGGCTAAAACATGATACAAAGATCAACGTGACGACTATTCTAATGAGATTCTCAATCTGATGGGAGCGAGAATCACAAACATTGTCACAATACTCTCTTAGTTAACTCAAGTTTTGAATAGAAACATTGGTCAAGAGGAATGTTCAACCCCCCTAATAAGGAACAATCCTCAATTAAGAGATTCATGAGACAAAGGCCTCCTAATTTTAATGGATCACATGATTCCTCAATTTCCAAACAATGGAACAACTTAATTAAAAAGATTTTCCCCATCCTTCAATATTTTGAATAAGAGAAGGTACTTCTGGAAACTTATCATGTAGAGGGTAAATCTGATCAATGGTAGACATTGATAAAAAATACAAAGCCTGAGGAGGAGATCAAGGCTTTCGAATGGAAGGATTTCTTGAAAAAAAATTTGATAAACTTTTTCCTCACACCTTAGAACTTAATATTGAAAGGGATTTCCTTGAACTCAATTAAAAAGATGAAAAATACATTAGATCATACAACAAAAAAACATAAGGATAGCACAATATGCGTCCAACTTTTTCGTCACCACTGAATGCAAGGTTGATTGCTTCTTTGGAGGGATAAAACATAGCCTATGGAAATCCCTAGTGATCTGTGTCTTTGAAATCTATGATGAAATTTTTTGATGTTCTCTCAATGTTGAAATGGAGATTGGAAAATCTCAGGGGTATCATGGGGATAAGAAGCATAAGGTGGACATTAATTCTGGCTATCCAATGGCAAAATCCAATGGTGCTAAGAAATTCTAGCACCCCACTTGCCAAAGGTGCAGAAAGAAGCACCCTAGAAATTTTTTGAAGGAGACGATGAAATGATTTTGGTGTGGAAGAGAAGGGGACCTTGATATTAACTGCCGACACGAAAAACTCACAGCTCTGAGATAGAAGAGCACCACTCCATTCGACCATCAAGGCATTTTTCATTGATTCAACTGCAAAGAACCGGGGCAATTTTCAAACTAGTTCCCTAAGACAAGGGTTTTCGGAGGCAACCAACAACCTCCAACGCATAAAGGGTAATATTTTTTCATCTTAATGATGTGAACCCCCAAAATAAAGTGGGTATAGGTATTCTAGTTATTCATTGAATAATAAAGAGAAAATTTTTTATCCTAGTTCTATGCATTCTTTTATATATTGAACGTTTATTATAACAATCCCAACACCACCACAAATCATGGAAGTAAATATGTTGGTGAGAATGGAAAATGGGAAAATCATTGCATCCCATCAATATAACTCGTCCCCTATCACAATTTTTGATTTTAACTTCCCAGTGAACCTCATCATACTCCCTCTGGTATAATTTAATGCAATTCATGGCATGGATTGGCTTTCCCTATACAGCTCCAACATAAATTTCTATGGGAGGTAAATCAATCTACATATGTCTAATCAACCTTTGATTCTGTTCAAGTGTAAGGATGAGGTTGAATCTTTATTAGAACCATAATCTATAGCATGGATATTACTGCTCTATGAGCATGTGTATCTTGCTCATATGATTGTTTCTAAGGATGAAACCATCCTTTAAGACATTCCTATTTGGAGGGAATTCGTTGAAGTGTTTTCTAAGGAAGTTTCGGGTCTTCCTACTAGAAGAGATGTTGAATTCTCAATTGATCTTATACCTGGGGTATTTCAAATATCCAAGACTCCATATATAATGGTTGTTGTGGAGCATGAGGAGTCAATGAAACTAGTATAATTGAATCTGTATAAAGGGTTTATACACCCAAGTGCTTCGCCATGGGGTGCACCAGTCATCTTCATCATGAAGAAGGATGGGTAAATGCGCATTTTCATTGATTATCATGAACTCAACAAAATCATGATTAAGAACAAGTATCCCCTTCCCTGAATTGATGACTTGTTCGATCAACAATGTGGAGCACAATACTTCTCTAAGGTGAATTTTCTATCGGGATATTACCATGTAAGGGTGAATAAAGAGGATATCCCCAAGACTTCTTTTCATACAAGGTACGAGCACTATGAATTCATAGTAATGCCTTTAGGACTCACTAATTCTCCAGAAATCATCATGGACCTAATGAATAGATTCATTAAAGATTACCTCAACAAATTTGTGGTAGTATTTATAGATTTTATTTTAATATAATCCAGAGTCAAGGAGGAGCATGAGGATCATAAAAAGAACTATACTAGAAACCTTGCAAAGGGATAAGATCTTTGTAATGTACATCAAGTGTGAGTTCTAGTTTATGGAAGTCTCATTCTCAGGTCATATCATCACGAACAATGGGATATATGGGGATCCCTCCAAGAAAACTACAATAGGGGATGGTGGAGGCCAATATTAGTGATGGATATCCATAGCTTCTTAGGGGTTTGATGGATATTATCACCGATTTTTGAGAAATTTCTCACGATTGTCAAACCCTATTATGTAGTTAACTAGGAAGGGAGTGAATTTTTCTTGTAGTGATTAATGAAAATAGAGATTCATGGAGTTGAAAAAGATTCTTATCACTGTGATCATGCTTACACTACCCATAAGTGGAGAAATTTATGTTTTATATACTGATTCTTCTAAGAATGGATTGGGATGTGTGTTGATAAAAAATGAAAAATTCATTGCCTATGCTTCAAGAAAACTGAATGTTCATGAGAAAAACTATCCAACACATGATCTAGAGTTAGCTTTAGTAATCATTGCTTTGAAAATTCAATGAAATTACCTCTTTGGGGAGAAGTGTGAAATATACACAGATCAAAAAATTCTCAAGTATATATTCACACCGAAAGAGTTGAACATGCACCAACAAAGATGGTTAGAGGTGATCAAAGACTATGACTGCTCAATCCATTACCACCCTGGGAAAGCGAACAAGGTTGTATATTCTCTAAGTAGAAAGGACCCAGTGACTCTATCATTTATGAGAACTGAAAAGGATCCAACCTTTTTATATTTGATGAATATTAACATGAGAATCATAAATAATGGAACATAATAAATCCTTTCACTAATTATTTCTCAGTCGTCTATTTTGGAAAGGTTATAGGATACTCAAAGGATGATGTGGGAATTCAAAAAAAAGTGGAATCTATCAGAAAAAAGAAATCCTTGGATTACAATGTTAATGAATAAGGAATTGTGAGATTTGGGTCATGACTATGTGTTCTATCAAATTCAGAGTTAAAGAAAGAACTTTTGGACGATGCACATAGTTAGAATCTTCCCATTCACCAAAAAAAATGATGTATTGAGATCTCAGAGAGCATTATTGGTGGGATAACATGAAGAATGAGATCTTTGAGTATACATCAAGGTTCTTGGTATGTAAGCAGGTGAAGGATGAGAGGCATAAGTATTAGGGTATGAAGCAATAATTAACCATACCAATATGGAAATAGGAGAACACCACCATAGAATTTTTCACCGGACTTCTGATGATATCCAAAGGAAATAATGCTATCTGAGTTGTTGCGGATTATCTTATGAAGACTGTACACTTCATTGTAATTCGAGAGTATTTCTCATTGGATCAACTAGAACAGATATATATCAGAGAAGTGATAAGGTTTCATGGAGTACCACAATCTATTTTATCAGATCAAGATCCAAGATTCACCTCTAAGTTCTGGAAGAGTCTTTAACATGCTCTGAATACTGAGATGAACTTCCGTACAACTTATCATCCTCAAACTAAGGTCCAATCTGAGCATAGTATGCAAACACTTGAGTACATGTTGAGATCATAATCAATGGACTTCAAAGGAGGATAGGATCAACATCTTCCTCTGGTTGAGTTCTCTTAAAATTATAGTTTCCACTCAAGTATCCAATGGATCCTTTTGAATCCCTTTATGGGAAGAGGTACATAACACTAACATGTTGGGATGATGTTGGGGAGTGAAAAATACTAGGTCTAGAAATGGTCAAAGAAATATTGGAGAAGGTTAAGACCATCCAACCACATAATAAAGCTACTCAGAGTCAACAAAATAGCTATGTTGATAATCACCAATGGGAACTAGAGTTTGATTTTGGGGACATGGAATTCCTCTGCATATCACCGTGGAAGAGAGTTATGTGATTTGGGAATAAGGGAAAGCTTAGTCCAAGGAACATTGGCTTTTTTTAGATCCTTGATCGCATTGGAGGTGTGGCCTATCGACTAGAACTCCCACCGAACCAATCTAAAGTACATGATGTATTCCATGTATCACTCTTGAGGGTGTATATACCTGACCCATCGCATGTAGTCAATCCAAAGGTGGTGCCATTAGAGAATGACCTCGCCTATAAAGAGAATCCAATGGAGATCTTAGATCATAGTGAAAAACTTCTACAAAATAAGATATTGCCCCTCGTCAAGGTGTTGTGGTGAAACCATAAGTTTGAAAAAGAAACGTAGAAATCAGAGGAAGTGATGAAGCAAAGTTACCCTCAACTGTTTCAGTTTTGGGAACGGAAATCTTGAGGGTGAAATTTCTTAAGGGGGAAAATTGTAACAACCCAAAAATTTACAAATAAAAATTGTTGTTAATATAATTAAATGTATTATTATGTATGATGGTTATATAAAACATATTCACTACATTGGTTTTATGTTTTTGGGTTTTAAAATTCCATTATGAATTGTAACCATTGCTAATAGAGTCATTGAATAGTGAACACATGATTAGTATAAATATAGGGCTTTAACAAATCAAATTCACATAGATAAAGGAAGAGATGGCCTCATCCAGTAGAATTTATCCATACAAATCCCATTACTCAGAGATTGGAAAGTAAGAGGCATCACCGGGCTTCTCTCTTGATAAATCTAAGCTAAGCTTCAAAACGTTAAGCTTGAACGAAACCGCCTACGTGAGAATTGGAAGATGATAGAGATTACCACCCGAGGGATGTTATTTGAGCCACCTCAAGAGTTTTTCACCACGACACACCTTACCCTTAGGTCATATGTGGGTGTTATAATTGGTTATCCAACAAGACCCTAGAACTATTTTTCTGTGCATTATTTTTGTATTGAATAAAGAATATACATTCATTTAATAATTGTTACTTTGTAAATAGTTTTTGAAGCACAAATATTTTTTTATTTAATATTCAATTAAGAAATATATTTTTGATGAATTAATGGATTTTTAAATTAAAAAATATTTTAATAAAATATTATTACTAAAATACTTTTTATTAAATATAAAAGACTGTATAATTTTAATGAATATAATTGTATTTTTTATTAAGGTTTGAAATATTCTTTGGTCAAAACACATGATTTTTTTTATAAATATTGGTTTTTATTTTAAAGTAAAAAATCACAAATTTAGAAAATTATTTAGATAAAATTGTTATTATTATTGGAATTAGGACATCTAAATTATCCAATAGTGAAATTTTCATAATTTTCTAAGTCATTCGAATTTTTGGGTAATAATTAAATACAGATTAAATATAAAATGTGTTTTATGACAACACAATGACCCAATAGTTATGTAATAAAATAATATAACTGTGATGTTAGACCAATATATGTTTTTTATTTAAAATAATGTGATTTTAGGTTTGTTTTACTTATTTTACAAATCCTTAGAGGATCCTCCGATACTTATAAAACATTTTAACATTTAAAAATGATTCCTTTGAGAGTGTGACTCACCTACACATAAGAAAGCCTAGTATTTTAATAGGTTATGAAATTTTCCATATGAAATAATTTTTTCTACACAACATTGAAAAAAACCATGGGCAAAAACCATGGTATCATTTGTGGTTTTGATTACATTAATGTGTGGTGTCCTAAAACTAAATAATAAATAATTCCCTCTCCTTTCCTATATAAACGCACTAAATATCTCATACCTCTTCATTCAAACCATTTGTAGCTCAACAATCCCCCCACCCTCATCTCTCTATAATCTTCTCATGGTGCCCCAATCTCCCAATAATCACCTCAATATCCTCTCCCAAGCCTTTAGGATCACACATACAAGTAAGGGATTTCATCCTTTTTCATTTTTTTCCAAATATCATTATATTGTTATTCCCTTTTATTTTCAGTTAAAAAAATGTTGTATGATTTATCACATCCCCTAAACTACCATAATTATGTTTGAATTATGATATAACCCTTATCTCTCATTAATCCCCCCCATGTACACCCATTACTGTGCTGAAATTCTGTAAGGTGTTCCTCTCTCCTCATTTACATTCAAGCAATTCTTTTTATATTATGATTCTATATTCCATTAAATATGTTTGGAAATATATCTATATGACCCCCTTACATTCCATTTCATGTACATATGATGAGATACCCATTTATATCTCATCAACCAATTTTATTAATTCTTAGGTCAAAACGTTACGCTGCTGAATTTTCACCTCGATTTTCCAAGGCAAAGTCATTGTATAGTGAATACCATGCCCATTTCTCTATCAAAGGTATTCACCTTTACATACATTTACTTATCAATTATATAGTTTCATGTATATATTACAAATTCATTTATCATGTAATAAATTATAATGTTGGATGATTCCATGTTATATAATCCATGTGGCACACTTATGCATGATATCAAATGATTACGAAGGGTGTGCCCTGATAACACTCTAATGCATGGGGTAATGATTAGTATCATTATACGTAAAGTGATATCAGGGGGTACCCATTATAATTCATGTGAAATGAGTATTTACTAATTCTCTATGTGAAATGAGCCTTTGGTCATGCATGTATGATGTTAAATGTTGTTGTCACATTTCCATCTTATGATAATCATGCTATATCATGCCTTTATTTTTCATGTTTCTACTATGCTCCACTGATATTCTTATTGCCTAAAATTTACTATATTCTTCATGTTAGGCATTTTATCCAACCTTAGTGGGTTTTATAGATCACCCTTTTCTTATTCATTTTCTCAGGTTATCTCATGCAATGCTAAGTACGAAGGAATGTTGTGGTCATATAAAAGAAGTTTTCAATAAAGATGTTCGGTTTTATGTTCTAAGTTGTTATGTAATCTTCCTAATTTCCCAGGACACTAGACCTATCGATACTAAGAGTTTTTTCAAGTGAAATTTTATGTAATAAATCATGTTTAAGTGTGTAATAATGAGTAGGGTTGTTATTGTTACTTCCCCTCAATTTGGTTATTCAGCTTTGGCCCATGGACACACCCTGGAGAGGGGAGTCCATTGGTTACATTGAGTAATATTTATCAAGCATGATAAATTATGGGTACAAAAATGATTGATGGTATAATGTGAACTTGATAATTCTTCATTATATATATCATATTATATCCTAGGAATTAGAATTTCTATTTTTTCTCTACATTAATTAAGATAGATGATTGATGTTTGGAGAAACATGAACCATATATTTCACAAATCATGGTCTTTATGAATGTTATTCTTATTTTATGGAATATAAAACAAATATATTTAATAAATGATTTTATATTTTTTCTCACCATTAAAATTATATATATCACATTACCTAACATGATAATATTAAATCAATATTAATAGTTTGTATCATATACATACTCAATGCATCAAATCCATATTAATTACTTAATTCATTTACAATTTTTATCACATACAATGTCAATGTCTTTAAATTCATTACATATAACAGTGAAATGTATCTGCCTAAATTCTTTTAAGGTGAAAAAAAATCTATCATTTTTATGTGTTCTCATGGACTAGATCACATGAAATGTTATATTTAAAATTGGGTCATAGAGGAAACCTACTTCCTAGAATTACTCATATATGCATCAATAAAATAATAAAACCCTCCATAATGTTTTTGTTTAAGTCATAAATCAATTTTATATAATTTTAATATATCACTAATATTATAACATTTATTTTATGTGAATTTAATAAATTGACTATGGATTTGATACCACATAATTTTCTTAATAATGATATAGAAACACAAAATGGAGTTGAATTAATAATAAAACTCATACAAATTCATATTGAATACATGAAACATGCAATAATAAAATAATAAAACAATAAAATAAAAACTCATTTTTAAAAAGGCTTGAAATATTTAGATCAATATTGAATTATTCTATTTTATCCTCTTTTGTAATTTAAAAATAACTGTAATCATCAATTAATTAGTGTCATTTTATTCCAATACATGTTATTCAAGTTATTGGAAAGAGTAAAGGATGGGTTAAGGTAAGAGTAAAGCACATGAGAGCCTCTTTGAAGTATAAAAATAGGGAACACTCTCATATATGGAAATATAGAGAAATCTAAAAACCATATTTTCTTTCTCACAACAGATTAAAGTGAAAAATTATCTTTGAACATTACAATAAGAGGGAGATTGTTTTGTGTTGGTTCACTAATTATTAGTCTCTAGTCTCTTCAAACTGAAATTTAGCTTCTCATTCCTTCTCATTTCTGTCCTCCTTCTTGAAATTCATTTTTTATTCACCGATATTTTTTTCTTTCGCTCTCATCTTTCACATATTACTTGGTTTCTCAACATTTTCCCCTAGTTGTGGAATATTTTTCATGTTATTTTCTACCTATAATTAAAAACTACCTTCTAGAACTAATACAAGTATCAAATTAATAACTTTTAATTCCTCTTTTGTCTAAGTCTCTATGTTATTTGGAAACTTACCAAGTCCTCGATCTTAAATAATCTGAGAGATTACCCCAACCTAATGATAGAGGTCATAGATAGTATCACAATTATTTTCCATTTAAATATCATAATTCACAATTCATCATTTATAACAAATTTAGAGTGAAAATTATCAAGATTAGATTGTGTATGATGATCATGTTGTTTCTTTCATGGATGGAACTATTAATGGTACTCATGTTGAAGTGTATTTTTATTATATCTTTGAGGTTGGGATGACGGGAATGGTATTTAAACATATATTTTTGTTGGTTAATTAGGTCGTAAATTATATATTTCAATGTTTTGGTAAATTTTTCGGCTGATTATAAACATTATTTTATACTTTTTATTATTGAATGGGTCTTGGGTAAGAGTACTTATTCTATAATATTGGGTGTCTCAGTTATAACTCACATAATTTAATGTAAGGAGTGGTTATCCTCATATACGTCTTTAAACTCCTAATGTGTGTGTGGACCACCACAAATCTCACAATATTGTACCTCTACTATTTATACTAGTGGAACTAATTAATTCAATTATAATTTTAATATATTAATCTTCATTGTGAGACCTTCTAGTTATGTAGTTAGATGTGGACTCTAGTCAAGTTGATGATTTTTTTTGAACCCAATCTTGTCTCCATTAAAACTAGAACCCAAAATAGTCCATGGAAAGTCCCCAAGGGTTTTCCTTATCCCCATAGGATGGAAAAAGTTATGGGGTATCATAAATATTGGTTTGGGAATGATTTACCCAAGTATGGATACATAAAACAACCAAAAACAATCAATAAATCAAATATGAAAATTACCAACCAAACAAGCCTTAAATAAAATTCATAAATGAAAATATGGTCTTAAACATGGAACAAGAGGTCCAAATATATATAAAAGTAGCATCTTAATATCCCAAGGAACACCACACCATAAGGGGTTATCACCCACGAGCTGTCTCTACAACACCACACCATGGAAAGAAACTAACAACCCAAACCACCATCACCCAAGGCCCTACCTTTACCTATGTCAAACATGATCAAGTCTGATTACACAAAAAGTTGTAAGTAGGGTTTGATCCAAATCCAAATAGTATACTACCCAATGATTTCATACATTAATTAATACAAGATAAAAAACATGCAAGTTTTAATAAAGAAGAAATGGTGGTAATAATTTCTAAAGAATGAATATTTTTAAAGTAAAATATTTTCAAAGTATGATTAAAAAGGTTGAACACATTTCAATAAAAAATGTAATATACTTAATTTTCCATCCAAACACACAACAATCAGATGATTAATTTGAAATATTCAATGAGCACAAAAAGGGAGAACATCCCTAGGCACTAGTTTGTTTTGGGCCCCATGCACCTCATATCTCGATGTAAAGTAACCATAATAATAATTTTTCTCGTGAACAATACATTAGTTGGAAACATAGACATAACCTATTTGTCCCCAATTATCATCATTATAGTTTTTTTATTTTTGTCAATGTCTAAAGTTCTAAGTGACACATGAACAAAACCACTCCAAATTACTAGCATACTGGTAAATGTCTTCCCACATAGATATTCAGGTTTCCCCATTTGTGATTAAAAAATTTACACATGTTACCAAGTGAAGTTTTAATATAAAAAGACCATTTTTGGTGATAAACACTCAAAATAGTTGCTAAAAATTCTTTTAACCATTTACATAACTCAATAAACCTTTTAGAATTTCCATAAAACATTTTCAAGGAATATAACCAAACTTTACACTTAAAATCCATCACAAAGTCCTTATTGAAAATGAAATTCACACCAATATTACCCAAAACCAGAATTATCAATAGAAAAACATTTTGATATGACCCTCCCAGTAATTATAAAACATACCCAAGTGGTATAAGATCGAACACACGTATAAAACACCCTTTTTCAAACAAAAATGGCATTTAAAAATAAATTTTTTATCAAATGACACCAAAAATAATTTTCACCGCATTTACAATGAATAAGGAGTATAATCGCAATATAAATCAAGAAAGTATAACTCATCTAGTAGTGCTTACCCATGGAATCTTCTACCATAACTGTCAGAAATACCAAATCCTTGTGTGAAAGTTCAACTGCACCATCTCCGCACCACAAGGGAGTTAAATCAAACCTAAAACCATAATATTAGACCAAGAAACCCATGATCAACCCATATATTCAAATCCCAACTTTCTTTATTTTAGGAAATTCATGAAAAATGGAGTAAACCCTATGTAAATGGGAGGAGGAAGGAAGGAAATCCACTTACTTGATAGATATTGAACTAATATCCCCAAATACACCAATAGGTGAATCTCCAAGCAGCCAAAACAAAAACAGAGGTTTGACTGAGGTTGAGATGGTCGAGTGGGAACTGAAATGGGGGAAAAGTGTAAAAACATGAAGGCTTCATGAAAGAAAAAAATTACCTTTTCAAAAATAGACGATTTGAGAAATCCTGATAAAATTTTCCCTAATCTGCAATAAAGATGAACTCCAAAGAGGGAGAAACGAACATGGGGGGTTTGCCTAGGAATTTTGGGCTTGGGTGATAAGTATAGTCACTGAAAATCATTAAAAATTAATTACATATAAAAGAAATAATTTTTTTAATAGGAAATTGGCTCACGGGTTGGCCCAAATCCTGAACAAATCATTTAAATCCACAATGATTATATATTTCTAAGAGGTCCAAATGGATATGGTGGTTTTAATAGGTCAGGGGAGGCTAAGTGGGATGTTTAATGGATGAAAAATGAAGGATTTATAAAAGAAACAATTTTTTTTCAAATCTAGAAATGGGCTCATAGTTTGGCAGAAATCTTGAAAACCCACCATTCCCTCAGAAAATGCATTTGAAACCCCCAAAAGAAAGAGAGAATATATATTACATTAGAAATAACATTAAAATAACTCATGGATGTGACAATTCTTCCTAGCATGAAAAACTTTTCACCCTAGAAAGTCAACCTGAAGCTTGATTAGAAAACAAGAATCGATACTCTTTATCAACCCACAACATCCATTCCCAAGTATCATGGAAATAATTCCCATTCATACAAAGGACCCAAACTAGTGGAATTAACTTTCTCTGAATCCCCTTCTCTTCAGAATCAACTATTCATACCACCTTCTCAAAAACAGACAAATCAGGCTCTATACCAAACTCCACCCAATTCAGCACAAGGGATGAATTTGGGTTGTACTTCTTCAGTTGAAATACAAGAGAAAATCCTGGATATATTTTAAATTAAATGGAAAAACTAACTTGTATTCCACCTTTAAAATCTGCTAAGTAATCTAAAATTGTTTGATATATCTAAGTGCTAGC